>CM065595.1:67094245-67798469 GCA_033119425.1 Bufotes viridis
CACGGTAACGTGTCACATTATTGAGGATGACCCCATCAGCATTTGTATTTACACCTTGAGTGTAATATACCCTTTTACGGAAAGAAATACACTTGGAGATGCACGCTAAGTGTAATATACCCTTTACGGACAGATTTACACTTGACCTGAAACAGCTGGAACACCAGATTTTGGGTATTGCTATTTTGGCAATTGAATTTTACCCCAGAACAAAATATATCCTTTGACGGATACTATTAAACTACTTGTCCAGCCACAGCTAGAACACCAGATTTACTGTATTTCTATTTTTGCAACTAAATTTCACCCCAGAAAATAATATATCCTTTGATGGACACTATGAAACTTGTCTAGTCAAATCTGGAACACCTGATTTACGCTATTGCTATTTTGGCAATTGAATTTCACCCCAGAACAAAATATATCCTTTGACGGATACTATTAAACTACTTGTCCAGCCACAGCTAGAACACCAGATTTACTGAATTTCTATTTTTGCAACTGAATTTCACCCCAGAAAATAATATATCCTTTGACGGACACTATGAAACTTGTCCAGTCACAGCTGGAACACCAGATTTACTGTATTGCTATTTTGGAAATTGAATTTCACCCCAGAAAAAAATATATATTCTTTGCCAGACAGTATCACACTTGGCTAGCCACAGCTAGAACACCAGATTTAGGGGATTGCTATTTTTTTAAGTGAATTTCACCTCTCAATAAAATATAGAAAATTCTATCCTGAGTTTCTAGGGGTGACAATAAGCACAGCCAAGCCCCTGATGTAGGATATAGCAAAAAAACAACAACCCTACTATTGATGGATTAATGGACTTGGTGGCAGCTTGTGCTGGCGCACCACAAGACACAAAATGGCCGCCAATCATTCCAGAAAAAAGTGACAGAAAAACGCTCTGGGCAGCCTGAAAACAGTGACAGTTAACTAGCAGAAGTTGAATGATTCACAGCTGTAAATCGATCACTTCATTAAGTGTTTTTGCTGAGTTAATCCCTGCCTTATCTCGCCCTAACAGCAGCTGCATCCTATCCCTACACTAATCAGAGCAGAGTGACGTGCAGAGTTAAATAGAGGCTGGGTCACATGCTGCACTTGGCCAGTCACAGCCATGCCAATAGTATGGCAGGCTTTCGAAATGCCCTATAGAAATTGCCGAACCATGGACCCAAACTTTTATGTTCGCTCATCCCTAGTATCGATCCCATAAAAAAGTATTGCGATACTCGATACCATTCGATACAACGCGGAAAAAAAAACGCCAAGAAAATCTGCGTGCATTCCACATTTTATGGAACCGCCGGCTCATAATACAACAGTCCTATCCTATTTTTGGGGGGGACAATGCGATTAAAAGAAAATGGCGAATCGTGCATTTTTTTTTTTTATGGCGTTCACCGCATAAAAGAGGATTTTTTAATAGTTTGGACTTTTGAGACGCGGCGATATGTAATATTTTATTTATTTATTGTTTATATATTTTATATGTAAAATTGGGAAATGGGGTGATTTATACTTAATATTTTGGTGTACTTTTTTTTACTTTTTTTTTTTTTTACAGTTTATTTATTAACTTAGGAGCTAGAACCTGGAATCATTTTCATCCTATTCACCCTGGTAGAGCTCCATCAGGGTGAATAGGATCTCACACTCTCCCTGCTGCCCATTACACCATTACACTGCTGGGGCTACGATCACTGCCACTGCCACCAATGAGGAGGAGGTGAGGGGACCCTGTGGCCACTGCCACCAATGATATTAATACTGAAGGGGGGGGGAATGGGGGAGGGCGCACTGGCCACCAATAATGTCTTTTAATACTGGCGACAGGGTGGCACACTGCCCACTAATGTTTTAATACTGGGGACAGGGGGGCCACACTCGCCACCAATGTTTTAATACTGGGGAGGGAGCATTGGCCACCAATGCCTAGTAACGTTTCATATATAAATGCAGGCAGAAGACACACACTGCCGGCACCTGCCTGTGACCTAGCGCTGCGATCAGAGGCAATTAACCCCTCAGGTGCGGCACCTGAGGGGTTAACTGCCGTGGTTCGCAGCGCTCTGTCACAGGCAGGTTCCAGCAGCGTGTGTCTTCTGCCTGCATTTATTTATAAAACGTTACTAGGCATTGGTGGCCAGTGCTCCCGCACCTCCTCCGCTCCTCTCTCTCTACTGGTGGCAGTGGCGGCAGCAGCAGCAAAGGGGGAGGGAGAGACTGCCTCCTTCTCCCCGTGCTGCCAAGGAGAACATGGCCGTGCTAAAAGCAGCGCAGCCACGTTCTCTGCACAGCCCAGTATCGATAAAACACCGATCCTGGTATCGAGCTTGATACCAGAGAAAAGTATAGAATGGGTATCGAAACTTCGATACCCGATACAACCCTACTAGAACTGCAAAACTCTGTCCATTGCATAGTTAATAAGGCTGGAAAAAGTCCATCAAGTCCAACCTGTAATCCTGCTATATTGATCAACGGAGCAAATCCCTAGATCCCTAGTCCATCTTCTTTTTAAAAAGGGGTTGGGCCAAAGGGAAAGGGTGGGTAGTACAATATTTCTATACATTGTCATAAGCCTCAATGTTATTTTTAATTAAAAAGTCAGCTAAATCTTTTTTGAAGCCATCTACTGTATTTGCTGTGACCAGCTCCTGCGGCAGGCTATTCCAGAGATTCACAGCCCTTACTGTAAAGAATGCTTGTCGCCTCTTATGACTGAATCTTTTTTCCTCTAGGTATAGGGAGTGGCCCCTTGTTTTTTGGGGGGTTAACCAGTGGCGGATCCAGAGCCTGGCCTCGGGAGGGGCACTTTCAGATTGTTTGGTGGCGGTGGACAGAAAATAATGTGGTGCTTATAGAACAGACTATTTTATTTTAACCTATCGTACAGCTCTAACCTTATTTATAACTAAGGAGGGGTATCATATTAAACAGGGGGTAATATAACTAA
Source organism: Bufotes viridis (assembly GCA_033119425.1). Classification (NCBI taxonomy): domain Eukaryota; kingdom Metazoa; phylum Chordata; class Amphibia; order Anura; family Bufonidae; genus Bufotes; species Bufotes viridis. Next base: position 67,097,218 of record CM065595.1, read on the forward strand.
GGGGTGGATACATGGGGTAATATTACTGAGGAGGGCTATCAGGAGACATATACAGGTGGTAATGTAACTGAGGAGGGGTATCATGAGGGTAAATTATACAGGGGGTAATATAACTGAGGAGGGGTATCAGCCTGATACCTCTCCTCAGTTATATTATACCCTGCATAATTTACCCTGATAGCTCTCCTCAGTTATATTACCCCCTGTATAATGTACCCTGATCCCCTCCTCACCTATCGTACAGCTCTAACCTTATTTATAACTGAGAAGGGTATCAGGGTACATTATACAGGGGGTAATATAACTGAGGAGGGTATCAGGGTACATTATACAGGGGGTAATATAACTGAGGGGTGTCTGGGTACATAATACAGGCGTAATATTATACATTATACAGGCGTAATTGTACAGCTCAGGTTAGAGTTATATTTATAACTGAGGAGGGTATCAGGGGACATTATACAGGGGGTAATATAACGGAGGAGTATCAGCCTGATAGCTCTCCTCAGTTATATTACCCCATGTTTAATTTACCCTGATAGCTCTCCTCAGTTATATTACCCCCTGTATAATGTACCCTGATCCCCTCCTCACCTATCGTACAGCTCTAACCTTATTTATAACTGAGGAGGGTATGAGGGTACATTATACAGGGGGTAATATAACTGAGGAGGGGTATCGGGCCTTTCTCAGTTATATTACCCCCTGTATAATTTACCCTGATGATACCCCTCAGCTACATTACCACCTGTATATGTCTCCTGATAGCCCTCCTCAGTAATATTACTTCTTGTACCCACCCCTTAGTTATATTACCCCCTGTATATTATATAACTAAGGGGTATCAGGGTACAATAAACAGGCAGGTGGTAATCTAACTGAGCTGAGCGGGTGCATGATGCAGGGTTCTTGTACACTCTCAGGCTGCAGGGGCAGGGCAGAGTCGACTGCACTCTGCTGACGCCCTGCTTGACACTCTCACTTATCACAGACTCACCACAGACAGCAGCTCAGGGGAGGCAGGCTCTTCTCTTCCTCTGTGCTGCCCAGACAGGACCACTCCCTCCTCCCTCCCTGACTTCCTCCTCCCTCCCTGACTTCCTTCTGCACGTCTTCTGACTCTGTGCTCTGCTCTGCCTCCGCCCCGAACCGGCTCCGCCCCCTGCCCTATGTGTGTCTGGCAGCACTGGGCAGCCAGAGCAGGTACTAATTTAAAGAATAGTGCAGCCTGCTATTAGCTCGTGCGGGCAGGCAGGGTAATCTGGGAAGTGGAACTAAGTATATTCTTGCATTCTGGCAATTCCCCCGTTGCCCCCCCCCCCCCCTTGGATCCGCCAATGGGGTTAACACAGAATAGCTTTTCTTGATATTTTTTGTATGGTTTTATATATTTATACATTTTAATCCCCCCCACCCCCACACACACACACACACACTTTGACGTCTTTTTTTCAAGGCTAAACAAATTCAATTCATTTAATTTTTGCTTATGACTAAGTTCTTCCAGGCCTTTTATGAGTTTAGTTGCTCCCCTCTTTACTTTTTCTAACTCCAGTGCATCCTTTTTATGGACTGGTGCCCAGAACTGAACAGAGTATTCTAGGTGAGGCTGTACCAATGCTTTGCGGCAACATTACATCCCTGTCCCTCGAGTCCATACCTATTTTAGCAAAATTCTGTTGGCCTCAGCTGACTGGCATTGCATGCTGTTATTTAGTCTATGATCTACTAATACACCAAGATCCTTCTCAACAAGGGACTCTTCCAGTTTTACGCCCCCTAGGACATATTTTGCATGCAGATTATTAGCCTCTAAGTGCATAACTTTACATTTATCTATTTTGAACCTAATTTGCCAAGTGGAGGCACAAACAGTACGTTTGTCAGTCAGCTTATAACTTATTAACATCTTCCATAGACTGTACCGTATTACAAAGTTTGGTGTTATCTGCAAAATAGAAACAACACTATTCCCATCCTCTGTCATTAATGAATAAGTTAAAGGGAACCTGTCATCAACTTTATGCTGACTGTACTGAGGGCAGCATAAAATAGTGACAGAAATGTTGTTTCAGCGGTGTGCCACTCATGAGCTAAAAGTAAGTGGTTGCTGAGAACCAGCATCATAATCATTGCAACCCAGGCCTTGAAAAGAGTCAAATCTATCTGAGAAGAGTCATGGTTATTTATAATCTCCTGCTCTCCTGCCCATCTGCTGACGATTGGCAGTTCTCTCCTAGAGATAAAGGGAGAAAACTAGGCAGAAGACTGTCAATCATCAGCAGGTGGGCAGGGAGAGCAGGAATTTATGAATAACCATGACTCTTTTCAGGTGGCCGTGACTCTTTTCCAGGCCCAATATGGCAGACCGCTGAAATCAACTCACCTGTCTCTACTTTATACTGCCGTTAGTATGGGCAGCATAAAGTTGATGACAGGTTCCCTTTAAATAATAGCAGACCCAGCACAGAACCTTTGGGTACACCACTTATAACCGGGGACCAATTAGAGTAGGAATCATTGACCACAACGCTTTGGATATGATCGTGAAGCTAATTTTCAATCCAATTACAAATTACTGTATTTTTCGTACTATTAGACGCACCTAGGTTTTTGAGGAGGAAAATAAGAAAAGAAATATTTTGAACCAAAAGGTGTGCTTTTGGTGGGTTTTTTACTAATGGTGTTCTGTGCATGACACTATTATGACGCACTGTTATGGGGGATCTGTGGATGACACACTGTTATGGTGGAATATGTGGCTGACACACTGTTATGGGGGCATCTAGGGATGATGCACTGTTATGTGAGGGAGCTGGGGATGGCACTGTTATGTGGGGGAGCTGGCTATGGCACTGTTAAGGGGGCATCTGGGGGTGGCATTGTATGGGGGCATCTGGGGATGGTACTGTATGGGGGCATCTGGGGATGGCACTGTATGGGGGCATCTAGGGATGACACACTGTTATGTGGGGGAGCTGGGGATGGCACTGTTATGTGGGGGAGCTGGGGCTGGCACTGTATGGGGAATCTGGGGATGGCACTGTATGGGGCATCTGGGGATGGCACTGTATGGGGCATCTGGGGATGGCACTGTATGGGGCATCTGGGGATGGCACTGTATGGGGGCATTTGGGGATGGCACTGTATAGGGGCATCTGGGGATGGCACTGCTATGGGGGCATCTGGGGATGACACTGCTATGGGGGGGATCTGTGGATGACACATAGCATCTTATGCTATGTGTCATCCACAGATCCACTCTCATAACGGTGAGTGTGATGACCCCAATACAGGGGCTGTGGGCAGCATCTTGCTTGCTAATGACAGCGGGGCCCAGTGCAGTAACAGTATTCTAGTACACCGGGCCCGCTGTAGTAATGTTACAGGCGATGTTTAAAATTACGGTGTAGTCTCAATGCTGCCAGTATTACCCTACCTACTATAATATATCATCGCAGGCAGGACTGGAGTCAGGAGGCCGGGCGGGCGGGAGGCGACAGCGTAACGTCACGAGCCTTCTCCGCCCACATTATGAATGAAGCAGGCGCGTGACGTCAGGCCTCTCGCCCGCCCGGCCTCCTGACTCCAGTCCGGCCTGCGATGATAGATTATAGTAGGTAGGGTAATTCTGGCAGCATTAAAATTACGGTATAATCTTAAATATCGCCTGTAACATTACTACAGCGGGCCCGATGTAGTAGAATACAGTTACTGCACCGGGCCCCGTTGTCATTAGCAAGCAAGATGCCGCCCACAGCCCCTCCTCCTTGATACACATGCCGGCTGCGCTCTTTAGCAGCGTGGCGGTGTATCAATGTGTGCTGCATTCGTCCCATAAGGAAAAATAGGGCTTATAGGGCGAAAAAACTGTATATTTTTTAAACCAATAGACCTCAATTTACCCATTAGGCGTCCGTGTGGGACAGTATCAAATGACTTTGAAAAGTCCAAAAACACAATTGACAGCCTTCCCTCTGTCCAGACTTCAACTCACCTCCTCATAAAAACAAAATCAGGTTAGTTTGACAGCTTCTGTTCTTAGTAAAACCATGTTGGCTATGACTTATTATATTATTGTCAGTTACATAATCCTGTGTGTGGTCCCGTAGAAGGCTCTCAAACATTTTCCCCACTATGGATGTTAATCTTACTGGTCTATAATTTCCTGGTAAAAAAAAATAGCGACTTCCGGTTCCGGCGCCAGCATGGTGAGACGCAGCTAACCTCAGCTCCGTGCAGTCGGATCTCTGTGGACAATCTTATCCCCGCACACAGGACAAATTCCGGGACAATCTTTACCACCAGACAGGAGAGAACACATGGTGACCATGGGGGCTAAAAATAAGACCAAAAGCCAGAACAAAGCGCGGGAAAAAGACATGGCGGAAGACGAAGCTACCCTGCTAGCGCAGCAGAATGATACGGAGGAGCGGGTCACTCCCGAAGATACTGATCCCCAAACAGAAGACACCTGCATAGATTATGTAAAACTAGCCATAGAGGTGGCCAACCAAATACTACCAGATCTGCAGGAGTCTCTGGTGAACACAGTGGGACACATGCTCCAATCTCTGCAGGCGATAGCGGCCGAGCACGGATCGCGGCTGGAAAGTGCAGAAAACAGAATACAGATTCTGGAAAAATCATGCTCAGATCTGTGTACACTACTGGACAAAGCAGTGCATTAATCAGCGGCCCTAAAGATGAAAGTAGACGATTTGGAGAACCGCTCTCGCAGGAGCAACCTGCGTATCCTTGGGCTTAAAGAGTCGATTCCACCACAAGATCTAATCGCAAATCTATGCGAACTTGAAAATAATGCTAATCTATGCTAACTTGAAATCCCAAAGGCCCTGGGCCTGGAAACAACATGCAAGGTAGAGAGGGCACACCGCATAGGCCCGGACTTGAGACCTGGCGTGGACCGCAATCTAAAAGCGCCATCGGCCCTACAGCAAAGACCCAGGCAAATCATAGTAAAATATTTAGGCTTTACTGATAAATCAGCAATTCTACGCCAGTACAAGCGTCAAGGCTCCACACTGGAAATTCGAGGCCAGAGGTTTTAATATTCGGGGACTATTCCGCGAATGTCCAAAGAAGAAGGAGGGAATTCTCAGGGATATGTTCAGTTATATAAAAGACATACCAGATTTGCGCTCCTATACCCGGCTATCCTCAAAATATTCAACTCTGATGGCTCAACCTCCACATTTACAACGGCAGAGGAGGCACGTACCCACCTTGGCCTCCAACACCTCCCGCAGAGACCACAAGGCCGGAACCTGCCGAAGAAAGCAAGGATAGAGGAGGACACTATAGATTTGACTGCGTCAAACGCTGCCATGATTGCAGGAGCGCGGGGACTATCGTCGCGCTGAAGGGGTGATTATGCAACCGAATCTTGTGTTTAATATGTTCAGCACGTTTATTTTTTTGTTTTTGTTTTTGTTTTTCTTTAACCCCAGATATTTTTTGCTGATAGCAGAGTTGGCTACGGGACACTTAGGGTCTTCATATGTCTGAACTCACACACAGAGGTAGACTGACCATACTGGAAAAAATGTAAAGTCTACAGAAAGTACTCAGAGGTTCACACAGAAATGTGATGTCTTTAGCAGTTGCGACTATTATTGGAAATTGTTACCAGTTGTCATGTTATGCACTTGTTTTTGAGCGGGGAGGGTAGTTATGACTGTCTGGATGCGTACTCAGTTGTACTGGCTATATCCTCTCCATGCAGTGAAGATAATATGCAAGTGATAACTTGGAATATTAAGGGACTTCGCTCCCCTGCTAAACGACACATGGTCCTAAAACACTTGCAGAGGTGTAAGGCCGATATAGTCTTGCTCCAGGAAACTCACTTAAAAGCAGGGGACTTTGCCCGCATGGAGAGGGTGTGGGTAGGAAAAGTTATAGGGTCTGAATCAGTTAATAAAAAGGGGGGTACCTTGATTTTATTTCACAAAAACTTACAATATAAAATACTGAACCATGAGACAGACTATGCAGGCAGATGGCGCTCATAGACTCCCCAGTGGGAGAAATTGCCCTTATAAATGTATATGGTCCGAATAGCAATAATATACACTTGTTTGATGCTCTGAATCATCGCTTAGGAACTTTGCGACAACGCAACCTTGTACTGGGGGGTGACATGAATACGGTAATGGAGAGCAGAGAAGACCGGAAGCACTCAAGAGCAATGAAAATGCTACCAACTGGCCGAGAAAAGGCTCTTATACAGTTGGCACAAAACAATGACCTCATTGACAGATGGAGAATAGCTAATCCTAAGGGGCGTGAATATACGTTCTATTCAGCCCCTAATGACTCATGGTCTCGTATCGACTATCTTCTAGTCTCTGCGCCCATGTACACTATGATCGATAACCCTAGAATACTAGACATGGTCATTTCAGACCATGCCCCAGTACAACTTGACATAAAAGAGCAAATAAGGAAAGGAAATAGCTTTATATGGCGATTTCCAACTTTTCTATGGGAAAATGATAATTTTAAAGACATGCTTAGAGGGTGGCATTTGGAATTTACTGAGGATAATGCACAACATAGGGAGGATTCAATTCTTTTCTGGGACACTGAAAAAAACGTACTGCGAGGCAAAATAATGTCATATGTTCATGCATTAAAAGCAAAAATTAAGAAAAAAGTGGGTGAGCTAACTGACATCCTCAGGAAAACATACACTGAATTTCTCCATACCCCCACAGACCAACTTAGACTAGAATGCATCACTGCTAATAAAAATTACGAACTGTGGTACACTAGATGGGAGGGGATGTATAGGTCACGGAAAGATGCAAAGTTATTAAGATATGAGAACAAGTCAGGGAGGTTGTTAGCTCGGTTATCCAAAGGACCAAGAAGCCCAGTGTCTGTATTGAAATTGCTAGACTGTCAAGGGAGCCGTCAAAATGATCCCGAGATAGTCTTAGAGATCTTTAGAGACTATTATCAAAAATTATACTCTGCCAACTCTGTCAACCAGCCATCCCTGATACAATATCTTAACTAATCTAACATGCCGAAGCTCAAGGAGAGTCAGCTCCTAAACCTCAATAAGCTGATATCAGTGGACGAAGTTTCAAGGGCAATTAAAGACCTTTGCCGTCAGGGAAAGCACCAGGGCCGGATGGCTATACGGGTGAATTTTATAAACTCTTGAAAGATGATCTAGCGCAACTGTTAATGGAGGGCTTTAATAAGGTATTAGAAGGTCATGTCCCGAAACTAATAACTCAGCACATATAAGATTACTACCTAAACCGGGGAAGGATTTGCTTTTACCCTCATCCTATAGACCTATCTCCCTCATTAATGTTGATCATAAGCTATTTTCCAAAATTATGGCAGATAGACTGGCAGACCTATTACCAGATCTGATAGGCCCATCCCAAGTGGGCTTTGTAAAAGGCAGGTCGGCAGTGTTCAACATGAGAAGGGTGCTGACTGTCCAGGACCATGTCTCTAGGAAGCAACAATTAGGAGAATCACCTGCACTCTTTACAATAGATGCCGAGAAGGCATTCGATAATGTGAATTGGGGATGGCTGGACCGAGTCCTGGACGCAATGAACATCAAGGGTGAGTTTAGAACCTATGTTAAAGCTATGTATTCAGATCCCAGAGCACAAATTGTACTACCGGGCTTCGTATCACACCCCTTTCCACTCTTGAAAGGGACAAAGCAGGGATGCCCCCTCTCCCCACTGTTGTTTAATATCCCAGTAGAACCATTAGCCAGATGTTTAGAACAGTCGGGAGTCTTTAAAGGTATACAGGTAGGCTCACGGGAAGTGAAAATTTCACTCTTTGCAGACAACATAATTATGTATCTAGCGCGTCCCTCCAGGGACATACATCAAATATTTGACACACTAACTGACTTTGGACACAGCTCTGGTTTCAAGGTATATGTCGGAAAATGCAAACTCCTATATTTAGGGGCAACACATTTCGGGTCTAGACGAGAAATCCCCAACTGTCCAGTATCTATTTCCAGAAAGTGTATCACATACTTAGGTATTAAGATTGGATCCTCCCCACACTCCTTATATGGCCTCAATTACTCACCATTGCTAAACAAATGAAACAAGAACTGGAGAGATGGCACTCTCTGCCTCTGTCATTTCTGGGTAGATGTCAGCTGGTTAAAATGGTCAGTGTCCCAAAATTGCTATACCCAATGCACTTCCCATGTCAATTAGGCACAGTGATGTAGTGGAGATAAATAGGGCCTTTTCAAAATTTCTATGGTCCAGAAAAAGAGCTAGGATAGCCATGAAAACTTTGTATTTACCAGTAGAGAAGGGGGGAGTACGTCTACCTGATGTGGGGAAATACAACTTAGCCAATATCTTCCGCCACTGCAGAGACTGGTTGGCTATGACATCCTTTTATTCCAATGTTGCCTTGGAAACAGAACTAGCTCAGGGCTGGAATCTAGGGGCAATCCTACACGCTAAAATAGCCACATTACCCCCAAATATAAAAAATTCAGTACTCTTGAGAAATACTATAATAGCCTGGAAGGAAGTGAGAAAATTATATAACCTGTCCTTTAGGGCATCCAAATACATGTCATTATGGTCACACCCTGAATTCACTGTAGGAAACGCCAATAAACTGTTTCATCATTGGAGAAAAGTGGGAATCAAAACCTTCCACCAATTATTACATGATACAGAAAACAGGTACATGACATTATCAGAGATATATGACAAATACCAGCTTCCTAAAGGACAGGAATTGCAATATTATCAAATAATGCACTTCTGTAAGTCCAGACTGAGAGATGTCAGCCAGGAATGTAAGGGAAATGGGTTCGACCCATTACTCAACCAGTTGGGGACTAAATAGTCACTCTCGGACATATACAAGCAACTGAAAATCGGAGACAATGACAAAGCTACTGCTACAGTTAGTGGGGGATGGAGTAAGCTGCTGGGAAAGTCAGACTGGAAAGATCGTATTATGGCCGGGTGGATTAGGACAAGAAAGGCAGTGATATGCGAGAGATGGAGAGAAACACAGCTGAAGCTGATACACAGAGCTATATATGACTTTAATATACCCACGACAAACAGTGCAGTTACTAGACTGACAAACTGCCCTAAGTGTGGCCTATCAAAGGCTGATCTAGATCATGGATTATGGCTATGTCCCAAGTCATGGCAATATTGGGAATGGCTCTTATCTTGGATCAAGGACACAGGGCAGATCACTATACCATATGATCCGGAAGTGGTACTATTTCATGTCTATCCAGATACTTTAAAGGTTCTCAAACTGATAGATGGAGTATTATTGTGGCATTAAGATGTTTACTGCAAAAATGGTTGGAGCCTCAGATTCCTACTAATGCAGAATTTATGGATCTAATGAGGCACTTTATGTTAATAGACCAACTAGAAACGGAAACTCATAAAAATAACAACTCAACAAGATTTTTGAATAAATAGTCTACGTTTATTGCCAAACATTTGACTACAAAGGAAATACAGGCTTTAATGAATAACTTTAAATTCACAGAGTGGTATATACAAAAGGATATCCTAGGCACAAAGACAGCATAAAGTTATATTCTTGCTGAGCTATATTTGATTAACAGACAGGAGAGGCGCATTCAGACAGTGTTGGGGGGGAGGGGGGGGGGAGTTACTACACTTATTGTAATTCTAATGTTTAACCAATAACTGATGTTAGACGATTCTTGCTATGTTAGCAAAATGTGCAGTATTGTTCCTGTAATACTGTCCACACAGTTTGTAATCCTATATATTTACAAAATTGAATAAAATGTTATTTAAAAAAAACTAGCGCCCTTTTTGAAAATGGGCACCACATTTGCCTTGCGCCAGTCCCTTGGTACAATGCCTGTCATTAAAGAATCTGTAAATATTATGAACAGATGCAAAGCAAAAACTGAACAGAGCTCATTTAGAACTCTAGTGTGTAATCCATCTGGACCTGGGGCCTTGTTCACTTTTAATTTTTTTTTTTAGTACATTAAGGACCATATCTACAGTCAACCAGTTAAGTATGTTATTTGAGGTATTTACACCAGTGGCACCACCCTCATGAGATGCCCTCTCTTCTTTTGTAAATGCAGAGCTAAAAACCCATTTAAGGGCTCTGCTGTCTCTTGATCCCCAGTGACATGTTCTGACCTTGGTTTTTTTGTATTTATGTATTTAAAGAATGTTTTGAGGTTGTTCTTACTTTCTTTGGCCACCTGTATTTCATTGTGTATTCTCACCGGTTTTATTACCCCCTTAAAGTATTTATTTAGTTATTTATACTTTTTAAAGGCTACAGCTGACCCCTCCGATTGGTATTTCTTAACCACTTCCGGTTCTGGCTATTTTCCCCTTCCTGACCAGGCCTAATTTTGCAAATCTGACATGTGTCAGTTTATGTGGCGTTAACTTTAGAACACCTTTACTTATCCAAGCCGTTCTGAGATTGTTTTCTCGTGACATATTGTACTATTGATAGTCATAAATTTGAGTCAATATATTTCACCTTTATTTATGAAAAAATCCCAAATTTCCCAAAAATTTAGAAAAATTCACAATTTTCTAAATTTCAATTTTTCTTCTTTTAAAAGACAGCAATCCATGTATCAAGCAGCACTCCGGATCACACGGTCACACCTGATGCATCAGCCCGCCTTCTGTCCTAGACTCATTCGGACCCAGATCAAGTAACAAATTCAAATTGCAGGCAGCATCCACGGTGAATTTCCTTTATTCAGGATCACAATCCCAATCGTTTGTGCAAGTACAAAAGCAGCTACGTTTCGGCTATCTGCTAGCCTTTATCAAGCTCAATGTGACTATGAAATAGTGGCTATAAATATCAAAGTCCCCACCCCTTAAAACAAAACATGACCCATGCTGTTAAGTCCCACATTAGCCCCTATTTACATAATCTATTCAGACAAATGTGCAAACTAGTATGTCATAGAACACATACCGCTCTTCTCAGGTGGTATCCATGCACGGTTACACTCGGCATCCAGCGCGTCTGTCAGTGTCCACTGCGCATGTCCGCTGGAGTTCAGAGGTTACTGCCCCGCTCACGTGATCGCTGACTCACTCGTCATTGCGGTCACGTGATAGCCGGCACTTCCGCCCTCACCACTACTGCGCTCCTGCCGTCGGAGCTACTGCCATGGAAACCATCGCCACAACAAAAGGCCGTCACCCCACTCATGCGATCATAGACTCACTCGTCAATATGATCACATGATGGCCGGCTCTTATGGCCTCAGTGTGACTGCGCCCTGGATGTCGAGTCCATTACAATGGAACCTGCCACAGCAACATAAAACTCTGCAATAGATATGTAATATGGGTTCTAGTGAGATAAACAATGGGACCATAAAGGTCCATCCGTGGATGTGTCATCAGTAAACATATATAGAAAATTCTATCATAAGTGACAGTGAGGTGTCCAATAAAAACCACATTAAAAACATAATCATGAGGAAACAGATTATATCGTTCACATATACTTAGACATTAATAACATTGAATTCTATGTTCATCCCATAGGGTTGGAGCGCTCTCAACTCAAAGATCCATCTGAGCTCTTTCTTACGCAATATACGGTTTTTATCACCCCCACGTCTCAGTTGTCCCACCGAGTCAATGATGCGGAACCTCAATTGGTTCACTGAATGAGCATAGTCTACAAAGTGCTTAGCTACCGGTTTATCTAGCAATCCCCTCCTAATGTTGCTTTTGTGGGAATTAATTCGTTCATGCGCCTCCATGGTGGTCTCACCTACATAAATGAGGCCACAGGGGCATGTGATCATATAAACAATGTCACGGGAACGACAGGTGAAGAAATCCTTGATTTTATACCGTTTACCACTATAGGGATGGGCGAAGGTATCACCCTTCACCATGTTACCACAGTTACAGCACCCGAGACATGGGTAACACCCCATTTTTCTCGGGGCCAGATATCTCTGTCCATCATCAAAGGGATTCATCACCTCAGTCTTCACCAGTCTATCACGTAAAATCCTACCCCTTTTGTATGCCATCATGGGCGCCTCCCCAAATTCCTTAACCGTCGGTAAGCCCCTCTGTAGAATATGCCATTCTTTACGTATGATCCTCGCTATCACGTCACTGTGGGCTCCAAAAGTAGAGACAAACGGGATACGATGACTGTCATTCTCTCTTGTGTTTATGCGTAGCGTCTCAGTCCGATCAACCGTCCGTACCTTCTGTGTCAATCGTCCAATTAACTTGCGAGGATAACCCCTTCTCAGAAATTTGTCACCCATCTCGGCCGTCCTTTGGTCAAACCGTACCTCATCAGACACCACTCGCCTCACTCTCAGCATCTGACTCCACGGTAGTGATTGTATCATCCGATGCGGATGGCTACTGTCAAACCTTAATAGATTGTTGCGATCAGTCGGCTTGTAATACATATCTGTCGTCACCACCCCATCCTTAAACTGTACCAACACATCTAGGAATTGTAGTTCGCATGTCGACATCGTCATTGTAAATTTCAAACCTGGGACAAAGGTATTGAGTTCTTGATGGAACAAATCTAATTGGTCATGTATTCCATCCCACACTACAAAGATGTCGTCGATGTAGCGCCACCAGCACCAGACCCCCCCCAAAGTGGACAGATCTATAGATAAATTTGTCCTCCACATATGCCATAAACATATTGGCATACGTCGGGGCCACATTCGACCCCATGGCCACGCCACGCTGTTGTTGGTAAAAGACATCACCAAAGCGAAAATAATTCCGCTTCAGTAGTGTCTCCAGCAGGCGAAGGACAAATCTACATCCACTCGGGGGGAGCCCGGCGCCGGCCAGGGCCACATCGACGACGTTCAATCCAAACATGTGCTCTATAGCTGTGTATAACGAGACAACATCGAATTTACATCGATTATGTAAATAGGGGCTAATGTGGGACTTAACAGCATTGGTCATGTTTTGTTTTAAGGGGTGGGGACTTTGATATTTATAGCCACTATTTCATAGTCACATTGAGCTTGATAAAGGCTAGCAGATAGCTGAAACGTAGCTGCTGTTGTACTTGCACAAACGATTGGGATTGCGATCCTGAATAAAGGAAATTCACCGTGGATGCTGCCTGCAATTTGAATTTGTTATCTGCTTTTAAAAGAGAAAGCGATTCCTCATAAAATATTGATTACTTAACATTTTCCATATGTCTACTTTGTGTTGGCATCATTTTTTAAATGTCATTTTATTTTTTTTAGGACGTTAGAAGGCTTAGAAGTTTAGAGGCAATGCCTAAAATTTTTAAGAAAATTTTCAAAACCCACTTTTTAAGGACCAGTTCAGGTCTGAAGTCACATTGTGGGGCTTACACAGTGGAAACACCCCATAAATTACCCCATTCTGGAAACTATACCCCTCAGGATACTCAAAACTGATTTTACAAGCTTTATTAACCCTTTAGGCATTCCACAAGAATTAAAGGAAAATGGAGATTAAATTTCAAAATTTCACTTTTTTGGTAGATTTTCCATTTTAGTCTATTTTTTTCTTTAAAACATCAAGGGTTAACAACCAAACAAAACTCAATATTTATTACCCTGATTCTGCGGTTTACAGAAATACCCCACAACTGATGTAAGGGCACACGGCAGGGCGCAGAAGTGAGGTAACACCATATGGTTTTTGGAGGGCAGATTTTGATGAACTCGTTTTTAGATGCCTTGTCCCATTTGAAGCCCCCCTGATGCACCCTGACAGTAGAAACTCCCAAAAATTGACTATATTTTAAAAACTAGCGGATAAGGTGCCAGTTTCATTGGTACTATTTTGGGGTGAATATAATTTTTGATTGCTCTATATTATATTTTTTGTGAGGCAAGGTAACAAAAAAATGGCTGTTTTGAAACTGTTTATTTTATATTTTTTTTAAACATTGATCTGACACAGTAGATCATGCATAATTTTTATAGAGCAGGTTGTTACGGACAAAATTATATAAAAAATGTCTACTTTCTTTTTTGGTTGGTTTGTTTGTTTCAGTTTTTACATAATAAAGCATTTTTGAAAAAAAAAATTATGTTTTTGTGTCTCTAACTGAATGCCATATTTTTTTTATTTTTCTGCCTATCGTCTTGTGTAGGGACTCGTTTTTTGCAGGAAGAGTTGATGTTTTTATTGGTTCCATTTTTGGGTACATATGCTTTTTTGGGCATTAATTATTACAAATTAGTTGTTTTAGCACAGTTTTTATTTATTTATTTTTACAGCGTTCACCTAAGGGGTTAAATTATGTGATATGTTTATAGAGCAGGTTGTTACGGATGCAACAATACATAATATGTATACTTTTTCTTATTTAAGTTTTACACAATAATAGCATTTTTGAAACCAAAAAATTGATGTTTTAGTGTCTCCATAGTCTGGTAGCCATAGCTTTTTTATTTTTTGACCAATTGTCTTATGTAGGGTCTCATTTTTTGTGTGATGAGGTGACGGTTTGATTGGTACTATTTTGGGGGGAATATGCCATTTTGATTGCTTGGTGTTGCACTTATTGTTAACAAAAAATGGCTTTGTTGGCACTGGTTTTATTTTATTTTTATTACGGTGTTCATGTGAGGGGTTAGGTCATGTGATATTTTTATAGAGCTGGTTTTTACGAATGCAGCAATACCTAATATGTATACTTTTTTTAAATTCATTTCACTTTAACACAATAATAGCTTTTTTTAAACAAAAAATTATGTTGTAATGTCTCCATGTTCTGAGAGCTATAATTTTTTAATTTTTTAAGCGATTTTCTTATGTAAGGGCTCATTTTTTGTGGGATGAGGTGACTATTTTAGTGGATTTATTTTGTGGGACATATGCATTTTTGATCTCTTGTTGCTGTACTTTTTGATAACAAAAATGTTTTTTTTTATTTATTTTTTATGGTGTTTATCAGACAGGGTGTTTGATGTGATATATTTATAGAGTTGGCCGTCACGGATGCGGCAATACCAAATATGTCCAATTAATTTTATTTTTTCTATTTTTAACTTTTTTTTTAAATTAATTAATTGGGGATTTTTTTATGTAAAACCATTTTTTTTATTTATTTTTTTAAAAACACTTTTTTTTTCTTTTTTTTTTACACTTTGCGTCCCCCATAAGGTCATACATGACCTGTGGGGGACATTTAACTTCACTTTTTTTCTTTTTCACAATTGATATCTCCTGTAACTGGGGCTGACATAGTAGCCCCAGTTACAGGTGAAATACACCCCCCAGAGAGGCTGTACAGCATAATACTATGCTGTACAGCCTCAGTGAAACCCGACAGCTCCTTTACACTGCCAGCCCCGGGGGTCAAAGCAGTTAGAGCGCTGTGTCTGCGGCGATTTAGAAGGCAGGGACACTTGGGCACTGTCCCTGCCTTCTCTCTGGGTTGGCCTGCTGTCACTGACAGCAGGCAACCCGCTTGGCATCAGCATGATTACCGTGCAGATGCCTTCTCTGAATGGATGTTCTAAAACGCCCTTTACACTATTTGTGAGACGTGGGATTTAATTTTATTCGCTTGTACTTGTTACCTCTAGGAATGTATTTAACAATATACTTATCCAAAGGAGATTTAACCACGCCAGGGCCGCCTGGCGGCCGGGCAGGTTACTCTGGGTGGACGCATCGGCGCGTCATCTTGCGAGAGGCGTGATTCCCTGTGAACGCGCCCGCGCTCACAGGATCGCGTCGGGAGGAAGGTAAACTACAGCCTGCCAGCGCTGATCATGCGCTGGCAGGCTGTAGTAGTTTAAAAAAATCGCATATCAGACGCTGTTTTGTTAACAGCATCTGATATGCCTGCTGCCTGCTCCTCTGGTGGTCCCTTTTGCTTGGGACCACCAGAGGAAACATATGTAAGTGCACCAATCACCACATAGACCCCCCCATCCACCCCCCCGTCACTGATTAACCCCTGATTAACCCCCGATTAAGCCCTGATCACCCCATGTCACCCCCCCTGTCACTAATCAACCCCCTGTAAGGCTCATTCAGACGTCCGTATGTGTTTTGCGGATCTGCAAAACATGGACACCGGCAATGTGCTTTCCGCATTTTGCGGATCCGCACATTGCCAGAACTATATAGAAAATGCCTTTTCTTGTCCGCAATTGCGGACAAGAATAGGACATGCTCTATCTTGTGCTCTCCGCATCACCGCCGGCCCCATTCACACTGAATGGGTCCGCATCTATTCTGCAGAATTGCGGAATAGATGCAGACATTTTTGCGGACGTGTGAATGGGGCCTTACTACTTTCTTTTTTTTTTTAGCACTTTTTTTGCAGAGATTTTTTCATCCACATTGATTGATGCGAATGAAGAAATCTGTGCCGTTCATTTTTTTTTCTTCAGCCCACAGGCTGAACGAAAAAAAAAAATCTCATTACCCGTATGCTCAATATAAGGAGAATAGCAGAAAATCCTAATGCTGGCCATACATGTAATGATTGCGGAGACCCTCAAATGCCAGGGCAGTATAAATACCCCACATGTGACCCCATTTTAGAAAGTAGACACCCCAAGGTATTCCGTGAGGGGTATGGTGAGTTCATGTAAAAAAAAAAATTTCGTCACAAGTTAGTGGAATGTGAGACTTTGTAAGAAAAAAAAAAAGTCAATTTCCGCTAACTTGTGCCAAAAAAAAAAATCTTCTATGAACTCGCCATGCCCCTCACGGAATACCTTTGGGTGTCTTCTTTCTAATATGGGGTCACTTGTGGGGTATTTATACTGCCCTGGCATTTTAGGGGTCCTAAAGCGTGAGAAGAAGTCTGGAATCCAAATGCGTAAAAGTGCCCTCCTAAAAGGTACTCATTGGAATTTGGGCCCCTTTGCGCACCTAGGCTGCAAAAAAGTGTCACACATGTGGTATCGCCGTACTCAGAAGAAGTAGAGCAATGTGGTTTGGGGTGTATTTTTACATATACCCATGCTGGGTGAGAGAAATATCTCTGTAAATTGACAACTTTGTATAAAATTTTTTAAAAGTTGTCATTTGCAGAGATATATCTCACACATACCCTCACACAACCCTGCTCCTGAAGAAGGGGGATTGTACTTAACCCCCGAAACGTATCGAGCTTATTTCTACTAATAAAGAACACCTGAATGACCATAGAGTCCCTCGGTTCATCCTTTGGGACCACCAGGCTCCAGAGTCAACATCTACAAGCGACCTCGGCGCGGGGAGCAGGGCTGGGACAAGGTCCACCACCAACAGAGGCTGAGCTGCCCAAGTGCGCCCCTTCCCCCCCGCCCCCTCCAACTTGTGGATGACACTGCTATGGGGGATCTGTGATGGATGACACTGTTATTGGGGAATCTGTGGATGACACATGTGTCATCCACAGATCCCCCCTCCCCATAACAGGGTCCGTGTAGGAATGACACCAATACAAGGGGTGAGGCTGGGGGGTTGTATCTGCTTTTTTGATGACAGAGCCAGCGGGGCCCGTGCAGTGACTGTTTTCTACTACACCCCCCCACACACACACACAAACTGTATATAAACTTAACTATATAACTGTAGTGATTTACTACAGTTATATAGTTAATAGGATTATATCCAGTGAGCGTGGGGGATGGGGGTGTAGTAGAAAACAGTCACTGCACGGGCCCTGCTGTCATTATGAAATAGCATATATGACCCCCACCTCTTTTATTGGTGGTCATTCAGTAAATTAACCCTGTTTTGGGGGGGTGGGGGGGTGTCTGTGGATGACAAATATGTGTCATCCGCAGATTCTCCCCATAATAGGGTTCATTTAGTGAATGACCACCCAAATTGTGGTGACCCAATACATGGAAGTTGCATCTGCAGAGCTTTTGTATAATGCCACCCCACACTGTAGTGTCCCCCACACAGTAATGTCCGCCACACTGCCCCCCACACAGTAATGTCCGCCACACTGCCCCCCACACAGTAATGTCCCCCACACAGTAATGTCCGCCACACTGCCCCCCGCACAGTAGTGCCCCCCACCCAGTAGTGTCCGCCACACTGCCCCCCACCCAGTAGTGTCCGCCACACTGCCCCCCACACAGTAATGTCCGCCACACTGCCCCCCACACAGTAATGTCCGCCACACTGCCCCCCACACAGTAATGTCCGCCACACTGCCCCCACACAGTAATGTCCGCCACACTGCCCCCCACACAGTAATGTCCGCCACACTGCCCCCACACAGTAATGTCCGCCACACTGCCCCCGCACAGTAGTGCCCCCACACTGCCCCCGTACAGTAATGTCCGCCACACTGCCCCCCACACAGTAATGTCCGCCACACTGCCCCCACACAGTAATGTCCGCCACACTGCCCCCACACAGTAATGTCCGCCACACCCCCTCAACCACACAGCAGTGCCCCCACACAGTAATGTCCGCCACACCCCCTCAGCCACACAGCAGTGCCCCCACATAGTAATCTGTCATGCTCTCCCCTCTTGTAATTCTCCCCCATCTTGTCATAATCCCCTCTTCTTGTCATGCTTTTTCTGCCCCTGTCATTTCTCCCCCATCTTTTCATGCTCTTTCTGCCCCCCATGTTGTCATGCTCTTTCTGCCCCCCATGTTGTCACAGACTTCATGTAAGGGGCCCGGCATTTCACTGTACTTAATGCCGGGCCCCGTCAGAGCGCTCCACTCACCTCCATTATGTTCACTGCTCCAGGTTTCCTGGATCAGGCCCCAGCGCTGCCACACATTAAGCAGGTGGGCGGAGCCTAACTGAGGTCTGTTAGGCTCCGCCCACCTTCTTACTGTGTTTCTAGTTAGAGGCAGCGGGGCCTGATGGTGGAGGCCTGAAGCAGTGAACATAATGAAGGTGAGAGGAGCGCTCTGACGGGGCCCGGCTCAGGGAATGACAGGAGGGAGCGCTGAGCGGTTCCCCCCTGTCAGTCCCTCTCCCTCTGGCCGGCCCCTGCATGCGCCCTGAGGCTGGAGCGCCCTGAGGCTGGAGCCTCCCCAGCCTCTGTGTCGGCTCGGCCCTGGCGGGGAGGGGTTCAAGGTGTAAGTGTCTTGAGCCTGGTGCAGTTAGTACAACTGCAACAACCACTAGTGTTGTTTAAACTGTTTTTATCTTGCTGAATTAAATCGACTCGATCACTAGATCATTTTATGACTTACTGCACATGTAAGAGGTTTTGATCCAACATATATTTTATGTATATTTTTTGTCCATTTTTAGTCCTCTTTATTCGCACTAGCCAATCAAATACTCCCATCCACCCCACTATTCCTCCCTTTTCCCACTACTGTCCGCACGGTATCTGGCGCTCCTTGGGTCATTGCATCCTTGTCTTTTTCTCTACTTCATCATTTGGGCAGCCTCAAAACTTGAAGCTAGCCTCCTCTGCAATGCAAGCTGCCTAATACTTACTGGACTTTCCTTTACTCATCTTTCTCGTCCCTTCTTAGCCAAATTGTGCCCTGGCGCGCTCTCCTCCTAGGAACTTGGGCTGCCCCTCCAGCCCTTCAATCCTACTTGGAGATCTAATGCTCCTTCTTTTTGTCTCATATCTATTATCACAATTTTGCCAGCCTGCCCTGCCCACTCCATTTGCACATACAGTTGATCTTCTATCTCCTCAGTGATATTGGGGGGTCTATAGATCAGACTAAGAATTATTTTTTCATTATTTCCTTCCCTCTGTAATTCCACCCATAAGGTTTCAACATCCTCACAACCTTCATCCACAAAACCTTGAAGATTTACAGCGCAGTCATGAGAAGAGTCCAGCCATGTCTCAGCAACACCTACTACAATATGTTTTTCCAGTACCAAGGCCTCAAGCTCTTCCATTTTGCTTGCTAGACTTCTGGCATCTGTGAACATACATTTTAAGGCCTCTTTTACACTTGCGTTCTGAGGATCCGGCAGGCACTTCCGTCCCGCCGGATCCGTCAGAACGCAAGTCGCCTGAAAGCATTAGAAGACTGATCAGGATCCTGATCAGTCTTCGAAATGCTTTGAGGTTACTATGGCAGCCAGGACGCTATTGAAGTCCTGGTTGCCATAGTAGTAGTGGGGAGCGGGGGAGCGGTATACTTACAGTCCGTGCAGCTCCCGGGGCGTTCCAGAATGACGTCAGAGCGCCCCATGCGCATGGATCACGTGATCTAGATCCATGCGTGTAGGGCGCCCTGACGTCACTCTGGAGCGCCCCGGGAGCCGCACGGATGGTAAGTATACTGCTCCCCCGCTCCCCACTACACTTTACCATGGCAACCAGGACTTTAGCGTCCTGGCTCCCATGGTAACCATTGAGAAAAAGCTAAACGTCGGATCCGGCGATGCGCCGAAACGACGTTTAGCTTAAGGCTGGATCCAGATTAATGCCTTTCAATGGGCATTAATTCCGGATCCGGCCTTGCGGCAAGTGTTCAGGATTTTTGGCCGGAGCAAAAAGCGCAGCATGCTGCGGTATTTTCTCCGGCCAAAAAAACGTTCCGGTCCTGAACTGAAGACATCCTGATGCATCCTGATTTCTCTCCATTCAGAATGCATTGGGATAATCCTGATCAGGATTTTTCCGGCATAGAGACCCGACGACGGATCTCTATGCCGGAAAACAAAAACGCTAGTGTGAAAGAGCCCTAAATTGTAATCAAATTTGTTACTTTTAGGAAATGTATTTCTTAGATTATTTTTTTTATGATAATTTTTCCCTCCTTCAGAGTTGGTTTGCGACTGACGGATCTCCTTATCCACTTTCCTAATGCTCCCCCCACCAATATATTCTGACTCCTCTCCAACCGGTCTACCTCCATATTTATAGCCATATCATCTCCCCTCGTCCCTAGTTTAAATGCATTGCTACCCCAGCCAAAATTCTCTCCCCGCAACACAGCAGCTCCCCTTCCATTGAGGTGCAAATTATCTGCGGAAAACAGTTTGTACCCCAGTGAACAGTCAGCCCAGTGGTCTAGGAACCCAAACCCTTCTGCTCTACACCAAGACTTAAGCTCCCGCTGATAGCTCTGTGTAGAGCATGGCGCAGGCAGTATTCCAGAGAATACTACCTTGGAGGTCCTTACCTTCAGCTTGGAGCCTAGTTCTTTAAAATTTGCCTTAAGGACCTTCCACCTACCATTTATTTTGTCATTGGTACCAACATGGACTACGACAGCTGGGTCATCCCCAGCCCCTCCCAGTTATATATCGACCCGTTCCACCACATGCCGAACCCTGGCACTAGGGAGACAGCAAACCATTCAGTTGAGGCGGTCTTGGCAATAAATTATTGTATTCTGATTATAGAATCCCCTATAACCACTAACTGTCCATTGGACAGTGCATTGGACCGAGGTGGTTATTGCAGTACTCCCTTCAGTGGGAATGAAACATCTCCGTCTACTATATAATGTACAGTGCTTTGTAGTTCTGGCACCAGAGCTTCTCCAAAACAGCTCATCGGCAGGGTTGCAGGGTCTCCAACCGCCGCGGACCTAATATTAAAGGGGTTGTCCAGCCCTTAATATCTGATCACTGAGGGTCTGACACCCCTGCTGATCAGCTGTTTGAAGAGCAGGCAGCACTCTATGTGAGCCCTGCTTCTCCTTCATAACACTGCACGTCATCTCGGAAGTTGCAGTGTAATACAAGTACTTGCTCCATTCAAGTGAATGAAGTAAGTGTTTGTAATTATACTACACCACCGCTCCACTGGAGATGAGACGTAGTGTAATGACCGGGAAGCACGGAGCATGCATGGAGTGCCGTCTCCTCGTCAAAAGCTGATTGGCGGGGATCCTTAGTATCAGACCCCCACTGATCAGATATTGATGATATTTTAACAATATTAACAGTTGGACAACCCCTTTATTGGCCCACCCTGTCGCTAGACATCAATATAAAAATTACAGACAACCCCTTTTAAACGTACATCACTGGTTGTAACTGGGCTAGGATCACATGCTGAATGTACAGCACATAATCCAGGAAGTGCCCGCAACTTAATTACATTGGGTAGCGCAGGGAGCTCAGCTCTGGCCTGGTATGCATACAGTATTTGCAACCTTATCACTATTAAAGTGCTTAATCACATGAAGGGGGACTATTAAAACAAATAAAATATGGATAACCTCTTTAAGGCCCCTTTCACATGGGCGTCCCGGATTTGCTCCGGGTCCCGGGTGCAATGCAGGAAAGTTTTTTCCACCAAGTGCACTGCATTTTGCACGCTCATGATAAAAAACTGAGTGTGGTACCCAGACCCCAACTTCTTCACTGAAAGGATAACTGTCACATTTAGACCCAAATTTCAATGTTCATATATGTAGTTACCAATAACATGATATTCCAGAATCAATAACTATTAGACTTACTCGCCCCATATTTCATAAGATCCAGCCCTTAGCAACCAGTCTGCACAAAACTGCAATTTCCTTATTCAGTTAAGATGGCTGCTGCTGCCCTCACCCTGAGGCTAATCCCGCCTGCCCTCACTACCCACAATGCATTGAGTTCCTCATGCACTAGCTTCTGCACCTCAACCAATAGGTGCTCTCCACACTGAAACACGCCCCCCTCCTGCTATCACATACACAAGTGGTAGAACTGTGTGAACATCCACTGTTGCGTGGACAAAGAAAACTAATGGTAAACTAGTCTTTATAATATAATAGCACTGCCTTACACTATATATATTCTGTCATGGGGACACATATGTGCTGTATCACTGCTGTGATAGGGAGACATACACGGGCTGCAGAATTACTGTCGTGGGGACACATCTGTGCTGTATCACTGCTGTGATAGGGGGACATACATGGGCGGCAGAATTACTGTCATGGGGACACATCTGTGCTGTATCACTGCTGTGATAGGAAGACATACATGGGCGGCAGAATTAGTGTCAAGGGGACACATGTGCTGTATCACTGCTGTGATAGGGGGACATACACGGGCTGCAGAATTACTGTCATGGGGACACATCTGTGCTGTATCACTGCTGTGAAAGGGGGACATACATGGGCGGCAGAATTAGTGTCATGGGGACACATCGAGGGTTAACAGCCAAACAAAACTCTATATTTTTTGCCCTGATTCTACAGTTTACAGGAACACCCCACATGTGGTCGTAAACTGATGTAAGGACAGGCGGCAAGGCACAGAAGGAAAGGAGCGCCATATGGTTTTTGGAAGGCAGATTTTGCTGGACTGATTTTTAGATACCGTGTCCCATTTGAAGCCCCCTGATGCACCTTTACAGTAGAAACTCACAAAATTTTACCCCATTTTGGAAACGAGGGGATAAGGTGCCAGTTTTATTGGTACTATTTTGGGGTAAATATGCTTTTTAATTGCTCTATATTACATTTTTTGTGAGGCAAGGTAACCAAAAAAGGGCTGTTTTGGCACTGTTTTTATTTTTTATTTTTTACAAGATTCATCTGACAGGGTAGATCATGTGTTATTTTTATAGAACAGATCGTTACGGACGTGGCAATACCCAATATGTATACTTTTTCTTATTTATTTAAGTTTTACACAATAATAGCATTTTTTAAACAAAAAAATGATGTTTTAGTGTCTCCATATTCTGAGAGCTATAGCTTTTTTTATTTTTTAACTGATTGTTTTAGTTATGGTCTCATATTTTGCGGGATGAGGTGTCAGTTTGATTGGTACTATGTTGGGGGGGCATACGCCTTTTTGATCGCTTGGTGTTGCAATTTTTGTGATGTAAGTTCACAAAAATGGCTTTATTTGGCACTGTTTTTATTTTTATTTTTTTACGGTGTTCAGCTGAGGGGTTAGATGATGTGATATTTTTATAGAGCAGGCCCTCACGGACGCGGGGATACCCAATATGTATCCTTTTTTTATTTATTTAGGTTTTACACAATCATTTTTTAAACAAAAAAAATCATGTTTTAGTGTCTCCATAGTCTGAGAGCCATAGTTTTTTCAGTTTTTAAGCGATTGTCTTAGGTTGGGTATCATTTTTGCGGGATGAGGTGACGGTTAGATTGGTACTATTTTTGGGGTCATATGACTTTTTGATCGCTTGCTATTACACTTTTTGTGATGTAAGGTGACAAAAAAATGGCTTTTTGACAAAGTTTTTATTATTTTTTTACAGTGTTCACTTAAGGGGTTAGGTCATGTTGTATTTTTATAGAGCAGGTCCTAACGGACGTGGCGATACCTAATATGTCTACTTTTTAAAAAAAAAATTACATTTAACACAAAAAAGCATTTTTAAAACAAAAGAAATCATGTTTTAGTCTCAGAGCCATAGTTTTTTAATTTTTAGGGCGATTGTTTTTGGTAGGGGCTCATTTTTTGCAGGATAAGGTGACAGTTTTATTGGTACTATTTTGGGCGGCGTACGCCTTTTTGATCGCTTTGTGTTAGAATTTTTGTCATAAGGTGACAAAAAATGGCTTTTTTTTTTACATGGTTTTTATTTTTTATTTTTTACGGTGTTCACCTAAGGGGTTAGGTCATGTGATATTTTTATAGAGCTGTTTTTTACGGACGTGGCGATACCAATTATGTATATTTTTTTATTTATTTATTTTTTAACTTTATTTTTTTTTTTTTTTACTTATCAAGGCCCATCTGGATCCTGAAGATCCAGTGGGCCTGATCACTGTACAGTGCATTGCAATAGTCATCTATT
Source organism: Bufotes viridis (assembly GCA_033119425.1). Classification (NCBI taxonomy): domain Eukaryota; kingdom Metazoa; phylum Chordata; class Amphibia; order Anura; family Bufonidae; genus Bufotes; species Bufotes viridis. The sequence continues at coordinate 67,121,936 of CM065595.1, forward strand.
GCAATGCACTGTATAGTCAGTGCTACATTTACACTAAGGCTGATGAGACCCTCAGGGTCTCATCAGCCTTAGATAACTTGGCAACCAGGACGCCTTTGTAAGGCGTCCGGTTGCCATAGCAACTCATCAGCGCCGCTGCGATCACAGCAGCAGCGCGATAGAAGAAAGAGGGAGCTCCATCCCTCTTAACCCCATGGATGCCGCGGGCGGCTGCTGACCGCGGCATCTATGGGGTTAAACGCCCCAGATCGGTGTCAGCATCCATCTGGGGTGTAGCAGGAGAGTGTTAGCTGTAAGTCACAACTAACACTCGCTGCTGAATACACCCGGCAGCAGGAGGAGCGAAGCAGAGGGGGGGAACAACCAGGAGGAGGAACGAAGGGGGCAGCGGGGGACATATGGAGGCATATGGGGGCAATGATGGCCGCATGTGGGGGGCAGTGGGGGCATTTATTTATAAAAAGGCTCTGGGGGCACTGGGGGCACGGCAGCAGACTGGGGCTACAGAGTGGAGATCGCAGCCTGAAACCGGCATTTTAGAGAGCTCTCACTTCCGGGAGCGCGCACGCACAATTTACTGTGCGTCTCCCATCCTCCAGGAAATAGACGGACCTCACATAGCAACCTGTTTTTAGGCTAAGGTAAAAATTGGCGCTGAGGGGGGCAAAATTAGAGTTTTATAGGGGTTCAGGGATAATGAAAAAAAAAAATGAAGATGGCCACTAATGTCATGAAGATGGTCTCTATTAAGATATTGAAAAAAAAAAATGTGACAGTTATCCTTGAAGTTCGGGTTTGGGTTCAGTGTTGTGTACATTTTATCATTTTCCCTTATAACATGTTCTCTTATAAGAGGAGATACTAGGCTGTGCAGTAGTGCAGTCTAGTATTGAAATAATAAACATCACAGTACCGAATCGATACTGGTGTAAAAGTATCGATTGGGTATCTAATTTTCGATGCCAGAAACAACCCTATCCTCAAGTCCCATTTCAGTTAGCATTCTGTAATAAGAATACTATTATTTTCCCTTATAACCATGTTATAAGGGAAAATAATACAGTAAATTGATTTTATTGAATTTACTTACATCATCTCCTTAGCAACCATGCGTGAAAATCGCATTGCATCCGCACTTGCTTGCGGATGCTATGCGATTTTCACGCAGACTCATTCATTTCTATGGGGCCTACGTGAAAAAAAAACAGACTTTAGAACATGCAGCGATTTTCACGTAACGCACAAGTGATGTGTGAAAATCACCTCTCATCTGCACAGCCCCATTGAAGTAAATGGGTACGGATTCAGTGCGGGTGCAATGCGTCACCTCACGCATTGCACCCGTGCGGAATTCTCGCCCGTGTGAAAGGGGCCTAAATGGAATCTGTCACCAGGATCTTGCACTAATAGCTACAGAGATACATTGCTTATTTTATTTTTGTACTACCCCCCCCCCCCTCCCATTTCCCCACTGTCAGCATTTAAAGCTGCGCTGAAATAAATTATCAGGACTACCAGTTATGCACACAGGAGTCTTCTCCAATATGTTGGCATTGCACAGCAATCTGATTTTCAGTGCAGTGATTCCATTTAATGTACTCTGATCCTATTCTATGACATACAGCAGTAGACCGTCTGAGAAATATATAAAGTGGAGGAGCCCCGAAACAGCCATTTCCTCCCTTATCACAAACTTGTCTGGTTATAAGACAACTTTCTCTACCACACTGCACAGACTGTAATAGGAGACCAAAAATGTTAAGACTTGCCCTGTTGAGACCCGACTGCAAAAAATGAAAGGGGTTTGTTTGGAAGAAATAAACACCTACAGATTTACAAATCCTGAGATCTGTTTCAGAGGGTAATGTGGGGGGAAATAATACACCATTCTGTAAATATATCATGATAGCTGTCCATGCAGACTAACATTTTAGACTCCATTCAAATTTGTTTCCACCAGTCTTTCTGGTATATTCAAGAATAGAACACTCTGTGAAGCTCTATTACTGTCAAAAATACTGGAATTAGCATGGACCCCATAAAATGTCATAGTGTCTCGGTGGACATGGCTCTGTTTAAGACCCTTTTCACTGGCTGAGGATCTGGGCAATTATCAGGAATGAATATTCCCAATAATAGCCGTTTGTAAATGTGGTGCTGATCGCCTAATTGTTTGTCGGATGATCACATCTTTCATGTGGCACTAAAAATCCTTTTTATTCAGCAGTGTTTGAACATTTTGGGCTTTCTACCAGTGATAACTGACAGCTCTAGCATCCACTCTTTTTAAGAAAGTTCTGTCTTTTGATGAAAATAAGTATTTGTATACTGAGATGTGTTTCTCATGTTCACTGAAGTTTCATAGTCTTTTGTCAAAATGAAGGAATAGTGTTAACTAAAGCTAGTTTTTAAAAAAAATTTAGGTAGAGTATTAACATAGAAAATAACACTGAAACATAATAGTAATACGTCCCATGCTCTAATTTTTTTCCCCCATAACCTGTTTCAAATTGTCATCCAAGAAGTTCAAAATTGGTACGTATTCCATGATGGAAAAGTTGCAGATTAGCTCCATTGAATTACAATTGGGCTACCCTGCATGCTGCAGATCATCTATAAAATCCATCACAGATTTGCCTATAGGTAATCAGTATTAAAGGGTTTTTCCAGGATTTTAATATTGATGACCTATCCTCAGGAGAGTTCATCAATATCAGATCAGTGGGGGTCCGAAACCCAGCACCCCAGCCACTAAGCTGTTTGGAGAGAAGTCCACGCTACGTGCGAGTGCTGCCTTCTCTTCATTGTTTACCTGCTCGCCGTCGACATTGCATGGGACAGCTTGTAATCACACCTGCTCACCGCTGGCTCTGTTAACGGCGAGCAGGTAAACAATGAAGGAAAGGCTGCGCTCACACAGAGTGCTGCCTTTTCTTAAAACAGCTGATCGGCAGGGTGCCAGGTGTCGGACCCCTGCCTATCTGATATTGATGAACTATCCTGAGGACATTCCATTATTCTACACAGCTTGCAATCTGATGATTGTAAGTTGGGGTCCAACTGGAGATCTAACAAAAAGTAAAAATAAAAAGGTTTTGGGAAATATAAAAAGATTTAAAAATAACATCACTGCGTGCAAAAACACCTATACTATTAAAATATATATTTTTTTTAAACGTATTCCATGCAGTCTATGGTGTGTTGTAAAAAATATTTTCGCCGTTTTTTTTCCACCACTTTACTTCCCAAAAAACAGAATAAAAAGTGATCAAAAAGTCAAAGTAGTATTAGCAAAAAATGAGTCCTCACAAAGGGGTCAGAATACAACAATGACCAGGCCCTTTTTTACAAATCCGCACTACACTATTTTCACCGTTTATTGCAAAAATGAATTTTATCACAAATGAATTTTACCTCCTTTTCTTCTCACTAATAGAGCTTTCATTTGGTGGTATTTCATTCTTGCTGACATTTTTACTTTTTTTGATATTTTACTTTTTTGACGAAATTTTTGCAAAACAAATTTTCAAATAGCACTACATTTCAATTTAAAATTTTCTCTAAATTTATTATTCTACATGTCTTTGATAAAAAAAAATGCAATAAGTGTATATTTATTGGTTTGGGTAAAAGTTATAGCGTTTACAAACTATGGTGCAAAAAAGTGAGTTTCCGCACTTTGATTTTCTGAGCACCTGTCCTGTTTCCTGACGCACTACAATGCCCAAACAGTAGAAACACCCCATAAATGACCCCATTTCGGAAAGTAGACACCCTAAGGTATTCGCTAAGGGGCATAGTGAGTTCATGGAATTTTTTATTTTTTGTCACAAGTTAGCGGAAATTGAATTTTTTTTCAAAAATTTCATTTTCCGCTAACTTGTGTCAAAAATAAAAACTTCCATGAACTCACTATGCCCTTAGCGAATACCTTGGAGTGTCTACTTTCTAAAATGTGGTCACTTGTGAGGTTTTTCCACTGCCCTGGCATTTGAGGGTCTCCGCAATCATTACACGTATGGCCAGCATTAGGAGTTTCTGCTATTCTCCTTATATTGACCATACGGGTAATGAGATTTTTTTTTCCGTTCAGCTGAAAGAAAAAAAATGAACGGCACAGATTTCTTCATTCACATTGATCAATGTGGATGAAAAAATCTCTAAAAAATGTGCAAAAAAAAAAAAAGAGGGGAAAGCTGTAAAGCTGCGATCGCTAAGGGACCCTTAGGCCTCATTCACACGTCCGCAATTCTGTTCCGCAAAATTTTGCGGAACGGAATTGTAGATACATTCAATTCTATGGGGACAGACTTTGTCCCGCTCGGATCCGGAATTGCGGATCTGCACTTTCGGATCCGCACTTCCGGATCCGCAAAAATATAGAACATGTCCTATTCTTGTCCGCAATTGCGGACAAGAAAAGGCATTTTCTAAATTGTTCTGGCAATGTGCGTATCCGCAAAATGCGGAAAGCACATTGCCGGTGTCCGTATTTTGTGGATCCGCAGATCCATGGATCCGCAAAACACATACGGACTTCTAAATGAGTCTTATAGGGGGGTGATTAGTGACAGGGGGGGGGGGTGATCAGGGGTTAATCAGTGATGGGGGGGGGGTGTAGTGATTGGTGCACTTTACTTATGTTTGCCTTGGTGGTCCCAGACAAATGGACCACCAGAGGAGCAAACAGCAGGCATATCAGACGCTTTTTACAAAACAGCATCTGATATGCGTTTTAAATGCGCTTTTATTTGCATCTACAGGCTGCCAGCGCATGATCAGCGCTGGCAGGCTGTAGTTTCAGTTGTCCCGGTTACGATCGCGTTCCTGCGAAATCTCGGGTCTCACGAGATGACGCCGATAGGTGGCAGTGAGACCTGAGAGAGCTGCCGCGCTGATGCCCATCGGCGTTAGCGTGGCGGCAGGTGGTTAAAACGCAAGAAATAATATACATATGTGGTATTGCTGTAATTGTACTGACCTGGAGAATGAAGAGCAAAAGTCAGTTTTACCGCATAGTGAACACAGTAAAAACAAAACCCGACTTCTGGTTCTGGTGCCAGCATGAGCTGATGTGCTTACTAGAGCTCTTCATCATGTAGCTCTGTCCACCACTTGCTCCTCACCATACCAGGCTTGTTATTGAACAGGACCTCAGCTCATCGACGACTTACATCGGTACCAAGTCATATGGACCGGTTCATTGTTAACATGGGGAGCAAAACTCGTCGAAAGGGACAGCAAAAGGTCGTGAGAGCAAACAACATCGTGGATCCTGCCCCTCTGCCAGCTCCTGAGGGCACTCCTCCACTACTGCCTGAAGAAGGTTCCCTAGAACTTTTGTAGATTACACAAGGTTGGCGCTTGAAGTAGCGGCCCGAATACACCCTGACTTACATGAATCTCTCTCAACAACGGTCTCAGCGTCATTAGTGCACTTACACCAAGAAATAGCAGAACATGGCCGGCGATTGGATGCTGTGGGGGAAAGGATGAGCTCCCTGGAAGACGAGCATACACGCTTAAAGGCAGAATACACAAAATCACTCCAAGATAACAAAAAGAAGGGGCGATAAAATAGACGACCTGGAAAACTGCTCCCAGCAGAACAACCTAAGGCTAGTTGGAGTGCCTGAGTCCGTCCCTTTTCAAGATCTCTTAAACATATGCGAACAAAAGCTATCTAAAGCACTCGGCCTACCCGCCAACTGCAAGGTCGAGAGAGCACACAGAGTAGGTCCGGTTGTCTCCTTCCCTCTGCCGTGACCAGTCTGACCCTCCATTGCATCCAGTGCTTGCACAAAAGCCCAGACAGATCATGTGCGTTATCTAGACTTTTCAGACAAGGCCTCTATTTTCTGGGCCAGGCATCCTCAAACTACGGCCCTCCAGCTGTTGTAAAACTACAACTCCTATAATGCCCTGCTGTAGGCTGATACCTGTAGGCTGTTTGGCCATGCTGGGAGTTGTAGTTTTGCAGCAGCTGGAGGGCCTCAGTTTGAGGATGCCTGCTCTGGGCCTACAAGAAACGCAACATGCCACTGGAGCTGCGGGGCCACCATGTATTACTTTTTGAAGACCTTTCTTCAGAGGTTACCCGATGAAGGTGCGAATTTTCAACCAGTTACTCATAACTACACTGTGCACAGGTCAAGTTCGCACTACTGTATCCTGCAGATTTACAATTCAGATGTCTCTACAGACACTTACCACAATATTCAAGATGCGAAGATCTCTAGATGACCGGGTCAATCGCTGCAAGATAACCTGTCGGCGCAGATATTCTCCGATGAGGAACTCGTCGACTGACCCACCAGAAACTGGACCGGAACAAGATCCTAAAGAACAGAGGAAAAGATCCCGAGCCCAACCAGGCTCATGAGCAAACCATCGCCATCAACGATGGAGTATACAGGGACACAGATTATTATGGGGTGGTGGGGAATATGTGGTAATCGCCATGGACGGGTGTCTCTATTTGATGTTATAGACCTGAGGGTGGGGGGGGGGGGATAGAGATACTGCTAGGGTTGTTACTAATAGACATAAGTGGCTTTTCTCACCCATCTTGCCATACCACTTTCAAGTATCCTTTCAAAAAGAGCACTATGAGCGGTTAGCTTTCTTTCTTCTGTTAAGCGTTCCCCCAATGGTTGATCTGAGATCATGCTGGGAAGAAGTGAGGTCCGAGATAGTTGTCACTTAAGTGACTTCATGTTGTTATTTTTATGCTTTGATATATGGTTTAGTTGGGATTGTTATGGGGAAACTTATTTATATCTCAGAAACAATATTGTACCCTACTATCTAATAAGCTTGTAGGTGACAGACTACCTATTCCAGCCCCTAACCATGACAAAAATGATTACGTGGAATGTTAAGGGTCTACAGTCTCCCCACAAATGCCTAATGGTGCCAAGACACCTTAAACGCTTAAAAGCAGATATAGCACTACTTTAGGAAACACACTTGACCAGGGCATACAGCGACTAGGGTTGGTCGTGTGCTGGGGTCGACTTCTAGGGGCTCCAAAGGGGGAGTGCTACTTCTGCTCCATAAAAATCTAATCCACCAAGTGACATCTTCCTCGGAGGATCAGGAGGGAAGACTATTACATGTACATCTCTTCTCCCCATCCAAAACCCAGAGTATTTATAACATATACAGCCCAAATTATACCAATTCAGAATTTTTAAGGATCTGAGAAACAGGCTACTTAAAGACCCAGTACCTCTCCAAATATTTGAGGGAGATATGAATGCGGTGATGATCCATGAGAAAGTTTGCCGTAGTTTGACAAATAATACACAGACATAGAGATAGAGCTTTGATAAAATTGACCTCTGAAGCTGGTTTACACGACGCATGGTGACAGTTCTACCCGAAAGGGAGGGAATTCGCTCATTTCTCAGTAGCACATGATTCCTGGTCCCACACAGACTACTTCTTGGTGACTGAGAGCATTCTTCAAAAAATGCTCTCTATATGCATAGGTGATCTAGTCATTTCTGATCATTCCCTAGTAACTATGGAAATTGCAGATAGTATCTCAAGAGGGACAGACTTCATTTGGAGATTTCCATCTGATTTGGCCTCAAATGAGAATTTCTCAGAAAAGCTGAACCATTGGTGGGGGGAATACTAGGATACCAATTCACCCTCTTTTGAGTCATAATTGGCTTGGAGAGCGGGTAAAGCAGTGAAAGATCCTGGCCTACACAAGGGGTTTAAGAAAAATAACACTTAGGCCCCTTTCACATGGGCGAGTTTTCCGTGCAGGTGCAATGCGTGAGGAGGACGCATTGCACCCGCACTGAATCCGGACCCATTCATTTCTATGGGGCTGTGCACATGAGCGGTGATTTTCATGCATCACTTCTGCGTTGCGTGAAAATCGCAGCATGTTCTATATTGTGCGTTTTTCACGCAACGCAGGCCCCATAGAAGTGAATGGGGCTGCGGGAAAATCGCAAGCTTCCGCAAGCAAGTGCGGATGCGTTGCGATTTTCCCGCATTGTTGCTTAGCAACGGGACCCAATCTCTATTATTTCCCCTTATAACATGGTTATAAGGGGAAATAATAGCATTCTTAATAAAGAATGCATTGTTAAATGATGAGGAAGGGGTTAAAAATAATAAAAGTTAACTTACCTTAGCCACTTGATCGCGTAGTCGCGATCTGTCCTCTTTCCTGCAGCATCTATGATCTAAAGGACCTGTGATGACGTCACATCACATGGGTCGAATCACATGGTCCATCACCATGGTAAGATGGACCATGTGATTGGACCATGTGATGTGACGTCATCTGAGGTCACTTAGATCATAGATGCTGCAGAAAGAAGGACAGATCGCGACTACGCGATCAAGTGGCTAAGATAAGTTAACTTTATTATTTTAACCCTTCCTCATCATTTAACAATGCATTCTTTATTAAGAATGCTATTATTTCCCCTTATAACCATGTTATAAGGGGAAATAATCAATTCTCCAGCAGACCCGAAACCGGACTTCAGTGATGAAGTCCGGCTTCGGGTTGGGTACCAAACATGGCGTTTTTTCTCACGCGCGGGAAAAACGCACATATTCCCGCAACGCACCCGCCTCTTATCCGGGCGTCAAACATGACGCCCGTGTGAAAGAGGCCTTAAGAAACTAAAAGAACTAATTAACACTCTCAGAGATTCCTATACAGAATTTCAATAGCGCCCATTGTGCAAATCTAAACAAAAAATGGTGTGAAACTAAAGCGGAATATGATAGATGGCACAGACAAAAAGAGGAATTAGATGGGACACGGAGAGAAGATCGCCTATTCAGATTTGGTAACAAATCTGGTAAACTCTTGCCATCTTTAGCAAAGGGGATGAAATCCTCATCATTAATCGCTTCATTAAAAAACACAAAAGGTATACTCTGCCCTCAACCGAAAGAGATAATTGAGATACTAAGAGATTATTAATAATATCTTTATACAATACCAAAAGAGCGTTTTAGAGCTGGGAAATCATGGCTAGAATGTCTATCAAGTTACACCCGAAGATCTGACATCCCTGAATCAACCTATCACTGAGGAAGAAGTGTAAAGGGTAATCCGCCAATCTGGAAATGGAAAAGCCCCCGGACCAGATGGCTATACGAATGAGTTCTAAAAAATATTAACCAAATACTACAGGGTCAACCAATACCACCAGACATGAACACAGTATGTTTAAAGTACTCCCAAAACCAGGCAAAGACAGCACTATAGCATCAACTTACCTACCAATCTCCCTCATAGACAATGATCTTAAATACCTCTCAAAAATATTAGCAGACAGATTAGCAGATCTGCTTTCTTACGTAAACTTATAACATATCACCAGGTTGGCTTTATACAAGGTAGAGTAGTGGTTTATAATGTATGCAAGTTATTGGCTGTGCTTGACGAGAATAAACTGCCCCCCCCCCCCCCTCCTCCACCCATCTCCAGCTCTCCTTGCCATTGTTGAAGAAAAAGCATTTGATAATGTGAGCTGGGGATGGCTGAACGAGGTATTAGACATGATGGGCCAATTTAGAACATATATCACATTCCTCTATTGTTCCCCCTTAGCTAACATCTCCAGGTCACTTGTCACAGGCTTTTAGTTTACAAAAAGGCACTAGACAGGGGTGCCCTCTTTCACCATTATTATTTAACCTAGCCCTGGAGCCACTTTTTAAAGCAATAACCATATCTAAACATATCAAAGGTATTGCCATTGACAAACAGGTGCTCAAACACGCTTTATTTGCTGATAATCTGTTTTTGTTTCTAGCGCATCCCCATAGAGACCTCCCAGCTTTAATCGAACTTCTCTCTCAATTTGGCTGAATGTGACCTGTCGACATCTCAATCCATTCACAAAAGAAAACTGCATGACATACTGGTCACTATAGTGACCCAATGTATTAAGAACTTGGGAATTCGGATATGAAAGACTCCAGAATCCCTATATACACTAAATTTTCCCCGATTATTTAAAAAAATACTCTCAGAAATTAAAACTTGATCTAACCTGCCGTTCCTGGGAAGATGTCACTTACTGAAAATGATGGGTTTTAGTAAACTTTTATATCCCATGCAAACATTACCAATCCTATTGAAACATGCTAATGTTCAGCTACACCTAAAGACTTTCCGGTCATTTGTTTGGCAGTCCAGACGATGCAGAATATCTTCGACTACATTGAACAGGCACAGAAGCAGAGGTGGCATAGGGCTTCCTGATATCAGAAACTATAACATGGCAAGTTTAACGAGACATGGTCTGGACTGGGTAACTAAATCCTCACACTACTCAGTACTACCGGCGTCTAAAACACTGGTTTTAATAATAAATGTGCCCCAAAGTGTATATTTTTCTTACTAATTTAGCGCTTCCACAAAAGCCTACGTCCTTACGCTATGCTCCTTTTATATTTATTTACTTATAGCAATTGGTGTTTTAGCAGATGTAAAATAAAATGTTACTTGATACAAGATAACTAATTTTTAAACACATGATTTAATAAAATATGTATTATGTTTTTTTGTAGGTCTTTGGTCCTTTGATCTGACAGTAACTCAGCTTCTTCAAGAAAATGTCATTGAGTCTGAAAGAGGCATTATAAATGGTGTCCAGAATTCTATGAATTATCTTCTGGATCTTCTACATTTCATCATGGTGATCTTGGGACCCAACCCAGAAGCCTTTGGCTTGCTTGTTCTTATTTCGGTCTCATTTGTTGTCATGGGCCACATAATGTATTTTCGATTTGCTTACAAAAATCTTGAAATGCAGCTATTTTCTTGCTCTTCCTCAGAGCTGAAAACAGTGGCAAGTGATCAGCAATGCGGAAATTCTTCTGTTTAGAAGGGCAATAAGTTCAGTAACCATTTATCAGCTTATGATGTGCTGTGCATGTGTTCTCTAGATGTGTTAGTGCTTGTTTTATTAAACATACTTTAGTATTAAATGGGAATTTGAAAAAAAAAACATCAAATATTGTGGTAGTTATGCTCAACTATGTTCTGATTTGGCTTATTTCTTTCTCAAATGCTTCAAAGGCTTGCATCACAATTAATTTTGGTAATATGTTTGGTATATCAGTAAATGCTGCCAACATTTTCTTTAACTTTTTCACAGGCCCATAAATGTATTCTGGCCAAACGCATTCCAAAATAATGCTTTATTAATAATATATCAGTCTAAATTTGCTGTGATAAAAAAACTAACAAAAAAATTAACTGGACTTTTCAATGTAACTGTATACAAAAAGATAATGGTAGGGGGCACATTCCAGAAACCCCCACTGAGAACTTTGTCAAAACCTGGTGTGAACCTTCTTATCATTTATACTAAGCATTTTATAGATACTATGATCTCAGTCTCAAAGTAAAGGTTTTTATTTGTATAATGATTTCATAATTAAATCAATGAATATGAAAACCAAAGCTTGCATTTGTTTAAAAATTACAATTACAAATTTGTTCATGGTATGGCTATCAAGCAGCCCCTGGAAACAGACCTGTAGTGTAGTAAAAACAATTCACCACACAATTTTACACATGAGGTTCTTGACATCCCCCTAGAATGTCTGTAACTCATGATATAGCCATATAACATGTAAAAAGTCGGCATTTGGTGAGAGACATCTGTGGCTTTGTGTAGTAGGGGACTTTCCTATCCAGAACAGCCTAAGAGGAGTGAGATAACATTGGTGCAGAATACACAATTGTATAAACTTATCAGCAGGAGATACCAATTAAGGGAAACTGTAGCTAGTTTTGACTGGACCAGGTAAGTACTGTATATAACGCTGATATTAATTCTTGGGGTCCTTGCATTCTGAGAATGCCTATTAAAGGATAAGACAGATTGGAAGCCGAGGAGCTGGATATTGGTGAGTCAGGTCATAGCGTAGCTAGAGATATCTAGAGAAAACAGTACGGGGAATATCATACACAGCCTAAAGCTTTTTATGAGACACAATTACATTGTTCTGATATAAGTTAGATAGTAAAGAAACTCCCTACTGCACCCGGAATGCAGTATCTAGCAAGGCCTAAATGTGTACTAGCTCTCTAATGCCCCACAACACAAGGGGGTCTCAGCGGGATTGTCAGTAAAGTTAGATACTTTCTTGACCAGCTTCCACACATGAGTGGCAAACCTGAGGAAAGGGAGTTGTAGGGGGTAAGCATCTAATATGGCCCAGAGTGTAGCGGCCAACAAAAAATGCATAGTTATATGCATTATAATTTCAGTAATTGCACTATTAGGTAAAGGTGTATTAAGAAGCCATTGTCAGATGTATCCCAGTTGCTCTACAATATGATATAATTGAAAGTCTGGTAGTGTGGCTCACCCCATGTCCGTGGACCTTTATAAGGTATCAATACGGAGCTTGTCCCTGTTTCTCCCCCATATAACGGGATTAAAAAAAATCACATTGGAGAAGCACTGAGGCATTATAATGTCAACGTGTCAAGAGTATAAGGCCCCTTGCAGACTAGCGTGTGTCACGCTGCGAATCTGCAGTGCAGCTCCCATCCTGACATCCCAGCACTGCCGGGGTCACATAGCATTATATTGATTTATGATGCTATGTAGCCCTTACAGTTACGGAATGTATTGTATAACACTGACATAATGCTGTCAGTGTCATCTGAAGTCGATTCGCTCATCCCTAATAATCGTCATACATCCCAATAGGTCTTCCCTTGATCCTGTAGAAAAACTTTGTTATACAGAATCCTGTCTAATGACTAATGCCAGGGTTCGACTGCTAGCACAAATAACAGAAGCGATAAGGGACATCCTTAGCTCATGCCTCAGTATAAGGGCTCATGCACACAACTGTTTTTATTCACATTTTGTGTGGGTCGGATGCGGACCCATTTACTTCAATGGGACCGCAAAAGATGTGGATTGCACACAGTGTTCTGTCCGCATCTGTTTTTCCCGTCTGTTCCACCTGCAAACATATAGAACATGCCCTGTTCTTGTCCGCATTACGGACAAGGATAGGACAGTTCTATTATGGGCTGGACGTTCCATTCCGGAAAATGGAATGGAACATGGCCGGTATCCGTGTTTTGAGGACCGCAAAACGGCTATGGCTGTGTGCATGAGCTCTAAGAAATAGGTTGAAAGGAAGACGATTTACCAGGACCTTAGCAGAAAGAATGGCCACTCACCTAAATCAAACTCCATATCAGCATTTATCTGAGAGGTCACTTAATCTCTTCTGATGTTGTCTGTGCTAGATTTGCTGGGCATCAATCCTGTATGCTTTGTATGAACAATATCTGTTATGACAGTTCAATTGCTAGGATTTTAGTAATTACTTTATAGTTATTGTTAAGGAGTGATATGACCCACAGTTCTCACGATTTTTGTCACGTTTCAGAAGAACTATGATATTGGCATCATATAAGGGGTTGGAGAACCACCCGATATCAAATACTTTACAATAAAGTGAGATCAGTTGGGATGCAATAATATCCTTATATTTAGGATATACCTCAATTGGGAGGCCTTGCTCTTTGCTATGATAAATATAACATTAACTATTTCCTCCAGTGAAATCAGAGAATCTCAAAAGAGCAGCGTGTTCACTGTTAAGAATTGGAAACTGAAAAGGATCTAGTTATGTCTGGGGATCCTGAAGAGCATAAGTCATATGAGATTTGTACAGGCCACTGTAATACTGGGAGAAATATTCCAGAATGTCAGAGAGCTCTTTTAAAAATTGTAGATCTACTTTTAAATATCAGTGGTGCAGAAGATTGTTGATGAACTATGTTGGCAAGTAAAAAATTGTAGATCTACTTTTAAATATCAGTGGTACTGAAGATTGTTGATGAACTATGTTGGCAAGTAACCTACTGGATTGACTGTCTGAATAAAAAAGAGAATACTTGGAGAAAAACAGTCATTGTTGCACCTTCTCTTTAAGAAGATGCAAGAAAGTCTGCCTGTAGAGCAACCAGTCAACCCTATTTTCGTCTGTGGGATTTGCCATAAATGCAAATAAAAATAAATCCGAGTCTGACATTCCACTCTCAACCCCCCCTCCTGTTTTGCAGTGGACTGCTCGATAAAAGTAATGGATGATTTAAGACAGCCTCTCAAATATGCCTTAAATGTCTCGCATAGCATTAGAGTAGAGACAAGCGAACCTTGCGAGCTGAAGTTTGTTTCAGGTTTGCAGAATTTTTCAAAAAGTTTTTTTTTTTCCCTAATTTTTGCAGTTTCAATCCCCCTTCCTTATAACACAATGAAAATAGCAAATAATTTCAGAGTTACACTGACATACATAGCTACGAGTAAACGCATGTTTGACGGCGTTAATAAACAGCTTGTTTAAAAACATACAGTGCTGTTGTGTTTTATGCTTTTTCATATTTGAAAGCTTCCAAAAATTGTCCTTTATCGGGGGTAGATATTGTTTAAACACACATGTGGCTTGTTGGGAGAACAAGCGTCCAAAAATGATGCCTTCATGGGGACAGAATACCTGCCCATATGAAACACAAAAGTGATACTTGTCAGAAAAAAAGAGTGGTTTCTTGGGACCAAGCCTTTGAAAAGTATGTCTTAAAGGCTATGGACACCTTTGTGGACATCATTTTTCATTATTGCATTGTACTCATTTTAGTATTATAGTTTGTTTGGCTGAAAAAAGACATCCGTCCTTCCAGTTCAGCCTGTTATCCTGCAAGCTGATCCAGACAAAAAAAACATGAGGTGGAAGACAATTTTCCTAATTTTAGAGGGAAACATCTCCAGAAATCTAATAATTATAACCTGCAATATTATTACACTCCAGAAATACATCCTCATCGGGCAGACTTCCATAGTCGTACTGCTCTTACCATAAAAAATCCTTTTCTATATTTGGGTAGAAACCTTCTTTCCTCTAGACATAGAGGATATCTCCCCGTCACAGTCCTGGGTATAAATAGACCATGGGAGGAATATCTGTGCTGCCCACTGATGTATCTACTCATGGTTATTAGATCTCCCCTCAGTCAACTTTTACTAGACTGAATAACCCTATTTTTGATACTTTATGGGTACTGTAGTCCATCCATTCCAGTTATTACTTTAGTTGCCCTCCTCTGACCCCTCCCCAGCTCTGCTATGTCCGTCTTGTTCACAGGAGCCCAGAACTGTATACAATACTGCATGTCTGATCTGACTAGTGATTTTTTAATTGGCAAGACTAGGTTCTAATCACATTCATCTATGCTCTTTTTGATGCACACCATAATCTTACTGGCCTTGGCAGCAGCTGTCTGACACTGGTTTGTACAGTTGAGTTTGCTGTCCACTAAAATTCCTAAGTTCTTTTGCAAGTCAGTTTTACCAAGTGTTTTACCATTAAACATGCATATTCTTTCTCATGTGCATAACCTTCCATTTGTTATTGTTAAACCTCATCTGCCAAGACTCCATTCTATCCAGATCCATCTGCAGCCATATGCTGTCCTCTTTTGTGTTAATTACTTTACACAGTTTAGTGTCATCTACAAAAAATGATATTTTATTGCCATGTACAAGATTATTAATAAATATACTGAAGAGAATAGGGCCCAATACTGACCCCTGTGGTACCCCACTAGTGACAGTAACCCAATCTGAGTATGAACCATTAATAACCACCATCTGTTTCCTATCACTGAGCCAGTTACCCACATAGCATGCATACATTTCCCAGTCCAAGCATTCTTGTTTTTTTTGCATAGCGCCATTTTAGTGCACATGTCGGCATGACACTAGAGAGGAAGAAGAAGGGGTCTCATAGGACCCTGAGAGGAAGTGGTGGTTACCCTGATTAGCTCCCAGACTGACAGCCTGGATGAGCTGATCAATGCTGCAGCAGAACATCATTTTGTGATATGCTGTAAACGAGAGTGGTTAGGTCTTACAATGTCTGCCAGAATAATTATCTTAGGGAGTCTGGAAGAGTGAAAAAACAATCGGGGACAGTCAGAAATCAATCATGCCTGTATTCTACTGCCAAGGACAGTGAAGGGAAAGGTTAGAATTACAAAGATGAAAAATTGTGTATGTAGGATAGAAAGAAGGAGTGAGAAGCTGTGGCCACTGTGCCTGCTGCCAGAACTGCAGCTGCTGCAAACCTCAAAAGCAGCTACCTGCAAGAAAATCATTTAATTCTGTGGGGTCACAACATGGCATTTTCATCCGTCTTACTGTTATAGGAGATTTAATCAGTCTGTTAATTGTGTTGGTGACAAAGCAATTTTGTGGGTTCACAACACAGCATTTTCATCCGTCTTACTGTTATAGGAGATTTAATCAGTCTGTTAATTGTGTCGGTGACATACAGCAATTTTTGTGAGGGAGATACACCTCATCTGCATCTGTGACATAGAAATACAATAGTTAATCTTTCTATTAATTCTGTCGGTGACCTATAGCCATATTTTGGGGTGCAAAACACTTAATTTGAAGCCGTGATACAGAAATATAATTGTTTGTCTTTGGTGGGTGACCGTAAAAAAAATGAGAGGAGCATCAAATAGGGGACATGGCCATGGTGCTGCTGGTGGTGGTGGAGGAACTCCTTCTGTAAGGAGAGGATGTTGTTGATCTATGCCAGCTACACGCCCAAATGAAACACTTTCCTCTGGTGCACTCAGGCGACAGGAGGTTCTGAGTCATTTTGTAGGCCCGAATACCGCTCTACGAATGGTGAGGCCAGAACAAGTAGAAGCGGTAGCAGCTTGGTTGGCTGACAGTGCCTCCAGTTCCTTCACATTGTCTCCCATCTAGTCCCCTGCTGAATGTGCAGAGTTGGCACTGGTGGCCCATCAGCGTCAGTCTTCCACCTCAACATCAGTCCCAAGTCATGCAGCAGTCACTTATGCTTTTTGATGACTCTGCTCATGGGTTTTCCGTGGGCCATCCACCTAGCTCTGCCCCAGAAGTACAAGAGATTTAGTGCAACGATGTCCAACCACTTACAGTGGATATAGAAAGTCTACACACCCCTATTAAAATGTCAGGTTTCTGTTCTGTAAAAAAATGAGACAAAGATGAAATCTTTTAGGTAGAGGGAAGAAAAAATATAAAAATAAAATAATATGGTTGCATAAGTGTGCACACCCTTAAACTAATACTTTGTTGAAGCACCTTTTGATTTTATTATAGCACTCACATTTTGACTTGGCAAGATTTGCCCACTCTTCTTTGGAAAAACACTCCAAATCTGTCAGATTGCGAGGGCGTCTTCTGTGCACAGCCATCTTCAGATCACCACACAGATATTCAATTGGATTCAGTTCTGGGCTCTGCCTGGGCCATTCCAAAACTTTCATCTTCTGGTGAAGCCATTCCTTTGTTGATTTGGATGTATGCTTTGGGTTATTGTCATGCTGAAAGATGAAGTTCCTCTTAATGTTCAGCTTTCTAGCAGAAGCCTGAAGGTTTTGTGCCAATATTGACTGGTATTTGGAACTGTTCATAATTCCCTCTATCTTAAAGGGAACCTGTCACCTCAAAAAACGGTCCTAAGCCGCCGGCAGCACCATACAGTACCCAGCAGCCTGTTTTAATCTTACTTTTGTTTCAGCAGTACGATCCTGTAAAAGGGCTGAAAACGATCTTTTATTCCTGGGCAGGCGGGCGCGCTCCTCCAGTCAGGCTTGGTTCCGGTGGATCCGCCGAAGTTATGTAGAGGCTGGCGCCAGAGCAGGGCTTTATCAACAACTTCATAAATGTGCCCCTTAGAGTCCCATGTGTGCTGCAGATCCTGGCTGCTGCTCTCTCTGTGTGGACATATATTAAAGTGACCCGAATGGAAGTTCCAATTTGAAAAGACAAAAAAAACAGATAATGGGGCATTACCAAACTGATTAAAAATGTATTTAAGAAAAAAAAACACAAATGTATGACGCGTTTCTCCACCACACTGACGCCTTACTCAGATTCAAATGAACAGGGTAAGTTTGGGGGATCAAATACACAGCCAGATGACATGTAACAAGAGGGGCAGAATTAGGCCCCTTTCCTACAAGTGAGTTTTCAGTACGGGTGCAAAATGTGAATTAAACGCATTGCACCTGCACTGAATCCTAACCCATTCATTTCTATGGGACTGTGTACATTAGCTTTGTTTTTGATGGATCATCTTTGAGTTACATGGAAATAGCAGCATATACTATATTCTGCGCTTTTCACGCAGCCCCTGGTCTCATAGAAGTAAATTGGGCTTTCATGATAAAAGCATTGCTTCTGGATGCAAAGCGTTTTTCACTTTCACTTCAGTTTTTTGCAATTGCAGACAAAACTGACTGAACAAGATCTGGACACATACTTCATCATTCGCATGAAAGAGGCCTTAACAAAGCTGAAGGTAATTGACTAATAAAACTAAATTATAGGAATTAGTAGGAATATTGCACACAAAAAACTTAACATAAAATAATCACTAAAGAAAACTAGTGAATCTGCATAATGTGAAAAAACAAACAAACATACAGAACAGTAGTGAAAATAGTATTGTTGTGCACGAACAATAAAAAAGAATCCAACAAGTGACACCATCAGCACTGTAATAGAAATGGAGATGGAACTAATCACTGCATGTTTGTTAAACTTGGATGCTGAGCTCAAACGTTAGGGATAGAATCTGAATGGGAGACCATGTCGGATCAAAAAGGAAAGAAGAAAAATAATCAAATAATGGCAGAAACAACAGGGATGAGAAATAGGATCATAAGGACATGTGTCAAACACAAAAATACCAACATTAGGGCCCTGGGGATATGTAAATCAATAAACAATTCTTCCAGTCCAACCGACAAAAATCCCTGTATGGGTCCTAACAATTACAATCTTTATTGAAATATATAATACAAAAACCTGCAGGGATAAATTAAAACTCAGGAATTTGGAGGGATTATGGTCGGTGCTCAAGTTATTTTATATTCATTATTCAGATACTACTGATTTCTATTCACGTGAGGGAACCATCAGCCAATAACTGGATAACAAGGTGCTGACTCAAATATGGTTGTCTGGTGTATTTGATTGTAGATGGAATACTCTACTATTGATATCTTATCAATTCCGCTTATCTCATTAATAAGCAGAGATTTAAACAATGAGGTGCATTATTGCACGCACCACACTGAGTAATGGTGACTTATACTCAATTGTCACCTAGTTTATAACTGTTGTAGCTGAGCCAAGCACCGGTTATATCGGCGTCTGTAGACTGCCTAATCAGCTCGACTGTATGGATCCTATTAATGAAATGGATAATTCATAAACAAAGCCCAACACTATCCCTCCAATTCCTGCCTAAAATGACGCGCCTAACACTCCTCCATGTTTCGCCGCGATGCGTTTTCAGTTATTACTCTAAGCCCTTGACAAAGCCGCATCGCGGTGAAACAGTTATGTGAGGTTCCTATTGTTAGTATTGTGATTAGAACTGTATACTGAACTAGTTGTATGTGTTTACTTGCAGTTCCACCAAACCGAACTGCTCATACCAGATCATACTGAGCCATAAAAAATAAAACTAAGCACCAAACTAAAGTGGAAAATTGCTCAAAGCAAACAATCTGCAAATAGTTACTGCTAACTATCAAAGATAAAGTAGTAGGCGGCTCACCTGTGGTGGCAAGAATGGATAAGGTGCTCACACCCACTGAAGAAGGGGTTTCTTTATCGCCCCAAAACGCGTCTGGGAACACAGCAGTGAGGGACGTGGAACTGCAGGACGAGTTGAAGAGCAAGCACATCATTGCAAGATATTTAATATATCTATTATATCTTCAGCCAACATACTGCTACATTTACTGAGGAGACAATCAGCCCAGAAGGAATCAGCACTGAAATCACATGACCGCACCACCAAGTCACGTGATACCTCCCTGAGTGTCATATATCGCAGGTCTTGGCAGAAAACAGAGCGTTTTGACCGTGGTTCGCTCCACTCAGAAGACCGCTGGAGAAATACAATCCTTGAAGGGTGGTAATGTAACCTGCATTCACTTATTTATGTGCCACACTAAACAATACTAACTTTGCCACTCTATGTTGCTTAATTGGTGAAACAAAGGTGCTAATGTATATCTCTATAGCACATTGGGTGGCATTTTGATCATATGGCTGTTGACTAAAACGTAGTAACAAGCTGATAGCAACATCAAAGCGCTGTACCTGGGACGGAGGAGTATTCACATACCCAGGTTGCTGTTTGTCACAAAGTACCGCATTTGGGATTGAAGATCACTTCTATATATTTACTTTGACTGTTGTTTAATGCAATTGCTGGTGCAGATGAATATATAAGAATTTTTACCTTACTAGGGATAGTTGTTATATTTATCACTTGGCAATTAGAAGCACAGGTGGATCGTGAGCATTAGATCAGCATCGCTTGCATGACCCCTGAGTGGAATACACTATATGTGAATATATTGTATAGAGATTATTGGGCTGGCCACCCATGATCTAATTTTTAAATGAGCGATTTTGTGTTTTTATTAATTGATGTGTATATTTTTATATTATTTCACTGATTGCATCTGACTTGCCGTTTGCTCATATGGTACTGAGTGCCCTCCCATTTACTATGTACAGTTACTGCTAACTGCATACTGCAAACCAAGTTGAGAAAATAAAACTATTGGTTAAACCTCAGATATACCTCTCAGAGAGATCATAAAGTGCTTAAATAACTTAAAGTGAGAGTACAGATACTGAAGAGAGAAATATATCCACCATTTCATGTTGAATGACAAGATTGAACAGTTGAACCACCATTTTGTGATACTTTATTCAACACGTGTTTTCTACATGGACTATCTGCTGCAGAGGTGGCAGTGTTATATATGAAGAAAAGTTAAAGTTAATAAAGAAGGTATCTTAAGCATTTGGTGTGCTCTTTAAGCCTACTGTTTCCATAGAACAGTATGACAGTCTGGTTGGACTAAAAAGTCAGAGATATCAAAATTCTTCTAATGCCACAGCGCAAAAGGCAGTTCATAGTGCTGCGCCTGCCGCAGTGGAACTATCAGACCTCAGAGGGCGAAGCGATAGCTCTCCTCAACTTGCACAGTAAAGAGCGCAGTCGAGCAGTGGAGCGCCAGCATATACCGACGCGCAGCAACTGTTCTCTAAGTGAGCAAGCAAAGACACCTCAGCGGAGCTACCATAGAGGCCATAGAATGTGTGTATTAGTGAAACTGCAGCCGACCCCTAAAGTGGCAGAACGGCAAAGAAAAGATAATCAGAGAAAGAGCGTCAACCCTCCTACGATCTCTAGAGAGAGAAAGAGACGCATGGTGGGAGGCCAAACTCCTGAGCCAGAGTGCCCGCACCGCTATCCCCGAAGAGGCCACTTGTTGCAACCAGATAGTTTTCCGCCATTAGGCCCAAAGCCTGCAGCAGCGTATCCAATCCAGTGCATCGCAAGTCAGCACAGAGTTTTGCAAGTCTCACAGAGAATCACAAGTCGGCACAGAGCATCGCAAGTCAGCACAGAGCATCGCTAGTCAACACAGAGCATCGCAAGTCAGCAAAGAGCATCGCAAGTCAGCACAGAGCATCGCATCACATCAAGAAAAGACAATTCTCATTTAAGACTGACATTTGTTCCAGCAACCTACAGATCACAGTATCCTGCTCTTCAGAAGAAGGTCAGAGCTTTCCTTTATTCCATATAGACTTTGGCATAAAGAGACCTTTTAGTGTTCAGGAATAAAAGACTCTAAATTAAAAAAAAGGACAGTTTGTAGTACACGGACTCTAAAGTATTTAAAGTGAAAGTCATTTATTGCCTGCATTTATCGCTGTTACATTTAAAGTGAAAGTCATTTATTTCTGCATTTGTCAGTATTGCATTTAAAGTGAAAGGTTCTTTAATATTTGTACTGATTGTTATAGCATTTAAATACTGTTGAGCGAAGCCGAACTGTAAAGTTTTTTTCATAAACGTTCGGGTTCCAGTTCGGTGTTCGGCCATTTAATAAAGCCTGTTGACAAGCGTTAACAAGCGTTTAAGATGTTGCCCTTAGAAGCCATCACAGCCATGCCTACTAATGGCATCGCTGTGATTGGCCAGTGCAGCATGTGACCCAGCCTCTATATAAGCTGGAGTCACATAGCGCCACACGTCACGTCAGCTCTTACTAGTGAAGGGATAGGATGCTGCTGTGAGGGAGAGATTAGGAAAGAATCTGATATCAGAGCTTGGTGGTAAGTTTGCGATCTACAGCGATTTTTTGTGGGTACAATGCAACATTTTTGTACCCTGCCCTGAGACCAGTGACACAGAAAAAAGTTTTAATCTGTCTGTTAGTTAGGTGGGAGTCCGCGGCCATTTTGTGCAAGTGTAGTGCACTTGCATATGTGCCAGGGACAATAATTTAATCCTGTTCTTGTAGTTCAGTGGGCGACATATACCCATTTTTTAAGTGCACCCGCACTGCACATGTGCCAGGTGAAGGGAAGATAATATAGGTAATCCGTCTGTGAGTTCAAGGACCCAGGGGGTGACGTATTCACATTTTTTTTCTGTAAAGTACCCCTGTGCTGCCCAGTGTAATCAATTCAGTAAATCCATCTGTTAGATTCTGGGGGGGAAAATTTATTTTGTTTTGTTAAAAAAATACGTTTGCGGTCTGCACTACATTTCTGAGAGTGAAATACAATCAGTAAATACAACTGTGACATTGTGGGTGAAAAAACAAAATCAGTTTCTTTTGCTATAAAGTACACTTGCGGCCTGCACTGCATTTCTGAGAGTGAAATATAATCAGTAAATACAACTGTGACATTGTGGGTGAAAAAGAAAATCCCCTTTTTTCCCCATAAAGTACATTTACGGCCTGCACAGCATTTCTGAGAGTGAAATATAATCAGCAAATAAAACTGTGAGATTGTGGGTGAAAAGAAAAGAAATCACTTATTTTTTTCCATAAACATTTACGGCCTGCACTGCATTTCTGAGAGTGAAATATAATCAGTAAATATAACTGTGACATTGTGGGTGAAAAAAAAAATTACTTTGTTTTGCCATAAAGTACATTTGCGGCCTGCACTGCATGTATGAGAGCGAAATATAATCAATAAATACAACTGTGAAATTGTGGGTGAAAAAAAAAAAATCACTTTTTCTTTGACATAAAGTACATTTGCAGCCTGCACTCCTTTTCTGAGAGCGAAAGATAATCAGTAAATACAACTGTGACATTGTGGGTGAAAAACAAAATCACTTTACTTCTGCCATAAAGTACATTTGCAGCCTGGATTGCATTTCTGAGAGTGAAATATAATCACCAAATACAACAGTGACATTGTGGGTGAAAAAAACTAACACTTTTTTTTTGCCATAAAGTACCTTTGCGGCCTGCACTACATATCTGAGAGTGAAATATAATCAGTAAATACAACTGTGACATTCTGGGTGAAAATGTTTTTTTACTTTTTTCCCATAAAGTACCTATGTGGCCTGCACTGCATTTCTGATAGTGAAATATAATCACTAAATACAACTGGGACATTGTGGGTGAAAGAAAATCACTTCTTGTTTTGCCATAAAGTATATTTGCGGCCTGCACTGCATTTCTGATAGTGAAATATAATCAGTAAATACAACTGTGACATTGTGGGTGAAAAAAAAATCACTTTTATTTGCCATAAAGTACATTTGATGCCTACACTGCATTTCTGAGAGTGAAATATAATCTGTAAATACAACTGTGACATTGTGGATGAAAAAAAATCACTTTTCTTTTGCCATAAAGTACCTTTGCGGCATGCACTGCATTTCTGAGAGTGAAATATAATCAGTAAATACAACAGTGACATTGTGGGTGAAAAAAAAATCACGTAACTTTTGCCATAATGTATATTTGCGGCTGCAGTGCATTTCTGAGAGTGAAATAAAATCAGTAAATACAACTGTGACACTGTGGGTGAAAAAAAATATCACCTTTTCCCCCATAAAGTACATTTGTGGGGCCTGCACTGCATTTATGAGAGTGAAATATAATCAGCAAATGCAACTGTGACATGGTGGGTGAAAAGAATCACTTTTTATTGCCATAAAGTACATTTGCGGCCTGCACTGCATTTCTGATAGTGAAATATAATCAGCAAATGCAACTGTGACATTGTGGGTGAAATAAAAAAAAAAAACTTTTTTCCCCATAAACATTTGTGGCCTGCACTGCATTTCTGAGAGTGTAATATAATTAGTAAATACAACTGTGACATTGTGGGTGAAAAAAAATCACTTTTTATTGCCATAAAGTACATTTGCAGCCTGCACTGCATTTCTGAGAGTGAAATATAATTAATAAATACAACTGTGACATTGTGGGTGAAAAAAGAATCACTTTACTTTTGCCATAAAGTACATTTGCAGCCTGCACTGCATTTCTGAGAGTGAAATATAATCACCAAATACAACTGTGACATTGTGGGTGGGAAAAAAAATATCACTTTTTTTTGCCATAATGTAAATTTGCGGCCTGAACTGCATTTCTAAGAGTGAAATATATTCAGCAAATACAACAGTGACATTGTGGGTGAAAAAAACTAACACTTTTTTTGCCATAAAGTACATTTGCGGCCTGCACTACATATCTGAGAGTGAAATATAATCAGTAAATACAACTGTGACATTCTGGGTAAAAAAAAATCCCCTTTTTTTGCCATAAGGTATATTTGCGGCCTGCACTGCATTTGTGAGAGTGAAAGATAATCAGTAAATACAACTGTGACATTGTGGATGAAATAAAAAAAATCACTTTTCTTTTGCCATAAAGTACCTTTGTGGCGTGCACTGCATTTCTGAGAGTGAAATATAATCAGTAAATACAACTGTGACATTGTGGGTGAAAAAAAAAAATCACTTTTTTTTCCCATATAGAACATTTGCGGTGTGCACTGCATTTCTGAGAGTGAAATATAATCAGTAAATACAACTGTGACATTGTGGGTGAAAAAAAAAAAATCACTTTTTTTCCCCATATAGAACATTTGCGACCTGCACTGCATTTCTGAGAGTGAAATATAATCAGTAAATACAACTGTGACATTGTGGGTGAAAATAAAATTACTTTTTTGCCATAAAGTACCTGTTTAGCCTGCACGGTATTTCTGATAGTAAAATATAATCAGTAAATACAACTGTGACTTTATGGGTGAAAAAAAAAATCCCTTTTTTTTCCCCATAAAGTACCTTTGTGGCCTGGACTGCATTTCTGAGAGTGAAATATAATCAGTAAATAGATCTGGGACATTGTGGGTGAAAAAATAAAAATCACTTCTTGTTTTGCCATAAAGGACATTTGCGGCCTGGATTGCATTTCTGAGAGTGAAATATAAATAGTAAATACAACTGGGACATTGTGGGTGAAAGGATATCACGTCTTGTTTTGCCATAAAGGACATTTGCGGCCTGCACTGCATTTCTGAGAGTGAAATATAATCAGTAAATACAACTGTGACATTGTGGGTGAAAAGAATAAAAAAATCACTTTTTTTTCCCCATAAACATTTGAGGTCTGCAATGCATTTATGAGAGTGAAATATAATCAGTAAATATAACTGTGCCATTGTGGGTGAAAAAAAAAATTACTTTTTTCCCATAAAGTACCTGTGTGGCCTGCACTGCATTTCTGAGAGTGAAATATAATCAGCAAATATAACTGTGTCATTGTGGGTGAAAAAAACCAATTACTTTTTTCCCATAATATGCCTGTGTGGCCTGCACTGCATTTCTGATAGTAAAATATAATCAGTAAATACAACTGGGACATTGTGGGTGAAAAAAAAATCCCCTTTCTTTTTGCCATAAAGTACATTTGCAGCCTGCACTGCATTTCTGAGAGTGAAAAAAATACAACTGTGACATTGTGGGTGAAAAAAGAATCACTTTACTTTTGCAATAAAGTACATTTGCGGCCTGCACTTCATTTTTGAGAGTGAAATATAATTAGTAAATACAACTGTGACAGTGTGGGTGAAAAAAAAAAATCACTTTTCTTTTGCCATATAGTACATTTGCGGCTTGCACTGCATTTCTGAGAGTGAAATATAATCAGTAAATATAACTGTGACATTGCTGGTGAAAAAACATAATTTTTCATTTGCCATAAAGTACATTAGCGGCCTGCACTGCATTTATGAGAGTGAAATAAATTCAGCAAATACAACTGTGACATTGTGGGTGAAAAAAATATATACCTTTTTTTTGCCATAAAGTACATTTGCGGCCTGCACTGCATTTCTGAGAGTGAAATATAATCAGCAAATGCAACTGTGACTTGTGGGTGAAAAGAAAAAAAAAATCACTTTTTTCCCCATAAACATTTGTGGCCTGCACTGCATTTCTGAGAGTGAAACATAATCAGTAAATACAACTGTGACATTGTGGGTGAAAAAAAAAAGAATCACTTTTTATTGCCATAAAGTACATTTGCAGCCTGCACTGCATTCATGAGAGTGAAATATAATCAGTAAATTCAACTGTGACATTGTGGGTGAAAAAAATAAAATCACTTTTTTTTCCATAAAGTACCTTTGCGTCCTGCACTGCATTTAAGAGAGTGAAATATAATCAGTAAATACAACTGTGACATTGTGGGTGAAAAAAAAAATCACTTTTATTTGCCATAAAGTACATTTTCAGCCTGCACTGCATTTCTGAGAGTGAAATATAATCAGCAAATATAACTGTGACATTGTGGGTAAAAAAAAAAATCACTTTTCTTTTGCCATAAAGTACATTTGCAGCTTGCACTGCATTTCTGAGTGAAATATAATCAGTAAATACAACTGTGACATTGTGGGTGAAAAAAAAAAAATCACTTTTTTTTTGCCATAAAGTAATTTTGCCGCCTGCACTCCTTTTCTGAGAGTGAAATATAATCAGTAAATACAACTGTGACATTGTGGGTGAAAAAAAATATCACTTTTATTTTGCCATTAAGTAAATTTGCAGCCTGCACTGCATTTCTGAGAGTAAAATATAATCAGCAAATACAATTGTGACATTGTGGGTGAAAAACAAAATTACTTTTTTCCCATAATGTACCTGTGTGGCCTGCACTGCATTTCTGATAGTAAAATATAATCAGTAAATACAACTGGGACATTGTGGGTAAAAAAAAATCCCCTTTCTTTTTGCCATAAAGTACATTTGCGGCCTGCATTCCTTTACTGAGAGTGAAATATAATCAGTAAATACAACTGTGACATTGTGGGTGAAAAAAAATCATTTTTCTTTTGCTATAAAGTACATTTGCGGCCTGCACTCCATTTCTGAGAGTGAAATTTTATTAGTAAAATCACTTTTTTTTCCATAAAGTACCTTTGCGTCCTGCACTGCATTTAAGAGAGTGAAATATAATCAGTAAGTACAACTGTGACTTTATGGGTGAAAAAAAAATCCCTTTTTTTCCCCATAAAGTACTTTTGCGGCCTGGACTGCATTTCTGAGAGTGAAATATAATCAGTAAATAGATCTGGGACATTGTGGGTGAAAAAATAAAAATCACTTCTTGTTTTGCCATAAAGTACATTTGCGGCCTGCACTTCATTTTTGAGAGTGAAATATAATTAGTAAATACAACTGTGACAGTGTGGGTAAAAAAAAAAAAACTTTACTTTTGCCATAAAGTACATTTGCGGCCTTCACTGCATTTCTGAGAGTGAAATATAATCAGCAAATATAACTGTGACATTGTGGGTGAAAAAAAAAATCACTTTTCTTTTGCCATAAAGTACATTTGCGGCTTGCACTGCATTTCTGAGTGAAATATAATCAGTAAATACAACTGGGACATTGTGGGTGAAAGGATATCACTTCTTGTTTTGCCATAAAGTACATTTGCGGCTTGCACTGCATTTCTGAGAGTGAAATATAATCAGTAAATACATAGTAACATAGTAACAGTATATAAGACCGAAAAAAGACATTTGTCCATCCAGTTCGGCCTGTTTCCTACAAGTTGATCCAGAGGAAGGCAAAAAACCCCTGTGAGGCAGAAGCCAATTTTCCCCACTTAAGGGGAAAAAAATTCCTTCCCGACTCCAATCAGGCAATCAGAATAACTCCCTGGATCAATGACCCCTCTCTAGTAGCTGTAGCCTGTAATATTATTACACTCCAGAAATAAATCCAGTCCCCTCTTGAATTCCTTTATTGTACTCACCATCACCACCTCCTCGGGAAGAGAGTTCCATAGTCTCACTGCTCTTACAGTGAAGAATCCTTTTCTATGTTTGTGTACAAACCTTCTTTCCTCTAGATGCAGAGGATGTCCCCTCGTCACAGTCACAGTCCTGGGGATAAATAGATGATGGGACAGATCTCTGTACTGACCCCTGATATATATTTATACATAGTTATTAGATCTCCCCTCAGTCGTCTTTTTTCTAAAGTGAATAACCCTATTTTTGATAACCTTTCAGGGTACTGTAGATCCCTCATTCCAGTTATTACTTTAGTTGCCCTCCTCTGAACCCTCTCCAGCTCTGCTATGTCTGCCTTTTTCACAGGAGCCCAGAACTGTAGACAGTACTCCATGTGTAATCTGACTAGTGATTTGTAAAGTGGTAGGACTATGTTCTCATCACGGGCATCTATGCCCCTTTTGATGCAACCCATTATCCTATTGGCCTTGGCAGTAGCTGCCTGACACTGGTTTTTGCAGCTTAATTTGCTGTTTATTAAAATTCCTAGATCCTTTTCCATGTCAGTGTTACCGAGTTTTTTACCATTTAATATGTACGAGTTACTTGCATTATTCCTTCCCATGTGCATAACTTTACATTTGTCAGTGTTAAACCTCATCTGCCATTTCTCTGCCCAAGCCTCCAATCTATCCAGGTCCCTCTGTAGCAGAAAACTGTCATCTTCAGTGTTAATTACTTTACACAGTTTAGTGTCATCTGCAAAAATAGATATTTTACTGTGCAGGCCTTCTACAAGATCATTAATAAATATATTGAAGAGAATAGGGCCCAATACTGACCCCTTAGGTACCCCACTAGTGACAGTGACCCAATCTGAGTATCTACCGTTAATAACCACCCTCTGTTTTCTGTCACTCAGCCAGTTACTTACCCACATACAGACATTTTCTCCTAGTCCGAGCATCCTCATTTTATATACTAACCTTTTATGAGGTACAGTGTCAAATGCTTTGGAGAAGTCCAGATATATGACATCCATTGATTCGCCGCTGTCAAGTCTAGAACTTACCTTCTCATAGAAGCTGATTAAATTCGTTTGGCATGACCTATCCCTCATGAAGCCATGCTGATATGGCGTTATTTGCTTATTTTCAATTGAGATACTCCAAAATAGCATCTCTTAGAAACCCTTCAAACAGTTTACCAACAATAGATGTTAAACTTACCGGCCTGTAATTTCCAGGCTCTGTTTTTGGACCCTTTTTGAATATTGGCACCACATTTGCTATGCGCCAATCCTGTGGAACATTCCCTGTCAGTATAGAGTCCGTAAATATCAGAAATAAAGGTCTGGCTATGACATCACTAAATTCCCTTAGGATACGGGGGTGTATGCCATCCGGTCCTGGCGATTTGTCTATTTTAATCTTTTTAAGTCGCTGTTATACTTCTTCCTGGGTCAGACAGGGCACTTTTAATGGGGAATTTACTTTTACATTTTGCATTTCATCTGACAGTTTATTTTCCTCAGTGAATATAGTGGAGAAAAAAATATTTAATAGTTTTGCTTTATCCTCGTCGCAACACCCCCCTCATTGCTATGTAGAGGGCCGATTCCTTCGGATTTATATTTTTTACTATTTATATAATTGAAGAACATTTTAGGGTTAGTTTTACTCTCTTTGGCAATTTATCTCTCGGTCTCTAGTTTGGCAAATTTTATTAGTTTTTTACATATTCTATTTTTTTCCTTATAGTTTATCAGTGCTTCCTGACCCCCCTCCTGTTTTAGTGATTTATATGCTTTCTTTTTGTCATTTATTGCTTTCTTTACGGTTCCATTTATCCACATTGGTTTCTTATTGTTCCTTAGCCTTTTATTCCTATAAGGTATGTACCTCTCACAATTAGATGTTACAATGCTTTTAAAAATCTCCCATTTTATGGTTGTATTTTTAATTTTGTCCTATGGCCTCGCTTAGTTGGCTAAATTTAGCTTTTTTAAAGTTTGGTATTTTTGTTCCTCCCTTTAGAAACTCTGTGTAAGGATACGGTGGTTTGCGTTCCAGCCTGGATCATGCCCTGTGTAACCACAACGATCGCTGGTTACCTCCCAGGCTGGAAGCAGTGGCCGCTGGGCCGTCTAAGGTGGCTCCGCCCACCCACACTTGGTCAATAAATAGGAGCCAGGTGCTGCACAGGGAGTTCCACTAATGGAGTGCGCACCCTTCCTGCTCCATTCACCACGAGGACTCAAGATCCTAACTACCTGCAACTCTGAACCTCCAGGAGAAACCCTCACCTACCTTACCCGGCTCCACCACTGCAGGATCCCTGCATGACTTCCAACAGCAAGTATCAAGCCTGTCATTTTGTTTCACTGACATTGCTCACTGAAAGGAAGGGACTCGCGCTGGTGGTTATTAGTACTGCAGGCCTGGGATTCCTGAACGTTGCCAAGAGCTGTTATTCACATGAACTTTAATCTGAACTCTCATTCCTAAAATGAACTTTCCTCACTATTAGTTTTACACTTTATCTTTAGTACGCGGTACATGATTTTGTTAACCCCATACTCTCCGCTTAAGACTGAGAGAGCCGCCTGGGGTACACACTGAGCAGCCGCAAAAGACACCACCAACACTCAATCAGTGTGTGTAAAGTGGATGTCAAAGGACACCGCAGTTGAGATCCTAACTGATCAATTTGGTGCGTTACATATTAGTGGAACCCCCATGGATCCAGCGGAGCTCGCACGGCATATGGTCGCCCTCACTGAGAGGGTGGAAACCCTTAACGTGACCGTACAGAATCTCCAATTGGAAAATCAGACGTTGCGAGATCTCGTCACGTCGCGCACAGGACACCCCCACGATGGACCGGAACCCAAGGTCAGTCCACCTGAACTTTTCTCAGGAGACCGGAAGCAGTTCCGCGAATTCCTGAATGCGTGCAAACTGATGTTTCAGTTACGCCCCCGGACCTATCCTACCGATAGAACCAAAGTACTCACCATGATCTCGTACCTCAGGGGGAGCCCAGAGCATGGGCTAACACCTATTTAGAAAAGGAAGACCCGGTCTTGAATTCCTTTCCGCAATTTCTTGAAACAATGGCCCTCCTTTACGAGGACCACAACAAGCAGCTGACTGCGGAGACCGCCATTCGCACCCTAAAGCAAGGGAGACGACCCGTAGAGGACTTTATTGCGGAATACACTCGTTGGGCCCGTGAGACGGAATGGAATGATCTCACTCTTAGAAATCAGTTCCGTCTCGGTCTATCTGAGGCCCTGAAAGATGAGTTAGCCCGCGGAGAGCTGCCACATACACTCGATGCCTTGATGCAGAAGGTCACCACCATTGACAGACGCTTAAGGGAACGCAGGGCTGAGAGAGTCTCAGGGTTTACACCCACCCCGAGACAGACCAGCCCAGATCCTGTAGCAGAGATGATGGAGATTGGGGCAATTCGTGGTCCTCTGACTGAGAGAGAGAAGACCCGGAGACGGAACCTCAACCTCTGCTTATACTGTGCGTCGGCTGACCATTCGGTTGATGGATGTCCTGCCATAAGAAAGAAACATGAAGGTAAAATGATGACGTTCTGTAACTTAGGCAGAAAAAATAACAACACAAGTGGTTACATTTATACGTCTCTTACCTTACAGTGGGACCAAAACCGAACTATCGTTGATGCAATGGTGGACACGGGAGCTTCGGGGAATTTTATCGATAAGCATCTAGTAGAGAGAAATAAAATTCCCCATACAAGGAAAAATGTATCGATATCCGTGAGTTTTATTGATGGTACAACCTCTAGACCTATCCATAGCCAGACTCAACCCCTTTTGGTGACAAGCGAAAATAGCCACACAGAATTTTTATCCTTTGATGTCATACACTCCCCTTCGTTCCCCATCATTTTAGGCTTGCCATGGCTCCGGTTACATCAACCAGTTCTCCTATGGGAACAGGGGAGAATTGGGTTTACCTCACGTTATTGCAGGGAGACCTGCTTCCCTATTAAAACGCTCATGCATGTAGGGGTGAACCAGGTCCCTACCCAATACTCAGAGTTCTCGGAGGTATTTAGTGCAAAGATGGCGGAATCCCTACCGCCCCATAGACCCTACGATTGCCCCATAGACCTACTGCCGGGCAGTGAAATACCCACAGGAAGAATCTACCCATTGGCACAACCAGAACTTGACCACCTCAAACAGTATCTCGAAGAGAACTTAAGGAAGGGATTCATTCGGCCTTCAACCTCCCCTGCAGCCGCGGGTATGTTCTTCATAAGGAACAAAGACTTGAGCCTCAGACCCATCATTGATTACAGAGCATTAAATAAAATAACAATCAAAAACCGGTACCCCCTGCCGCTAATATCCGAGCTTATTGAAAGACTTCAAACATCAACTATCTACACTAAACTGGACTTGAGAGGCGCATACAACTTGATTAGGATTAGAACCGGGATGAATGGAAAACTGCTTTCCGCACCCGGTACGGACTCTTTGAGTACATGGTAATGCCTTTCGGCTTGTGCAATGCCCCTGCCACATTCCAAAACTTTATCAACGACATATTTAGGGATCTACTAGATGTATGTGTTGTCATCTATCTAGATGACATATTGGTCTACTCCGATAACCTACAAGATCACAGGAAACACGTCCGTTGGGTACTTGCGCGATTAAGCGTCCATCACTTATATGTCAAACCAGAAAAGTGTATATTCGAGACTACTACCCTTCCGTTCCTTGGTTATATAATCTCACCCAAGGGAATTCAGATGGATCAGTCAAAGATCACTTGCATCCAAAACTGTCCGACTCCGGACTCCAGGAAAGCCCTCCAGCGTTTCATAGGGTTCTCGAACTTCTACAGGAAATTCATCAAAGACTTCTCCGCTACCATCAAACCCTAACCAGATTAACTAGTGTCAACACGAAATTTGTTTGGTCCATGGAGGCCCAATCCGCTTTTGAGTTACTTAAAGACAAATTCACTTCAGCACCAATTCTGACCATTCCGAATCCAAACTATCACTTTGTGCTGGAAGTAGATGCATCACAGGCAGCCATAGGAGCTGTTCTGTCCCAGCGGAGCTCCTTCTCATCCCCATTACATCTTGTCGGGTTCTACTCCCAGACTCTAAACACCGCTGAAATCAACTACCCCATAGGGGAAAAGGAACTTCTTGCCATAAAATGTTCCCTAGAGAACTGGAGGCACCTACTTGAAGGTTCAACACACCCCATCACAATATACACGGATCACCGTAATTTACAATACCTGAAAACCAGTAAAACACTGTCAGCACGTCAGGTACCGTGGAGTTTTTTTGACAGATTCGACTTTCAAATTACTTACCGACCAGGCTCAAAAATGGGAAGGCTGACGCCTTATCACGTCTGGCTGAATGCCGCGCCGCAGTCACAGCCCCCACATGCATTATACCACTTAACAAAATTATCTTCGCCACCATCGAATTGGAAACCCAGCTTAAGGATGCTCTGAAAATTGACTGTGCTAACATCCCCCGGGACTTCTGAAAGACCAACGGGGTTTCCTCTACAAAAACAACCTACTGTACATACCAACTCCTCTCACCACCCAGGTAATCAAACTCTGCCATGACTCACCCCTCGCGGGACACCCTGGCATTGCCAAAACCATAAACCTGATACGCAGGAACTTCTGGTGGCCAAAAATGACCAAAGAAATTAAGCAATATGTTTCCACGTGCGAGACATGTGCCTCATGCAAAAGTGATAGAAATCGACCATATCGCCTTCTTATGAGTCTTCCTATCCCCAACAGACCCTGGGAATGGGTTTCAATGGACTTCATTGTAGAACTCCCCGCTCCAGAGGAAACAACACCATCATGGTTGTAGTAGACCTACTAACTAAGATGGCATACTTCATCGCCCTCAAAAAATTACCTTCCTCCAGTGAAACTGCCGAGGCCTTTCTGTCCAATGTCATAAAACTACATGGAATCCCTAGCCAAGTTATATCAGACAGGGGTTCACAATTTGTATCCAAATTTTGGAGAGCACTTTGTCTTAGACTCCAAATCGACCATAGAATGTCTACCGCCTACCACCCCCAAACTAACGGGCAGACGGAAAGGGTGAACCAATGTCTGGAACAATTTCTCAGATGTCACTGCTCATTCCTTCAAGATGACTGGGAAAGCCTACTCCCTCTTGCCGAATTTGCTTACAACAATTCTGTGAATTCCTCCACTTTACATAGTCCATTGTTTGCTAATTATGGATTCCACCCTAGGTCTCTCCCTGAAATCAGCCTTCCTACAAACGTTCCTGCCACAGATGATTTTGTAACTACCTTGCAAACAACCCTCAGGATGCTGAAAGACAACCTCCAACGGGCAAAGGAAAGGCAGAAGATCTACTACGACCGTCACAGAAGAGGTTGGAGACTCGGTATGGTCAACGAGAAACCTTCGGTTGGGGGTACCTGCTAAGAAACTGGGTAGGCAATTTTTGGGTCCTTTTCTGATAGAAAGAATTATCAACCCCAACACGGTGAGACTTACCCTTCCTCCTCAACTACAGGTACATCCCACATTCCATGTATCGTTGCTAAAACCGTTTAGACCTAGCCCGTTCCCCTCACGGGTTCCTCAACCCTCCCCCCGATAGATGTCCGAGGTGAGGAGGAATTTGAGGTTGAGCAGCTTCTCGACTCCAGAAGAAGACGGGGGAGGATCCAGTACCTCGTTAGATGGAAGGGTTACGGGTCTCAGGATGACTCTTGGGAAGATGTGCGAGACGTCCATGCACCCAGACTCCAAAGGTTGTTTCACAGGAGATTTCCCGACCGACCCTCCCCTACTGGGGTACCCCGGAGAGGGTCCCCTTAAGGGGGGGGGTACTGTAAGGATACGGTGGTTTGCGTTCCAGCCTGGATCATGCCCTGTGTAACCATGACAACGATCGCTGGTTACCTCCCAGGTTGAAAGCAGTGGCCGCTGGGCCGTCTAAGGTGGCTCCGCCCACCCACACTTGGTCAATAAATAGGAGCCAGGTGCTGCACAGGGGGTTCCACTAATGGAGTGCGCACCCTGCCTGCTCCATTCACCACGAGGACTCAAGATCCTAACTACCTGCAACTCTGAACCTCCAGGAGAAACCCTCACCTACCTTACCCGGCTCCACCACTGCAGGATCCCTGCATGACTTCCAACAGCAAGTATCAAGCCTGTCATTTTGTTTCACTGACATTGCTCACTGAAAGGAAGGGACTCGCGCTGGTGGTTATTAGTACTGCAGGCCTGGGATTCCTGAACGTTGCCAAGAGCTGTTATTCACATGAACTTTAATCTGAACTCTCATTCCTAAAACGAACTTTCCTCACTATTAGTTTTACACTTTATCTTTAGTACGCGGTACATGATTTTGTTAACCCTATACTCTCCGCTTAAGACTGAGAGAGCCGCCTGGGGTACACACTGAGCAGCCGCAAAAGACACCACCAACACTCAATCAGTGTGTGTAAAGTGGATGTCAAAGGACACCGCAGTTGAGATCCTAACTGATCAATTTGGTGCGTTACACTCTGGTTTGAAAGGATAATTGGAAGGTTATAACTTTATGGTCACTATTTCCCAGGTGTCCCCCAACCTGCACATCTGTTGTTCTATCAGGTCTATTGGTTAATACTAAGTCCAGTATGGCCGTCCCTCTAGTGGGGTCCTGAACCAGTTGGGAAAGGAAATTGTCTTTGGCTATTGCCAAGAACATGTTTCCTTTTTGGGATCTACAGCTTCCCGGTCTATATCTGGGTAGTTGAAGTCCCCCAAAATAACGACTTCATTATGATTTGCCGCCTCGTCTATCTCGTTTAGTAATAGATTTTCTGTGGACTCTGGTATATTAGGTGGTTTTAATACACTCCTATTAGTAATTTATTATTGTTTTTTTGCTTCATGTATTTCTACCCACAGAGACTCCACATGTTCATGTCCCTCAGAGATGTATTCTCGAATTACGGGATTTAGACAGGACTTCACATAGAGGCTGACCCCTCCACCTCTCCGGTTTGTGACATTGTGGGTGAAAAAAAAATATACCTTTTTTTTTGCCATAAACTACATTAGTGGCCTGCACTGCATTTATGAGAGTGAAATAAAATCAGCAAATACAACTGTGACATTGTGGGTGGGGAAAAAAAAAACCAAATCACTTTTTTCCCCATAAACATTTGTGGCCGGAACTGCATTTCTGAGAGTGAAATATAATCAGTAAATACAACTGTGACATTGTGGGTGAAAAAAAAATCCCCTTTTTTTGGCATAAATTATATTTGCGGCCTGCACTGCATTTCTGAGAGTTAAATATAATCAGTAAATTCAACTCTGACATTGTGGGTAAATGAAAAATCACTTTTCTTTTGCCATAAAGTACATTTGCGGCCTGCACTGCATTTCAGAAAGTGAAATATAATCAGTAAATACAATCACTTTTTTTTTCATACAGTACCTTTGCGGCCTGCACTGCATTTCAGAGAGTGAAATATAATCAGTAAATACAACTGTGGCATTGTGGGTGACAAAAAAAAATCACTTTATTTTGCTATAAAGTACATTTGCATCTGCACTGCATTTCTGAGACTGAAATATAATCAGTAAATTCAACTGTGGCATTGTGGGTGAAAAAAATAATAAAAAAAATCACTTTTCTTCCCCCCCATAAAGTACATTTGCGGCCTGCACTGCATTTCTGAGAGTGAAATATAATCCATAAATACAACTGGGACATTGTGGGTGAAAAAAAAGAATCACTTTTATTTACCATAAAGTACATTTGCAGCCTGCACTGCATTTCTGAGAGTGAAAGATAAGCAGTAAATACAACTGTGACATTGTGGGTGAAAAAAAATCATTTTTCTTTTGCCATAAAGTACATTTGCGGCCTGCACTGCATTTCTGAGAATGAAATATAATCAGTAAATACAACTGTGACATTGTGGGTAAAAAAAATAATAAAAAAAAAAAAAAAAAATCACTTTTTTTCCCCATAAAGTACATTTGCGGCCTGCACTGCTTTTCTGAGAGTGAAATATAATCAGTAAATACAATTGTGACATTGTGGGTGAGAAAAAAAAAATCACTTTTTTCCCCTTAAAGTACCTTTGCGTCCAACACTACTTTTCTGAGAGTGAAATATAATCCGGAAATATAACTGGGACATTGTGGGTGAAAAAAAAGAATCACTTTATTTAGCCATAAAGTACATTTGCGGCCTGCACTCCTTTTCTGAGAGTGAAATATAATCAGTAAATACAACTGTGACATTGTGGGTGAAAAAAAATCATGTTGTTTTTGCCATAAAGTACATTTGCGGCCTGCACTGCATTTCTCAGAGTGAAATATAATTAGTAAATACAATTATGACATTGTGGGTAAAAAAAAAAACAAAACTTTTTTTCCCCATAAAATGCATTTGCGGTCTGCACTGCATTTCTGAGATTTTTTTTCCATAAAGTACCTTTTCGTCCTGCACTGAATTTTAGAGAGTGAAATATAATCAGTAAATACATCTGGGACATTGTGGGTGAAAAAAAAAATCACTTCTTGTTTTGCCATAAAATATATTTGCGGCCTGAACTGCATTTCTGAGAGTGAAATATAATCAGTAAATACAACTGTGAATTTGTGGGTAAAAAAAAATAAAAAAAAATCACTTTTTGTTAACCATAAAGTACATTTGCGGCCTGCACTAATTTTCTGAGAGTGAAATATAATCAGTAAATTGATCTGTGACATTGTGGGTCAAAAAAATATCACAGTTTTAGTCCCCATAAAGTACATTTGTGGCCTGCACTGCTTTTCTGAGAGTGAAATATAATCAGCAAATACAACTGTTATATTGTGGGTGAAAAAAAAAAAATCACTTTTTGTCCCATAAAGTACCTTTGAGGCCTGCACTGCATTTCTGAGAGTGAAATAAAATCAGTAAATACATCTGTGAATTTGTGGGTAAAAACTAAATAAAAATCACTTTTTTTTAACCATAAAGTACATTTGCGGCCTGCACTAATTTTCTGAGAGTGAAATATAATCAGTAAATACAACTGTGATATTGTTGTTGAAAAAAAACAAACACTTTTTGCCCCATAAAGTACCTTTGAGGCCTGCACTGCATTTCTGAGAGTGAAATATAATCAGTAAATACATCTGGGACATTGTGGGGGAAAAAAATCACTTCTTGTTTTGCCATAAAGTATATTCGCGGCCTGAACTGCATTTCTGAGAGTGAAATATAATCAGTAAATACAACTGTGAATTTGTGGGTAAAAACTAAATCAAAATCACTCTTTTTTAACCATAAAGTACATTTGCGGCCTGCACTAATTTTCTGAGAGTGAAATATAATCAGTAAATTCATCTGTGACATTGTGGGTCAAAAAAATATCACAGTTTTATTCCCCAGAAAGTACATTTGCGACCTGCACTGCTTTTCTGAGAGTGAAATATAATCAGTAAATACATCTGTGAATTTGTGGGTAAAAACTAAATAAAAATCACTCTTTTTTAACCATAAAGTACATTTGCGGCCTGCACTAATTTTCTGAGAGTGAAATATAATCAGTAAATTCATCTGTGACATTGTGGGTCAAAGAAATATCACAGTTTTTTCCCCCCATATAGTACATTTGCGGCCTGCACAACTGTGATATTGTGGGTGA
Organism: Bufotes viridis; assembly: GCA_033119425.1. NCBI lineage: Eukaryota > Metazoa > Chordata > Amphibia > Anura > Bufonidae > Bufotes > Bufotes viridis. The sequence goes on from CM065595.1 coordinate 67,160,861, forward strand.
AAAAAAAAATATCACTTTTTGCCCCATAAAGTACCTTTGAGGCCTGCACTGCATTTCTGAGAGTGAAATATAATCAGTAAATACATCTGGGACATTGTGGGTGAAAAAAAAAAATCACTTCTTGTTTTGCCATAAAGTATATTCGCGGCCTGAACTGCATTTCTGAGAGTGAAATATAATCAGTAAATACAACTGTGCATTTGTGGGTAAAAACTAAATAAAAATCACTTTTTTTTAACCATAAAGTACATTTGCGGCCTGCACTAATTTTCTGAGAGTGAAATATAATCAGTAAATTTATCTGTGACATTGTGGGTCAAAAAAATATCAGTTTTATTCCCCAGAAAGTACATTTGCGACCTGCACTGCTTTTCTGAGAGTGAAATATAATCAGTAAATACATCTGTGAATTTGTGGGTAAAAACTAAATAAAAATCACTCTTTTTTAACCATAAAGTACATTTGCGGCCTGCACTAATTTTCTGAGAGTGAAATATAATCAGTAAATTCATCTGTGACATTGTGGGTCAAAGAAATATCACAGTTTTTTTTCCCCATATAGTACATTTGCGGCCTGCACTGCTTTTCTGAGAGTGAAATATAATAAGCAAATACAACTGTGATATTGTGGGTGAAAAAAAAATATCACTTTTTGCCCCATAAAGTACCTTTGAGGCCTGCACTGCATTTCTGAGAGTGAAATATAATCAGTAAATACATCTGGGACATTGTGGGTGAAAAAAAATCACTTCTTGTTTTGCCATAAAGTATATTCGCGGCCTGAACTGCATTTCTGAGAGTGAAATATAATCAGTAAATACAACTGTGAATTTGTGGGTAAAAACTAAATAAAAATCACTTTTTTTTAACCATAAAGTACATTTGCGGCCTGCACTAATTTTCTGAGAGTGAAATATAATGAGTAAATTCATCTGTGATATTTTGGGTCAAAGAAATATCACAGTTTTTTTTCCCCATATAGTACATTTGCGGCCTGCACTGCTTTTCTGAGAGTGAAATATAATCAGCAAATACAACTGTTATATTGTGGGTGAAAAAAAATAATCACTTTTTGTCCCATAAAGTACCTTTGAGGCCTGCACTGCATTTCTGAGAGTGAAATAAAATCAGTAAATACATCTGTGAATTTGTGGGTAAAAACTAAATAAAAATCACTTTTTTTTAACCATAAAGTACATTTGCGGCCTGCACTAATTTTCTGAGAGTGAAATATAATCAGTAAATACAACTGTGATATTGTTGTTGAAAAAAAACAAACACTTTTTGCCCCATAAAGTACCTTTGAGGCCTGCACTGCATTTCTGAGAGTGAAATATAATCAGTAAATACATCTGGGACATTGTGGGGGAAAAAAAAAATCACTTCTTGTTTTGCCATAAAGTATATTCGCGGCCTGAACTGCATTTCTGAGAGTGAAATATAATCAGTAAATACAACTGTGAATTTGTGGGTAAAAACTAAATCAAAATCACTCTTTTTTAACCATAAAGTACATTTGCGGCCTGCACTAATTTTCTGAGAGTGAAATATAATCAGTAAATTCATCTGTGACATTGTGGGTCAAAAAAATATCACAGTTTTATTCCCCAGAAAGTACATTTGCGACCTGCACTGCTTTTCTGAGAGTGAAATATAATAAGTAAATACAACTGTGAATTTGTGGGTAAAAACTAAATAAAAATCACTCTTTTTTAACCATAAAGTACATTTGCGGCCTGCACTAATTTTCTGAGAGTGAAATATAATCAGTAAATTCATCTGTGACATTGTGGGTCAAAGAAATATCACAGTTTTTTTTCCCCATATAGTACATTTGCGGCCTGCACTGCTTTTCTGAGAGTGAAATATAATAAGCAAATACAACTGTGATATTGTGGGTGAAAAAAAAATATCACTTTTTGCCCCATAAAGTACCTTTGAGGCCTGCACTGCATTTCTGAGAGTGAAATATAATCAGTAAATACATCTGGGACATTGTGGGTGAAAAAAAATCACTTCTTGTTTTGCCATAAAGTATATTCGCGGCCTGAACTGCATTTCTGAGAGTGAAATATAATCAGTAAATACAACTGTGAATTTGTGGGTAAAAACTAAATAAAAATCACTTTTTTTTAACCATAAAGTACATTTGCGGCCTGCACTAATTTTCTGAGAGTGAAATATAATGAGTAAATTCATCTGTGATATTTTGGGTCAAAGAAATATCACAGTTTTTTTTCCCCATATAGTACATTTGCGGCCTGCACTGCTTTTCTGAGAGTGAAATATAATAAGCAAATACAACTGTGATATTGTGGGTGAAAAAAAAAATATCACTTTTTGCCCCATAAAGTACCTTTGAGGCCTGCACTGCATTTCTGAGAGTGAAATATAATCAGTAAATACATCTGGGACATTGTGGGTGAAAAAAAAAAATCACTTCTTGTTTTGCCATAAAGTATATTCGCGGCCTGAACTGCATTTCTGAGAGTGAAATATAATCAGTAAATACAACTGTGAATTTATGGGTAAAAACTAAATAAAAATCACTTTTTTTTAACCATAAAGTACATTTGCGGCCTGCACTAATTTTCTGAGAGTGAAATATAATCAGTAAATTCATCTGTGACATTGTGGGTCAAAGAAATATCACAGTTTTTTTTCCCCATATAGTACATTTGCGGCCTGCACTGCTTTTCTGAGAGTGAAATATAATCAGTAAATACAACTGTGAAATTGTGGGTGAAAAAAAAAAAATCACTTTTTGCCCCATAAAGTACCTTTGAGGCCTGCACTGCATTTCTGAGAGTGAAATATAACCAGTAAATACAACTGTGACATTGTGGGTGAAAAAAAAAAATCACTTTTATTTGCCATAAAGTACATTTGCAGCCTGCACTGCATTTCTGAGAATGAAATATAATCAGTAAATACAACTGTGACATTGTGGGTGAAAAAAAATCATTTTGTTTTTGCCATAAAGTACATTTGCGGCCTGCACTACTTTTCTGGGAGTGAAATTTATTCAGTAAATACAACTGTGAATTTGTGGGTGAAAAAATAAATAAATCTTTTTTCTTTGCTATAAACTGCATTTACGGCCTGCACTCCTTTTCTGAGAGTGAAATATAATCAGTAAATACAACTGTGACATTGTGGGTGAAAAAAAAGAATCACTTTTTTTTGCCATAAAGTATATTTGCAGCCTGCACTGCTTTTCTGAGAGTAAAATATAATCAGTAAATACAACTGTGACATTGTGGGTGTAAAAAATAATAAATTTTATTTGCCATAAAGTACATTTGCAGCCTGCACTGCATTTCTGAGAGTGAAATATAATCAGTAAAGACTGAGGAAGGCTGAGAGTCTCCGAGACGGAATCCACCGAGAAACCGACAAATTCCATGTTTATGGACGGACCAGAGTAGACTTCTCGTAGTTGATGAGGAAACCCAATCGGGACAGGAGATCCATAGTTACCTGTAACTGTGAGAGAAGGACAGTGCGCCCCTGGGCCAGTAGAAGAATGTCGTCCAGGTATATAATTAACCTGACCCCACTACTGCGGAGCCAAGCCACACCTGGGCGCATGATCCTGGTGAAGCACCAAGGGGCCGAAGACAGGCCGAAGGGAAGACAAGAGAAACGCTACACTTGTCCCTTCCAATGGAAATGGAGAAGGTCTCTGGACGGTACTGGGACGGTGAGATAGGCACCTTTGAGATCGAGTTTCACCATCCAATCTCCCTGGAGGAGGAGATCCCTGAGGAGGTGAATACCCTCCATCTTGAAGTGCCTGTAACGTACAAACCTGTTCAGGGGTTTGAGGTTTATGACAGGGCGCATGTGCCCCCCTTTTTTTCGTACGAGAAAAATGCTGCTGAGCATGCCCTCTGTAGAGTTCGGGACCGGTTCAATGGCACGTTTGTGGAAGAGGTCTGTGAGCTCTTTGTCTATGGCCCGTAACGTGGCCCTGGAATGGGTGGGGGAGACGGAAGATGGTGCGGGAACTGCACCAGTCCTATCTGGAAGCCACGGATCGTAGACAACACCCAACTGTCTGACTTGATTGATGCCCAGACATGAGAAAAATGTCGGAGTCTGCCCCCTACACAATTTTGGGAAGAAGGAAGAGGAGGAACACTTACCGAGGGGACGACGGAAACCGGAACTTCTTATGCAAGGCATGCGGCTAGGGGCGCCCCTGGATGGGAAGAAACCAGACGATTGTTTGGCGAGTTGAGTGAAGGGTCGTTGACTGTAGGAGCCTCTGCCCGCGCCATGGACGTGGAATGAAGAGCGGCCGGCCAGACGGCCCCTGAAACTGCCGGCCCTCGAGGAAAAACGGCCATGGAATACCTTCCTCATAGAAGATTGTGCCTTGTCAAGGGCCGTAAAGGCACCAACGAATTTGCCCATGTCCTTAATGAAAAACTCTCCAAAAAGGAGGCCATGTGCCTCCCGACCGGCCTCAGTGAGGGCTAGATTCGCTAATTTTGGCTCAATCCTAAATAATATAGCCTTACGTCGTTCAATCGACAGTGAGGTGTTCACATTGCCGGCTATGCATATGGCCTGTTGGATCCATCCCCGGAGTTCCTCCGGATCCACAGATGTATTAGCCGCTCTGGCGTGTTCCGCCATTTCAAAAATTTTTGCTAGAGGACCGAAAATGTCCAGGAGCTTGTCCTGGCATGCTTTGAGGGCCCGACTCCAGACCCCTTCTGTTTGCCACAATGGGTCTTGGGCACTCGGCCTTTAGTTTATTACGGCCTCTTTAGTCAGAGGGCAACGTACACGTGCCTCAAGGTACTGTGCCACGTGGTCGAGGGGAAGCCATTCGGCCGACCTAGGGTGGTGGAGACTATCGGGGTCGAAGAGAGGTTCCCCTAAAGGATCGGTTAGGAGACCCGAAGGCCCCTGCAATGCGTCCGAAGACGAAGTGCCGAGGTGAGTACCAGAGCAGGGCCAGTAGGGGCAGAATCGGACAACTCGTCCTCAGAAAAATCCGTATCCTCAAACCCTGCCTCCTCCTCAGAGCCGATATCAGAATCGGTCTCAGATTCAGTTTGTGCTCTTGCACATTTCCAATTCCTCGCCTGTTCTGCCTGGCAGGATGAGGCTCTTTTGCGCGATGGTGCGCTCTCATGGGTGGCATTAGACTCACCAATCAAAAGGGTTCTGGAGGCGTGTTGTGCAGACAAGTCGGGTTGTGCCGTGTCACTGGTAACACTAGGGCGAGCTGAGAGGGCATCAGAAATAGACTTAGTGAGGGTGTGGGTCATAGACCCCATTGCTGCCCTGATAGCTTCAGAGACAGAGCGCTGGAAAGCGTCTGCTTAGAAGACGGTGTTACTAGCATCAGGTGCAGGGGAAGAGAACTGTGTGTCTCTCCCTGCCTCCAAAGCCTGTGAGGTGGGGTGCTCATCAGGGTGAGACATAATGGCAGGTAAATATGCACTGTAAGGTACAGACAGAATGTTAGTGTACTGACAGGCAATCGAACTGCCTGAGGGACAGCCTAAGGGGACAATACTAACATTCAGGATTAGGGAAAAAAACAGTGGGTAGTCACCCAGCTAGTGAAGGCAGTGTGATGGAGAGGCAGCCGGACGGCAAGGGAGCTGCAGGAAGGAAGGAGAAGGTGTGGCCAAAAACGGCAGAAGGAAACCAGCACTAGGGGGAAATAAGAGGGAGCCTATGCAGAAAAGGCTACACCAAGATGGCCACCGAAACAACGCTGCTGGCCGTACTCTCGCGAGATTACTGCCACAACACCAAGATGAAGGCGGGAGAAGCTGGGTGAGGTGAGCAAGAGACGCTGGGGCAGGAAAACAACAGTGAAAATGAGATGCGAAGGGGTGGAGGGAGGGAGGGAGGAACAATAGATAACATGCAAGGGAAAAAGAAGAAAGGGACTAACCCACTCCCCCCCTAGGGATAACCCTAGGATAAAAAAATATATATACCCCCAGCAACAGTGAATAACAGCAAGAACAATAAAATACAATAAAATAACGTAAAATACAACAGAGGTATATGCTGCTAAAACAAGTGTGATACTTATCTTGTGGCAGCAGCAAAGAAAGAGTGAGTACTGAGGACTGGTGGACATTATATAGGGGGCACCTGTGAGGGGAGGGACTGTTGCTATGGCAATATGTTAATTTTGTTCATTTTTTCTTTGCTGCTGTGGCTGACAGTAAAGAGAGAGATAGCAATAGGAGCCTCCGTATCTTGACATAAAATCAGTAAATACAACTGGGACATTGTGGGTAAAAAAAAAACAAAAAAAAAACACCTTTTTTCCCATAAAGTACCTTTGCGGCCTGCACTGCATTTCTGAGAGTGAAATATAATCAGTAAATACAACTGTGACATTGTGGGTGAAAAAAAAATCCCCTCCCCCCCCCCCCCATAAAGTACATTTGGGTTCTGCACTGCATTTCTGAGAGTGAAATATAATCAGTAAATATTGGAATAAATGTCAATGGCTACACCTAATGTAAAGGATAGAAGGAGGTGCGCAGCCACACAGTTTCACCCACAAAAAAACAGAATCAAACGTAGTAGTAAGTGGCGGCACACTCCGCAAGAGGGAACACAAAGCTTTTTAAATTCCTGTTTAATATTCTATTAAAATACAAGGATGTGACACCCAAAACAATAAAACATGTAAAATAAACCACAATATGGTACTTTGTATATAGTTAATGCACTGGGTCCAATAGGGAAGTACACAATTAACCCTGCAGTATATGCAATGTAAGATATTTCCTCTACAGTGTCCTTATTTACTGTTCTCACTGCAGTAGTATTGAATTGTCACACTGAGTCCGATTGATAGTCCACTGGACCTATAGTATGTGCAGAACAGAATATTCACACTGTGATGTTCTTAATATGGGTAATAATATCTCCTATATACACAGTGACAATATTCATAGAGATGATAATGAATGCAACTTTCGGCGTGTGTGCCGGTTTGTATTTCACAATATTGCAATGATTACTACTGCCGCCTTTGTTGTACCGCGTCGGTCAGAGCTTGACGCTGGAGAGTAGTTATATCGATGTATTATACCGTCACCAAAGCAGAGTGGTTATATTGCTATGTAGTACAGTCATAAGAACTCTTCGGCCGTATCTCAAAAATCAATGTCCGCTATACATAAGTTCAGTACGGACCTCCGATTATCATTCATGAAATGCCACTTTACATTAGGACAGTCCGGTTTGCTCCCACTGACTGTAGGATAAATGCCCCTATACCTTATTTGTCTAATGTACCTTAGAGTGCTGCTACCCTCTGGTTTCACCTGCGGCGTCCCGCGTGGTGTTCAGGTCTGTAGCGCGGCGTCCCATGTGACCCAGGGGAGGAAGCAGTCGGGGCTGTCAGTATCTTCGCTCGCGGCAGTCCTGGGACCTAGTGCTAGGCAATGTTGCGCTCTGTGTTCTGTTACTTGATAGTTTCTTCCTGCTGCATAGTTGAACTATGAATTCAAATGTAGATGTTGCTCTTATTTTTTATTTTTTTTTTTATTGCAAACATGATCAATACAAGAGCCATCAAAAAAAAAAAAGAGTAATTCATGATTATTACAATATTTTTCCTCCCCTCCCACCCGCCGATGCACCCCGCCAGACCACCGCTTCCTAATGTCCATCTCCTACCAATGACCTAATTATTCCTTAATTTCTCATAGATTGAAATCCGATACATTAACTGTTCCCATTCTGCGAGGGACGGCAGCACCTCTGTGCCCCAGTATCTAACCAACAACACTTTTACCACCAAACAGCCTTTTAACCAATCCCGCTTAATATTCCCTCTAATATCGTCCTCCAATCCTAGGCCTAAGATTACTGACTTACAGTCTGGCGTCCAACTCCTACCAATCATGTTGAAGATCGATCTCGTGATCTGTTCCCAGAACTTCTGGACCTCTCCACATCCCCAAAGAAGATGGAGGGAGTCCGCATCTTTATAACCGCATTTCCAACATTGAGCCGGACGGCCCCTAGAGCTCATTTTATTCAACAATCTGGGGGTATAGTATAATTCATGTACTATTTTAAACTGAATTAATCTGTAGTTTATTGACTGGGTAGCCTGCCTTATGTTTTTAAAAATCTCCGGCCAACACCTCTCTGATATCCCCAACGCAGCCTTCGATTTTCTAGTGCTTCTAAATAACGTGACTCTCCCTAGTGCCCCCCTTAATTTACTATATATCTGTGATATCTTATACCTCACCTCCTTATTATTCAAAACACAGTATTCCATAAATTCATCCCCTTGTACCTTTAATGACCCTTTATTAGCCGTACTCTCATATGCATATTTAAGCTGGGTGAATTTAAACGTATCCATAAACGTGCATTGTTCCCCCATCAACTCATTCACCCTCTTAAGCCCACTAGGACCTACAATATCTGACACTTTCGTGATTCCCCTTTTAATCCAGAATCCTATCTCTTTTATTTTAGCAAATTCCACCAATTGCCTATTATTCCATAGCTCCGTGAAGGGGAGTGCACCCGAAATCTCTAATATATTTTTAACTCTGTGCCATACTTTTTGAAGTGACCATTTTATTTTACATACAGTGTCTTCTTTCCCCATACGACCAGATTCCAATTCTACAAACACCTTGCCCATTTGACCACCACCCTCTGCAACCAAATATTTTAAAAATCTCTGATTCCCTACCCCCATACATCTTTTCAACTGTGCACTGAAAAAATAACCCTGAAACCAGGGTATCGCCAACCCCCCATCTTTTTCAGCCAACCACAGAAATTTTTGCTTCATACGGACCTTTTTCCTCCCCCAAATTAAGTCATTCAGTATTCTTTCCAGTTGATAGAAAAACCGATCCTCTACCCATAGTAAGGACACCGTAATTGGATAGAGTACCATCGGGAGGATTACTGACTTAACCAACACTATCCTATTAGCTTGAGACAATGGTAAGTCCCCCCATATTCTGACCTTCGCCTTCACCTTTTCTAGGAGTGGGTACAGATTTAATTCATTAAAGCTCTCTAATTTCGCCCCTAACTTCACACCTAGATATTCTATATGATCTGTAACTTGTAGAACCTTAATGTTACTCTCCACCCCCAGGGGCGGCCGACTCAATGGCAACAATGCGGTTTTGTTCCAATTAATTCTCAGCCCCGCCAGACTCCCATATTCCTCAATAACCTCCATAACTCTTGGAATCGCCTGCCCTCCATCCCTCAGGAACATCAGCATATCATCTGCGTAGAGGCTCAGCTTGTCCGCCCCTCCCTCCACTCCGAACCCCACAATACTTCTATCCTGCCTGATCTTCTCAGCTAAAGGTTCAATACTTAAGGCAAAGAGCAGAGGGGAGAGCGGACAGCCCTGCCTCGTACACCGGCTCAGATCTATCTTCCTAGAATTGCCCCCATTTGCCCTCACCACTGCACTGGGATGACCGTAGAGCATTTTAACCATTCCTATATAGTAATCCCCCAAACCAAAACGGGACATCACTTCCCACAGGAAGGGCCACTCCACCCTGTCAAACGCCTTAACCGCGTCTAATGACAGGATGGAGTGGTCCCCGCCCCTCTCAATCCGCAATCCCAGGAGAGCCCTAACCAAGCTGTCCTGAATATGCCTCCCGGGAACAAAACCCGTCTGATCCTCATGAATCAAGGAGGCGGCCACAGTCCTCAGTCGATTTGCCAATATCTTGGCTAAAATTTTATAATCTGCGTTCAGCAGCGAGATCGGCCTATAAGAACCGACCTCGCCGCTGCACTTACCCTTTTTTAATGAGGACTATCACCGCCTCGTCGAAAGACGGGGGGAGTTTTCCATACTTAACTGACTCCTTAAATACCTCCAACAGAATAGGCAGGAGGGACTTGGCATGATATTTATACAACTCGAAGGGGAGCCCATCATTCCCCGGGGCAGTCCCACACCTGACCTGTGCAATTACCTCTTGGAGTTCTGTCAGATTTATAGGATTACTAAGCCCCGCAGAGGCCGCTTCTCCCAAACAGGGCAGATTCACTTGATCAAGGTAGCCCTGTATTCGACATTCACTATCCCCAATTTCTGACATATATAGCTCGGAGAAAGTCCCTGCAAATTCCTCTCGTATCTCCTCTTCACTTGTTCTCAATTTACCGGACCTATCTTTAATAGCATTTATCTTATTACTCCCTTCTCGGCATGATAGTAGAGTAGAGAGGAACCTGCATGGACGCCCGGACTCAAAAAAGCGCTTCTGTCCTCTAAAGAACATAGCATTTTAAGTTTTATTAATCAGCATTTGTCTATATTGTTCCGTTGCTTCCTTCAATTTACCTCTGTGGGCTCCATCATTATGTCGATCTAAGTCAGATTGGGCCCTCTGAATGTTCTCCGCTAAAACTTTCTCCTGTTGGAAGAAGAGAGACCGTTTCCTCTTAATCTTACTGTAGTACACCCCACGTAGATAGGCTTTCAATGAGTCCCACACATAATGTATATGTGTAGAGCCCTTGTTCCTATCCCAGAACTCCATTATTGCTTCATCTATTTCCTCCACCTCATCCACTACTTTCAACCAATGCGGATTTAGCCTAAAGAGACGGACCCCACTCTGATTACCCCCTTTACAAGTTATCATGACCGGTGAATGGTCTGACAGGCCATGAACTTCGTATCTCATCCTGATAACATGCTCGAGCATGTCCTCATTTGCCAGAGCCAGGTCAATTCTTGAGAGGGAGCCGTATGTAGAACTAAAACATGAAAACCCTCTTTTCTTCCCATACAACCTTCTCCACACACCAACTTAAACTCCTGACAGAAATGGAACAGGGGAGTATAGTTTTTCAAACTCTTGACTGAAGCTGTAATTCTATCTTCCTCTGTGACCATAACTGAATTGTAGTCCCCTATCGCAATGAGTGGGCACCTCTCTTTCCCTTCTACAAATTCCATCAGCTTAATCAATACCCTCCTGGAGAATGGTGGAGGGATATAGACAAACGCCATTATCACAGTCATCCCGTACCACTTCACATATAAAAAGACATATCTACCTTCCTTATCAACTTTAACATCCATTGGACAAAAGTCCACCCCCCTTGAGTAAGAGGAGTAGCAGGAATGGTACTCCCATCCCGCCCACCCTCTACCCAATAGGGGCCTGTTTTCTAAAGTGACGTGGGATTCCAAGATGGCCACTATTGCGGGCAGATGTTTCCTCACAGTATCAAAGACTGCCGTTCGCTTTGTTACATCTCCCATCCCTCTCACATTCCAGACTAGAATTCTATGGTCACCTACCATCCAACATAGTATCCTCTCCCGAGGACCCCCCACAGGGGTCTGGTGAAGTGCATCGGCGTCCCATCCCCCTACCCACCCCCCCTCCCCACATGCCTCGTTCCACATGCCTCTACCACATCACCCCTCCCCCTCCCTTTTTGTGTTTCATATGAAAAGTCCGGATAGATCTGGATCTGCCTTCCCTCAAATTCTATTACACCCACCTCTCTTTTCCTACGCAAAACCATGTCCCGGTCCCTAGTACAGAGCATCTTAATCAAGATATTCCGAGGGTGTTGCTCCCACTATGGGCTTTTTGAAGGGGACTCTATGGGCCCGTTCTACGCAGAAGGTTGGGGATTTATCTTCTATCTTTAAATTCTGTGTTAACCAATCCTGAATAAAATCCACCGTACTATTTTGTTCGGCTCCCTCAGGAAAGCCCACAAATCTCAGGTTATACCTGCGTGAACGATCTTCAAGGTCGGTGAGCTTATTCCTGAGGGTGCCGAACTCCTGTTCTCTTACTTTCAACTGATTGTTGCATAATAATACTTCATTTTTTAGCCCTTCCAATTCCGTCTCCATCTGTTTCACCTTAGTTCTTAATTTCGACACCTCATCCTTCATAATTGTAACCACATTTTGTAGCGATGATACTGAGACATTTAATTCCATCACCGTTTTGTTGGTGGTCTGCACCACCTCAAAGATATCCTCTAATCTTTGCGCCATATCCACAACCTCCCTTTCTTTGCTTACCAACTGTGGATTAGCCTGAGGCCTTTGACCCTGTGGATCTATGTCCACAGGGGTGGATAGCCCACCCTTTTGTACAGCACTTCTAGATTTCATAGTGGGGGATTTTAGGTATTTATCCAGTCTACCTTGGGGACTATTGCCTCCTACTCCCAGCCTACTTGGACTCAGACCCCCGGACTTCCGTCCCTTTGGGGGCATCGTAACCTTACTTAGCCCTTCCTTCCCCTACCCCCAGGGCCCAACTCCCCCAGGGTACTACTCTCACAGTACTTTACAACCACCAATAACAGCGTAACAGAGGGGTGCTATTTTTTTCCCCTTTTCCCCTTCTTTTTCTCCCCCCCCCCCTTTACTCCCCTCCTTTACAGTCTGCTACCAGAACACGTGACAAGACACCCCACTTTAGTTGAGGCCTGCCACACGATGTGTCCCAATATAATCACTGTCCGGTTATCCGGCTGTCCAGTCCTCACAAGGGCCACTTTTGGATATAGTTAACCGAGTCCTCTCCGATCTTCACAGGTAAAACCAGTGGATCCAGGGATGTAGAGGGAGGGAATACAGCAATGAACAAAAAAATCCGAAAGTCTAGTGCCAAAAGAAAAAAAAAGGTAGCAGCTCACGCTTCTCCATCATTAGCCAACAGATAGCACCCTCTCTGCGGCCGATAAAATAAACCCAGAGGGAGACAGACAAAGAGAACAGGGTAAAAAAGCAATCCCCTTAGTCCGTTAGCAAGTGATTAAAACGGTCTCACCAGAAGCTCCTCTCACGAACTTCAGGCTGTTCATACACCCCAGCCTCAGGAGTTATCGTGTAGAAGGGGATCTCCTACTAACAGGTCACTGTTAACCCTGTATTACGCGCTCTCTAGAGTCCAGCCTTCCTTCCCCCTTAGAGGCGGATGGGAAAATAGAGGGAGGTAGAGAAATAGAACCAATGGATCCAGGGATATAGAGAGAAGGGGTACAGCAAGAAGCAAAAAAAAAAAGTCTGAGAGTCTAGTCCCAAAAAGAGGTAGCAGCTCACACTTATCCAGCATTAGCCTACAGATAGCATCCTCTCTGCGGCCAAAAGAGATGTACCCAGAGGGAAACAAAAGAGGAAAACAGGGTAAAAAGCAATCCCCTTAGTCCGTTAGCAAGTAATTAAAACGTTCTCACCAAAAGCTCCTCTCACGAACTTCGGGCTGTTCATACACCCCAGCCTCAGGAGTTGTCATGTAGAAGGAAGGTTGCCTACTAACGGGTCACTGTTAACCCCGTATCATGCGCTCTCTGCAGGCGCTCTCCGAGTAAGAACTTCCAGACTTCCGGGATCACTCTCAGTGTGCCTTTTGCGTTGCAGCCCCAATGCCAGCGGACCACTCTCCTGAAGGCGACCGTCTTCCATCCACCTCACGCCATAGCCGAAGGTTCCTCCTTATGGTTCGAGACGGGGCTCTCCGCCGGGCGTCCTCACACTCCAGACACGTCCGAGCTTGTCACTGACGAACGCCGCGCATGTGCATCCACCCTCTCCTTGCCCCCCTATGCTGGGGTGGCCTCAGAGTTTTAGAGTGCCGCTTTTCGTCCTACTCGGGAAGCGGGAGACCGGGACATGCCCGGAGCAAGCTCAGAGGAGCAGGCCAGAGGGTGGGGGGGGGGGACAGCAGGAGCGAGACCCGGCGGGAGGGAGGAGCCGCGGCACGTTCCTACGTCATGCCGCTAGGGACATGAGATTCCCTATCAATATATGTACATGTTATAATCCTAATATCATATAGTCCCAGATATGAAATTGGCTGACTGGAATCAACAACCGGGGTGGGATGGTTGTAAGTGATGGAAGGTAGGGCAGGGGGGGGTGGAGGGCCCGCAGGGAGGAGGGATCGGAGTGTCGATATACGGCCAGACTCCGATTCCGCGTCCCCATCGGGCCATCACACCCTATAAAAAACCAAAAATCTCCATCTCGGCGTTGAGTCCACCTGGAAGCATGGTTTCAAACTCGAAGATTCGTCTCGATTCTTGTCTTGACATATGAGAAGTTAAATTGCCTCCCCTCCACGGTACTTATATTGATAGGGAATCTCATGTAAGACTTTTCTGCAGGAATTTACTGCAGGAATTATCTTTTGGAGAATCTATGAAGTAATCTGTTCCTATGAGAGAAAATAATTTCTCAAAGAAAAAATAAATAAATTCTCAAAAAAAATTTTTATTAACTAATTTTTTATTAATTTTCTGATAGATTTGTGAAAGATCTTTTACAAGTGAGTTCTATAAGGATTTTTTAAAGATTTTTTTTTTATATAACCTATTTTGAAAACACTATTGCTATTTCTCTACAAAACTGTATATCTATTTATTGCACATCAATGGTAAATTGTGATTGATATCATGTTGTGTGTAATCAAAGCTATGTCGCAATCCATCCAGTCCTGATTTTTTCCACAACATTGATTCTGGACCTATATAAGGTCCGAAACAAACCCACTACAGATGACCACTGAGGAAGGGGTTACCCCCGAAACGCGTTTGGGCTCAACTGTAGAGGGATCCATGTCTTGGTGAATTAATAAGATCAACATCTACATTTGAATTCATAGTTCAACTATGCAGCAGGAAGAAACTATCAAGTAACAGAACGCAGAGCGCAACATTGCCTAGCACTAGGACCCAGGACTGCCACAAGCGAAGACACTGACAGCCCCGACTGCTTCCTCCCCTGGGTCACGTGGGACGCCGCGCTACAGACCTGAACACCACGCGGGACGCCGCAGGTGAAACCGGAGGGTAGCAGCACTCTAAGGTACATTAGACAAATAAGGTATAGGGGCATTTATCCTACAGTCAGTGGGAGCAAACCGGACTGTCCTAATGTAAAGTGGCATTTCATGAATGATAATCGGAGGTCCGTACTGAACTTATGTATAGCAGACATTGATTTTTGAGATACGGCCGAAGAGTTCTTATGACTGTACTACATAGCAATATAACCACTCTGCTTCGGTGATGGTATAATACATCGATATAACTACTCTCCAGCGTCAAGCTCTGACCGACGCGGTACAACAAAGGCGGCAGAAAGTTGCATTCATTATCATCTCTATGAATATTGTCACTGTGTATATAGGAGATATTATTACCCATATTAAGAACATCACAGTGTGAATATTCTGTTCTGCACATACTATAGGTCCAGTGGACTATCAATCGGACTCAGTGTGACAATTCAATACTACTGCAGTGAGAACAGTAAATAAGGACACTGTAGAGGAAATATCTTACATTGCATATACTGCAGGGTTAATTGTGTACTTCTCTATTGGACCCAGTGCATTAACTATATACAAAGTACCATATTGTGGTTTATTTTACATGTTTTATTGTTTTGGGTGTCACATCCTTGTATTTTAATAGAATATTAAACAGGAATTTAAAAACCTTTGTGTTCCCTCTTGCGGAGTGTGCCGCCACTTACTACTACTATAATCAGTAAATACAACTGGGACATTGTGGGTGAATAAAAATAAAAATAATTATTCACTTTTTTTTTTGTTGCCATAAAGTACATTTGCGGCCTGCACTGCATTTCTGAGAGCGAAGTATAATCAGTAAATACAACTGGGACATCACTTTTTTTTAGCCATAAAGTACATTTGCTGTCTGCAATCAGTAATCAGTAAATCCAGCTTTTAGATTGTGGGTGGACATTTCCACGGTTATTAGGCCAGTCATTCACAAGTGGCTTGGAGGGTGTGTTCCTGCTGCACTGCATACCTGACTTGGAAATAAATTTTGAAAAATCCGCCTGTTAGTTTGGTGGGTGAACGCAAAAAATGAGGAGACCATCAAATAAGGGACATGGCCCTTGTCGTGGTGTTGCTGGGGGAGCTCCTGTTGCAGGGAGAGGACATGGTCGATCTGTGCCAGCTACATGCCCAAATGAAACCTTCCTCAGGTGCACGTAGGCGACAGAACGTTTAGCGTTATTTTGAAGGCCCGAATGCTGATCTACGAATGGTGAGGCCAGAACAAGTACAGGCAATAGTAGATTGGGCGGCTGACAGTGCCTCCAGTTCCTTCACATTGTCTCCCACCCGGTCCCCTTCTGAAAGCTCAGAGTTGGCACCTGCAGCCCATGGGCATCTGTCTTTTACCTCACCCCCTTGCAAATCAGCCAAGTAGTCTGAGCCCCAAGTCATGCAGCAGTCTATTATGCTTTTTGATGACTCTGCTGTTAGGGTTTCCATGGGCCATCCACATAGCCCTGCCCCAGAAGTGGAAGAGATTGAGTGCACAGATGCCCAACTACTTATGTTTCAGGATGTGGACATGGGAGGACCACTGCAGCACGTCTCTGGTGATGACGAAACACAGGTGCCAACTGCTACGCCTTTCTGCAGTGTGCAGACTGACAAGGAGGGCAGGGATGAAGAGTTGGTGGAGGATGATGAGGTACTAGACCCCACATGGAATCAAGGTCATGTGAGTGACGTGCAGTTTGGAAGAAGAGGTGGTGGTCGCACAAAGCCACCAGCACAGCAAAAGAGGGAGCAGGGTGCAAAAGCAGAGCGGTCGTCCCCTAAACAGTATGCCTGCTATTGCCCACTGCACCCATGGACCGAGCACACCAAAACCAGCTCCAAGGAGTTCCCTGGCGTGGCAGTTCTTCAGACAATGTGCTGATGACAAGACACGAGTGGTTTGCACTCTGTGCAATCAGAGCCTGAAGCGAGGCATAAACTTCTAAACCTGAGCACAAACTGCATGACCAGGCATCTAAATGCAAAGCACGAGCTGCAGTGGAGTAAACACCAAGAAAGGTCTCAGGCTCCTCCTGCTCGCTCTTCTGCTGCAGTCTCAGTCTCTTCCTCCCCCTCTGGAGTGACAGTGGCACCCGCCACCCAGCAAACAGAGTATGTGGCAGCAACGCCACCACATCCGTCACCGTCGCCAAACATCTCCACAATGTCCCATGGAAGCGTTCAGCTGTCCATCTCCCAAACGGTGGAAAGAAGAGGAAGTACCCCCCTACCCACCCGCGATCCCTGGCCCTGAATGCCAGCTATTCAAAATTCCTAGCCTTTAAAATGCTGTCATTCCGTTGTTGCCTCCTCCTCCTACTCCGCTTTCTCCTCTACCACCTCCTCATCCGCTCAGCGTAACACCTTCACCACCAACTTCAGCACAGCCAGGGAAAAATGACAGCAAACTGTTTTGAAACTCATCTGGGGGAAAAACCCACACCGCACAGGAGCTTTGGACGGGCATGGAACAACAGATCGATGAGTGGTTGGTTCCACTGAGCCTCAAGCCTGGCCTGGTGGTGTGCGATAATGGGTGAAATCTCGTAGCAGTTCTAGGCCTAGCCGGTTTGACGCACATCCCTTTCCTGGCGCATGAGCTGACCTTGGTGGTGCAGAAATTCCTGAAAAACTACCCCGATATGTCAGAGTTGCTGCAGAAAGTGCGGGTCATCTGTGCGCGCTTTTGGCGTTCTCACCCTGCTGCTGCTCGCCTGTCTGCGCTGCAGCTTAACTTCGGCCTTCCCGCTCTACGCCTCATATGCAACGTGCCCACAAGGCGGAACTCCACCTTGCACATGCTGAAGAGACTGTGCGAGCAGCAGCAGGTGATAGTGGAGTTTCAGTGGCAGCACGCACGGGTGAGTCGCTCTGCGGAACAACACCACTTCACCACCAATGAGTGGGCCTCCATGCGAGACCTGTGTGCCATGTTGCGCTGTTTTGAATACTCCACCAAGATGGCCAATGCCGATGACACCATGATCAACGTTACTATCCCACTTCTATGTCTTCTTAAAAAAACGCTTTGGGTGATGATGGAAGAGGATGTGGCACAGGAGGAAGAGAAGGAGGAAGAGGGATCATTTCCACGGTTATCAGGCCAGTCATTCACAAGTGGCTCGGAGGGTGGGTTCTTGCACCAACACAGGCCAGGTACACAATTGTCCAGCCAGGGCACAGTTCTGGAGGAGGAGGAGGGGGAGGAGGAGAAGGAACTGTGTTCACAGCAGGGTGGCACCCGAAGCAGCTTTGGGCCATCACTGCAGCGTGGCTGGGGGGATACGGAGGACACAGATGATACACCCCCCACAGAGGACAGCTTGTCGCCTCTGGGCAGCCTAGCACACATGAGCGTCTACATGCTGCAGTGCCTGTGCAACGACGTCTGAGTTGCCCACATTCTAACCAGTGCTGATTACTGGGTGGCCACCCTGCTGGACAAGGACAACGTGCCGTCCTTAATTCCCTCACTGGAGCGTGATCGGAAGATGCGCAACTACAAGCGCACGCTGGTAGACGCCTGCTGATGGCGAAGACAGAGGAGGAGGAGGAAGTCGCCAACCGAGCTGGGGCACCACCAGCACCTCAGAAGGCAAGGTTAGCATGGCCAAAATGTGGAAAAGCTTTGTCAGCACACCACAAGAACCAGCACCATGAGCTGATATGGAACGTCTTAGCAGGAGGCAGCATTTCAGCAACATGGTGGAACAGTATGTGTGCACACGCCTACACGTACTGACTGATGGGTCTGCCCCATTCAATTTCTGGGTCTCCAAATTGTGCACATGGCCTTAGCTTGCCCTTTACGCCTTGGAGGTGCTGGCCTGCCCTGCAGCCAGTGTATTGTCTGAACGTGTGTTTAGCGCAGCAGGGGGCGTTATCACAGACAAGTGCAGCCATCTGTCCACAGCCAATGTGGACAAGCTCACGTTCATTAAAATGAACCAGGCATGGATCCCACAGAATTTGTCCGTACCTTGTGCAGAATAGACATGTATACTGGCCTCACCCAGCCTTTGTTATACTCCAGTGCACTTTCTGTTTGTTTTCTTTTCTGTATTTCCCAATGTTTTGGGGTCTACGCAAATAAAAAAAAACAAAAAAAAAACAAAACAGTGTTGTTGGCGACTACCTCCTCCACCACCATTTCTACCTACACCACCACGTCCACCGCCTCCTCAACCTGCTACTCTATATGGACCTCCTCCTCCTAGTTCAATGTGTATTTTATGTTATTTTAAGCAATTTCCCTATCCACATTTGTTTGCAGGGCAATTGTCCAGCTCTTACCCTCATTTTGCTTCCTTTTTCACCCCTCTAGAACTTTCCATTACTTTTTTATAGCCATTTTAGTGCCCCAAAGTTCAGGTCCCCATTGACTTCAGTGGGGTTCGGGGTCAAGTTCGGGTCACTAACTCGAACTTTGCGGTGAAGTTCGGCCAAACCCGGAGAACCCAAACTTCCAGGTGTTCGCTCAACTCAACATTTAAACTAGAATGTCTGAGCCTAGTATTTCCATGCCACTATTATAGGATACAAAGATAGATAGGGTAGAAGGTGAAGAGCAAGAGAACCTGTCTGAGTCAGAAGAGTCTAATGCAGCACTAGTCTTGCCTCAAACAAATATAGCTCAAACAGATGAACTAAGACTTTCATCATGTGCCAGGTAACCAACCTCAAAGATGCTGGAAAGTTTGGAGAAAAATAACCACCAAAAAAGAAAAATCCACGTTTTATAAATATATAAATCACAAATTTTATTAAAGTTTATTAATCATCAACATAGTATTAAATTCATGAAATAATCACAGCAGTTAAAAAACAAGACAGCAATAGAAAAGCCGCTATCACAAATGGGCATCCAATCGTAATAATCACATTAGCCAACCCTGCAATAGGATTACATAATATAGTATAACCTATAACAGTACATAGGAAAGTTTCCACCGATATCTCAATTGAAGTATTAAACCCGGGGACCAAGTTATGGCCGCCGGTTACATAATTGGATTGTATTGCACTGCTGTCGCTATAGACTAACATTAAAGGGCTAAATAGCCAGTCTTACATGACTCACCGGAAACCTACATATGGGTGCCGGTTTGTCAAGACATATTGTGTCTAACAGCGATGACGATGAGCAGATAAAAACCAATATTTTGTGCGTTTTTCCACGTGTTTCATTGAGGTGCTGCGCTTTTTGGAGTGCAAGAAAGTTTGGAGCAAGAAAGTTTGGAACAAGAAGCAGCATTAAAAGAGAAAAGGTTCGCCCGAATGTATGAGAGGTGGAAATTATACATTAAAGGCATCCGTGGAAAGCTAAAACAAGAAAGTATAAAAAGAAACTTGAGTGTTATGGTAGAGACGGTAGAAGAATCTGAATCAGAGCTTATGGCAGCATATGTCAACCTGCTGTCATTTACGACACCTTCCCAGGATATTGTAAGGAACATGGACACATGTACTCCGGTCATTAAACATTTAGTAAATCTCATGAGAGAACTATCATCTGCAGTAAACTATGATGAAGTAAAAGAAAGAAAAAGAATGAGTCAGAAGAGTCTAATGCAGCACTAGTCTTGCCTCAAACAAATATAGCTCAAACAGATGAACTAAGACTTTCATCATGTGCCAGGAAACCAACCTCAAAGATGCTGAAAAGTTTGGAGAAAAATAACCACCAAAAAAGAAAAATCCACGTTTTATAAATATATAAATCACAAATTTTATTAAAGTTTATTAATCATCAACATAGTATTAAATTCATGAAGTAATCACAGCAGTTAAAAAACAAGACAGCAATAGAAAAGCCGCTATCACAAATGGGCATCCAATCGTAATAATCACATTAGCCAACCCTGCAATGGGATTACATAATATAGTATAACCTATAACAGTACATAGGAAAGTTTCCACCGATATCTCAATTGAAGTATTAAACCCGGGGACCAAGTTATGGCCGCCGGTTACATAATTGGATTGTATTGCACTGCTGTCGCTATAGACTAACATTAAAGGACTAAATAGCCAATCTTACATGACTCACCGGGAACCTACATATGGGTGCCGGTTTGTCAAGACATATTGTGTCTAACAGCGATGACGATGAGCAGATAAAAACCAATATTTTGTGCGTTTTTCCACGTGTTTCATTGAGGTGCTGCGCTTTTTGGAGTGACTGATAGTTTTCCTGTTTTTTACAGACGTATTTATTGTATTTTGGTCCAATATGGACTACAGATCTAGAGACATGACTTGGCTCACCCAAGTCGAGGCAGTTTTCGGATCCAGCGTTACAGCAGGAGAGGGTACAAATCAGAGAGATGTTACTGAGTTAAAAAACTCTTTGAAGAATTTGTTACATAAGAGGACTAGAACATGGTGGAATCGAGTTTCGTTGGAGAGATACCTATTGATGGGACTGATACCCCGAGGTCTCAGGTTACAAACTTTCCCCATGTATGGACGGGAGGATAATGACTTTTGTAGACAATGGGAGATGGTTTGTGATACCTGTTCACGTGGTTTGATGCAGGCAATTGTGGACTTAAATTCAAGAATGTTGGAGTCACTGGAAACTGAGATCGGTCTGGTGGAAACACAGGTAGTAGCTCGATTGTCCAGTAATGAATTAGAGGTGTTCAAAAAGGATCTTGACCTACAATTTGTCTCGTGGGAGAAGCAAATTAAAACCGTGAAAACAAAGATATTCCAGAGGGACAAGACAGATGCGGACCAAAATAGGCTCTATAGGTGGAAGACAGAGACGAGTGGACCCAGAGCTAGATCAGTATCTATGTCCTCGACCGCCTCCACAGGAGGTGAATCAAACAATTCAACCTCCACCCAATTGAGACCTCAACAACAAAAGCGGTATACGAAACGTAAGTTTGATGAACCCCCGCGTCAAACTAGAAAGAAGAGACAGGATGGAATGGGAGATGAACAACAGGTACTACAAGTGATTTATTTGTCTAGTCATCAGTTGACCCAAACTCAGATTTCTATACTGAGTAAGGGCATGTCTTTCTGTCCAACCTCTAACTTTGATTGTTTTTCAGCTGTGAAAGATTTACATCTGTTTGCGCCGAAATTGATATTTAAGAGGTTTTATCGTAACAAACAAGATCCCAATTTGAATACAGCAATGGAACAGCAGGCTCTGGCGGATCTCCTTAGATTGATGGAGGAACAAGAGGAAAGTGGAGGTAAGTTTTTGACAAATTTGATCCCACGTTCTAAGAAGCTTCCACCTTTATCGATTTATCCCGACATTGAGCTATTTGTGAAACTCGTTACAAGGGAATTCGTAAAAATTTCCAGAAACAGCAGGGTGAATAACTGTAATAAACCAGAAGGGGAAGCCATTCGTTAATTGAGAAGTTGGAAGGATGTAGTCTACATGATGGCCGATAAGGATGGCAATATAGTGATTTGCCTACCCAGATGTATGAGAAAGAGGTCTATAGACATCTAAGAACACAGCAATGCTATAAGAAACTGACCTTTAACCCTCTAAGTAAATTCCCCAGCGAGTTGGAGAAAATACTATTAAAGGAAGTAGATAAAGGTTGTATTACGACACGACAACTTATGTATCTGCTGAATGAAGAACCAACAATACCTACCTTTTATCTCCTTCCTAAGGTTCACAAGCATGCAACTTGTCCACCGGGGCGACCTATTGTCGCAGGAATTAACGGCATCTGTGATCCTGTGTGCAAATATATTGATGCGTTCCTTCAACCTTTGGTGGAAACACTACCGTCTTACTTAAAGGACACTACTGATGTCTTGAGGAGATTGGAAGATCTACACCTGGAGCCAGGAATGCTCCTGGCAACATGTGACGTTGAGTCATTATATACTTCAATCCGTCACAAAGATGGTTTAACTGCCGTGGAGTTTTTCTTGGGCATGTCAGATATACCACTAGAACAACGTGAGTTTCTCCTGGAATTGTTGCAATATGTGTTGACACATAATTTTTTCTTGTTTAAGGGTGCATTTTTCCTGCAGTGCCAGGGGACGGCTATGGGGTTGGCCTGTGCGCCCTCATATGCCAATTTGTTCCTTGGTCTGTGCGAGAGGTGCATCTTCCTCTCGGACCCCCTACCAATGATTGAGCAGGTTCTCTTCTGGGGCCGCTACATTGATGATGTGCTGATCATCTGGAGGGGGTCAGGGGTGGAACTTGGACAGTTTTTTGAACATCTTAATGCCAATGATTTAAATATCAAACTTACCTCTAGGATTAACCATGATGAAATTGATTTCCTGGACATACGCCTTAAAGCGGAACAGGATGGACGCATCTCCACTGTCCTATATCGAAAAGAGACATCAGTAAACTCACTTTTACATGCTTCATACTCACACCCCAGAAGTTTAATCAAGAACATCCCGGTTGGACAGTTTCTAAAGGTTAAGAAGGTTGTGCTCTACAGAGGAGAAGTTTGACCAGCAAGCGGATGAATTAAGGAGTCGATTTAAACAACGGGGTTATAAGGAAAAAGATATACAATCAGCTTATGGCAGAGCAAAAGTTGCAAATCGGACTCAACTATTACACTCTGAAAGCAGAAGAAGGATCAAACTGAGTAAGGATGATAAGGTGAGATACATCACGGAATACAATAGTGGCTTTCAGAGTGTTAGACAGGCCCTTATGAAATATTGGGATATTCTGAAGGTGGATTCCCAACAACGTGCTGTGATCGGTGATGTCCCCTCCATGACCCCACAAAGATGTAAGCACCTTAGGGACATGTTGGTTAAGAGCCACTATTCGGGGCCAATGATTGGCCGTATTTTTGGCTCCAAAGGTCCCCGCTGGGGGGTAGACCATGTGGTGATTGTGTAGCTTGTCGTAATATGGATAGGGCGACTTCTTTTTGGAACAGTGCAAAATCACAGGATTTTGAAATAACACATGCGATTACTTGTTCCACAATTGGGGTTGTTTATTGGGCTAGGTGCCCTTGTCAAAAGATATTCGTCGGTATGACTTCTAGACCATTTAAACGAAGAATACGCGAACACGTCCTGGCCATTGAGGCAGCCAGTGAGGTGTAAAATGTGGATACATTGTTATCCATTCCAAGGCATTTCCTGGAGGAACATAACTCAGATTCTTCAGGGTTCAGATTTAGGGGTATAGACCGGATTGTTGTGTCAGCGCGGGGTGGCGATTGGAAGAAATTGCTAGACCAAAGGGAGACTAAGTAGATCTATTCCTTAAACACCTTGGCTCTGACAGGTTTGACTAATTCTTTTGTTCCTTTTTTGTGACAAATTCTAGTACACAATTAATTTTGAGAATGTTGTGTCCTTTCTCTGATTGGTATTTTATACCCAACATACTGTTTTTATTTTCAATTTTTATTGTTATTTTATGAGGTTTTATTGGGTTTGGTACTTTTCTAGACTGTGTGTGTCAATTGACATATATTAACTTTGTCTTTTCCCATTTCTCATTATTCCATCCCGTCCTTCCCCCCTCCCCCCCCTTTTTTTTTTCCTTTTTTTCTCTTTCTCCAGGTTCACGAGCCTAGGCGAAATGGACATTAACACAGGAACCCATCTGCAATAATTATGTGGGCTTGAAACTTGAAATTATAATTTTTTTTAATTTTTCTATATTACACTAATTATATTGTCACCTTATTCACTTCACTCTATGCACTTGCACTTTCCTGCATGGTTTGCTATCACCTTTTCACTTTGTCTGCACTTTTATTACCATTAATTTTGAAATAATATGAATATTTAATATACTTAAACTTTTAGTCTAATTTATACACTGATTATTTAATAATGAAGTTTTGATTATATTATATTACGTCAAAGTGTTTTACGTAATAGTTCACTTTTTTGGTTCCATATTTTATGCAAATTAATTTTAGTATTTTGTGGGGCAGTTTATGGGTCTCCGGTTTGAAAATTAGTACTGTTATCACCTGGGACTGAGGACGCGTTTGTTCTTATGTAACATGGTGTTAGTTGACAACTATGCCTAGTGCGCATGTCCGCTTATATGGACATAGCCGTAGGAGGACTGTTGTTTTGAGTAGATGAAGTTGCGTGTACCGCTGTGACTGAGGGTGGTTTTGCCCTTATGTAACATGGCGCCGATATGATAATTAAACTCAGCGCACATGTCCGCTCGTATTAATAGAATCTGAAATGTAATATGGTGTTAGTTTATAACTATGCCTAGTGCGCAGGTCCGTCTATATGGACAAAACCGTAGGAGGACTGATATTTGAGTAGATAGAGTTGCGGGTACCGCCGTAAACTGAGGGCGGTTTTGCCCTTAAGCAACATGGCGCCGGTGTGACAATCTAACTCAGTGTGCATGTCCGTTCGCATTAATACAATCGGAGGTAGGGATGTCCGTTGGAGGTGGAGTTAAGCTCCGTCCTAGTCACGTGAAATGGGTATTTAAGACACACACATGATCTAACTAGCTACACCCCCAGGAAGAAGCCTAGGGCAAAACGCGCATTGGGGCTGACGGGCCGCTTCTCTACGCGTGGGTAACAAATCGCTTGTACTGTTATACAATGTGTGATAGCAGCTTTTCCATTGCTGTAACAAAGGTTCTTGTTTTTTAACTGCTGTGATTATTTCATGAATTTAATACTATGTTGATAATTAATAAACTTTTATAAAATTTGTGATTTATACATTTATAAAACGTGGATTTTTCTTTTTTGGTGGTTATTTTGTGTGTTTTTCCACGTGTTTCATTGAGGTGCTGCGCTTTTTGGAGTGCAAGAAAGTTTGGAGCAAGAAAGTTTGGAACAAGAAGCAGCATTAAAAGAGAAAAGGTTCGCCCGAATGTATGAGAGGTGGAAATTATACATTAAAGGCATCCGTGGAAAGCTAAAACAAGAAAGTATAAAAAGAAACTTGAGTGATATGGTAGAGACGGTAGAAGAATCTGAATCAGAGCTTATGGCAGCATATGTCAACCTGCTGTCATTTACGACACCTTCCCAGGATATTGTAGGGAACATGGACACATGTACTCCGGTCATTAAACATTTAGTAAATCTCATGAGAGAACTATCATCTGCAGCAAACTATGATGAAGTAAAAGAAAGAAAAAGAATGAACAAGCTTTTCATGAGACTATGCTATGTCCTTAGGTGGAAACACAATCTCAAGTGGGACTTCCTTCACTAGCATAAGTGCCAGCCCCATATCAGAGTCCGCAAGTACTTCGGCCAAAAGAAAGGAAGTAGCTGAACAACTTGCTGCTAAGAGAGCATAAATTGAGATGGAAGCTGCCATAGAGGCGCAACGTCAACTGATAGCTGAAAGGGATGCACAGCGCCATCAAATGGAAGCTGAAATGGGGGCACAGCACCAACAGATGAAAAGTGTGGAAAGAC
Source organism: Bufotes viridis (assembly GCA_033119425.1). Classification (NCBI taxonomy): domain Eukaryota; kingdom Metazoa; phylum Chordata; class Amphibia; order Anura; family Bufonidae; genus Bufotes; species Bufotes viridis. The sequence continues at coordinate 67,187,118 of CM065595.1, forward strand.
AGAAAGAAGTTAAGATCGTGAAAGCCAGACTCAGAGTACATGAAGAGGATATGAATCAGAGTAGTCTTAGGTTCAAATCTGTACCCAGTGAAGAAACAGACTCCTACTTTCCTCCATACACCCACGAGAATGGAAGGAAATCTCCAGCATGCAGTGAAGAAATAAGTCATTATCCTTCCATCCCTGCTCAGAAAGACAAAGAGAGGCTTAGTCTAGTGTCAGGAAAAGGGTGTGTGAATTTACCCTCTATCTCTACCAGAAAAGATGAAGAAAGGTACTTGCCTAATTCAGAACTAAGTGAGAAAATAGAACCGGATGATTCTATTCCTAGATGTCATGGCAATGGTCAAGAATGGTCAAGATAATGTTACAACTTATATCAAGTGGAGAAACAGAACTGGATCGCACATCCACAATGCTATGCTTAGATCTTATTAAACTCGTTATCTCATCGTAATATTAATGTGTACATCCCCCTATACTGCATGCTGTACAAGAGGCATTAGTGTACATTTTGATCAAAAGGCATAAGCCCACCAAGGTTGCCTCTTTAAGTGGGACACCCATGGTACAGCATTGCAGTATAGGGGGCTGTACATTTTAATAGTGCGCTGAGAAGCGAGTTTAATTAGATCAAAGCATAGCATTGTGAATGTGCAATCCAGTTCTGTTTTTCTCCCCTTGATATATGCATTTTGAATCTTTCTTCTTTATTACTAGTATCAGCACTCCTCCCATTCGACACAGGTGGTTTTAGTTTTGCAGAAGTCTGCATATAAGTGGTAATTGACCTGCAGTTCCTGATAGCAATAGACATTTTGTGTTAGACAACTGTTCACATGGTGCAGTACTGTGTGGTGGCCTTTGTTTTTGTGGCACTGTGCTGGTGGGTCGGTGGGACCCAGTGCCATGTGTGGCATTGTCAGACAGCAGGGTTGCTGTTTGACTCCTGGGTCCTGCCACTAGGGCAGTGTCGCTTTGTCACCGCATTGTGCTGCGCCTTTTTCAGAGTAGGTCCTACTCAAAGTGGCAACCTGGGCGTAGTGAGTGGGCTTATGCCTTTTGATCAAAACGTACACTAATGCCTCTTGTACAGCATGCAGTATAGGGGGCTGTACACTTTAATATTGCGCTGAGAAGCGAGTTTAATTAGATCAAAGCATAGCATTGTGGATGTGCTATCCAGTTCTCTTTTTCTCCCCTTGATATTAGAATGTTACAACTATTATCCCAGCAAGACAACAAAGAACAGTCCTCACTAGACTTCCTGTTCCAGAACCTACTGCATTTTCAGAAGACGTACTTAAGTTCATAGAGTGGAAGGTAAGCTTTGAAATGATCATTGAGCATTATAGCGTCAGTCCAGTTGACAAGTTATTCTACCTGTCACTAGTGGGGTACCTCAGGGGTCAGTATTGGGCCCTATTCCCTTCAATATATTTATTAGTGATCTTGTAGAAGGCCTGCACAGTAAAATATCTATTTTTGCAGATGACACTAAACTGTGTAAAGTAATTAACACTGAAGAGGACAGTTTTCTGCTACAGAGGGATCTGGATAGATTTGAGGCTTGGGCAGAGAAATGGCAGATCAGGTTTAACACTGACAAATTTTATAAAGTTATGCACATGGGAAGGAATAATGCAAGTCACCCGTACATATTAAATTGTAAAACACTCGGTAACACTGACATGGAAAAGGATCTAGGAATTTTAATAAACAGCAAATTAAGCTGCAAAAACCAGTGTCAGGCAGCTACTGCCAAGGCCAATAAGATAATGGGTTGCATCAAAAGGGGCATAGATGCCCGTGATGAGAACATAGTCCTACCACTTTACAAATTACTAGTCAGACCACACATGGAGTACTGTGTACAGTTCTGGGCTCCTGTGAAAAAGGCAGACATAGCAGAGCTGGAGAGGGTTCAGAGGAGGGCAACTAAAGTAATAACTGGAATGGGGCAACTACAGTATCCTGAAAGGTTGTCAAAATTAGGGTTATTCTCTTTAGAAAAAAGACGACTGAGGGGAGATCTAATAACTATGTATAAATATATCAGGGGTCAGTACAGAGATCTGTCCCATCATCTATTTATCCCCAGGACTGTGACGAGGGGACATCCTCTGCGTCTGGAGGAAAGAAGGTTTGTACACAAACATAGAAAAGGATTCTTCACTGTAAGAGCAGTGAAACTATGGAACTCTCTGCCGGAGGAGCTGGTGATGGTGAGTACAATAAAAGAATTCAAGAGGGGACTGGATGTATTTCTGGAGTGTAATAATGTTACAGGCTACAGCTGCTAGAGAGGGCTCGTTGATTCAGGGAGTTATTCTGGAGTTATTTGCCTGATTGGAGTCGGGAAGGAATTTTTTTCCCCTTAACCACTTGCCGCCACGCTAACGCTGATGGGGGTCAACGCGGCGGCTCTCTCAGGTCCCAATCACGCCTATCGCCGTCATCTCGTGAGACCTGAGATTTTTTATGCGATCGGAGCCGGGACAACTGAAACTACAGCCTGCCAGCGCTGATCATGCGCTGGCAGGCTGTAGATGCGGAAAAAAACGCATTTAAAACGCATATCAGACGCTGTTTTGTAAACAGCGTCTGATATGCCTGCTGTCTGCTCGTCTGGTGGTCACTTTGTCTGGGACCACCAGAGGAAACATAGGTAAAGTGCACCAATCACTACATACCCCCCCTCCCCCACCCCCTATCACTGATTAACCCCTGATCACCCATGTCACCCCCCCGATCAACCCCTGTCACCCCCCTGTCACTAATAACCCCCCTGTAAGGCTCATTCAGACGTCCGTATGTGTTTTGCGGATCCATGGATCTGCGGATTCATGGATCTGCGGATCCGCAAAATACGGACACCGGCAGATCCGCACATTGCCAGAACTATATAGAAAATGCTTTTTCTTGTCCGCAATTGCGGACAAGAATAGGACATGTTCTATATTTTTGCAGAACAGAAGTGCAGACCCGGAAGCGCGGATCCGTAATTCCGGATCCGAGCGGGACAAAGTCTGTCCCCATAGAAATGAATGGGTCCGCAATTCCGTTCCGCAAACAGAATTGCGGACGTGTGAATGGGGCATAAGGGTCCCTTATTACCGCCAGTTAGCTAGCTACTTGTTAGGTAGTTAGCGCCCAGCCCACCGCACCGCAGTCACTGATTTTGGCAGAGATTTTTTCATCCACATTGATCGATGCGAATGAAAAAATCTGTGCCGTTCATTTTTTTTTTTTTTCAGCCCAGAGGCTGAACGGAAAAAAAAATCTCATTACCCGTATGCTCAATATAAGGAGAATCGCAGAAACTCCTAATGCTGGCCATACGTATAATGATTGCGGAGACCCTCAAATGCCAGGGCAGTACTAACACCTCACATGTGACCCCATTTTAGAAAGAAGACACCCCAGGGTATTCCGTGAGGGGTATGGTGAGTTCATGTAAAATTTTATTTTTTGTCACAAGTTAGTGGAATATGAGACTTTGTAAAAAAAAATATATATATATATCAATTTCTGCTAACTTGTGCCAACATTTTTTTTTTTCTGTGAACTCGCCATGCCCCTCACGGAATACCTTGGGGTGTTTTCCTTCTAAAATGGGGTCACATGTGGGGTATTTATACTGCTCTGGCATTTTAGGGGTCCTAAAGCGTGAGAATCCAAATACGTAAAAATGCCCTGTGAAATCCTAAAGGTACTCATGGGAATTAGGGCCCCTTTGCGCATCTTGGCTGCAAAAAAGTGTCACACATGTGGTATCGCCGTACTCAGGAGAAGTAAGGCAATGTGTTTTGGGGTGTATTTTTATATATGCCCATACTTTGTGTGAGAAATATCGCTGTAAACGACAACTTTTTAAATTTTTTTATACAAAGTTGTCAATGTACAGAGATATTTCTCTCACCCAACATGGGTATATGTAAAAATACACCCCAAAACACATTGCCCTACTTCTCCTGAGTACGGCGATACCACATGTGTGACACTTTTTTGCAGCCTGGGTGCGCAAAGGGACCCAAATTCCAACGAGTACCTTTAGGATTTTACAGGGCATTTTTACGCATTTGGATTCTCACGCTTTAGGGCCCCTAAAATGCCAGGGCAGTATAAATACCCCACATTTGACACCATTTTGGAAAGAAGACACCCCAATGTATTCCGTGAGGGGCATGTCGAGTCACAGAAATTTTTTTTTTTTGGCACAAGTTAGCGGAAATTGATATTTTTATTTTTTATTTTTTACAAAGTCTCATATTCCACTAACTTGTGACAAAAAATAAAATTTTACATGAACTCACCATAACCCTCACGGAATACCTTGGGGTATATGTGAAAATACACCCCAAAACACATTGCCCTACTTCTCCTGAGTACGGCGATACCACGTGTGTGACACTTTTTTGCAGCCTGGGTGCACAAAGGGGCCCAAATTCCAACGAGTACCCTTAGGTTTTACATGGCTGCTCACAATTTAGCCCTGCCCAAAATGCCAGAACAGTAAACACACCCCACAAATGACCCCATTTCGGAAAGTAGACACCCCAAGGTATTCACTGAGGGGCATAGTGAGTCCGTCTGAGATTTTTATTTTTTTTTGCCAGAAGTTAGCAGAAATGGAAACTTTATTATTTTTTTTTTCCTCAGAAAGTGTCATTTTCCGCTAACTTGTGAAAAAAAATGAAATGATACATGAACTCACCATGCCCCTCCGCGAATACTTTGGGGTGTCTTCTATCTAAAATGGTGTGATTTGGTGGGTATTTATACTATCCTGACATTCTAGCACGTGAAGAACCATGACAGGTGCTTAGAAAGTTAGAGCTGCTTCAAAATGCGGAAATTCACTTGTTTGCACCATAGTTTGTAAACGCTATAACTTTTACCCAAACAAATAAATATACACTTATTGGATTTTTTTTTTATCAAAGACATGTAGAATAATAAGTTTTGTGAAAAATTTATATAGAAATGTAGTTTTTTTAAAAAATTTTTACAACAGAAAAATGTCATTTTTTTGCAAAAATGTCGTTACATTTTTATTAATAGCAAAAAAAGTAAAAATGTCAGCAACAATGAAATACCACCAAATGAAAGCTCTATTAGTGAGAAGAAAAGGAGGTAAAATTCATTTGGGTGGTAAGTTGTATGACCGAGCAATAAACGGTGAAAGTAGTGTAGTCCGGATTTGTAAAAAAGGGCCTGGTCACTAGGGGGCTATAAACCTGTGGTCTTCAAGTGGTTAAGTGGGGAGAATTGGCTTCTGCCTCACAGGGGTTTTTTGACTTCCTCTGGATCAACTTGTAGGAAACAGGCCGAACTGGATGGACAAATGTCTTTTTTTGGTCTTATATACTGTTACTATGTTACCTTCAGAGATATGTTGGTGGAGAAGCCAAGGAAGTTCTTGAAGGTAACTTCTATAGTAAAGACGAAGAAGCCTACAAACAAGCTTGGGAAAAATTGAGTGCAAGATATGGTCATCCTTTAGAGAGAAATTGAATAACTGGCCTAAAATAGGTCCTAAAGAACACTTCACCAAAAGTATGGTGTCTTCCTGCAATCATGCAGCAATGCTATCCCACATGTAGGAGGACTAGAAGTACTGATTGACTATCTAGAAAACCACAGGATGCTAGCTAAGCTACCTGAAGAAGTGGCTTCTAGATGGAATCGCTATGTGACTAAACAGTTAGATCAATGTAAGAACTTCCCAAGTTTTAAAGAGTTCTCAGAGTTTGTCAATAAAGAAGCACGGATAGAATGTAATCCAGTAACAGCATCTTACGTCTTAAAATCCTTAGAAGAAAGGCCTGCAAGAGAGATAAGATGCGCAAGAGCAACCAACACAGCAGCTAAAGGTCTAGATACCTACAAGAAAAAGTTCAAAGTCACTACTGGGATCAGTAGAGAGACAGAACCGACAAATCTTCAGACTACCTTCAAAAGTATGTTCTGTGGAGAGAACCACTCCATACACAAGTGCCAACAATTGAAGGAGAAGTCCCCAGAAGAAAAGAAAAAATTTGTACTTGATAACCAACTTTGTTTCGGATGTCTAAGAAAAGGCCATTATACTAAGGAGTGTAAGAAAAAGGCCACATGTACCGTTTGCAAAGGACGCCATCCTACACCACTACATGAAGAACGTACAAAGAAAGATGAATCCTCAATGCCTAAAGATGCTGAGGCAGAAAATAAAGTATTGGTATTCTCTTGCAGAGTGAGGAAAGCAGAAAGCAACAGCACATCAATGGTTGTACCCGTGTGCATTTCAATTGCTCAAAGGAGGAACAAGAAGGTATACACCTATGTGCTACTGGATGCCCAGAGTGACTTCACCTTCATTGATCAAGAAATCTGCAAGAAATTAGTGGCTACAGAACCAGTGAAGCTCAAACTCACCACAATGACCGGAAGAGACACATTAGTGAACAGTCAAAGGGTCAAAGGACTGAGAGTTAGAGGACTTCATTCAAACTGCACATTAGATCTACCTCCAGCTTATACAAAAGATGATATACCTTTAGATCGAGATCACATACCTACTGTGGCAAACCTAGCCACTTACAGAATGTCTTTGTATATATCTTGCTCTTACTGTAATGTTATTGCCTGTATGGTCTGTCTGTTACATTTTATTCCCTTTTGTTAGGGTGTCTGTACGGCTCAGTTTGTCTACGGTTTACTATGTTAAATGTATTGCTTTTAGTGCCTCTTCCCCTCCCCCTTTTTCATGTCCCATTGTTACCCTAGCAGGGTGTTGTTCGAGGGACACTGCCAGACCTGTGTAAACTAGCTGCTCTGTGCCTCCTCAACCTCCCATCAGCCCTTGCTATTGTCTGACCCCCACCCTGCCTTGTATTATAGTAATCTATGTACTCTATTCTATGTAAATAAGGCTGTTGGGGGTTTTAAACTATGTGCACCATGCCGAGTCAGTTGACTCCCAAGCTATATGTCGTCTAGTTCTTGGGAAAAAGGGATTATTATAACGCTACCTGGATTATTGTATGCTGTTCCTGTCTAGCAGCGGAGGTATTGTGGACTATACTGCCTCTCCACTACACCTACCTATGAAATAGCCAATGAATGGGAGCACCTATCTGTCATATCTCATGGGAGCACCTATCTGTCATATCTCATGAAATGTCCCCGCTGAAGGAGTTTGATGTTGGACTGTTGATAGGCTATGATTGTCCCGAAGCCTTGGTACCACGAAAGGTAATCACAGGAGGAAAGGGTGAACCCTACGCTGTTCAAACTGATCTAGGATGGGGTGTTGTTGGAGGAAAACAGCAGATTGCAAACTCAAGACAGGTGAAAGGATTGTGTCATCGAATATCTGTCCAAGAGTTACCAACTGTAAGTCCAGCAAAAATAATCAAGATCCTTGAATCCGACTTTGCAGACATAAGTTCTAAAGAAAAGAGTGTATTCCAAGAAGACATAAAGTTCGTACATAGAGTTGACCGAACACCTGGAAGTTCAGGTTTGCTGGGTTCGGCCAAACTTCATAAAAAAGTTTGAAGTCAATGGGGACCCGAACTTTGAGGCTCTAAAATGGCTCTAAAAACCTAATGGAAAGGGTTAGAGGGCTGAAAAAGGAAGCAAAATGGAGATAAGAGAAAAAAAGGCGAATATTCTAAAAAAACGAATATATAGCACTATAGCGAATATATTTGTTTTTTAGAATATTCTTTTTTTTTTTCAATCTCTACCCTTGCTTCACTTCTACATACTCCTCCTCGACAAGCATCCCTGTCACCATGGAAACGCCTGGGGGTTAGAATCTACTATTGGGCTTGTTGAGTTTCAGTGAAATCATGAAAACTCAGATCCCATGGTATATTCTAACCACCTGGCGTTCCCATGGTGACAGGGACGCTTGTCGGGGAGGAGTATGCGAATATTATTCAATTGCCGCTGATCACTACTAAGCTATGACATCTGTTCCTATTCCGCAATATGGGTGCATTTAAGTGACAATGGCTGCAATACCGGGTCCTCTGCACCTGTGGGGATGCTTGAAGTTTAGAATGTACTAACACATACCGGCCCCCTGCTGTCCGGCGGCACCCGACCTCTGACAGGGCGCTGTGATCCGTAGAATTAACCCCTAAGGTGTGGCACCTGAGTTTGGGTTCGCTCAAACCTATTTGTACACACTCTAGAAGAAAGTATTCAGCAGAATCAAGAAAGTCATCTTGAAATTCCCTTACCTTTTAGAGAACGACCTCGTCTGCTAAATAATAGAAATCTTGCCCTAGCAAGATTGAAATGTTTGTAGAAAAGGATGGGAAGAGATCCCAAACTCAAGAACGACTATTTGAAATTCATGGAAGGCATCCTCGAAGAAGGACATGCAGAGAAAGTTAATAATCAATCTAAAGAAGAAGTGTGGTACATCCCACATCAAGGTGTTTGCCACTCAAAGAAACCAGATAAGATTAGAGTAGTATTTGATTGCTCAGCAAAGTATGATGGTGTTGCATTGAACGATCATCTATTAAAAGGATCAGATCTTACAAACACTCTGCCTGGAGTACTCTGTAGATTCAGAAAGTATCCCGTAGCGGTCACATCTGACGTTGAAAAGATGTTCCACCAGTTTCATGTGGAGAATGAAGATAGAGACTTCCTGAGGTTCCTATGGTGGGAGGATGGAGATACAGGTACAGAGCCAGCAGAATACAGAATGAAAGTACACATGTTTGGAGCAGAATCAACTCCAGGTTGCGCCAGTTATGGTATGAAGTACCTGGCCAATCAGAATGAAAAGGATTGCCCATCAGCAGTACATTTTTCTGAAGAGAAACTTTTATGTAGATGATGGTCTTATATTATTATCATTATTATTATTATCTTATTCTCCACAGAATATGCAATCAAACTAGTGAAAGAAAGCCAAGAGTTATGCGCAAAAGGAAAACTGCGCCTTCATAAAGTCATCTCAAACAACAGAGATGTACTGGAATCCATCAGTGACTCTGAACGTGCATTAACAATGAAGAATGTAGATCTCAATTATGATCATCTTCCAGATCAGAACGTTCTTGGATTGGGAAGAAATGTAGAGAACGACAAGTTCTTATATAAAACAATTTATTCAAAATAAAAAGCACATCAAATATTAAAAACTATCTAAAAATGCTGAAAGGCAGTATATGGGACAGTTGCCTTGAATTGTTCCAATGTCTGTTATATGCCTGTCTACAAACAAATAAGGTTCGGACCATGAAACAATTCAATGCAACTTTTGGTCCTAGCATAGATACATGGTGATAATATTACTGATTAAATCCATACAAGATAGGTCCATAGGAATCTGTAAGAATGTCCTTGAGTGTTCGAAAATTAGAGATGTCCCGAACTATTCGCTGGCAAACAGTTCCCGGCGAACATCACTTGTTCGCGTTCGCCGCGGCGGGCGAACATATGCGATGTTCGGTCTGCCCCCTATACATTATCATTGAACAAACTTTGACCCTGTACCTCACAGTCAGCAGACACATTCCAGCCAATCAGCATACCCTCCCTCCCAGACCCTCCCACCTCCTATCAAAAAGCAAGGACAGCATCCATCTTAGATTCATTCTGAAGCTGCAGTGTTAGTTAGAGCAGGGAGAGTGCTGCTGCTGCTGAATTAATATAGGGATTCTAGGGAAAGCGTTAGCTACTAGTGTTCTGTGTCCACTCCAGTCCTCAAAGACTCATCTGCTGTAAGGACAGCGTCCTTACAGCACCACAAAAAGCCCTTTTTAGCATCAGTCTGCTTTTTTTTCTTTTTTCTATATATATTATATTGCAGTTGCCTGCCCGTGTGTGAGAGGCTGCAGGCCCACAGACTGTACTGTGTGCACACCACTCATATAGGGTGGCACAGTACCTTGCAGATAAAAAAGTCATTTAATTTTTACCCTTTAATATAATTTCAGTTGCCTGCCAGTGTGTGTCAGGCCCACAGACTGTACTGTGCCCACTGCCCACCACTCATATCAGGTGGCACAGTACCTTGCAGATAAAAAAGTCATTTAATTTTTACCCTTTAATATAATTTCAGTTGCCAGCCAGTGTGTGTCAGGCCCACAGACTGTACTGTGCCCACTGCCCACCACTCATATCGGGTGGCACAGTACCTTGCAGATAAAAAAGTAATTTAATTTTTACCCTTTAACATAATTTCAGTTGCCTGCCAGTGTGTGTCAGGCCCACAGACTGTACTGTGCCCACTGCCCACCACTCATATCGGATGGCACAGTACCTTGCAGACAAAAAAGTTATTTAATTTTTACCCTTTAATATAATTTCAGTTGCCTGCTAGTGTTTGTCAGGCCCACAGACTGTACAGTGCCCACTGCCAGTGCCTACCACTTATATCGGGTGGCACAGAACTTTGCAGATAAAAAAGTCATTTATTACCCTTTAATATAATTTCAGTTGAGTGCCAGTGTGTGTCAGGCCGACAGACTGTACTGTGCCCACTGCCAGTGCCCACCACTCATATCGGGTGGCACAGTACCTTGCAGATAAAAAAAGTCATTTAATTTTTACCCTTTAATATAATTTCAGTTGCCTGCTAGTGTGTGTCAGGCCCACTGACTGTACTGTGCCCACTGCCCACCACTCATATCGGGTGGCACAGTACCTTGCAGATAAAAAAAGTCATTTAATCTTTACCCTTTAATATAATTTCAGTTGCCTGCCAGTGTGTGTCAGGCCAACAGACTGTACTGTGCCCACTTCCAGTGCCCACCACTCATATCGGGTGGCCCAGTACCTTGCACATAAAAAAGTCATTTAATTTTTACCCTTTAATATAATTTCAGTTGAGTGCCAGTGTGTGTCAGGCCCACAGACTGTACAGTGCCCACTGCCAGTGCCCACCACTCCTAACGGGTGGCACAGTACCTTGCACGCATAGTACCACTAATCAAAAAATAATAATTACTGGCAGAGGCAGGCCACACCGCAGGGGCCATCGTGGTCGTGGTGCTGTGATTTCCTTTGGCCCTAGAATAATGCCCAGTGTTTAGAGGCCACATACCCTGAAAAATTCTGAGGACATAGTTGACTGGCTTACACAGGACACCCAATCTTCCACAGCTTCTGCTCGGAACCTTGACGCACCATCCTCCTCCAGCTCAGCTTTGGGCACCTCTCAAGTTACCACTCGCCTGCCCGCCGCCACCACCAACACTAGCACCACGCATGCTGTTGCCACCACCAGAATGCAGTCATTGCAAAGCTCAGCAGTGTGGCATTTTTTTGTGTGTCTGCCTCTGATAACAGCGATGACATTTGCAACCTGTGTCAAAAGAAACGGAGTTGTGGGAAGTCCAACACCCACCTAGGTACAACTGCTTTGCGAAGGCACATGATCTCACATCACAAACGCCTATGGGATCAACACATGAGTACAAGCAGCACACAAATTCAAAGCCACCATCCTCCTCCTGGTCCAGCATCTTCAGCCACGTCAACCACTGCTGTCCTCCTTGCCCCCTCTCAACCACCCGCCACTCCGCCTCTCACCTTGAGCAGTTCCTGCTCATCTGCTCATCTGCCCACAGTCAGGTGTCTGTCAAGGAAATGAACATAAGAAGCCAATGTCACAGAGTCACCCCCTTGCCTGGTGTCTGACAGTTGGCTTGTCGGAACTCTTAGCCCGCCAGCTTTTACCATACAAGCTGGGGGAATCTGAGGCCTTCAAAACATTTGTAGCTATTGGGACACCATAGTGAAAGGTACCCGGACGAATTTTTTTTTTCACAAAAGGCAATCCCCAACCTGTACTCCATTGTGGAAAAGGAAGTCATGGCATGTCTGGCATACAGTGTTGGGGCAAGGGTCCATCTGACCACTGATCCACCGTACCCTGCGCATTGGGTAAACCTGCTGACGCCTGCCAAGCATGGAATGCGTGGCTCTGCAGCGGAGTTAGACACTGCCACGACTTGCAGGCAGGCCTGCTGCCACCTCCTCTACTCCTCCTACTCCATCCTCTTCACTAACCTCCTCGGCTGAGTTCTCTTCTGATGCTGCGTCTTGCTCCACATCAACTGCACCCCCCCCCCCAGCTCCCGGAGGGCTATTCCACATCCCGGATACGACAGTGTCACGCCGTCTTGGGGTTGACTTGCCTGAAAGCAGAGAGTCACACCGGACCAGCACTCCTGTCCGCCCTGAACGCACAGGTGGATCAGTGGCTGACCCCGCACCAACTGGAGATCGGCAAAGTGGTGTGTGACAACGGAAGCAATCTGTTGGCGGCAGTGAATTTGGGCAAGTTGACACATGTGCCGTGCATGGCACATGTGTTGAATCTGATCGTGCAACACTTTGTGTGTAAGTACCCAGGCTTACAGGACGTCCTCAAGCAGGCCAGGAAGGTGTGTGGCTATTTCAGGCGTTCCTACACGGCCATGGCGCACTTTTCAAATATTCAGCGGCGAAACAACATGCCAGTGAGGCGCTTGATTTGCGACATGTTGGAATTCAACACTCCTAATGTTCGACCGCCTGCTCCAACAAGAAAAATCCGTCAAAGAGTATTAGTATGACCGGAGTGCTAGGACAGCCTCTGCGGAGCTGGGTATTTTTTTGCCACGTTACTGGACACTCATGCGCAATGCCTGTAGGCTCATGAGTCCTTTTGAGGAGGTGACAAACCTAGTCAGTCACACCGAAGGCCCCATCAGCGACCTCATCCCATTTGTTTTCTTCCTGGAGTGTGGCTGAAATGTTACCGAATTACCAGAAGTCGGAAAGGATGCAGCAGTTCCAAAACAAGTTAAAAAGTATGCTTTACACAGCGTATAAGGGTGATGTCAGAGCACAATGGGAATCTAACTGGGGAAAAGGTGAAAGTAATCCTCCTCCTACCACGACCACGCTGGCAAGGACAGGACGCTTTACAGATGTGTTGTTGATGGAGGACATGCGGAGCTTTTTAAGTCCTACGCATCGCCACAGCCCTTCGGGGTCGACCCTCAGAGAACGACTCGACCGACAGGTAGCAGACTACCTTGCCTTAACTGCAGACATCGACAATCTGAGGAGCGATGAACCCCTTGACTACTGGGTGTGCAGGCTTGACCTGTGGCCTTAGCTATCCCAATTTGCGATAGAACTTCTAGCCTGCCCCGCTTCAAGTGTCCTGTCAGAAAGGACCTTCAGCGCAGCAGGAGGTATTGTCACTGACAAGAGAAGTCGCCTAGGTCAAAAAAGTCTAGATTACCTCACCTTTATTAAGATGAATGAGGCGTGGATACTGAAGTGACTGACAGTGGGGGATATATTTGACTAAAAAAGGCCTGATGAGATGCCTTGGGCTAAAAATGGTCCCCACACTGCTGTATTTAATCTCTGCATGCCGGTTGACTTGCGAGATTTTTCCGACACCAACTAGGGTTCAAGCCGCAATGTTTTAGTACACTTTCTGCCTGGAAAACATCAATTTTTCCGGCCGCTTCTACAGCAACAATACCTAATTTTTCAGGCATGTGTACATACATGTGTCAATTTCCCTTCGTGATCATTACCTGGTTGTGGTGAAGGGGCTTGCGTATCACAATGAAGCGATCACCTCTATGAGTGTGTTGGCAATGTTGGCACACCCCAGATGATAAGGTCGTTGCTTTATTGTGAACAGACCAAAAGCGATCGGCTGGATAATTTTTCATAGAAAATACATTAATTTTCTTTGTGATCATCAGGTGATCATTAAAGCTTACTAGGCTAACAATGGGCCCACACTGCAGAATCATTGTTTTCTGGGTCACTTAACTGTCACTGAACTACCTCAGCATGACCATAGGCTTTGAAAAACCGCCATCGCCTGCAATCTCCCAAACGTGCGTGTAGCGGACTGGACCCTGTACCAGAGTCTGCCCCAGTTTCCTGGAGGGGACTGCTTGCTCGCCTCCTGCCCTGCGACTATGGCCCCATGTATGCTTGTCCTGTTTGAGCGGTGATACACCAGATAGCTCTGCTATGGAGCCCATTCGTATAATGAAAGACTATGGGAAAGACTTTAGCTCCATGGCAATTGAACTGGATATGTGTGGTCTGAGCGCCATTCAATAATGTGCACTCAGACCTAAGCTATCTGGGGATATGTTGCATGTATATGTTTTATGTAGTAATTGTAACATTGTGTAATTTTATGATCTTTTGCAACCATGTGCTCAATGGAGTCTGCCTCTATCCTTGGATATATTGAGCGCTCAGATCCAAGCCATCTGGGGATATGTTACATGTCTGTGTACTGTAAAGGGTGGGACATTGTGTATTGAATAGTGATGTCTGTCCTATTGTCCCCACGTGTGTATTGGCGATTTCCCTTTGTCCTGAGAGATAATTGAATGACTCCTCAATTGTCTCCAGGACAGAAGACATTGTGTATTCTCCGGCCTGTGATAATTACATTAACCTGTGTGGGGTAATTGTATCACAGGCAGAGGGGAGGGATATGCTGGGGGTGTCTGTATTGTCCCATTGTGTGTGATTGGCTGCTGTATCCCATGTCGTAGTCTTCCTTCTGGTCCCCTAGGGGAGTGTCCACCAGGTGGGAGACCTGGATAAATACCGGGCAGGTAGCCCTCAATAAAAAAGAGTTCCTGTTTAACCCTCAAAGTGAAGTGTCTTCTCATTATTGGGGGAGGAGTTATTGGATGCTGTTCCAGTCTGACTGCTAGGAGTGCAAACCTATTCGTATGGTTCCTAATAAACTGTCTACAGCATTCAGAGGCTTGAGAGGATTCGTATGCTTCTCAGGTTCGGTGATTGAGGTGTCTGCTAGAGCGCTTGGAATCCTCAGGAAACGCTAGGAGCATCTTTCAACGGAGGTACCCAGTCGGGGTGCCAGGCGATCCGTTACAGTGCGCATGAGAACAGTCATCACTACACCAAGATTGACGCATAGAGGAATAAAATTTATGTCATGAGTATGTGAACTATTGGCAACTCTTTGCGGTTGTCTGATAGGGGACGTAACAGGGATTAAACTGATAAGAATAGTACTACCTAACACACCACTCATATAGGGTGTTACAGTACATTGCACTACGCACACGCAGTGCCTCAAGTTGGAAGGAAGAGGACCGACCAACCACCTTTTTCCATCTCCCGGTTCCTAAAATCTATTTGATACACGTCCCCTAATAGGGGACGTAACAAGGATTAAACTGATAGGAATAGTACTACTTAACACACCACTCATATAAGGTGGCACAGTAAATTGCACGGCGCACGCGCAGTTCCCCAAATTGGAAGGAAGAGGACCGACCAACCATCTTTTTCCATCTCCCGGTTCCTAAAATCTATTCGATACACGTCCCCTAATAGGGGACGTAACAGGGATTAAACTGGTAAGAACAGATTTTTTTAATTTAAAAAAAAAGAGGACAGCCTCTGCGGAGCTGGGTATTTTTTGGCCGCGTTACTAAACGCTTATGCACAATGGCTGTAGGCTCATGAGTCCTTTTGCGGAGGTGACAAACCTGGTCAGTTAAACCCAAGGCAACATCATCGACCTCATCCCATATGTGTTTTTTCTGGACCGTGCCCTGCAAAGAGTGCTGGATCAGGCCGTAGATGAGCATGAAGAAGAGGAAGAGTTGTGGTCACGATTACCACCAGAAGCAGCCTTGTCGTTGTCGATTGCTGGACCTGCGGCAACGTAGGGAGAGGAGTCTGAAGAAGAGGAGTCAGAGGAGGAAGGTAGCTTTAAGGAGGTAGAAGACCAACCATAGCAGGCGTCCCAGGGGGCTTGTTGTCACCTTTCGGGGACTCTTGGTGTTGTACGAGGCTGGGTGGAGGAAGAGACCTTCAATGACGTCAGTGAGGACAAGGAACGGGACATGGCTAGCTTGGTATCCAACCTTGTGCAAATGGGGAGTTTGCGGTTGTGCAAAAGGACTGTTTGCAGTTGTTTTGCGGTGCGTTAAACGGGGAGTTTGGTCTGTCAGAGTTTGGTCTGTCACTGTGAAGCCTTACGATCGATACAACATCATACCTGATCGTATACACACACTGGATGTTTTAAAGCATGTTATTCCAAACAATTTAGGAATGTTAGGTGATTTATGCCCTTTATGGATTAAAACCCGACTCTATGTCAACTACGTAATTTTCCATGGGAGTTTTGCCATGGATCCCCCTCCGGAATGCCACAGTCCAGGTGTTAGTCCCCTTGAAACAACTTTTCCATCACTATTGTGGCCAGAAAGAGTCCCTGTGGAATTAAAAAATTCGCCTGCCTATTGAAGTCTATGGCGGTTCGCCCCTTCGCGAATATTTGCTGAAGTTCGACTTCGCCGTTCGCAAACGGAAAATGTTATGTTCGCAACATCTCTATTGAAAATGCACCAGAATAGTTGTTGTTAAACTTATATAGTTACTAATAAAACATATTGGATAGATCAATGAGAATGGGTGAAAATGATCTCGCTTTTTGTCTCTTCGATATCACATTGCACGAATACACATGGCATTTATGGGATCCTTTATGTCAGTTCAGTGTCTCAGTTCCATTCATACTAATGCAGTCCTACTTGTATGCTGACTGTAGAAACTTCAATGTCTATGGAATCAAACTCTTACCTCCCTCCTTTCGTTTGCCCGGATCGTCCCCGGTGGCTTGGCGAGGGGCGAGCGGAGCAGAGAGTTGTCAGCGTCTCGCGTCGCACTCCTCGAGCCAGTGTATCTGGGATCTCGCGAGAATGCGTGCGATTTCGGCCGTGGTGTATTCCTGTTATCTTGGTTGCCATTCAGTCGATATTTGGAGCGGAGGTTATGAGGTATTAGTTTCGGTTTCTTCTAGAAGTCTTTCTGCATGGCCATGCAATTTTCTTGGAAGGCTTTCTAGCGGGTGCGCCCACCTTCCAAATAGACGTGTTTCGGGATACTGCACTATCCCTTCCTCAGTGGTTAGGTGTTACCCGCCCTACCTCCATCTTTTATATTCACTCTGATTGAATAAAAAATGTGGAAAAGGGATTATCCACACTCCCATTGACTCCATAGTATGCTGCACGATCTATGCGTTTTTCTTGCGATTTTTTTTTTTGTATAAGTGCGTTTTTTCGCCCAAATATTTCTCATAACATGGTGCAATACTGTAATAAAAGTTCAATCCGTGATTGCTTGTGGTCAATAGTATAGATAGTGTGATATACCAAAATATTACAATATGTGAATAATGATCCTTAATCATATATTAATATACACACAATATTCTAGTGATACACTTAAACAATGTATAAAATGTATATAAAAAATATACAAAAAACATACAAAAAGGTGATGCAACGACCAATTAATTTTAGTTACTATTTAATCGCTTTCTTGAGAAATCATGCAATACTTTTGCGCAACTCCTCTTAGTGAGAAATATCTAAGATTCATGGTTCAACTGTATATTGATAGGAGAAAAGGGGATGGGAATCTCAGACTCAAGGGGACGTCACAGAGCTAAAAAAAAAAGGCCTGACATGTGACCTCCCATCGGGTCTGCTCAGTCTAGAGAGACGCTCAGCCTACAGAAATCCAAATATCTCTAATTCTGAGTTTAATCCTTTCGGTAATAAGGACCCGAATTCATAGATGCGTCGGGATTCTATCCTGGACATCTGTTTGATGTAGTTTCCTCCTCTCCAGTGTTTACCCACCTTCTTCAACGCCGTGAACATAAGATTGTTCAACACAAGTGAGACAATCCTTTATTTCCCATCTAAAGGTGTTTTGGGTTGAGGAGACAGTGCAAGTTTTACGAGGCTTGTTGTTAAGTTTACTTTAAATTTGGCCAGGTTCCAGAAAGACTGATCTTTTTATAGTTTAGTTGTTTCCATGGCTTGACCGTAGGGCTTACCTTGATACCCAAATTTGGTGCTTTCGTAAAGGTAATTAATAGAATGGTTGGTAGCAAATTTCCTATGACTTTATTACTTAGGGCTCTTTCACACTAGCGTTGTTTCTTTCTGTCCTAGAGTTCCGTCCTCGGGGCTCTAGGACGGAAAGAAACTGATCAGGATAATCCTAATGCATCCTGAATGGAGAGAAATCCGTTCAGGATGCATCAGGATGTCATCCGTTCAGTATGTCAACGTTTTTTGGACGTTGACAAAAGCGCAGCATGCTGCGGATTTGTCTCCGTCCAAAAAGCCGGAAGACATGCCGCAATGCCGGATCCGGAATGAATGCCCATTGAAGAGCATTATTCCGGATCCGGCATTAAGCTAAACGCCGATTTGGTGCATCGCCGGATCTGACGTTTAGCGCTGCGCATGCGCAGCAGGTGTTCCGATCGGGGGCCCAGTGTAAGCTGGGGCTCCGATCGGTTACCATGGCAGCCAGGACGCTACTGGTGTCCTGGCTGCCATGGTAAGTACAACGCAGCAGTGTACTTACCTGCGCTGCAGCCGCCGGGCGCTCCATTATGACATCACAGGTCCGGGCTGCGCATTGATCTATGCGCCGCCCGGACCTGTGACATCATTAAGGAGCGCCCGGCCGCCGCAGCGCAGGTAAGTACACCACTGCTGAGTACCATGGCAGCCAGGACTCCAGTAGCGTCCTGGCTGCCATGGTAACAGTGAAAGCATGTTGAAGACTGATCAGGAAACTGATCAGTCTGCAAATGCTGTCAGTCCACTTGCGTTCTGACGGATCCAGCGGGACGGAAGTGCCCGCCGGATCCTCAGAACGCAAGTGTGAAAGAGGCCTTAGTATATGATGCCAGTGTGTCTTAATAATTCTTTGGATTTTTTTTATAGTTATCATTGAATGAGAGGATAAATCTTACATTATTCTCTTTTGCTTCTTGTTCTTTTTTAACTGCTTGTATTTTTTTGTCCAAAAAATCTTTTCTCTATAAATTTCTGAATTTATCAAGTGATTCCTCCACTAAATTTTCTGGGTATTCCCTTTCTATAAACTGTTTCTTCATCTTAATTGCTTCTTCTTCAAAAGTGTAGCTTTCCGTACAGTTTTGCTTAATTCTGTGGAACTGACCAGAAGGAATGTTAATCAGCCATCTTGGCAAATGACAACTGTAAAATTGAATGTAACTATTTCTAGTTGTAGGTTTGTAGAATGTATTGCAAATGTATTTTTTATCTTGTTTCGTTCACCAGATCCAAGAATTCGGTCTTTTCTTTAATGTTGGAAGTAAAGACTAAATTTAATTGATTGTCATTGATCTTTTTCAAGAATGTTTCCAACCCTTCTCTGTCATGTTTCCAAATAAAGATAACGTCATCTATATAGCGACGCCATAAGGCCAGATCCGCCCCCAGTCTTGGCTCGATGTAGTTATGTTCCCAGGGGCGAATCTGGTCCCCATCGCGGTTCCCCGTTTCTGTAAGAAGTACTCCCCCTCAAAAAAAAATTAAATCTCTCTGTGTTACTCCTAGTGACCCTTCCCTCTCTAGTTGTTGCTTAGCAGCATTTGTTCCTTGGTAATGGTTGATCACAGTGTAAAGTGATTGGATGTCAAGTGTACCTATGATCCATTTGGGTTGTACTTCTATATTTTCGAGGATATGTATAATGTGGGTCGTATCTTTGATAAACGAACTGGTCTTTCTAACTATTGGTTGTAATTGTACATCTATATATTTTGACAAATTGGACATGATGGACTCAATCCCTGAACCGATTGGACGTCCAGGGGGGTCTTCTAGCCTCTTATGGATTTTGGGCAGACAGTAAAAGCATGGTAATCTTCTCTGTGTGCCCAAAATGAAATCAAATTCCTGTTTCGATATTGTCCCACATTCCAAACCTTTTTTGCAATAGTTCTTTAAATCTAATTCAAATTATTCTTCTATCAATATACAGTTGAACCATGAATGTCAGATATTTCTCACTAAAAGTATTGCATGATTTCTCAAGAAACCGATTAAATAGTAACTAAAATTAATGGGTCATTGTATCACCTTTTTGTATGTTTTTTGTATTTTTTTATATACATTTTATACATTGTTTAAGTGTATCACTAGAATATTGTGTGTATATTAATATATGATTAAGGATCACTATTCACATATTGTAATATTTTGGTATATCCCACATCTATACTATTGACCACAAGCAATCACGGATCGAACTTTTATTACATACAGTATTACACCATGGAAATATTTTGGCGAAAAAACGCACTTATACAAAAAACCACAACAAAAATCGCAAGAAAAATGCATAGATCGCTCACTATACTATGGAGTCAATAGGAGTGTGGATAATCCGGTTTCCACATTTTTAATTCAATCAGAGTGAATATAAAAGATGGAGGCAGGGCGGGTAACACCTAACCACTGAGGAAGGGATAGTGCAATATCCCGAAACGAGTCTGGTTGGAAGGTGGGCGCACACGCTACAAAGCCCTCCAAGAGAATTGCATGGCCATGCAGAAAAACTTCCAGAAGAAACCCAAACTTGTACATCATAACCGGCCGAAATCCCGGGCATTCTCGCGAGATCACAGATACACTGGCTCGAGGAGTGCGACGCGAGACGCCGACAACTCTCTGCTCTGCTCGCCCCTCACCAAGCCACCGGGGACAATCCAGGCAAATGAAAGGAGGGAGGTAAGAGTTTGATTCCATAGACATTGGAGTTTCTACAGGCAGCATACAAGTGGGACTGCATTTGTATGAATGGAACTGGGACACTGAACTGACATAAAGGATCCCATGACTGCCATGGGTATGCGCGCAATGTTATATCGAAGAGACAAAAAGCGAAATAATTTTCACCCATTCTCATTGATCTATCTAATATGTTTTATTAGTAATTATATAAGTTTAACAACAACTGTTCAAGTGCATTTTCAAACACTCAAGGACATTCTTACAGATTCCTATGGACCTATCTTGTATGGACTTGTATGGATTTAATCAGTAATATTATCACCATGTATCTGTGCTAGGACCAAAAGTTGCGTTGAATTGTTTCATGGTCCGAACCTTATTTGTTTGTAGACTGGCATATAACAGACATTGGAACCATTCAAGGCAACTGTCCTATATGCTGCCTTTCTTTTTAACATTTTATGTGCTTTTTATCCCTCTCCTGGGCTAGAAGCACCACGCCAGAGCTAACCAGAAGTTAGCCACCCTTGCCACTACAAAATGACAAGTTCTTCTTTGAAGTATCTATTGAAGAGAAAGTTACAACTAGACGTACCATTCTTTCCGCAGTGGCTTCTATATATGATCCATTGGGATTCTTGGCCCCAGTGATCCTCAGAGCTAGAGAAATACTAGAGTTGTTTCGGTACCAAAATTTTGATTTGGTATCGATACCATAAAAAAGTATTGCGATACTCGATACCATTCAGTACCACGCAAAAAAATAAATAAAAAAAAATGCCAAAAAAAGCTGCATGCATTCCTCATTTTATGGAACGTCCGGCCAATAATACAACAGTCCGATCCTATTTTTTGGGGGGACAAGGCGACTAAAATAAAATGGCGAATTGTGCAGTTTTTCTTTTCTTTTATGGGCGTTCACCGCTTAAGAGGATTTTTTTTAATAGTTTGGACTTGAGACGTAGCGATATGTAATATTTTATTTATTGTTTATATATTTTATATGTAAAATTGGGAAAGGGAGTGATTTATACTTAATATTTTGGTGTACTTTTTTAACTTTTTTTTTTTATTTTAGTTTATTTATTAACTATTTCCCCCCTAGGGGCTAGAACCTGGGATCTTTTCATCCTATTCACCCTAATAGAGCTCTATTAGGGTGAATAGGATCTCACCCTCTCCCTGCTGCCCTGTGCTCTGTGCACACAGCAGCAGGGAGCAGACTATGGCATCCAGGACTTCTGTAGCATCCTGGTTGCCATGGTAACCGATCGGAGCCCCAGCATTACACTGCTGGGGCTCTGATCACTTCTACCAATGAGGAGGAGGTGAGGGGACCCTGTGGCCACTGCCACCAATGTTTTTATTACTGGGGGGAGGGAAGAATGGGGGGGCGCACTGGCCACCAATGTATTTAATAATGGGGAAAGGGGGGGGACAGGGACACTGGCCAATGTCTTTAATACTGGGGAAAGGGGCGCACTGGCCACCAATGAGGGGTGTCTTTTACTATACAGATGCAGGCAGAAGAAGCTCATTGCCGGCACCTGAGGGGTTAACTGCCGCGGATCACAGCGCCTGGTCACAGGCAGGTGCCGGCAATGAGCTGCTTCTACCTGCATCTGTATAGTAAAAGACACTCCTGATTGGTGGCCAGTTGCACTTACCAGTATTCAGACAATACCAAGACTTGAACGAACAGCAGCCGTAGTTTCAGCATCAGTAACCAAGTAGCAAGTAAGTAGACCCACAAGTTGTCCTAGGATACATAAACAACGAAGCTTGAAAATTCCATATCTTTGTCGCCAACAGGCATACTCCAGCCAACGGCCTCCTTGCAGCTGGGTTTGCCCCGTTGGCCGGCCAAGCAAGGCAGAGCGCGGCCGTGGGATTTCACAAGGAGAGGGGGAGGACACAACAGAAGAGAAGGGTGGGCACAGGCACAGGCTAGGGCGGGGAAATTAGGAAAAGAGGATGAGCAGCCTGGGCTCCAAAGACGTTAATGCCGCCCCTGGGCTCTTACGAGCCCTCATTTACATAAAACTATGTTTTTGCCGCAGGGGAACCACAGAAGGAGGAAACAAAGGTACTGTTTGAGTCTTTTAAGGTTAAGCCAGAACGCTATGTAAATGGTCTATAATGGTTAAATGTGGTGACTCCCTTCAAGCATTTAGTGTGCTCTTTAAGCCTACTGTATCCATAGAACGGCGCTAAAAGAATTGAAGCAGAGTAACAGACAGTCTGGTTGGACTAAAAAGTTAGAGATATCAAAATTCTTCTAATGCCACAGCGCAAAGGGCACTTCATAGTGCTGCGCCTGCCCATATAAAAATGTATAAAAGACACAAAGGATATTCATTTAATATACTCTACTGTGTCATTAAGACCTGTCAATTGTAAGGAGCCGAGTTAGAAAATCCAGAAGGCTTTGTGGGTATTTAAGCGATTAAGATCATTTATTTTTTTTATATGGCATGGTACTGAACAGGATGCTCATGATTTTACCATATACCATACCATATCTAGATGACATTGAGAATAGGCACCGATGGAATAACCTTCTAATACGGGGCATTCCAGAATCAATATCACCTGCTGAATTGGAACAGGCGGTGCAGAAGTTATTCAAAGCCCTATTGGGTGAGTCGGCCAAAGATTCCATCCCCTGGCCCGTATTCATAAATTGCTTGGGCCTAAATCCTCAGACCCAGCTAGGCCCCGGGACACGGTGTGCCACATACACTATTATACTGATAAAGAGGCAGGGGCGTAACTACCGGGGAAACAGGGGAAGCAGCTGCTTCGGGGCCCGGGCTTACAGGGGGCCCGACAAGCACGTGTTGTCCTCACTCCTCTCCTCGGTAATCAGCACGTGTCCTCACTCCTCTCCCGATCGCTAATTACACAGTGAATCGCACTGTCCTCTCGCCCTTGTCTATTTAAAACTCATTTATTCTTTCTTTCAGAAAAGCTTGCCCTGGGGATCGAACCTGCGACCATTAGGTTAAAAGGCAAGACACTTAACCACAAAACTATATCAGCTGCATAGCCACATAGCCAGATAGCTAAATAAAAAAAAAAAAAAAAAAAAAATGACCTCTAGATGTGGAGAACTTTGATAGTGTATCCATACACATTACAGCTGCACCAGCACATTGTATATGGATGTAGCAGAGCTTGGTGTGTTGGGGCAGCTGTAATGTGTATGTATACACTATCAAAGTTCTCCACATCTAGAGGTCTTATTTTTTTTTTTAGCCACCTGGCTATGCAGCTGATATAGCCTTGTGGTTAAGTGTCTTGCCTTTCATCCTAATGGTCACAGGTTCAATTCCCCTCACAAACTTTTCTGAAAGACAGGATAAATGAGGCTTGCCTAACATGGAGATAAGTATATGTGTTTTTTTTTTTTTTTAAATACTGGACTTTTACTTTACTGCCACAGGGGAGGAGGGGGCTATTGGCACTATGATATTGGCAAATGGGGGAGGGGGAGAGATAGGCACTTCATATTGGCACACACATTAGGGGGCAGGGGAGAGGATGGCACTATGATATTGGGATGGGGAAGACAGAGGCACTTGATATTGGCACATTATAGGGGTCACTATGGGGAGAGGAGCACTATGGGGGCATCTGGTGCTATATGGCTGGCTACTGGCACATTATAGGGCGGGTTTATATGGCTGACTACTGGCACATTATAGGGGGGGTTATATGGCTGACTACTGGCACATTATAGGGGGGTTATATGGCTGGCTACTGGCACATTATAGGGGGGCTGGGGGGGCTATATGGCTGACTACTGGCACATTATAGGGGGGCTATATGGCTGGCACATTATAGAGGGGGAGCGAAACGCGCAGGTAGGGGGGGCCCAAAACAAAAATTTGCTGTGGGGCCCAGTCATTTCTAGCTATGCCCCTGTAAAGAGGCTCTCATGAAAGCTGCTAGGGAGCATGAGGAGTTGAAGCTTAAAGGGGTTGTCCAATCAGCTGTTTGAAGAGAAGGTGCGTGCCTGTGCTCCTGAGTGTGCAGACGTGCTGGTGGTGCTGCTGTGTCCCCCATGAAACAGAAGCTGTCTGTGACTCACATCACAGGCTGCCGCTAGTCCCCCAAGACAGTATAAAATATAGGTAAATCTATAGTTTACTAAAAATATAATTTCACATTTTACTGCATTCCCCTCTGGAAATTACAACTCCTAGTGAGATATAAACCTTCAGGACCTGCTTGGAGTTGTAGTTTTCCTGCAACATGCTGTAATTTTATATCACAATTATGATTGCATGCTACAAAAATTTGAGTAAACATTGCTAAAAAAAATCATCCACACTCCAACATACGGTGTCAATATAGTTCAGATTGGCCCCTCAAAAAATGAGTCCTCACACAGCCCCGTAGACGTAAATGTAAAAAAATACAGTATTTTTTTGTTTCATTTTGTGCTTCAGTTGTTTATTTTTTGTATTAATCTGTAGGATACCTAGGTTTCAAGTAAAAAAAAAAACAACAACGCAGCTTTCCCATAATAAAGTCATATAAAATTATAAATAAGAGAAAAAAAGAAAATCAGACATATATTAGGTATCACTAAAAATATGACACGATTTATCCCCTCAGGTGAATGCCATAAAAAAAGCTAAATAAAATCAGTGTCAAAACAAAGTCTAATGCCAAGCAATCTAAAAATCGTATGTACTCCGAAATGGTACCAATCAAACTGTCACTCCAAAAACCAAGTTCCTACATAAGACAATCACCCAAAAAATTCAAAAAATTGAAAATGGTAACACAAAAAGATATTTTTTACTGTTTAAAACTAAAAGGGATTGTCTTATCTCAGACAATGAGGGCATATGGCTTGTCTTATAGATGTGGGTCCCACCTATATCAGTAACAGAGCCCCGCAAGGTGGTGGCTGGAGGACTCTGGTCTGGCCACCACCAAGCGGTCTCCCCATAGAAGTGAATGGGAGCGCACCGCGCATGACCGGGCACCGCTCCTATTCACTTCTGTGGGCCCGACGGAAATAGCCGAGCCAGCGCAGGGCTATTTGTGGCGGCCCCATTGAAAATAAATAGAGTGCGGCTGTGTATGCGCAGCGTGCCCTCCACCACCTTCAGGGCTCTGTTCTCAATATAGTTGCGGGTCCCAGCGGTGTGACCCGCACCTATAAGACAATGGGGGCAATCACTTAGACGTTGGTAGTATTCCTGTTAGACTCTTATCTGTTTATTTCTTTTCTACCACCAATGATTACTGCTTCTTTTCAGGAGCCCCATTTTTTTTTTTCGTTTCTCTATTTGTTTGATGCAAGAGACTCATTTAACCAATATTGAGGGACTCACAATCCCTCATGGTGTTATTCATGTTGGTACTTTGCAGTACCTGGTTTGTGTAGGCCATTTTACAATTACATTTACAGTATATTGATATAGTTATTTTCTATATTGCGGGGGCCTGGGATTCTCGAGCTGGAGGCTTCCAATTCCCCAAATAGTAAACCCCGAGCAGAGCTTGGAGGAGATCTGGTTTTAGCATTATACCCCAAAGTGAAGTGCCACGAAGGAGGAGGAGGGCACCGAACACACTGTCTAGTCTTTATGTTATGGTTTGTTATCCTGTCTTTAGTGGTGTCGTCCCATTCCCCCTTGTGTTTTGTAGAAAGTTTTTGTTGGTCCTATCTTCTTCTAATCTTTTATTTCTCTTTGTATCCTGTTAGTCAAGGCTAGCTTAACCCTTTGCTCCTATAATGCCAAGGGGCTGAATAAACCTGAAAAGCGTAGACAGATCTTTAAATATATGAAGCAGAAAAGAATAGATATAGTCCTACTACAGGACATGGAAAAGGATGTCTGGTAACACTGACTTGGAAAAGGATCCAGGAATTTTAATAAACAGCAATTTAGGCTGAAAAACCAGTGTCAGGCAGCTACTGCCAAGGCCAATAAGATAATGGGTTGCATCAAAAGAGGCATAGATGCCCGTGATGAGAACATAGTGCTACCACTTTACAAATCACTAGTCAGACCACACATGGAGTACTGTGTACAGTTCTGGGCTTCTGTGAACAAGGCAGACATAGCAGAGCTGGAGAGGGTTCAGAGGAGGGCATCTAAAGTAATAACTAGAATGGGGCAACTACAGTACCCTGAAAGATTATCAAAATTAGGGTTATTCACTTTAGAAAAAAGACGACTGAGGGGAGATCTAATAACTATGTATAAATGAATTAGGGGTCAGTACAGAGATCTGTCCCATCATCTATTTATCCCCAGGACTGTGACTGTGACGAGGGGACATCCTCTGCGTCTGGAGGAAAGAAGGTTTGTACACAAACATAGAAAAGGATTCTTCACGGTTAGAGCAGTGAGACTATGGAACTCTCTGCCTGAGGAGGTGGTGATGGTGAGTACAATAAGGGGAAATACATCCAGTCAAGAGGGGACTGGATGTATTTCTGGAGTGTAATAATATTTCAGGCTACAGCTACAAGAGAGGGGTCGTTGATCCAGGGAGTTATTCTGATTGCCTGATTGGAGTTGGGAAGGAATTTTTTCCTCCTTAAGTGGGGAAAATTGTCTTCTGCCTCACAGGGGTTTTTTGCCTTCCTCTGGATCAACTTGTAGGAAACAGGCCGAACTGGATGGACAAATGTCTTTTTTCGGTCTTGTATACTATGTTACTATGTTACAGGAGACACACTTCAGGTCCTCAAATATCCCCAAATATGAACATAGGTTTGATCCGAAGTGGGTGCATTGCCCTAACCCTTCAGGGAAATCTAAGGGAGTTTCCATTGGCTTTTGCCATACTATTGCCCCTTATATCTTAGCAATGAAATGCGATCCCTTAGGGAGATTTCTATTTATTAAGCTAGACATTGTCAGCCGAGTATTCACCGTCGCTAACATATATTTTCCAAACCAGGGCCGGGTAGAGTTTGGCCTGCGAGTCCTCAGAGGATTGGTAACCTTTGCCAAGAATTCCCACATGATCCTGGGGTGAAACTTCAATACGGTACCTGACCCAGCAGCCGACTCATCATCATGTAGGTCGTCGGTCTCTAGTGGGGCGACCCGTGCACTGCGAAGATTACTTTTCTGTATGGAGGTGGTAGATCTATGGAGAGTATTGCATCCTGGGGTAAGAGATTATAGTTTTCATTCAGCTACACACAAGAGTTACACCCAGATAGACCATGTATTTACCTCCCACGCTTTGCTGGATGGGTCCCCGAAATGTTCACTAGACCTGTTCCTATGGTCAGACCATGCTCCTGTATTTTGCTCTATAGGCTTAGCGCCCGACAGAGGCAAGGGGGGATTCACATGGAGAATAAATTATAATTTACTAAATGTTCCTCTATGTATAGCGGAGATTCAGAAAACCTGAGTAGTTTAAGGTCCACCATGTTGAGGATGACTCATTGCCCACTACTAAATGGGACGCCCTGAAGTGTGTGTTAAGAGGAGTTTTTATATGTCATGGGTCTAGATTATGTAAAGCTCGCTGCTCCAAGCTACGAACTCTCTTACAGATACTCAATGTCCTGGAGACTCAGAACAAGTCGACTCCCTCTCCTTCAATTCAGGGTGATAGTTCAACTGTCCAGCAGAATATCCTTCAAATCTTGGATCAGAGGTTTTTGGGAGCGAGAGATAGATTACAAAAAGGATTTTTTGATTATGGGGACAAATGTGGGAAGTGGTTGTCAAAAGCCCTAAACCCCAGGCTTCCTCAGTCAAGGATACTATCACCGACTAAGGGACTAGTGCACTCAACTGAGGCTATTTTAGCTAAATTTAGATTGTACTATGAGTCTGTCCATAATTTAAAAAAAATGATATTTTGATATGTCTAAGCTAGCGACAATGGATAAAATCAGGGATTACCTCTCTCAAATTGATATTGCCAGGCTAAACTTACAGGAAATAAAAAGGGTCATTAAGGACCTCAAAGTAGGAAAAAGTCCAGGTCCAGAAGGATTCAACCCACGATTCTTCAGAACATGCTGTGAAGGAGTAGCGCCGTTGCTTTTAGAGGCCTTTAGGGCATTCTCCGAGAGAGTTGCTATCCCGAGACAAACGCTTCTAGCCCATATTACAGCATTGCCTAAGCCATACCCAGCAGTGTGGTAACTATCGTCCCATATCCTTGATTAATATAGATGTGAAATTGTACGCCAAAATCCTAGCCTTACAAATTCGAGATTTCATTCCACATTTAATCCATAAAGAAAAGACGATATTTGACACGAGGCCAAAAATAAGATAATCAGGACAATGTCTGTGATTTTTCAGGCTCACCTACAGGGGGTCCTGCTTTGTCTTTTGACAATTGATGCTGAAAAAGCATTTGATAGGGTGGGGTGGGTTCAGGTTAACGGGCAGTTGTCTTCCTCTTTTTGTATTAACAAGGGTGCCCATGGTCTCCCTTATTGTATATACTGGTTATGAAGGTGTTGGCCATTGAGGTCCAACTCTTCCATTCAGGTGGAGTGGGGGGGGGGGGTACAGATGGGAGTCTCTAGACAAAAACTAGCCTTGTTTGCGGATGACCTATTGATATATGTTACTAAACCTCAAATCAGCTTACCAAATATACGCAGATATGGGGCATTAAGCAACTTTATTTAAATTCTTTATGTAAGAGGGCTTAGAAAAGGCAAGTACAAATGTCTTATCGTCCTAATAAAACATGTCAATCACAGAAATGTGTGGAGAGCAGTCTTTGGCATATCAAAAACAGCGCAATTATGCTCGGTCTACAAGACAAGGCCTGACTGTGTGGGTCAGTACAAAAAAGCAAAGCAATTCCAAGGAAGTATAAGCGGACTGTAACACAAAGGAAGGAGTAGGGAAGGACAAAAAAATAAATAGAAAAATAATCCATTAAGAATGTACAAGGGAGAGGAGAAAGAAAAGAAGAAAAAAAAATGAATAAAATGATAAAGGAGGTCTCTATTAGGCTAAAAGAGCTTGGTATTCCGGTGTGTTCTGAAACACAAACCATTGGGTCCATGCCGAAATACATGCCTCGTGGGAGTTTTTCAGGAGAGCAATTAGTTCCTCCATTTTCCAGATATCTTTTGTGGGGGAAGGTGATTTCCATCTGGCTGGGATGCAGGCTCTATCTGCGTTGACTAGGTGATGCAAGACTGATTTATTAAGCAAGCCGCTGAGTAGGTCCAAGAGGAGTAACAAAAAGAAGCCTCGGGTAGTTGTTATGGGAAAGGAGAAGATTGAGGCTATGGTCTTATGTACCGACTCCCAGAAATGTGCCAAAAAGTATGGATCAAGGTGCCTTGTGCTGACTCACATCTCCAACCCAATGGAGATACTGAGGGAAATATTTTCTGAAGACAAGTCGGAACAGTATTTTGTAACTTGCTTCCTGGAGTTTACTGGCAATGGATGATTTATGCGTAAAATGGTATAGTTTTGGCCATTGTTCAGGGGGAATGTCTACTCCAAGATCAGAGCTCCATTTGTCAATATATGGAGGGCGGAAGTCCGGATGGGGCATTACCAACGCCTTATAGAACTCGGACAAAGAGTGTCGGTATACACCTGAGCTGACGCACACCTTTTCGTAAAGGAGTAAGAGGTCTGTCGAAACCCAGGGATGAAGGGACCGAGGAGAGGAAATTAGATATTTGTCTAGCTCTACACTGTCCCAGGGCACAAGGATCCGACAGATTCTGTAGTTCGGAGTATGTGAGCCATCTCCCTGTAGTTTTAAAGAAGGGAACACGACATTTGCCACTCAAACGCCATTGCATGAAGGGGCCTGAAGAGCAACTAACTAGGAATTCTGGGTGTCCCAGGACAGGAAATAATGGGGAAGGTGTGAGCAATTACGTGCTCACATCAGTGTATTTGGGGAATTGGAGTAGGGTAGGGCCTATGGTGGGGTGGGCAGAGAGTGCGGACGGAGTCCACACCATTGCCCAAGGCAAGAGCGCGAGAGAGGTCCGGGAACACCGCTGTTCGATGGTCACCCATCGTTTCAAAGGAACGCGGCGACATGGTATTTTCGGAGATCTGGAATCCCTAGGCCCCCTCGCTCCTTTAGGACATGAGGCAGAGAGCGGACAGCCTCGGGCTCCTACCTTCCCAGATAAATTTAAAGAGGTCTTGATGTATAGTAACAAAGAATCTGGGGGATAGTTTTATTGAGAGTGTCTGAAATGGGTATAGCAGACGAGGGAGAACATTCATCTTAAAAATAGCGCAATGGCCAAACCATGTGTACATGCCCTTTACTTATTTATTGAGGTCTCCCTGTATCCGACCTAACTGAGTGTAATTCCTGCTGTAGATTTCTCTCAGGTCTCTTGGAATCCATGTTCCCTAATATTTGACTGCTTCAGCTGTCCATCGGAATGGGAAAGAGGTCACTAGATTAGATTCCAGTGAGCTAGTCAGCGATATATTTAAAGCTTCTGATTTTTTAAAGTTAATTTTTAGATTGGTCAAAGTCTGGTATGTATTAAATTCAGTAATCAAGTTCTGGAAAGAGGTCAGAGGCCTAGTGATTGTGAACATCAAATCGTCTGCGTATGCCGCAATTGTATATTCCTGCCCCCCTACCGATAGACCCGTGATATTAGGGTTCATCCGAACGTTCAGAGTTGAGGTTCAAGTCAGAGTACGAAAATTAAGGGGGAGAGAGGACCACCCTGTCAGGTCCCGTTTCTTATTTCAAAGGTGGTCGATAAATCCCCCTTCACTTTCATTGCAGCAGGCTGGTATAAAGGGAACAGATCCAGGCCATCATTGAGCCAGCAATGACTACATGGTTTAAGACTTCAAATAGCCACTGCCAGTTCACCCTATCAAATGCTTTTTCGGCATCTGTAGACAAAAGGCAGAAAGGTGTGTGCTGTAATTTAGCTTGGTGAATCAGGTTCAGCACTTTGGTAGTATTGTCTCGAGCTTCTCTGGATAGGATGAAACCAACTTGGTTGGTTGAGTTAGGGCGTGGGAGATTATACAGGGATTTGTAGTATTGGGCAAAAACTTTGGTTATCTTATCTGGATCGTTTAGGTTGGGGCCCTTGGAATTGGCAATCAGTGGGATGTAGTTTCTCGCTCTATGTTCCCGTAGTGACCGAGCAAGAGTCCTACTACATTTGTTACCGTCTTCTAAAAAAAGTCGTCTACCCCAGGTTAGTAGCGTTTTGGTGCGTATATCTATTTTTTCCTTAAGCTTTCTTCGAGCTATCAACAAGGCTGCCCGAGAGGTCTGGGCATGAGATTGTTTATGAGCAAGCTCTAGGTGAGAGACCTCCGCCTGATGTTGTGAAATTTCCTCTGCTCTCTCTTTTTTTTCCCCTGGCTCCATGCTTGATGAGCGCCCCCCTGACGACACATTTGTGAGCAGCCCAAACTGTAAGGGGAGATGCGTTATCCACCTGATTTTCCTCAAAGTAACATGAGAGAACCTTATGGATATCCTGAGAGATTACAAAGTCCTGTATCAGGGACTCATTCAATCGCCATTGCCAGGACTTGGGTGCTGGTAGGGGGAATCTCAGAGAAGCATGGAGCATAGCGTGATCAGAGAAGGTCATAGAATCAATAGAGGAGGAAGCAAGGAAGGATACCGCTGAATGCCATATCAGGAAATAGTCTAATCTAATGAGTATAGTCTCTAACATCCAGGTGGACCGCCCTTCATACATCCACCAACTGGTGGGAGTGTAAAAGACGTTTGATACGATGGAGATAAGAGTAGGCCAGGTGCGTGGCCCTTCTAGAAAAGGGTCCACCAAAGGGTCCATAGCAACGTTAAAGTCTCCCCTGACCAAGAGAACCCCTTCTGCAAAACCATCTAGTCTCAATATGATTCCCACCAGAACCTTGTATTGATGGATTGGTATTTGGAAGGTATACATTGGCTAGAGTATAGAGTTGTCCCGCTAGACGCCCTTTACGAATAGATATCTACCTTTGTCATCTGTCTGGGTATCTACCAATTCCCAGGGGGTGATTCTAGAGATTAGTATGCTTACTCCCCATGACTTTGATACTGAGTAGCA
This sequence comes from Bufotes viridis, assembly GCA_033119425.1. Taxonomy (NCBI): domain Eukaryota; kingdom Metazoa; phylum Chordata; class Amphibia; order Anura; family Bufonidae; genus Bufotes; species Bufotes viridis. The sequence goes on from CM065595.1 coordinate 67,219,776, forward strand.
ACTATGGTAGGAGTCTGGGTACCTGGGTGATCTGAAAATCAGTAACACTCCCTTGCGGAAGTGTGTTTTCTTGTATGAATGCGATTTGTACCTTCTTACCCCAAAGAAGCCGGAAAATGTTGGACCTTTTCTCTGGTGTATTCAGCCCATTGGCGTTGATAGATGCAAAGTTGATGGCAGACATCCTTCTAAAGAAAAAAAAAAGGGGAAGGGGGGAGGAAAGTGGGGGTGATGGAAAAAAAATGAGAGGACGGGGAAGACGACACACAAAAGTGAACTTAGAAGAAGAACACTATAGGGTAGCTTTGTAAGCCAAATACCCGATCCAGCTAATCCAGAGCTGGTAAAATAACTAACCAAAACTTGTGGAATAAACACCACTTAGCAAATCTCGGAGAGCCCACAGATGAGCTAACCAAGAGTCGCGTTGCTATGTGGGGAGAAGAAGAGCTATTAGAGTTGCTATCCCTTCCCTGGGCCAGATATAACGTAACAGTATAAGACCCCTGGGAGAGGTCAGCACTTCTATGAGGATAGATTCCATTAAGACAAGAGGGAAGGCAGATAACTCCCCATTTCTTTAGTGAGTGATGTAATTCCCAGCTTAACTGGGATCTTTTCTAGAGGGAACATCTTGATTTAAGACTAAAATAATCAGCCACAGTCCACGGTCGCCGGGGAAATCTCCGTGTGTAACTCCTGGTCAGAGGATTGTATTCCTGGAGAGAGTCTGCGTAGAGACCTGTCAATGGGGCGCATGGGAGGGAGGGCCATCTGAGGCATGAGAATAGGGACATCCAGCCATTTCGGCAGAGAGAGAGAGTGGTAATTTCCAAGAACCGAGCTAAATCCTCTGATTGGTCTAAAGAATGTAAAGCAAAGGAGAGTCAATTTTTGCGGATGATTAGATGAAAAGGGTGTCCCCATCGATAAGTGGCTCAAGCTTCAGTGATCAATTGTAGGACAGTAGTGCTAGTCGAGCACCAAAGTGCTCGGGTGCTTGATTCGAACACCTTGGGATGCTCGGGTTCTCTACCGAGCACCCGAGCACAATGGAAGTCAAGGCATTAAACCAGACACCCCCCTGCTCTGAAGAGAGGAGGGTAAAAGTTTAGAAATTGATGGAAACACCACTGAAATGGTTCGGGAGCAGCAAGGGGGAATGTCTGGATGCATCTTTGACTCCCAGTTCAGGAAGAGATGATGGAGGCAGTATGTCCGGTTGAAAAATCCCTTTATTTGGGAACTGCTCACATGAAATACGTGAATATAAAAAGTTGCTACGTTTCGGCTATCACATAGCCTTTGTCAAGCACAATGTGAAATATACATACAAGTGTTTATAAAGCGAAGATTCCACCTCCACATAGAGATGTGTCCAATCATTGTTTCTCATTGTTAATCATACACACACAGGGTTAACATTACACATCCAATCCGTGTCCCACTCAGCAGCTGCTTTATATAAAACTTAAGATCAATCATACATAGTGTTCTCACCTGATCAAATATAAATGTAGAGGGAAAATACGGTGTCATGATGCACACTCATCCGCGCGTCTGGTAATCACCAGTGCGCATGTCAGAGAAGGAAGAGAGAGGGTCGCGACCACGTGATCACAATGATCACATGATCACACATAGCAACGTGTCCTGCATCCAAGGGGCGTGATAGAGAGAGGCAACACCCATACACAAATAGTCAATCACTTGATCACGGACATACTCGTCCTTGCGATCATGTGACATAAACAGCATAGTGCAGTGTTTAAAAGCGTTAAATAAATCGCAGGGTTGTCTAAACTCTCAGTCATCTGCCCCTCTATATAATATGGGGCCAGACAGCCCCACAATCATGAAAAAACAAAAGTGTCAGCATATATGGACCTCATCAACATAAGCTGCTGTTCACACTAATGCATCCTGGAATCGCATCGCTTAAAAGGTAAATTAAACCCCATCTCAAACTATCGCATCTAGAGAGTGCATCATGGGACCGCGGCACCCACCACAACCTAAAGTGCTGATTGTGTGAGTGATAATATACCCCACCCCCAGTCCGTACAAAAACATGATAATAATGCATAAAAACACATCACTGAGTACAATTCAGCAGATTACATCATAAATAAATTATATCGACCCCACACTGAATTCAATATTAAGCCCATATGGTTGAAGGGCTTTCAGCTCAAATATCCATCTGAGTTCTTTCTTTCTTAGGAGACGTTCCCTATCCCCCCCTCGGCTCATGCTACCCACGGAGTCAATGATCCGAAAGCGTAGCTGGTTGACAGAGTGCCCACGCTCCACAAAATGTTTGGCCACTGGTTTGGCAAAGAGACCCCTCCTCATGTTGCTCTTATGTGAATTCATTCGTTCACGTGCCTCCATAGTGGTCTCACCAATGTAGATGAGTCCACAGGGGCAGGTGATCATGTAAACAACGTCACGTGATCTGCACGTAAAAAACTCTTTAATTTTGTAGGCTCTGCCACTGTAGGGATGAGAAAACGTATCACCCTTGATCATATTTCCACAGTTGCAGCAACCAAGGCAAGGGTAACACCCCATCTTTCTTGGTGCCAAATACGTCTGTCCATCCCCACGGGGCTCAGTGATCTCACTTTTCACCAGTTTGTCACGTAAATTGGTCCCTCTCTTGTAAGTTATCATTGGGAAACTCTCAAACTCAGGTATCGAGGGCAACCCTTTTTGTAAAATGTGCCACTCTTTGCGTATAATCTGTGAGATTTTCCCACTGAGGGCACCATAGGTGGAAACAAAGAGAATTCTCAGATTTTCTGTCCTCCTTACTTTACCGTGAAGCGTGGATTCCCGGTCAACCAGCGTCACCCTTTGTTTTGTCTTCTCAACTAGTCTATGTGAGTAACCCCTATTGAGGAATTTGTGACCCATCTCATCTACTCTTTTCTCAAACTGTTCCTCACTCAATACCACCCTTCACAACTGACTCCAGGGGAGGGACTCCACCATCCGGCGTGGGTGGTTGCTGTCATATCTCAACAGATTGTTTCTGTCTGTGGGCTTATGATAAATGTCTGTAGAGATAGTTCCATTACTAATGCGTACCATTACATCTAGAAATTGCAATTCAGTGGGAGATACTGTGACTGTAAATTCAAGACCCGCGACCATCATATTCAAATGTTGATGGAACAGGTGCAGTTCCTCTGAGGAACCACCCCAGACAACAAAAATGTCGTCGATGTATCGCCACCAGCACCGGGCCCCCCTAAACAAGGACGACCTATAAATGAATCTGTCCTCCACCTCCGCCATGAAGATATTAGCATACATAGGTGCCAGGTTCGAGCCCATGGCCACACCACATTGCTGTTGGTAGAAGGTGTCCCCAAAGCGGAAATAATTCCGCTTCAGGACCACCTCCAGGAGCTGGAGGACAAACCTACGGCCTCCCAGGGAGAGCCCGGTGCCGGCCAGAGCCACATCGACGACATTCAATCCAAAAGCATGTTCAATAGACGTGTACAGTGAGACCACGTCAAAGCTGACCAGAAGAGAATGGACCGGCAAACTCAGATCCCTGAGTTTAAGCAAAAAATGACTGGTATCCCTAATGTAGGAGGGGGCGCTGGTGGCATGGACACGCAAAATCCTATCCAGGAAAACAGCAATATTGCTGAATACCGAACCACGGCCCGACACAATGGGTCGGCCTGGAGGGTCAATGAGGCTTTTATGAATCTTGGGAAGTACATAGAGAAGAGGAGTGACCGGGTGTGGTATTCGGAGAAAATTACTAACATCACTATCAATAATGCCCTTATCCAGGGCTTCCTTAATGATGTATCAAAAGTGCGCATAATGTCCCATTTGGGATCATTCTGTAATTCCGTATATACCTCCCGGTCACTCAGTTGTCTATGCACCTCCCGATTATAGCTCACCGTGTCCATGATCACCACCGCTCCCCCCTTATCGGCTGGCTTAACAGTAATTGATTTGTTGTGCTCTAATAATGTTAATGCCTCCCTCTCTCCTCTGGTCAGGTTCGACATGGTGCCCCCCACATGACATTCCCTTAGTGAATTAATTTGTTGAGACACAATGTTGATATATGCTTCCACAACATGATTGTTATGGGGAGGTGAAAAATCACTTTTCACCCTCAGGTCTAATGCCTTGAGTACAAACTCCACTCCCTCATTGGTATCAGATGATGGTCTCATGATACTCTCCTTCTTAGTGGAGAAAAGTGCTTTTAACCTCAGCACCCGATAAAACCGGTGTAAATCCAGTTTTAAATCGAACTAGTTCCTTCCTTGATCAGGACAAAACGACAGTCCATGTCCCAAGATGTTCAATTGCTCCACAGTCAGTTCATTAGATGAGATGTTGACTACCAGATTGTTGGTCATATCTGGTTGCGTCTCGTATTCCGCCCCCGTGCGCCCCTGTTGGTTTTCTGGTAAGGCGGGGGTAAACTCTTTCTGAGGTCTGTGGTACTTCCGTCCACCCCTCCTCCGGCTACGTCTTTTGCGCCGGATTGTGAAGGTCCTAAAAAAGGTACTTTGTTAATATCATCAGATGAATGAGTCGCCAGTCGTAAACCCAAAGCGACTTTGGTCAAATTTCCTCCCCTTCTTTCTCCGTGTTTTGCTTTGCGTTTGTTGTTGCCAATTATACACATGACCCCCCTGGTAATCTTCCAGGTCTCGGTGCCATTTATCCCTTTTGATTTTTTCTACTTCCGACTTGTGTCGTTGTGTGTACGTTTTTATTTTCTCCATAAGTGCCATAAATTCGTCAGTATTCAGTAATCTCTGAATCTGTATTTCAATGGCAGTCATTGATTGTTTGACTACCTCAATCTCCCGACCAAGAAAGTCAATATTCAGTAGCATCAATTCAAAGGCATATTTGTTATTTATCATTTCAAACGTCTTGCAAAATTCCTCATTATTGGGGAAGAGAGTCGGTCTGAGATGGGATCGTAATCCCCTGGGGATACGTTGTGAGCGATAATATTCCCTCAGTATTCAGGTGAAGCTCCATGGACTCATGCTCAAATTTCTTTCTGAGCAGGTCTACCGAGGGGGTGCTCAAAAACGACACATCCCCACTGTCCCCATTGATGAGTCATTGTGATCACGTGGTCGCGACCCTCTCTCTTCCTTCTCTGACATGCGCACTGGTGATTACCAGACGCGCGGAGGAGTGTGCATCATGGCACCGTATTTTCCCTCTACATTTATATTTGACCAGATGAGAACACTATGTATGATTGATCTTAAGTTTTATATAAAGCAGCTGCTGAGCGGGACACGGATTGGATGTGTAATGTTAACCCTGTATGTGTATGATTAACAATGAGAAACAATGATTGGACACATCTCCATGTGGAGGTGGAGTCTTCACTTTATAAACACTTGTATGTATATTTCACATTGTGCTTGACAAAGGCTATGTGATAGCCAAAACGTAGCAACTTTTTATATTCACGTATTTTATGTGAGCAGTTCCCAAATAAAGGGATTTTTCAACCGGACATGCTGCCTCCATCATCTCTTCCTGAATCGTTTGCATAGGAGCCTGTATGGATCTGGGGCTCCAGGCTGGCTGTTGCATTCCGGTGGAATGCGAGTGCGGTTCCATATCGATTGATTGTACGTCTTGGACTCCCAGGTCGCTGCTGGGAATGATGTTGTCCGAGTAGTACGCCACTTTTACAGACTGACAATAATGCGCACAAAACTGAAGATAAAATTGATTTTAGAGGAAAAATTGTTAGGAAACATTCTTTCCTGTATATTTACTTGTATATAAAGTGCAAGTGCTGCCAAAAATTACAAGGAAGAGGCACTCCGATACAACGTGTATATCACATAAAGGAGGGCCTCATTCACATTGTGGTACAATTGTTCAGGTAGTGGGACTCCGACACTCATAAAGCCTATGCACTAAGTGAAAGGGCTGCCAAAAATTTCAAGGAACCGTCACTACAATACACCCTTTATTACACATAAAGGAGGGCATGATACACACCCTTGAAATTATGATTGATGGGCTGCTGGTGACCCTCAAAAACATTAGGAGCAAGGGCCTGCTGGTGACCATCTAAAACATTAGGGGCGAGGGCCTGCTGCTCAGCTGACCATCTAAAACATTATGGGCTAGGGCCTGCTGCCGAGCTGACCATCTAAAACATTATGGGCAAAGGCCTGCTGCCCAACTGACCATCTAAAAAATTAGGGGTGCGGGTCTGCTGCTGAGCTGACCCTCTAAAACATTAGGGGCAAGGGCCTGCTGCTAATCTGACCATCTAAAAGGTTAGGGGCGAGGGCCTGCTGGTGACCCTCTAAAACATTATGAACATGGGCCTGCTGGTGACTCTCTAAAACATTATGGGCGAGGGCCTGTTGGTGACCCTCAAAATCATTAGGAGCAAGGGCCTGCTGGTGACCCTCTAAAACATTAAGAACAAGGGACTGCTGGTGACCCTCTAAAACATTATGGGCGAGGGCCTGCTGGTGACCCTCAAAAACATTATGGTTAAAGGCCTGCTGGTGACCCTCAAAAACATTATGGTTGAGGGCCTGCTGGTGACACTCAAAAACATTATATGTGAGGGTCTGCTGGTGACCCTCTAAAACATTTTGGGTGAGGCCCCGCTGCTGAGATGACCCTCTAAAACATTAGGAGCGAGGGCAGCCTAATAAGCATGTTGATATAATGGAGGAGGAGGACGAGAAAAGGGAGATTAAACCATCTAAAGGCATTTAGAGTGCTTTTATGTTCAGCCGCTTTCCTTTGGTGGAGTCAGGGGCAATCCATGCCTTGTTCATTTTTGTAAGAGTCAACCGGTCAGCATTTTCAGTTGACAGGCGAATGCGCTTATCAGTTATTATGCCCCCAGCAGCACTAAATACACGCTCTGGCAAAACGCTGGCAGCGGGGCAGGCCAGCACCTCCAAGGCGCAGAGCGCCAGCTTGGGCACCCAATAGTTGTAAGGCACATAGGGATCACTGAGGATGCTGACACAGTCTCCTACGTACTCCTTCAACATTTTCCAAAGTTTGTCCCTCCTTGCGACACTAAGTCGTGCATCAGGTTGAGGGTGCTGGCGGAGTGTCATAAAACTGTCCCAGGCCTTGGAGAGTGTTGCCCTGCCTCTGTTGGAACTGCTGTGTGTTCCGCTTGTCTCCCCTCCTCGGTTGGCCAAGGAACTATGTACTCTGCAGCCAGTGTTGTCAGCTGGAAATTTTTGGAGCAATTTTTGCACAAGGAACTTCACAGGAATGAGAGATGAGAAGTTCTCTTTGTAGCAGGGGTCGATAAGGGTAAAAAAACAGTTATCGGTGTTGGCCAAAATGCGTACAACGTGAGGGTCACGGGAAAGGCAGCCTAACATAAAGTCAGCCATGTGTGCCAAAGTCCCAACAGACAATAATTCACTGTCCTTATCAGGAGGATGACTCTCAATCTCCTCATACTCTTCCTCCTCTTATTCCTATCCACACTGAACAGATGCAATATAAGAAAAAAGAAGAGAGGGCGCGGTGCCTTTTGTGTGGTACCTTTGTTTGTTGCACAGAATAAGATAAGGGAATGCGCTTACCAGATAGTGTTGTGATGTGGTCACAACACCTTGAGAAGCCTTGCTGGTATTTAGGTTCCCGTTCAGCATGCGGGGGTTTCTTGCCGGCTGCTGCCTTTTGGTTCCTTCCGTTCTTTAAGCCAAAAGTACGGTATAAATATAAACAGAATTCAATCCAGGGTTTGGAAGAAAAAGGAACGTTCCTTCAGGCGCTGCTTTGGCTGAATCACTGAGGCTGGTGCAGTGGTGTATAGTAAGAGAACTTTTTATTGTTGTCTACGCGTTTCAAGGGCTTGTAGCCCTCTTCCTCAGGACAATATTACAGAAAGACATACAGACAAAGTTTAAAAGGACGTTTTGGCGCGCTCTGCGCTACATGGAGGGGGTGTGGTATAGGGCACGGCTCCCTCATTTACATGACAAGAGGGATCGCACTAATACTGTGGCCGATACTGTGATCCCTAAGTTCTGAAAGCGGGCGCATGCTACGCCCACTCTGACGTCAATATGACATCACCAGTGGCACTCGGGATAACCTGGAAGGGAATCTTCGTTCCGTCCCGGCCAGGCGCGGCAGTGGAGAGACTGACTGGGAGAAGCCAGCGTGCGCACTGACAGGAATACTGCATGCCAGTGCGAGCGCCCGGATCGAATCCGCTCTCCTCTCAAGCCCAAGACATCACAGCAGGTAATATATATATATATATATATATATGTGTATATATATATATATGTATATAAGTATATATAAGACCTACAAGAAAAGGGGGAGGGGGGGTGGCATGATTCGTACCTGGTGAATTAAGTTATTGTTTCGCTCATTTCGTTTAGACCGTGTAGAGTTAGGGAGTCAAGCTGGTAAATCCAAAAATACTTCACGTTTTTGTAGTTTGTCAAAACGGTTGAAAGGGTTATCTGGAATTTGTTCGATTGGGGTGACCTTTATTGGGTGTTTTCCCTTATCCTGGGTATTGGCACAATGTCGCGATAAACCGTGTTTCAGATACTCATGTTGTATGTTGAACCTATGTTGGTTCATGCGGCAATGTAGGGCCTGTGTTGTGCGGTCTACATATTGTAGACCGCATCCACATTCAATGAGGTATATAATATAAGTTGACTGGCACGTCATATACTGTTTAATTGCGAACTCCATTCCATTGTGGTTTGATTTGAAGGTTTTTTGGTCGTGTGTGATGATTTCACAACACAGGCAACGTTTTGTTCTACACTTATAACTTCCTATTTTATACGTGGTCGTAGGGCCCTTGATTTTTAATGTGTGTTGCTTAGGCTTGCTGGGTGCTAGAATACTTTTAATCGTAGGTGCCCACCTGTATGTAATTACTGGGTTCCGAGGTAGATGTTTCGATAAATATGGGTCGTGTAAGAGTATATGCCAATGTTTGGCCAAAATTTTCTTAATGTCCTGATTGGAGGTACTATATTGAGTGATTAAGTTTATCCTGCTATTTTCCTCCTGTTTCTTTATTGCAGAGATGGTGAGGCATTCTTCTTGTGTGACAGAGAAACTTTTTTTCATTGCATTTTTTAATAATTTGGCTGGATATTTCTTGTCGGAAAAACGCTTTTTAATAGTTCGTGCTTGTTGGACGAATTCTTTTTTATAGGTACAGTTGCGCCTTATCCTTTTATATTGACTGTATGTGATGTTTTGTAGCCGTTTTTTATGATGAAAACTAGATTAGTGTATGTAACTATTAGAATCTTCAGGTTTGAAATATGTTTTAGTAGATATGGTATTGTTATTATTTGTAATTACGATATCGAGAAACTCTATTTCTTTTTTGCTAAAATTCGGACTGAAAGTGATCCCCCATTCCGTGGTATTTAACGATTCGCTGAAAGCTGTGGCTAAGGTTTCGTCTCCATTCCAAATGATGAAGATGTCGTCTATATATCTTTTAAAGTACATGATGTGGTGTTTATAAATGGGGTGATTAGTGATATTTTCTTTTTCAAATTCGCCCATAAAAAGATTTGCAAACGCCGGCGCTACCCTTGTCCCCATGGCGGTCCCTTTGCACTGGTGGTAGATGTCCCCATTATAAACAAAATAGCTATTTTCAAGTATGAACCGTAAGCTTTCCAGTATGAAATTGGCTTGTGGTGATTTCATGCTGATGTCGCATTCTAGAACTGATTGAATACAACGTAGACCTAAGTCATGTCTGATATTAGTATATAAGGATGTGACGTCCATGGTAAGGAAGGCGTAGGATTCTTGCCAGTTTATAGTTTTGAGTTCACGGATAAGTTGGCTGGAATCACGGAGGTAACTGGGGAGGCTTTTGACATATTGTTGGAGGTGCATATCCAAGTACTCAGAAAGGTTGCTGGTTGCGCATTTTGTGTTCGAAATAATAGGTCTACCGGGTGGGTTTTCTACATTTTTGTGTATCTTTGGGAGATGGTAAAAATATGGATTACATGGAGTTTTTGGGAGTAAAATTTTTTTTTCTTTTTTGTTGATATATCCTATATCGAATGCTTCTTTTTTTAGTTTAGTAAGTTCCTTATTCAAATCTGGGAAAGGGTTGTGTGTGATTTTCGTGTAGTACGTAGTATCACCCAGAATTCTTTGTGCCTCTCTTTCATAGTCACTATAGTTCTGAATGACTATGGCTCCTCCCTTATCTGCCGGGCGGATAATTATGTCCAGATTACTTTTGAGAGTACTCAATGCTTTTTGTTCGGGTTTTGTTAGGTTGCTCTTGTAATCTAGGGTATTTTTTGCCTGTGCCACTATTTTTAGATCTGTAGTGATTAAATCAAAGAAAGTAGGAATGTGGTAACCCTGGCTCTGTAGGGGGAAAAAATTTGACTTTGGGCGCACATCTAGGTGTTTATAGCCTTCCTTGATCTGGTCGTCTTTTGTAGTATCTAATGGTTGTTGATGTTCTAGGTCAAAATGTCTTTTAATTGTTAGGTTTCACCTGAACTTTTGTATATCGATGAACAACTCAAAGGGGTTAATTTTATTATACGGACAAAATGACAAGCCTTTCTGTAGTAAGCTATTCTCATGAGAGTTCAACTGGTATGTGGATGAATTAAAGATTTTGACTGTATTAATTTCATTTTAATTTTTTTGGGGATTGTGGTGTGGCGTATCGGACATTATTTTGTTCTTCCTCTTTTTTGTTCCTCCCCTTTTTCCTCTACCTCTAGTTCTCTTTTTATTGGTGTTGGCTTGAAATACTTTGTGATTTGTTGGTAGTTTTTTGGGATGGCCCCTGTTTCCTTGGCTGTCTCTAAAAAATGTTTGGCCTGCTGTGGTGCTTTTTGGGCCTGTCCTAAAAAAGGTACGGTGCCCTCCGGACCTGATTCCGTGTTGTCTATAACAATGATCTTTTCTGATGGCACAGTGGTAGATTCAGGAGTGGGGGACAGATGAAGGGAAAAATTGCACTCTATTTGTGGTGGAAAAATATTATGGGTGAGTTCAGATTGAGGGGTAGTGGTAAAATTTATAAGGTCTGTTTTCTCCTCTGTATTGATGTTGGCGTGTGTTGTGAACACACTGAACAGATGGAATAAAACTTCCATGGGTACTACCCTCTGTAGTGGAGGCAACCGTCTCCTGCTCCTCCTAGTCATCATCCAATTCACACTGAGAAGATGAAATGAGGGTGGTCTGGATATCAACCCGTGTACTGTCTTCCCCCATTTCCACCTCTTCCCCATTCAAAGCGTCCGCCTTAATTGTGAGCAGCGAGCATTTGAGTAGACTTAGAAGTAGGATGGTTACTCTGATAATAGCGTTATCGCCACTCACCATCTGTCTTGATTCCTCAAAGTTGCATAAAACCTAAAAACAGAGGTCAGACATCAATGCCTACTCATCGTTTGTGAAGAGTGGAAGCTGACTGGAAAGGTGATAACCATGTTGCAGCTGGTATTCCACTACTGCCCTCTGCTGCTTACAAAGCCTGGCCAACATGTGGAACGTCGAGTTCCAGCGCGTGCTCATATCGCATAACAGTTAGTGAGCTGGCAATTGCAAGCGCTGCTGCAGCATTGCCAGCCTGGCGGAAGCTGTCGATGACTTGCGGAAATGGGCAGACACGCGGCGCACCTTCACCAGTAGCTCAGGCATATTGGGGTAGGTTTTGAGAAACCGCTGAACCACTAGGTGTAATACGTGGGCTAGGAATGATATGTGTGTGAGCTTGCCGAGCTTCAATGCCACCCCTAAGTTACGGCCATTATCAGACAAAACCACGCCTGGCTGACTGATGGCTGACTGGTGCTGCAAGATGGTGGAAGTGGAGGAGGAGAAGGGGGGGTTGCAGCCACTAACGTAGGTGGCGGCAGAAACCCTGATGGAAGTAGGGCCCCCAATCCTTGGCGTCGGTAGCACCTGTAATGCGGGACGGCCTCCACCGCCAGGCTGCAGAAAGCCTCAGTGTCCACAAGCCTAAATGGCAACATTTCCAGGGCCATCAATGACAATTCTTTTATCGTCTGCACTTTCCTCAAAAAAGCGCCAGACTGCGGAACACCTACCCCTTGGCAAGGGAGATTTCCGCAAGTGGGTGCTCCAGGGAACAGTTGCGGACCTTTGGTGTGGCCCGTCTTCTCTATTTTTGCACCCCACTGCCTTTTCCAGGCTGTTGCGGTGCTGCGGATCCCTTCCCCTCTGTAGTGCTGTCCTCGCTCGGCTTGCCACCTTCCCAGGTTGGGTCAGTGACTTCATCGTCCACCACCTCCTCTTCCACTTCCTCACTCTGGTCATCCTCCTGACTTGTTTACCTAACAACAACCTCAGTTATTGACAACTGTGTCTCATCCTCATCATGAACTGAAATGAATTGCCGTTCCCCACCATCATCTTCTTCTGACTGTAGATGCTCAAGAGTTTGGGAATCAGGACACAAGATCTCCTGATGTCCCTCTTCAAGCGGGCTTGGCGAGAGGCCCAATTTATGGAATGGCGATTAAAAGAGCTCCTCGAAATATCTGAGTGTGGGATCATTTGTTTGCCAAGACTCTCCATGGTGGGAGGAAGGAGAATCAGGGTGAGGATTCTGTTGACCAGACTAGACTTTGTGGAAGACAGGGTGGTGCTTAACCGACTGGAAGCATTATCTGCTGCAATCCAACCGACTGCCTGGTTGCACAGGTCTGACTTCAAGAGTGGTGTCCTGCAAACTGGGACATGAAGCTAGGTATCGTGGATGAATGTGTTTCTTATGCTCTGGCAGCAGGCACAGTTTCACAGCACCCAGGACTACGGCTGCGTGCACCATCAGCAGCAAGGCCACTTCCCCGTCACTTACTGCTCGCCTTGCGCATATTAAATGCTATATATGCTTGCAAGTAGTATTTCACACGTACAGTAGTGCAGGTTTTGTAAGTGTATGCTCAAATAAAGTACACAGAATGTCACAGATATTTTTAGGATGCGCACACGTTATACAGGAGGTATAGGGCAAGTAATGTAGCTGTCACCACCGGCTAATAAAAAATGACACTGAATGAATGTCACTGATATTCAGGATGCGCACACGTTATACAGAAGGTATAGCGCAAGTAATGTCGCTGTCACCACCGGCTAATAAAAAATGACACTGAATAAATGTCACTGATATTTAGGATGCGCACATGTTATACAGGAGGTATAGTGCAAGTAATGTCGCTGTCACCACCGGCTAATAAAAAAATTACACTGAATGAATGTCACTGATGTTTAGGATGCACAAACGTTATACAGGAGATGTGGCGCTGGTAATGTCGCTGTCACCAACAGCCAAACTATTGCGCTGAATGTCACAGATATTTAGCCTGTGCAAATGTAAAATAAAAGATGTAGCAGAGATTGTGTCACTATCAGAAGCGGCACTAACAATTGCACGCAATTTTGTGCAGGTTCCGCTAATAATATGTATTGCAGCCGGATACAACTATAGTCCTTAAAAGGACTTTTGGGTCTCTAAAAATTCCATGCAATTTAGCGCAGGTTGCACTAATAATTATATTGCTGCCAGATACAACAAAAGTCCTTAAAAGGACTTTTGGGTCTCTAATAAGTTTTTCCCCTAAAATATTATGATTTCACTCTCTACACTATCTGTCCCTTCTGTAGCACAGCTCTTCCTGACTAAGACTGAGCCGAACACATGTCATCGGGTGCTATATAGCATCCGGTAAAAGTTGGATTTGAGCCCCTGCAAACATTGTAGGTCGCTGTCTCCAGGCCCAAATCTCCTCTTTTTCCCTGAAAAAGTGAACCCTGCATAAGACATCTCTAGGAGCCGGGCTTTCCAGGCGTCTGGAACCCAGCACTCTATGTACTCTGTCCAATTCAATCACTGCATCTGGTGGTCTGGAGAGAAGGGTGTTGAAGATACAGGTTACAGCTTTACGTAGGTCAGAAGCGGGCACCCCCTCTGGTATCCCACGTAGTTTGATATTGTTGCGTCGACCTCTATTTTCTTGGTCGTCTACTTGTAGAAGTATGTGTCTGTTCAAAGCCCTCTGTGTCACCATATTTCCTCAACTGTGGCAAGGCGAGATTCTAATGCAGAAGTGGCCTGCACCTGAGTAGATAATTGAGTAGAAATATTGCTCAGGTTTGTCTTGACGGCCACAATGGCGTGATCTTGCTTGGATTCAACCCGCAAAATAATGGCTTCCATGTTATGTTTAGTAGGCAGATTACTAAGGAGGGTCCAGATATCCTTTAATTTCGGGCGCTTGGATCGTCTGGTGCCCAAGGAGGAGGCCGAGGACTCAGAGACATCAGAGCAAGTAGGGGCCTGAAAGATTGCAGGGGTAGACGGGGGGTCTTAAATGGTATCAGACACAGAATGGGGCCTGCGGCTGGTGTCTGGAACAAAGTCCCTTGCAGTAGGGGAGAGGGTGCACAGCTGAACCGTCTGTATGAGCGACCTATCCTTAGGCTGTTAGGTCATGTCTCCAGCATTATTCATGGAGGTCGACAGCATGGGAGTTTTGGGCACAGGAGGGTCTGAGAAGTGCGCCGGTGGGGTGTCCCTCACCAGGCCTAGCGAGGCGGCTGTGTGCTCCATCAATAAAACTCCTTGAGGCATGCAGGTGAGGGGCACCTGTGTTGGCGTAACTGATGCTGGGAGCCGAGGGATCGTCTACTCTGGAGTTGTTATGGCTGCTCGCTCTCCAGTCGACACCATCTTGGAATCTGCTGCCAGGCGTGCTATGGCCAGATTTTGGCTGAAGTAACACACAATATGGGGTTCTGGGGCCAGAAAAGAGGAGTCCCGACGACCGGCGCGTCTGACCATCCTCCCTCAATTACAGAAATCCGGGTGGATATGGCCAAGGGTGAGATGAAAGGGCCCAGGGTCGGGGACCTCTGCAATGTGCGTCCTCACAGCAGCATGCTCAGGCGATACACTCCGACATTGAGCAACTTTAAGGTGAATACCCAAAAATCTGAGATTCTGAATATTACCATCCCTGGGGCTGAAGCCAGCCACCTTAAGGAGACTTTCCCATTTAAATAGTCTACGGATTATATTACATATCTGGGGGAAAAACTTCCTGCAAACCCTGAACTGTTTTTTCGGTTGAATTATCAGGCATTTTTGGGGGGTGTCGAGAAAGACTTGGGCAAATGGTCTGCTCTGCCTATCTCTTGGTTTGGCAGGATAAATGCTATGAAAATGGATATCCTTCCTAGGTTTCTGTATATAGCTGAGGCACTGCCAATCCAGGTGCCTGGAGTCTTCTTCACCGCCCTCAGAAAACAGATTGTTAAGTTTATTTGGGGAGGTGTAGGCCCTAGGGTAGGTTACAATATATTAAGTAGGAAGAAGGAGTAAGGGGGCTGTGGACTTCCTGATTTTTCCCTCTACCATAAAGCTATGGTCCTGATGACTATACTTAATCTTCATATAAGCCAGGCTACCAAACTCTGGGCACAATTATTATTATTTTGGCTAGACCCACATGATAGAGGTGATTCATCCTCACTCTAGACTTTTCTCCTTTCCCTCCTTAGATGTTGGCAGAGGTACAGGTCTATACACAAACTCTCAGGTCCGAGGGGTCCTTTAACTCACATTTGATCTCTGCAGTATATGGGTTACTTCTGAGAGGGACGACCAACAGTGCCCCTCCTTTCCTTATTCCCTGGGAGAAGTCCAAAGGTAGTTCTTATACTAAAGAGGAGTGGGACAAGGCCATGTACCTTTTTATTTACATTTGTTATTTAGAAAACAACTAAATTAAAACCAATACTTAATTAATCAATAACATCATTATTCTTGTCCCTCTTTTTTATCCATTCCCAACCCACTCGGCTGCACCCCTTAGCGATGCGTCTCTAATCCGTACGTAAACATAGAAGGAAAAATCTTGTTAACCAGATATAACCACTCATTGAGCTTTGGGGTATTTTGTGAAAACCAGGCTCGAGTGATCAGGAGTCTCGCCAGAAACATAGTTCTAATCAAAAGGATCTTTTTATACTTATGGCAGTTTAACTTAGATAGGTCCCAGCACTCAGCTGTAAATGGGATTGCTACCCTAAATTTTTGGGTGATAAAATTATGGATTCAATCTCAATAGACTTTTAAATCTGGACACAACCAAAACATGTGTAGAAAATGCGCCCTTTGTGAGTCACACCGTGGGCAGTTCGAAGACTCTCGTAGACCACATTAATTAAGCCATATCGGCGTGATATACACTCTGTGTAGAATATTAAACTGTACTAATATGTGATTCAAATTATGCGATGCTAATCATAAATAGCCAAATATATTTCCCCGTACCTCTAACCATAAACATTGGGCAATCAATTCCCCAAACCCTTTGACCTGGGGAGACAGCCTTATTAAATAGTGCCTTAACTAATAATTTATATAGTTGGGAAATCTTTCCCTACTGGCCTAGACTCCCTATCATATCATTCAAAGGTGAAGAAGTGTCTATCTCCAACAGTTTCTTTTACACTAGAAAGTGCTGAACGTATCTGAAAATACCTGAACCAGTTTAAATTACCTAAATTCCCCATTTGTGCTAAACAGGAGAAAGGGAGCACTCCTCACCACCCGTGAAACATACAAAATATAACTTTTTTTCCAAAACCTATCCCCAGCTAATTTATCGAAATCCTGTAAATAAAAAATATGCCAAAGAGGAGTGCACAGAAGAGATCCCTTTATCCCCAGCCATCTTCTAACAGTGGTCTTTATCAAAATCCTGTAAATAAAAATGATGCCAAAGAGGAGTGCACAGAAGAGATCCCTTTATCCCCAGCCATCTTCTAACAGTGGTCCAAGATCTAGAAAATAACTTTCCAGTCACTCTTGATCAACGTTGATTAATTGCCCCCAAAAAATAAAAAAATAAACAAGAAAATTTCCCCCAAACGGAACAGGCGATCAACAGACTTGACCTCGCTTAATTCAGAGAGAATGGACGGCACTGTGCTTTCATTGAGGTCTGGGTGCACCGTCAGCAGGTCGGATCCCTATCAAAATAAAATGAAAGGACCGGCACTCCGTAATTTCTTTGCAAAAAAGACTTCTTTATTCGTCACCCATATGTGACGCGCGGCACAGACATGTGACTTTGTCAAACAACAGGTGATAATGGCTCATTCCCACAAATAAAACACATCTTTTAATTTCACCTGATAGTACACAATCTATGTTAAGTTTGCAACAATTTGGTTTGAGGCTTAAGAGCCAATATATGCCTCCAAAAATATATCATCCAAGTGAAACCTACATACAATTGGTACAGCGTGATATTTCTATGCTAGTCACAAAATTTAAAAAGGGAGACTATTATATACATCACAACTTATCCGCTAAGGAGAGACAGGTAGTCAATCACTTGACAGATGATGAGTTCCTGGTCTTTAAACCCGCAGATAAAGGGGGAGCCCTCGTCATATTAAATAAGGAATATTATGTAAAGGAAATACTGGGACAATTGTCTGATCACAGCGTCTATGAAATATTGCAGGGGGACCCGGTCTGGGCAATTAAGCGCGAGTTACAGGATTTGGTTGACAATAATTTAAAACAGAATGTCATCGATAAAAAGTTAGCTGAATTCCTAATCAACCAACATCCTGTGACACCCGTATTTTATACACTCCCCAAGGTGCATAAATCCTTAGAGCAGCCACCTGGACGTCCAATTGTTGCAGCCACGGACTCAGTCCTTTCTCCCCCTGCAATATTTCTTGATAAAGTGTTGACCCCACTCACAAAAAAGGCCCCGTCATACCTTAGGGACACACAACATTTTTCAGAGACAATAAGGGAGATTGAGCTGTCACAAGATTGCATCCTAGTTACCCTAGATGTGTGCAGTTTATATACGAGCATAACTCACGACAAAGGCCTAAAGGCAATTCAAGCATTATTAGCTGAAAAGGATTTTTTTCTGTCTCTACTTTCCATTGTTCTGCGACGTAACTACTTCCTATTCCAGGACACATTCTTCCAGCAGCGATGCGGGACTGCGATGGGGTCCAATGCCGCACCGCCATACGCAAATTGCTATATGGCACACTTTGAGAGAGAGTTCATCTACCCAAATGCACTATACCAAAACCATTGCATATTTTGGAAACGCTTTATCGACGATATTATTTGCGTATGGCGATGCGGCATTGAGACCCTTATGACCTTTATGGACTACATTAACAGCATAAGATCTGAATTAAAATTCACCCTGCACCCTGCTAGATACATGGGTGATTAGGGGAGTGAATGACAGGATCACAACTGACTTGTATGTCAAAGAAACAGACAGAAATAGCCTGTTATCATTCCACAGTAATCACCCTCCAGCCGTAAAAAATCACTACCATACTCACAATTTAAAAGAGTGGCTAAAATTGTAATGGATTCAGACACACGCAATCTTAGGATGCAGGAGATAACAAAAAAAAATTTCTGATAGAGGTTACCCCTCCCAGCTGTTACAGGAACAGAGGAATAAGGTAGAAAATCTGATAGAACAACCACAAAAAAAGGTAGAGAAAGGACAGAGAGTACCATTGGTAGTAAAATACCATCCCTGGATGGATCGAGTAAAAGCAGTGGTCAACAAACACTGGAATATTCTACAGAGAGCCTATCCCACAATCCAGGAATTTAGGGAATTACCGATGATGTGCTACAAGCGTAATATGAACATCAGAGACAGGATCATCCAGGCTGACATAGGTAGTGATAGGACATCTTCACGACAGCTCACTCTCTCTGCAGTCAGGAAGGGAACATTTCCCTGTCTGAACTACGTTCATTGCTCGAGCGTCATTAAGGGCTCCAACATATCACACCCACACACAGGACAACAAATTCCAGTTCGGGGTCACTTTACATATGACAGCAGTTTTGTTATTTATTTACTAAAATGTCCGTGTGGGTTGTGCTATGTTGGAGAGACCACAATGCGCATAAAAGATCGAGTGGGGAAACATAAATCTACAATTAGGAAAGAGAACACCTTGTTACCTATTCCTTAACATTTTATTGAGAAAAATCATCGCATCTCACAATTGCGTTTTCAAATTATAGAAGAAGTGACCTTACCCCGACGTGGAGGGAATCGGATCCAGATGGTCCACCAACGTGAAGCATATTGGATCCATCGGTTGGAAACACTTGCCCCCAAGGGTCTAAACAAGGAGTATACATTGAACAGCTTTATCTGAAATTAACCTGTGGAACGTATGGTGATTAAATATACATATTGTAATATATTGTGTATTTGGTTTACATAATAGATCGCTGACCTAATTACTCAGGCTCAATAGTAATGTACAAGTTTGGATACATACTCTGCTTTGCTTCATTTATATCTAATTTTGTTTGTATTGGTGTCACGTAGCAAGATGATGTCACAATCATGTGACTAGTCATGTGACTGGGGGACGGATTGCCTCTAGTCACAATCATGTGACTAGTCATGTGATTAGGGGGCGGGTTATTTAAAAGATGTGTTTTACTTGTGGGAATGAGCCATTATCACCTGTTGTTTGACAAAGGCACATGTCTGTGCCGAAACGTGCGTCACATATGGGTGACGAATAAAGAAGTCTTTTTTGCAAAGAAATTACGGAATGCCGGTCCTTTCATTTTATTTTGACCTCGCTTAAGTCAGGACAGAAACCGTTAGAATCTCCTAAAATTTATTATTTTTTGAGATCACCAAATCTAAGCACCAGGGCGGGACAAAAGGAGAGGCAGGATATAAACATAAGAAAAAACACTCCTGAACCCAGACCGGAGGAGTCACCTGAGGGAGACTCTCATATTGGAGACGGGGAGATGTCTGTGGGAAATTCCTCCACATAGGAGGAGATTCTATTGATTGTTAAAAACAATGGGAAAGCGATACAAGATATTGCTGTTCAATTGTGGTCAGTACAGTCAGATGTGCTTATTATAAAAGACAATCTGATAAGGATTCGTGACAGAATTAAGGAATTAGAAAACACAGTGAGCAATTTGGAGCAAGAAGTAAGAATAAAAAAGGTTGAAAACACCACAGTGAAAACTGATTATAATTATCTAAAAAAAAAAACGGTGGACCTAGAGGATAGGTCAAAAAGATCTAATGTACGAATCCTAGGTCTAATAGAGGCTTCTGATGAAAAAAATCTAGTAGGAATGATACAATCTGTAATTTTTGATAACTTTGGGTAGGAATATTTTTCATCATTGTTTCTAATCGAAAGGGCTCATCGGATCCCTGGTGGTAAATCGACCGGAGAAGCAGCCAAGGACCGTAATAATCAAGATGCTAGCCGCCTGTGATAGAGATATGATCCTGAGGCGAGATCGGGACTTATCTCTGATTATTTATAATGGGTGTAAGCTATCTTTTTTTCCCGATTTTTCAAAAGAAGTCCAAGATAGGCAGGCGTACTTTTTTAGATGTTAAAAAACGCCTTCAGGGCAAGGACATCAAATATTATTTTCTGTATCCAGCTAAGTTAAGGATTGTGTTCAACGGAACAGTACTTTTTTTGACACTCCAGATACGGCCACTGATTGGTTAGATAGGAATAATGTTTAAAATATGCTTGTCTGATATCTTAGTTCTTGTTTTTGTTTTTTCTTGATGGAGGTCCGGATGGGGGAGTGATGTTCCTAGTAAAGAGGTCTGTTACCTTTAGTTACAGATCATGGGGGATATGGGGTGTGTGGATGGGGGGATGGTGAGGGGGGGTGGGATCAGTTGGGAGGGTGGGTTGCGGTATGTCGTCTTTTGAGGTGGGGAGCGGAGTGAAGCTTGAAGAATTTAGCACTCTGGCACTTTAGGGTTAATTAATGATTATAAGAATACTTACTTGGAATGTTCGGGGCCTTGGGGAGAAGATAAAAAGTCAGTTTTGAATTTGATACGGAGACATTTAGCCGCTATTGTTAATCTGGTACAAACCCATTTTACTCAGGACATGATCCCCCGCCTCGTGGGAAGGTGGGCTACACAGATTTATCACTCCACGTATACTAGCCGCTCTAGAGGAGTTACAGTATTAATTCATAAACAGATACATTTTTTATGCTTGACATCTTCTATTGATAAGCAGAGGAGATATGTTTTTTTTCATGGTAGGCTTGATGGGAAGTTATGTATTTTGGCTTTTATTTATATCCTCCCTCCCTTCTCTTTGCAAGTATTGAATTGCTTAATGGCCTTTTGTGGATCAGTGACCTGATTGTTCGGTTATAGTCAATGGGGATTTCAACTGTGTGATGAATCTAGAGGTTGACAGGATTTCTATAGGAGGAAATATGCACTCCCAGGCCCAGGGGTCCCCACTGGCTCGGTTTTTCCAGGAGGTGGGCCTTGTGGGTGTCTGAGAATACCTATTCAAAGGAAAAATAGCTTATTCCTGTGTTAGTAAGTCGGGAAGCTCTATGTCTAGAATTGATCAGGCCCCGATAAACAAAGGTTATTTGAATTGTATTAAACGGATGAAATATGAGCCAGATCCATTTCAGATCATGTCCCTTTTTTAATAGAGCTATGTATGGTCAGTAACGATCTTAGAGTAAAACCAACATTTAGACTGAATCCTCATTGGCTATTAATAATTGATAATCATAATCGGATAGAAAGTGAGATCACCTCTTTTTGGGATAGGAATTATGACTCAGAGAAATCTTATTATGTCTGGGATGCTTTTAAAGCATTTATGAGAGGGATCTTTATTAGTATAATTGCAAATTTAAGTAAATGTTATGCTATCAAGGAGAAAGACCTAGAGGAAGCAGCCGCTGCCGGAATGGCTAGATATGTGAAGGTAAAAGCAAAGTAAGGTAGTGAGGTTATGCAGAGAACAAGTCAAGCCTTTTCTTCTGGATAAAGCTCAAAAGAGGTTATTCTTTAGAGGACAGAAATACTTCTCTGAGGCAGGTCGTCCTGGGAAGATGCTGGGTAGGGTAATAGCTAGCCAGGATCCAAAGAAAAAGATTCACAGTATTCGCGCACCAGATGGTACTATTGTTGAAGATCAGGAGGGAATAATAGAAATATTTATAAAGTATTTCTGTGAATTATATAAATCAGAGAGTGTCCTCTCAGAGGCTGTGATTGAGTCATATTAGGATTCCATTTCCCTTCCAGTTCTTACGGACACTCAAAAAGAATGTCTAGAGATGGACTTATGTCTTCAAGAGATAAAGGATGCAATCAAGGCCTGTTCAGGTAATTCCTCTCCTGGATTGGATGGACTCCCATATGAGTTTTATCGTAAATATAAGGAGTGGACGTTGAGCTGACCAGTGACCGTGTATATAAAATTGTAGTTGAGGGTCTGCTGCCGCTTTGTTAACTCTAGATAACTTCTAAGCTGATTGCACATCCCCATGATGTTGACGATCTATCGGTGTCTGCTCTTTCAACTTTCGATGTTCTTTTATGCACCTACCATGGTGACCATGAGTAATGGGGAATCAGGGTTCGCTTCCGGAGAGGGAGCCTGAGGGAAGGCCACGGCTACCACTTCCAAGAAAGGCAGGCAATTACCCAGTACCGCCTCAGTAAGGTAGTGACGATAAATAACAATACAGGACTCTTAAGAGAGCCTGTCATTGGAATGAGTACAAAAAACTTACAGGGAATGTCATGGGTATTTAAGATGAGGAAACGTTATACAGGAGCAGAGATAAAGTATGATTGATGGCCTGCTAGTGACCCACTAAAACATTAGAGGTGAAGGTCTTCAGCTGAGCTGACCATCTAAAACATTATGGGTGAGGGCCTGTGGGTGAGCTGACCATCCGAAAAATTATATGCGAGGGCCTGTGGATGAGCTGACCATCGAAAACATGAATTATGCGAGGGCCTGCGGGTGAGCTGACCATTGAAAACATTATTTATGTGAGGGCCTGGGTGGGACCTGACCATACAAAAAATTATATGAGAAGGCATATAAGCGATGGCATTATATCCGAAAATTAAGCATGTAGATATGATGGACGAGGAGGATGAGGATGAGAAAAGGAAGATTCAACCATATACCCTTTTTTGTGGCGGAAGGGGTGCATGGGAATACAGAGTATTCAGTACATTCTAAACAACACATTTAAAGTGCCTTGATGTTCAGTCGTGGCTTTCCTCTGGTGGAGTGGAGAAGTCAGGGGCAATCCAGGTCTTGTTCATTTTTATCTAAGTCAACCTGTCAGCATTTTCAGTTGAAAGCCGGATACGATTATCTGTTATAATGCCACCAGCAGCACTAAATACCCGCTCAGACAAAACGCTGGCGGCAGGGCAGTCCAGCACCTCCAAGGCGTAGAGCGCCAGTTCCACGTGTCTAGTGTCTAGCTTGGACACCCAGTAGTTGTAAGGCACTGAGGGATCACTGAGGACACTGACACGGTCTAGAAATAAGTGTAGATTTGCGTCTCACTGCTCACAGCAAGCAGAGTTTGTGGAATACAGAAAATGACTGTCTGTCACTGGTATTTTTGAATTAAATATAGTCCGCACACAGTCTAGATATAAGTGTAGATTTGCGTCTCACTGCTCACAACAAGCAGAGTTTGTGTAATACAGAAAATGACTGTCTGTCACTGGTCTTTTTGAATTAAATATAGTCCGCACACAGTATAGATATAAGTGTAGATTTGTGTCTCACTGCTCACAGCAAGTAGAGTTTGTGGAACACAGAAAATGACTGTCACTGGTATTTTTGAATGAAATATAGGCCGCACACAATCTAGATATAAGTGTTGATTTGCGTCTCACTGCTCACAGCAAGCAGAGTTTGTGGAATACAGAAAATGACTGTCTGTTACTGGTATTTTTGAATTAAATATAGGCCACACACAGTCTAGATATAAGTGTAGATTTGCATCTCACTGCTCACAGCAAGCAGAGTTTGTGGAATACAGAAAATGTCACTAACGGTCGCTCTGACTAAAAAAAAAAATCCCCCAAAACAATTTTGGCTGCCTGCCACCTCTAACAATAGTCCTTAAAAGGACTGTTAGTTCTTTTAAACGTCTTCTCAATGATAATTTTTAGATGAAATTCGCCCTACACTGACTGTCCCTTCCTAACAGCAGCTCTCCCTTACTCGCAATGAGCCGAACCCGATGACGCGTTCCGGCCAGCCAATCACTGTAATGCCAGTAGAAAACATGTCTAATGGCATTACAGTGATGGCAATACTTACCTGCACGTTTATTGGCTGCTTAGCAAGCGCCAAACGTGCGGGGAGGAGACTCGAGCATGGTGCTCGAGCACATGTGGTACACGGCCGAGTGCTCGGATCTGCCGAGCATAGCGATGCTCGAGCCGAACCGGTACTCAGCCGAGCATGCTCGCTCAACACTAGTGATCTTGCTAAGATGGGCTGTCAGAAATATAAAAAAAATCTATTGATTAAGATAATGTTTTTGGCGACACTTCTGATAGCACGATCCTGGTTTTCATGAAATGTCCCCAGTATGAGTATATGGTTAGATTTGGTGAATACCAATAAGAGATATGAATATACCTTGCATAAGCAAAGAAATGCCGAAATAAAATGGACTAGAATTTGGGAGATTGGAGTGCTTAGAGCTTTCTTCACTCTCCATCCTTCTCCACTTCTCCTCGGTATTGCTACGGAGGGGCGATGGTGAAGAGAGAACGCATTACAGAAGGGGGGGGGGGGTGAGGGGCCAAGGGGTTTAGGGTGAAAAAGATGTTAATACTTATATGCTTTGTAGAAATGCTTGTGAATATTTAAATCTTAATAAAATCTGTTAATTTAAAAAAAAGGGCACCCCAACCATCTCTAGACAGAATCCCCAAGGTCAGGGAGTGCCCCCAAGGGAAGAAAAGGTGTGCATTTCCTATTACTGCATGCCACAGGGAGCGTCAGGGAGTGATTACTACTACTCCTATCATTGCTGCCACTGCCACTCTGTCCTCCTCTTCTCCCGTTCCAGGCTCACAACATTTGCATTAGAACTTTTCAAAATATGTGTGGTCTGGAGCTTTGTTACCACCTACAACTGGAAGGTCCCAGGAGGCAGAACAGAAGGCTTTGTCTTAGGCATCTCAATGTACGCAAGCCTTGAGACAAAAAAAGTTCCTTGTGCTATTGCTGATTTGAGTCTTCAAACAAAAAGACAGTGGCATGGCTCTGGTTCCTTCTTTCCCTATTGAGAATCATATCCCCTTGACAGTTCCTGGGTCAATAGTATTTCAGAAGTCAAAACTACTGGCACCAATTGCTCAGGAATGGAAATCAATGACAGTGCTGGAATCTGTGGAGTGCAAACTACAGCTAGTTTGTACAGCGTCAGACACTGTAGAAAGCGCTAAAGAGGAGGAGGCGGTGCTCTGGGCTAACGAGAAGAACACTGTGAGGATGTGTTCTGAAGGAGTTATGAAGACTGTGAAGAGTCACCTAAGAGGAGAGTCATCAAGGACAGCAGCATCTAGAGAGCTGAGGAGACTGGAACTATGGAGTGATACACAAGAATTGTTGAGCGCCCATTTACATGGGGGAATTTGGCAGCAGAATTTTGGAGCGCATACTGCGCCAAAATTCCACCAGCAGCTGCGTGGTGTCTACTTCCGACTGTTTTCAATTGGAGGCAGCACTGCAGTTCATTGTTACCACTGAGATGTGAGGGGAAACCTATGTCAATGGTTTGTGGAGATCTGTATGGACTGATCTTGTGTTGCTGTACAACCCAGACTTATATATTTCATTACTAAAGTAAAGTTGTGTAAAAAATAAAAAAAATAACCCCTCGCTTAGATACTCAAAACTATTCAATAACATAAGGGTAGTTTTTAACCAATTAATATCTAAGCCAGAGACTTCTCCAAAGGAATTGACTGTACAAATAATTCTTAGGAGGGTTATATTAGTATGATTTATAAAAAATAACACATCATATAAAGAAATCCAATCCTCTGGTCCCAATACCCCTCAATCCTTGTATTTTGCCTAACACTAAGTGTCAGAGGCTCAATATAAGTGTCAAACAATAATGGAGAAAGTGGACAGCCTTGACAAGTACCTCTATTCAACATGAAACTCGAGGTCAGACTGCCATTAAGATTCAGTCTCACATTAGGGGACTTATACAAAAGCCTAACCATACTTATAAACCTCATACTGAATCCCATCCTTCACAACTGCCTTTAGAGGCATCCAAGGACAGGATGGAGCGGGATCCTCCCCAGAGGACTATATGTTCGCAAAGAGTCGATAAAGGTTATGATGAGTACCTTTATTGGGCATAAACCCATTCTGATCGGGATGTATAATTGTTGTGGCCAACATCCTTGATAGGAGCTTAACATCTGTATTCAGGAATGATAATGGTCTATATGACCCCATAGCTAAGGGATCTTTCCTCTTTTACAATATTAATATGATTACTGCTTCTGTCATTGACTCGGGTAGGTTACCATCCTCCAGTGACTCAACAATTACCCTCAGAAGATGCGGAAAAATAACCTCACCGTACTTGCGATAAAACTCAAACAGAAAGCCATCCGATCCAGGGGAGGGGTTTCCCGAACATGCCTTTATTGCGGCCTCTAACTCCTGTAGTGAAAATTTTACTTCAAGGGATTTCTTCTTTACTTCAGTAAGAAGCGGGAATGTGATGTAGTCCAAATGCGCATCCATCATTTCATCCAAAATATTACTAGTTTTATATATTTATAAAAAGTGTTTTAAAAGTACTCCCTTTATTTTCTCCTGTTTTTCAATAATTATATCCTTGGATGAGCGAATGCTGACAATTATTTTTTTTAATTGCTAACAAATAGCCCCCTTATAAAAGCCTTAAACGCATCCCACACCAGTTGGATTTTAACTGATTTATAATTAACATCCCAGAAATACACCATCTCCTGTTTCATCAAGTCATGCTTATCTATTACCCACAGCCAGTAAGGATTTACCCCTTCCCTATCATCAACCATACAAAGCTCAAGGGATATTGGCACATGATCCGAGAGTGACCTGGATTCATATTTCATTTGTTTAATATATCTATAAGTATTTTTCATTTATTAGAGCCAGGTCAATCCTGGACATGCAGTTCCCAGATTTAGTCACACAGGAATAAGCTCTTCTCCCCAGTCCTAAAAAACCCCCAGGCTTCCACAAAACCCGAGTCCTGACAGAATCGCGTGCCAGAAGGGACCCCTGATTAGATACAGAAGTGTGAGTGTCTTCACCCATAGAAGTCCTGTCTGTCTTGGGATTGATAACACAATTAAAACCCCCATTTACTAGAGTAAGACAATCTGGCCGTTGTTCCATAAACGTTAATAAACAATTAAGTGCATAAAAAGAAAAAGGGGGAGGGATATAAATGAAAGCTAGAATACATAGTCTTCCAACGAGTTTCCAATAGAGAAAAACGAATCTCCCATGCTTATCAATAGAGGATGCCTCGCAGACAAAATCAATCTTTTTATGTATAAACACCGTCACTCCTCTAGAGCGTCTGGTAAAGGTTGAATGAAATGCCTTCTCTACTAATCCGCGCAGCAACCTCTTCAGTAACGTGGGTCTCTAATAGACCGACAACTGCTGGTAGATGTCTCTGAACTAAGTCAAACACTGCCTGTCTTTTTAACTTATCCCCCCCAAACCCGATGATCCGCCACTATCAGGAAGAAGACCTCTCTACTCAGACCATCCCACTCCCTCCCTACCAGTCCTGCCCCCACCAAAGAACAAACACAAAGAATATGCCACTACTTAAACATTATTCCGGTCAAGCCAGTCAGTGACAAGGGCCGGAGTATCAAAAAAGTGAGTTACTCCATTAAAAATTATCCGGAATTTAGCTGGATACAAAAAAGAATACTTAAAGGGAACCTGTCACCTCAAAAAACGGTCCTAAGCCCCCGGCAGCACCATACAGTACCCAGCAGCCTGTTTCTAATCTTACTTTTGTTTCAGCAGTCCAATCCTGTAAAAGGGCTGATAATGATCTTTTATTCCAGGCCGGCGCACCTAGTGTCAGGCTTGAAGTCATGGGGGCAGCGGCCTCCTTGCTTCAAGCTGTGGTAACCACGCCCCCTTCCCTGCCCCTTCGCTGTGACTGACAGCCGGCTGTTTGGTAAAGCCAGCCAGCTGTTGGGCACAAACGCTGTCAGTCACAGCGAAGAGGAAGGAGCGTGGATACCACGGCTTGAAGAAAGGAGGCCGCTGCCCCCATGACCTGTAGGCGTTTTTTTACAGCCCAAAAACTTTTCTTGAATCTCTTTCAAGGAATCCAGAAAAAAGGACAGTTTACTACCATTATATAGAATGGGGGAACACTCCCTGGCCCTCTTTAAAATCAGAGGATGAACCAGGCATCCAATTTCGCGACTATTTAGAATATAGCGATATATATTCATAATTACGAATATTCGTTTAAAAAAAAAATTACAGTATACATCATCATAATTCATCAGTGATGTTTGTTGATGTGTACTGTGTAACAAAAATGTATCATCACTCCCAGTTTCAAGCTTGTGGTCCAAGGCTCCATTTCAAATACTTACATTGACTGTATAGTGCGAATTTTCGTAATGCGATTTTTTTCAGAGATGCGAGTATCATATGTTGAGCGCCAGACAAACA
Organism: Bufotes viridis; assembly: GCA_033119425.1. Taxonomy (NCBI): domain Eukaryota; kingdom Metazoa; phylum Chordata; class Amphibia; order Anura; family Bufonidae; genus Bufotes; species Bufotes viridis. Next base: position 67,248,447 of record CM065595.1, read on the forward strand.
TTGACTGTGTAGTAAGAATTATCGAAATGCGATTTTTTTCAGTGATGCGAGTATCACATGTTGAGCGCCAGACAAAGTTGACTGTGTAGTAAGAATTATCGTAATGCAATTTTTTTCTGCGATGCAAATATCACATGACTGAGCGCCAAAGTTCCCTCCCTTCTGTGTACAAACATGTAGCGAATATATTAGTAAATTCGCAATGAGGAATATTTGTTTTGTTTTATTTGCACAGTACACATCATCTAACTCTCATTTGGACCACAAGCTAGAAGCAGGCTGCTTGTAGCTTGTGGTGCAAAAAAGTAATCGAGGATGAGAAGGCTCCATTAATTACACAGACTAAGTGACGACTAAAGTGCGAATATTCGTAATGTGAATATTTAATGCGATGCAAATATTTGAGAGTACATTGATCCCTCCCTTCTTTCTTGTGAGCCAATGAGAAGGATGCAAATATAGTTGTCAGAGGTTAGAAACATCCCTAGCAACCAATAGGAAAGTTGCCCACCCCTTACTATATAAGATTTTTTCATGGCAGCCATTTTGTGCAGTTTGATGTGATGGTTGTTGTGAAAGGAGCCTGATAACTGTCTGGTGCTGTGGTGTGCTTTTTTAAAAGCAAATCACTTCTGAATCTCAACTAAAATATATTGATATTTAGTGTTAGATAGGGTAGGTTAGTGTAGCAGGTTCTAGTGTAGGGTATAGTTAGGGTACTTTTACACTAGAATTACTGTGATCCAGCAGGCAGTTCCGTTGTCGGAGCTGCTAGCCGGATCCGCCGTTCAGTGTGACAACTGACAGCATTTGTAGACGGATCCGGGTGCGGATCCGTCTACAAATGCATTGCAAGAACGGATCCGTCTCCCCGTTTGTCATGCGGATGGACGGATCCGTCTTGCAGTCTTTTTCACAGTTGCGTCCTTCAGTTGCAGTCCTTTTTCACAATGCCGGATCCGGCACTAATGCAAGTCAATGGGAATTAGTGCCATTCCGGCGACTGATCAGGCTTTTTGGACGGACATAATACCGCAGCATGCTGTGAAATTATGTCCGGCCAAAACGCCTGACAGTGACTGAACGGAAGGCATACTGATGCAAACTGAACGGATTTCTATCTATTCAGATTGCATGGGAATATGCCTGATCAGTTCTTTTCCGGCATAGAGCCCTTTTGACGGAACTCTATGCCGGAAAAGAATAACGCAAGTGTGAAAGTACCCTTAGCTTATAATCCATTTAGTGTAGCTGATCTGGTTTTAGTGCAGGGTGTAGTGTAAGGTATAGTATTAGGGAATAGTGTAGGTTCAAGTGCAGGGTCTAGGTTAGTTAAAGTACAGTGTAGTCTTTAGTTGTGTTTTATACTTTTAGTTAAGTGTTTTTGTTCGAAAAAAATATATATTAGTGTTACTAGTTTATCATAGTTTAGTTTGTGTAGTTGCTGTTGTGTCTGTCTGCGTCAGTGTCCGCGTCCTCCGCTAGTTAAAAAAGAACAAAACAAAAAAAAAGTTTATTAGCGTTTGTCTTACTTTGTAGTTTTTTTTACAGTTTAGTTGGTGTTGTGTCTGTCTGCGTCAGTGTCTGCATCCTCAGTTAGTTAAAAAAAAAGTTTATTAGTGTTCGTTTTACTTCGTAGTTTTTTACAATTTAGTTGCTGTTGTGTCTGTCTGTGTCAGTGTCAGCGTCTTCTTTTAGTTAAAAAAAATTAACAAAACAAAAAGTTTATTAGCGTTCGTTGTACTTCGTAGCTTTTTACAGTTTAGTATGTATGTAGTATGTATGTAGTATGTAATATGTATGTAGTATGTATGTATACTAATGCCAGAAGCCTGACTAACAAGACTGGAATTAGTGATGTGTGAGGAGGACTATGACATAGTGGGAATAACTAAGACATGGCTGGATGATAGCTATGACTGGGCAGTTAATATAAAAGGTTACAATCTGTTTAGAAAGGATCGTCAAAACCAGAGAGGTGAAGGGGTCTGCCTCTATGTGAAGTCCTGTCTAAATCCCGTAATTCGAAAATACATCTCTGAGGGACATGAACATGTGGAGTCTCTGTGGGTAGAAATACATGGAGCAAAAAACAATAATAAAATACTAATAGGAGTGTATTATAAACCACCTAATATACCAGAGTCCACAGAAAATCTATTACTAAACAAGATAGACGAGGCGGCAAATCATAATGAAGTCGTTATTATGGGGGACTTCAACTACCCAGATATAGACTGGGAAACTGAAAGCTGTACATCCCAAAAAGGAAACAGGTTCTTGGCAGTAGCCAAAGACAATTTCCTTTCCCAACTGGTTCAGGACCACACTAGAGGGACGGCCATACTGGACTTAGTATTAACCAATAGACCTGATAGAACAACAGATGTGCAGGTTGGGGGACACCTAGGAAATAGTGACCATAAAGTAATAACCTTCCAATTATCCTTCAAACGAGAGTTTCTAAAGGGAGGAACAAAAATACCAAACTTCAAAAAAGCTAAATTTAGCCAACTAAGCGAGGCAATAGGCCTAACTAACTGGGACAAAGTCCTCAACAATAAAAATACAACCACAAAATGGGAGATTTTTAAAAGCATTGTAACATCTAATTGTGAGAGGTACATACCTTATAGGAATAAAAGGCTAAGGAACAATAAGAAACCAATGTGGATAAATAGAACCGTAAGGATAGCAATAAATGACAAGAAGAAAGCATATAAATCACTAAACTAAAGGAAAAAAATTGAATATGTAAAAAACTAATAAAAATTGCCAGACTAGAGACCGAGAGATTAATTGCCAAAGAGAGTAAAACTAACCCTAAAATGTTCTTCAATTATATAAATAGTAAAAAATATAAATCTGAAGGAGTCGGCCCTCTACATAGCAATGAAGGGGTTGTTGCAGAGAGCAACGAGGATAAAGCAAAACTATTAAATATTTTTTTCTCCACTATATTCACTGAGGAAAATAAACTGTCAGATGAAATGCAGAATGTAAAAGTAAATTCCCATTAAAAGTGCCCTGTCTGACCCAGGAAGAAGTACAACAGCGACTTAAAAAGATTAAAATAGACAAATCGCCAGGACCGGATGGCATACACCCCCGTATCCTAAGGGAATTAAGTGATGTCATAGCCAGACCTTTATTTCTGATATTTACGGACTCTATACTGACAGGGGATGTTCCACAGGATTGGCGCATAGCAAATGTGGTGCCAATATTCAAAAAGGGTCCAAAAACAGAGCCTGGAACTTATAGGCCGGTAAGTTTAACATCTGTTGTGGGTAAACTGTTTGAAGGGTTTCTAAGAGATGCTATCTTGGAGTATCTCAATGAAAATAAGCAAATAACGCCATATCAGCATGGCTTCATGAGGGATCGGTCATGCCAAACGAATTTAATCAGCTTCTATGAGGAGGAAAGTTCTAGACTTGACAGCGGCGAATCAATGGATGACGTATATCTGGACTTCTCCAAAGCATTTGACACTGTACCTCATAAAAGGTTAGTATATAAAATGAGGATGCTCGGACTGGGAGAAAATATCTGTATGTGGGTAAGTAACTGGCTGTGTGACAGAAAACAGAGGGTGGTTATTGACAGTAGATACTCAGATTGGGTCACTGTCACAAGTGGGGTACCTCAGGTCCCTATTCTCTTCAATATATTTATTAACGATCTTGTAGATGGCTTGCACAGTAAAATATCTATTTTTGCAGATGACTCTAAACTGTGTAAAGTAATTAACACTGAAGAGGACAGTTTTCTGCTACAGAGGGATCTGGATAGATTGGAGGCTTGGGCAGAGAAATGGCAGATGAGGTTTAACACTGACAAATGTAAAGTTATGCACATGGGAAGGAATAATGCAAGTCACCGGTACATATTAAATGGTAAAACACTTGGTAACACTGACATGTAAAAGGATCTAGGAATTTTAATAAAAAGCAAATTAAGCTGCAAAATCCAGTGTCAGGCAGCTACTGCCAAGGCCAATAAGATAATGGGTTGCATTAAAAGGGGCATAGATGCCCGTGATGAGAACATAGTCCTACCACTTTACAAATCACTAGTCAGACCACACATGTGTACAGTTCTGGGCTCCTGTGAATAAGGCAAACATAGCAGAGCTGGAGAGGGTTCAGAGGAGGGCAACTAAAGTAATAACTGGAATGGGGCAACTACAGTACCCTGAAAGGTTATCAAAATTAGGGTTATTCACTTTAGAAAAAAGACGACTGAGGGGAGATCTAATAACCATGTATAAATATATCAGGGGTCAGTTTAAAGATCTCTCCCATCATCTATTTATCCCCAGGACTGTGACTGTGACGAGGGGACATCCTCTGCGTCTGGAGGAAAGAAGGTTTGTACACAAACATAGAAAAGGATTCTTCACAGTAAGAGCAGTGAGACAATGGAACTCTCTGCCTGAGGAGGTGGTGATGGTGAGTACAATAAAGGAATTCAAGAAGGGACTGGATGTATTTCTGGAGTGTTATAATATTACAGGCTTCAGCTACTAGAGAGGGGTCGTTGATCCAGGGAGTTATTCTGATTGCCTGATTGGAGTCGGAAGGAATTTTTTTTCCCTTTAAGTGGGGAAAATTGGCTTCTGCCTCAAAGTTTTTTTTTGCCTTCCTCTGGATCAACTTGTAGGTAACAGGCCGAACTGGATGGACAAATGTCTTTTTTCGGTCTTATATACTTATATACTATGTTACTAGTTGCTGTTGTGTCTGTCAGTGTCAGCGTCTTCCGCTAGTTAAAAAAAAAAAAAGTTTATTAGCGTTCGTTTTACTTCGTAGTTTTTTACAGTTTAGTTGGTGTTGTGTCTGTCTGCTTCAGTGTCCGCATCCTCAGTTAGTTAAAAAAAAAAAAAGTTTATTAGCGTTCTTTTTACTTCGTAGTCTTTTACGATTTAGTTGCTGTTGTGTCAGTCTGTGTCAGTGTCAGCGTCTTCTGTTAAGAAAAATAAACAAAAAAAAGTTTATTAGCGTTCGTTGTACTTTGTAGTTTTTTACAGTTTAGTTGGTGTTGTGTCTGTCTGCGTCAGTCTCCGCGTCTTCAGTTAGTTAAAAAAAAAAGTTTATTAGCGTTAGTTTTACTTCGTAGTTTTTACAGTTTAGTTGGTGTTGTGTCTGTCTGCGTCAGTGTCTGCGTCTTCAGTTAGTTAAAAAAAAACACACAAAAAACATATTTTATTCTTATTTAGTTACTGCTTTAATTTTCTTTTTCATTTTAGCCCCAGAGTCCCCATCCCAATTAAGTTATCCCCAAATTCCCTCTTTTTTTTGGCGGCATATTATTATGACCTCACGTGGTCGTTCAGGGAGCCGCTGCCAGCACGGGACCGCTCCTCTACCCGCAGAGGGGTGGGCGCAAGTCTGAGGGTCGTCCGACTCATTCGCGATTTTTTTGGGGCGTGGCAATGCAGGAGGCAAAACTGCAGTTTAGTCCTCCCGATGGGCATGACTTTTTGGAAGGGATGAAGGTGGAGGATGAGGGGCAGGGGGTAATGCCTGTGACATCCCTTCAAGCTGGTGTGGGTGGTGTCAGCCACACAACCCCCGTACCTAGTCAGACCCAGACATCAGAGAGAGGACAGTGGAGCCAGGTCAAGGGCTGTCAGCTGTTCCCCTCCGTTATCCAATGGTTGGCCCTGGGTCTGACATATCGGGGGACGAAGAGGAGGGTGACCGAGAATGGGTGCCACCTCCCTCGTCAGGCATCAGTAGCACTGATGAGGAGGAAGGTAGGCACAAGAGGCAAATGGTACCACAGTTTGCCAGGGAGTCCAGCAGCAGAGGGCTCCACTGGTAAAGTCAACAGGAGAGGGCAGCAGCAGCCAGCTCCACCTGGGTGCACTGAGCCCAAACAGGCAGAAGTCAGCATCACCCCATCTGACAGGAGGTCGGTGCATAAGTCGCCTGTTTGGGCTTACTTCACCCTGGCACCAGACGATGTTACCATAGCAATCTGTCAGCTATGCCATGCCAGAGTGAGGAGAGGGAGGTCTGTGGCTCGGCTGGGTACCACAGCACTTACCCAGCACCTGAGAGTCAACCACTGGTGGAAGTGAGAACAGATGAAGGGTGGTCGCAGCAGTGCCACCAGCAGTGGGCAGGGGACAGCAACTCCTGCCACTGTACAGCAGCCACCCCAACCGCTTCCGACGATTCATTCCCATACCCCCGTTCCCTCTCATAGATGTACTGGTACCGGCAGCCAGACCTCTGCCTCCACTACACTCTCCTCTATGTTCTCCACTGCCGTCCGGCACCAACCTTCAGTTGCAGATGCTTTCGAGCGCACCGCGCCCTATGCCCCGGGGATCGACATGTGCGTTCACTCAATCGCTCAGGCCATGCCCTTTCAGTACGTTGGTTCCTGAATCGCTCAAGTCTTTTTCAGTCATGTATAGTTGCCTTAATCACTCAGGTCACGTATCATTCAGGTACAGTTGCTTGAGTCTCTCAGGCCATGAGTCATTCATGTTTAGTTGCCTGAGTCGCTCAGGTCTTGAATCATTCATGTGTAGTTGCCTGAATCACTCAGGTCATGCATCATTTGCTCAGGTCACGTACCATTCATGTGCGGTTGCCTGAATCGCTCGGGCCATGAATCATTCATGTATAGTTGCCTGAGGCGCTCAGGTCTTGAACCATTCATGTATGGTTACCTGGTAACCTGGGTCCTCGGGTCATGAATCATTCATGTACAATTGCCTGAATCGCTCAGGTGTTGTTGCCTGAGTCACTCATCTCTTGAATCATTCATGTATAGTTGGCTGAATTGCTCAGGTAATGCTTCATTCAGGCTGATGTTGGTCCTTGATTCGCTCAGGCCAGGCGTCATCCATGTATTTGCCTGAGTCACTCAGGTCTTGAATCATTCATGTATAGTTGCCTGAATCGCTCGGGTCATGAATCATTCATGTATAGTTACCTGCATCACTCAGGCCATGCTTCATTCAGTTAATGCTGGCCCCGGAACCACTTTGGTCAGGTATCATTTAATGCATACTTGGCCTGAATCGCTCAGGTCTTACTTCATTCAGTATAGTGTTGGTCCCTGAATCGCTCAGGTCTTGTTTCATTTCATGTTTAGTTGCCTGAATCGCTCAGGCCATGCTTCTTTCAGTATGTTGGTTCCTGAATCGCTCAGGTCCTTTATTAGTTCATGTATGGTTGCCTGAATCGCTCAGGTCATGTTTTATCCACGTATTGTTGCCTGAATCGCTCAGGTCACGTATCATTCATGTACAGCTGTCTTGAGTCGCTTGGGCCTTGAATCATTCATGTATAGTTGCCTGAGTCGCTCAGGTCTTGAATCATTCATGTATAGTTTCCTTAATCACTTGGGTCATGTTTCATTCCTGTACAGTTGCCTGAGCCGCTCGGGCCATGAGTTTCAGGTACAGTTGCCTGAATCACTCAGGTTCTTGAATCCTCCATGTACTGTTGCCTGAATCGCTCAGGCCATGAATCATTCATGTATAGTTGCCTGAGTCACTCAGGTCTTGAATCATTCATGTACAGTCGCCTGAATCGCTCAGGTTATGAATTATTTAGGTATAGTTGCTTGAATCGCTCAGGTCATATATCACACATGTACAGTCGCCTGAGTCGTTCAGGCCGTGAATCATTCATGTATAGTTGCCTGAATCACTAGGGTCATGTATCATTCCGTATAGTTGCCTGGATCGCTCAGGTCATGTATCACTCATGTACAGTTGCCTGAATCGCTCAGGTCTCGAATCATTCATGTATAGTCGCTCGAATCGCTCAGGTCATGTTTCTTTCGGTATCAGGTTGGACGGTTTTGTCTCTCTTTCTGCTCTGTTGTCTACCTAATACTCTCAGGCCATCTTTCAGCACTGCCTTGTCTGGTGGTCTAGCTGGTGCGCCAGGTCACGTCCTGTCGGCCAGTACCTTCTGCTGTCCGCTTGGTACATCCGGGCCATGCCTTCTCGCCATTTGCTTCTCAGTTTCTACTGGTTCGTGCCAGTTTGGCGTCGTGTCTTTGGGTTTCCGGTAGGTGGCATTCTTCAGGTAAGTCAGACCATCATCAAGTTCAGGTATGGGGCCCAGCACACTATCGTCGGTGGTCATTTTGGGCCCTTCTTCAAGGCAGGACCAGTCACTTCTCATGACTTCGCTCAGGATCGAGCAGTAGGTCCCAGAGCGGATGTCATCATGGCCACAGTCATATGTGTCGAGTTGGTCTGTAGCGCCCTCCAACCGGCACATTGATTGTTACGACCACAATACATCTTTCCTACGAGTACCGCTTCTCTTTTTGACCCCCTTCAGGCCTAACCCGTCCTGGCTCCGGACACACATCAGCCAGTTGATAGTTATGGTCAGTCCATCCATGCTCCAGTATGGTCATCGTCATCTCATATACCTAGGCCGCAGCACCTAACACAAATAGTGAAGGCTGAGGAGTTCAGCCTGTATTTGTGGGAGGGGCATAGGCCACTACATATTCCCTCCCCATCATGTCCTCCAGCCTCGGTACGTACAGCGGCCGTGCCCCCATCCCTCCCTCCATACATTTTGTCTATTTCAATTGGGTATGCCCCCTCCAGGCCTACCCGGTCCTGGCTCCGGGCACACATCAGCCAGTTGATAGTTATGGTCAGTCCATCCATGCTCCAGGATGGTCATTGTCATCTCCTATACCTAGACCACAGCACCTAACACAAATATTTATATATATATATTTACAGTATATATATATATATATATATATATATATATATATAAATATATATATATATATATATATATATATATATATATATATATATTTTGAGAGATAGGATTTAAGTGGCCCCTATGTCAAGATCCCACCATTTTACAAGCTACAAGCCAGTTTTCCATCCACAGACAGCTGTTTCGGGGTGTTGCCCCTCATCAGTGTGGAGTAGGATTCTGGCTAACCAGGAGCAATGCCTTGGAGACTACTCAAACAAAACAATAGCTTATCTATTGCTACAGAAGACACCGCAGAAAACACCGCAGAGTCTCAACACTGAGACTCAACAGATATCCCTCAAAGGAAGGAAAACCAAGCAAAGGGGTGTCTCCATTACAGAGATCATGCCCTGAAGGGAACACCACCAAACAGTTGTAAACATAATGGGCCAGATTTATCATTAGCTAAAGTCACTTTAATAGAGTGAAAAAGTCACAAAAAATGCGTAATCGGTAAAATTTCGCATTTTTTTGCAACTTTTTCAAGCTCTGCACTAAGCTCTCCAGTTTAAATTAATCAAATTAATCTCTAGACAGATTTACTATTGCGACTATTTAAAAAGTCACAAAAAAGTCGCAAAAAAAAAGCGCATTTTCACTCCCGTGAGGACCATGCTTATCTTATGCGACTAATAGAACATGCGACTTTTTTGTAAAGACGTGCGACTTTTGTAAAGTTGCTTACTGAAAGATAAACTGCTACTGTCAAATCACTTTTATCACAGTATTAAAGGACCATTAATATATCTGACTAGCCAAAAGTGACTTTGGGCATATGTAAAAGTGCAATAAGATGTAAGTGTAATGATAAATCTGGCCCAATGAGTGCAATCCTCTGTTCCTGTCCATTAGAAATCCTATCCAATAGGATTCGGGGATATATGTTTTAGGAGCATGTGTAAGTGACAAAGATCCCCTAGGCAAATTTAGAATGTTGGTAAGGGAAAAACCTCAAAGTTCAGCTACATCTGTGGCTCCTACGTCCTTACCTATAATTGGCATTAAATATTTGGCCAATTTAATAATATGAAGACAAACTGGCCTTAGAGACAGGATTTTATACAGGAAAGTCTTTGGGGTTTTCCCTCAAGGATATTGTTCTTACATAATTTAACTGAATAAGACACTGATACTTCCTAACAGTTGGTTTATCAAAACGCGGATATCTGGTGATTGTGTGGAGATTTGAAACTCCGACCCAGGATGCAGGTAGAATGAAGTGGCCAATGCACCCTGATCAAGTACTGATGCCATTTGTTCTACTCTCACCTCCTGAGTGAGAACAAGTCAGTAAGGAATACAATGTCTGATCACGACTAAGGAGGTCACTCCCTACATCCTTTGAATCATATGTATACATGGATGCCATAGGAGTCTGTAGTAGAGTTTCTAACTAATTTTAAACAAAAAGTCAGATAGCTGCAGGATTTGATGTATTAATGTATGTATACTAATGTATATATACTAACGATTAATGTATGTATACTAATGCCAGAAGCCTGACTAACAAGACTGGTGAACTGGAATTAGTGATGTGTGAGGAGGACTATGACATAGTGGGAATAACTGAGACATGGATGGATGATAGCTATGACTGGGCAGTTAATATAAAAGGTTACAATCTGTTTAGAAAGGATCGTCAAAACCGGAGAGGTGGAGGGGTCTGCCTCTACGTGAAGTCATGTCTAAATCCCGTAATTCGAGAATACATCTCTGAGGGACATGAACATGTGGAGTCTCTGTGGGTAGAAATACATGGAGCAAAAAACAATAATAAAATACTAATAGGAGTATATTATAAACCACCTAATATACCAGAGTCCACAGAAAATCTATTACTAAACGAGATAGACGAGGCGGCAAATCATAATGAAGTCGTTATCATGGGGGACTTTAACTACCCAGATATAGACTGGGAAACTGAAAGCTGTACATCCCATAAAGGAAACAGGTTCTTGGCAATAGCCAAAGACAATTTCCTTTCCCAACTGGTTCAGGACCCCACTAGAGGGACGGCCATACTGGACTTAGTATTAACCAATAGACCTGATAGAACAACAGATGTGCAGGTTGGGGACACCTGGGAAATAGTGACCATAAAGTTATAACCTTCCAATTATCCTTCAAACGAGAGTTTCTAAAGGGAGGAACAAAAATACCAAAATTCAAAAAGCAAAATTTAGCCAACTAAGCGAGGCCATAGGCCTAACTAACTGGGACAAAGTCCTCAAAAATAAAAATACAACCATAAATGGGAGATTTTTAAAAGCATTGTAACATCTAATTGTGAGAGGTACATACCTTATAGGAATAAAAGGCTAAGGAACAATAAGAAACCAATGTGGATAAATGGAACCGTAAAGAAGGCAATAAATGACAAAAAGAAAGCATATAAATCGCTAAAACAGGAGGGGAGTCAGGAAGCACTGATAAACTATAAGGAAAAAAATTGAATATGTAAAAACTAATAAAATTTGCCAAACTAGAGACCGAGAGATTAATTGCCAAAGAGAGTAAAACTAACCCTAAAATGTTCTTCAATTATATAAATAGTAAAAATATAAATCTGAAGGAGTCGGCCCTCTACATAGCAATGAGGGGGTGTTGCAGAGAGCGACGAGGATAAAGCAAAACTATTAAATATTTTTTTCTCCACTATATTCACTGAGGAAAATAAACTGTCAGATGAAATGCAGAATGTAAAAGTAAATCCCCCATTAAAAGTGCCCTGTCTGACTCAGGAAGAAGTACAACAGCGACTTAAAAAGATTAAAATAGACAAATCGCCAGGACCGGATGGCATACACCCCGTATCCTAAGGGAATTAAGTGATGTCCTAGCCAGACCCTTATTTTTGATATTCACGGACTCCATACTGACAGGGAATGTTCCACCAGACTGGCGTATAGCAAATGTGGTGCCAATATTCAAAAAGGGTCCAAAAACAGAGCCTGGAAATTATAGGCCGGTAAGTTTAACATCTATTGTTGGTAAACTGTTTGAAGGGTTTCTAAGAGATGCTATTTTGGAGTATCTCAATGAAAATAAGCAAATAACGCCATATCAGCATGGCTTCATGAGGGATCGGTCATGCCAAACAAATTTAATCAGCTTCTATGAGGAGGTAAGTTCTAGACTTGACAGCAGCGAATCAATGGATGTCGTATATCTGGACTTCTCCAAAGCATTTGACACCGTACCTCATAAAAGGTTAGTATATAAAATGAGGATGCTCGGACTGGGAGAAAATGTCTGTATGTGGGTAAGTAACTGGCTGAGTGACAGAAAACAGAGGGTGGTTATTAACGGTAGATACTCAGATTGGGTCACTGTAACTAGTGGGGTACCTCAGGGGTCAGTATTGGGCCCTATTCTCTTCAATATATTTATTAATGATCTTGTAGAAGGCCTGCACAGTAAAATATCTATTTTTGCAGATGACACTAAACTGTGTAAAGTAATTAACACTGAAGAGGACAGTTTTCTGCTACAGAGGGATCTGGATAGATTGGAGGCTTGGGCAGAAAAATGGCAGATGAGGTTTAACACTGACAAATGTAAAGTTATGCACATGAGAAGGAATAATGCAAGTCACCCGTACATATTAAATGGTAAAACACTCGGTAACACTGACATGGAAAAGGATCTAGGAATTTTAATAAACAGCAAATTAACCACATCAGCCCCCCTAGCTTAAACACCCTTAATAACCAGGCCACTTTTTACAATTCCGCACTACACTACTTTCACCGTTTATTGCTCCGTCATACAACTTACCACCCAAATGAATTTTACCTCCTTTTCTTCTCACTAATAGAGCTTTCATTTGGTGGTATTTCATTGCTGCTGACATTTTTACTTTTTTTGCTATTAATCAAAAATGACCAAAATTTTTGCAAAAAAATGACATTTTTCACTTTCTGTTGTAAAATTTTCAAAAAAAACTACATTTCTATATAAATTTTTCTCTAAATTTATTGTTCTACATGTCTTTGATAAAAAAGTCCAATAAGTGTATATTTATTGGTTTGGGTAAAAGTTATAGCGTTTACAAACTATGGTGCAAAAGTGAATTTCGGCATTTTGAAGCAGCTCTGACTTTCTGAGCACCTGTCATGTTTCTTCAGGTGCTAGAATGTCAGGATAGTATAATACCCCCAAATGACACCATTTTAGAAAGAAGACACCCTAAAGTATTCGTGGAGGGGCATGGTGAGTTCATGTATCATTTCATTTTTTTTCACAAGTTAGCGGAAAATGACACTTTCTGAGAAAAAAAAAAAAAGTTTCAATTTCTGATAACTTCTGGCAAAAAAAAAAAAAAATCTCAGACAGACTCACTATGCCCCTCAGTGAATACCTTGGGGTGTCTACTTTCTGAAATGGGGTCATTTGTGGGGTGTGTTTACTGTTCTGGCATTTTGGGCGGGGCTAAATTGTGAGCCACCATGTAAAACCTAAAGGTACTCGTTGGAATTTGGGCCCCTTTGCGCACCCAGGCTGCAAAAAAGTCTCACTTAAGTGGTATCGCCGTACTCAGGAGAAGTAGGGCAATGTGTTTTGGGGTGTATTTTTACATATACCCATGTTGGGTGAGAGAAATATCTCTGTAAATTGTCAACTTTGTATAACATTTTTTAAAAGTTGTCGTTTACAGAGATATTTTTCACACAAAGTATGGGTATATATAAAAATACACCCCAAAACACATTGCCCTACTTCTCCTGAGTACGGCGATACCACATGTGTGCCACTTTTATGCAGCCTGGGTGCGCAAAGGGGCCCTAAACCAATGAGTACCTTTAGGATTTCACAGGGCATTTTTACGCATTTGGATTCCAGACTTCTTCTCACGCTTTAGGGGCCCCTGAAATGGACACGGAATACCTTGGGGTGTCTTCTTTCCAAAATGGGGTCACATGTGGGGTATTTATATCACCTGGCATTTTAGGGGCTCCTAAAGTGTGAGAATCCAAATGCATAAAAATGGCCTGTGAAATCTTAAAGGTACTCATTGGTTTTAGGGCCCTTTGTGCATCCAGGCTGCAAAAGTGTCACTCATGTGGTATTGCCAGTACTCAGGAGAAGTAGGGCAATGTGTTTTGGGTGTATTTTTACATATACCCATGCTGCGTGTGAGAAATATCGCTGTAAACGACAACTTTTTACATTTTTTTATTCAAAGTTGTCAATTTACAGAGATATTTCTCTCACCCAGTATGGGTATATGTAAGAATACACCCCAAAACACATTGCCCTACTTCTCCTGAGTACGGCGATACCACATGTGTGACACTTTTTTGCAGCCAAGATGCGCAAAGGGGCCCAAATTCCAATGAGTACCTTTTAGGAGGGCATTTTTACGCATTTTTCTTCTCACGCTTTAGGGCCCCTAAAATTCCAGGGCAGTAGAAATACCCCACATATGACCCCATTTTTGAAATAAGACACCCCAAGGTATTCCATGAGGGGCATGGCGAGTTCATAGAAGATTTGTTTTTTGGCACAAGTTAGTGGAAATTGATTTTTCATTATTTTTTCTCACAAAGTCTCACTTTCTGCTAACTTTTGACAAAAAGTTTAATTTTTCATGGACTCATTATGCCCCTCAGCCGACGCGTCATCTCAGAGCTACAGGACCGCCCGCAGGACGCATCCCTGCGTTAGGCGGTCCTGTAGTAGTTAAGCTGCAAAAACCAGTGTCAGGCAGCTACTGCCAAGGCCAATAAGATAATGGGTTGCATCAAAAGGGGCATAGACGCCCGTGATGAGAACATAGTCCTACCACTTTACAAATCACTGGTTAGACCACACATGGAGTACTGTGTACAGTTCTGGGCTCCTGTGAACAAGACAGACATAGCAGAGCTGGAGAGGGTTCAGAGGAGGGCAACTAAAGTAATAACTGGAATGAGGGATCTACAGTACCCTGAAAGGTTATCAAAATTAGGGTTATTCACTTTAGAAAAAAGACGACTGAGGGAGATCTAATAACTATGTATAAATATATCAGGGGTCAGTACAGAGATCTGTCCCATCATCTATTTATCCCCAGGACTGTGACTGTGACAAGGGGACATCCTCTGCGTCTGGAGGAAAGAAGGTTTGTACACAAACATAGAAAAGGATTCTTCACTGTAAGAGCAGTGAGACTATGAAACTCTCTGCCTGAGGAGGTGGTGATGGTGAGTACAATAAAGGAATTCAAGAGGGGACTGGATTTATTTCTGGAGTGTAATAATATTACAGGCTACAGCTACTAGAGAGGGGTCGTTGATCCAGGGAGTTATTCTGATTGCCTGATTGGAGTCGGGAAGGAATTTTTTTTCCCCTTAAGTGAGGAAAATTGGCTTCTGTCTCACAGGGGTTTTTTGCCTTCCTCTGGATCAACTTGTAGGAAACAGGCCGAACTGGATGGACAAATGTCTTTTTTCGGTCTTATATACTATGTTACTATGTTACTATGATTAGTAGTAATAAAAATGTGTAGATTGGATTAACATCTCTATTGTAATCAACAGAGATTTGTGAACTACACCTGTGATGCTGCGAAGGGAATGGCAGAACAACTAAACTCTTTTCCAGTGATAACTTTACAGAATCGACAGGTCCTTGACGGCAGAAAAAAGAGGGATCTACAAGATCGTTGGAAGTTCCTGCTGCATTCCGGACAAACTGCCCCTGATGGAAGGATCACTAAGGATCTGAAGAAACTGATGGACTTTATTAAATAAAACTGATGGGAAAAATTCTAAAATTATTCACATCTTGATCAGAATAATGTTTGGGAACTGGTTTAGTGACTACAGTGTTTTTAGAATTTGGCTTTAACAGGGTGCTGTATAGTTTTCTGTTAGGAAAATTGTTTTGGAAATGTTTTATTCATCCATGCCCATACTTTGTATATGTGCTGTGCCCCTGTCAAAGAAAAAAAGTATTCTATCCTGAAGTAAATAAAACCTTGTTGATGGTTGCGGGGTAAATAGGATAAGGTGAAGGCAAATCCAAAAGGGAGTTGAGGGGACCTGGTGAGGCAGTAAGGAAAGTCCAGCTCTTCGCTATTTAGGGCATTGGGAGAGTAACTCACTTTGCCTGTTCACCTTTGGTCTATTTCCCGCAAAAAGGAGGGATTTGTGAGAGATAGCATTTTTGAATATAATGATAAAATCATGTAGTACACATTTTTGTCCACAAGATGGCCGCTATCCAGTGGTGTGTGTAAGGACACTGTGAAGGGGGAAATCCCTATGAACTCAGAGTTGAAGTTTCTGAAACCACTCCTATGAAGTTAAGGAGCCAATTACCTTTTCTTAAGGAACACCCCTTATGTCTGCTATTTAACTGAATGGAACTTGAATAAAATGTATTTATATCTGAGAATTATTTCAATCATGTATTTTGTTAATATATGAATAGAATTTAATTTATTATTAATTTATTTATTTATTGTATTATTTATATAACGATGAATTGGTATAATCATGAATATGTAGATTATTTTAGGAATTGAATACATTAATTTTTTTTTTATTTTATTGAATTATGTATCTATTGATTTCTATTAGGATTATTGTTTATATATCATGTATTTACTCTTCACTTAATTTACTATTTAAATGTAATAATGTAATCGGCACGCAGCGCTCCACACGCCGCCTGCACCGGTCTACTCTTGGTGTGCTGATTCCTTCAAGCCAGAGGGCACTAGGAGTGGCGGTGTTTAGCAGCGGCGCTCTCATCCTCCTTTTGTCAGTGAGGAGGAAAGGATACCGCCGCCCTCCCGACCCATACATGATCAGCAGCACACATACGCTGGGCTTCTTCCAACGACTGGACCCATCCATCCTGCGCCTGTCTGAAGGGGGGGGGGGGGGTAGTGTGAAACAGCCCGTGGAAGGCTTCACCTGAAAGGGGATGACTAGCAAAGTGTAGTACCTTCACTGTCAATCAGCAGAGCACGGTTTGGATTCTGTTCTGAAGGCACCATGTGCTCTGGAGTTACATAGAACTGCAGCTAAACTGTCACCTCATAACGAAAGCAGCTGTGTTTCATTTTGTTTGACTTTAAATATAAATTCTTATTCCTTTAAGTTCAATAACAACATACAGTGATTGGGTCCTCTACAATGCTGATTTAATGACGTGGCGAATAATGCAGCGCTTTACGGGAGCGAAGGGGTAGATAAATATATATACCTGTGGTCTATCCTGCTATAATATATCTATCTACTCCATCTCTCCCCAGAAGTGAAGCCCTGAAATTTTCTCCCCCTCTAGACATCAGCATTGTAGATGACTGTATTATTGTACCTTTTTATAGATCTTAAAGGAATATGAATTTCTATTTTAAATCAACCAAAATGAAGCACAGCTGCAGTTCTATGTAACTCCCAAAAACATGGTGCCTTCAGAACAGAATCCAAACTGCCCTCTGCTGATTGACAGTGAAGGTGCTACACTTTGCTAGTCATCCCCTTTCAGGTGAAGTCTTCCACTGGCTGTTTGACACTACCCCCCCCATCTCTAGACAAGCCTCGCATCTAAAGGCTTATTCTGCACCATGAGCTACGAACGATGATCCGTGCTGCACACTGTAGGCAGCCGCCAAGGACCATGTCACCAGCCTAGGACCGCGGCTGAGTCTTCACCGATGGGGAGGTGAACTAATCCCGATGGTTGGGCAGGTGACGCTTCCAGACCCTGGCCGAAAAAAGCTGGCTCGTCAATGCCTTCTTTGCTTACACAGGCACAGGACGCTTGGGTCTAGCCGTTGGACGGAGCCCAGCGTGTGTGCGCTGTTGATCGTGTATGGGTGGGGAGAGCAGCGGTATCCTTTCCTCCTCACAGACAAAAGGAGGATGAGAGAGCCGCTGCTAAACACCGCCACTCCTACTGCCCTCTGGCTTGAATAAATCAGCACACGGGGAGGCTGGATGTGCTAACGCAGTGTTCTGCTACAGACTAGATGTGTCTGATATGGAAACCGAGAGTAGACCGGTGCAGGCGGCGTGTGGAGCTAATTTATTTGTAATAAACAATATAGACAAAATATAGCATTGTGTTTACATTTTACCGCATTCCTGCTGCACACTTAGTACCTGCTGCTGTATGAGGTCTTTATTTATGTTGTTGCCCAGGTCTGGTGGGGGCCCATTCCTGGGAACATATATTCCTGCTGCAGACTTAGTACCTGCTACTGTAGGAGGTGTCTTTGTTTATTTATGTTGTTGCCCAGGTCTGGTTGAGGCCCATTCTTGGGAACATATTCCTGCTGCTGCCTGTCCTGCAGAGTTAGGCCGAGATATATGTGTAGGCCTTATACTCGACTGTTACCATCTACCTGCTGCTGCTGTCTGTCATGATCATGCTGAGTTATCTTTTAGGCCTTTTACCACACCATTACCTGCTGCTACTGGCTGTCATGATCATGCTGAGTTATCTTTTAGGACTTTTACCACACCATTACCTGCTGCTACCTGTCCTGCTGAGTTTGGCCGAGATATATGTGTAGGCATTATACTTAACCGTTACCATCTACTTGTTGTTGCTGCTGCTGTCTGTCATGATCATGCTGAGTTATCTTTTAGGCCTTATAGTACACAATTACATTTACCTGGTGCTGTTGACTGTCCATAATCCACATAGTTAGTTCCATCTATGTGTAGACCTTAAAGTATAGCATTACTATTTAACTACTTTGGTCTATCATGATCCTGTGTAGTTGCGTCCAGAATTTTGTAGTCCTTATACTACCGAGTTATAATTTACATGTAGCTGTTTGTCATTATATTCCTTGGTTAGGCTCATCGATGTGTAGGCCTTAAACTGTAGTTTTACTATTTACCTGATACTGTCTGTCGTTATTCTGGCAAGTTATGAGTCGCCAATCTACAGTATATTTGGTTATTTAGTGGACTGAACGTCCTCACCACACCGCCTGATCAATCACGTGAGCGCTCCGTGAGTCAGGTGATACAGCTACACAGGACCTTGCTGGGCAAAACCTAAAGTGATTATTGAGAATCACAGGCCCCGACAGCTCACCAACTTGGCCTGCCGCCAGCCTATACAGGCGAATGAAAGTCAATTGGTAAAGTACCATCTTTTCTTATTCAAAAGCGTATATAGACATTTTGCCTGATGCTGGAAAGGGGACCATTGTTTATTGATCCTCTATAACAGTGATGCCCAACCAGTGGCCCTCCAGCTGTTGCAAAACTACAACTCCCAGCATGCCTGGACAGCCTACACGTATCAGCCTACAGGAGGGTATGATGGGAGTTGTAGTTTTACAACAGCTGGAGGGCCGCAAGTTGAGCATCCCTGCTCTATAACAACCTCATTTATTGTTATTGAAGATACATGATAAGAATGTTCATTTTTTCAAGGATACACTGATTAAAAGTGAATATAAACCAGTGATTCTCATATAGGTGGATCTCCCTACAAATATAAACACCAGAGCTATTATCACAGGCAATATCTTGTGATACTCCACTTGAACTTTTATGATTTTATTCTGGCTTTCTGTAGTCATTTATTGCGGAGATTTTATTTGTTTATTTGTCTATTTCTGCTGCTGTTTATTTTATTGTGCACATTATTTTATAGTTGCTTGTATTAGACTCGCTTTTTATATATTCCATTGTTCCCTTTATTTGCTGATTTTGTAGCCACATACTATTGTTGTATATTTGTTTGTTAATAGAAATTATTTGTGTATATATTTCAAGTAATAAATAGTTGCGCCAATTATTTGCGCCAAATCATATCCGTTTACTGACAGCTATTAAGTGCCCTCAATCTACAGCTATCATTCAACTTTTATTTAGTGAGAGTTTTGTAGAGAATAATGTTATACTTTTGTTTTGTTAATATTAGTTTCTGTATATTGTAGAGTTATCGTGAAGTGCTGTTGTTTTATATTACTGTAGTTAGTGTTGTCCCCCTCATTGTTGGCCCTTTTATATTCTTCATGACCGGAGCCATAATAGTACGGTGCAGCATTACGTAACTTTCCGCCCAGCACCATACTAGTGCGCAACAAACAACCAGTCCCCTGGACATAATTGCTCTCTGACCATGGTACGATTGCTGCTTTACCAAAATGATCCACACATGATTTATGCGTATATGGAATGTAAAGTACGAACTATTTTTGTCGGTATTACTATATATTATAACAAAAATGTGAATTTTTATGTAGCATATTATAATTTTTTAGTTTTTGCTATAATACATTAATAATTATACTCAATTTTACCACTGTCATGAAGTAAAATGTGTAAAGAGAAAATCTAACTATGGCCATGTTAATTAAAAGCGTTTATAAAGTTTTTACAACATAAAGTGATACATGTCAGATTAACAAAAAATAAAATGTTAATGAAGGTAAAAATTGCCTTGGGTAGAAAAGGTAAAAGTTTCTGAATATGTTCAGAATATTATTAGATTGATGTGTGCACATATTTACCCTCCTGGCGCTTGGTGGTTACCAGCCCTTCCTCCTCATCAGTAGCTGGGTTGGCCATCACCTCCTCCTCCTCATCAGCAGGAGCTGTGGTGGCCATATCCTCCTCCTCAGCTGGAGCTGTCCCGGGTGCATCAGGCCGTGTGGAGGGTCCTGTCTCTTCTACCACCTCCACAACATGGGCCACCTCGGGTGGGGTAGTGGCCTCCATAATGTTTGCTGCCTGCTCATCATCCTTTTCATCCTCCTCAGACACCTCCATCACCCTCAGATCCTGTGTAGCAGATCTGCTTCGGACGGTTGGAACAGGATTACCTGTAATCACACAATGTTCAGGATTTAGACACAACAGATCTGAACTCACAACAAATGCTAATTAAGGCTAGTTTCAAATTAGCAGCAGGGACCTCCTGAACCGCCAGAACCGCATGTCGGATCCGTCCTGCTGCTAGTGTACATGTGCCCCCAGACTACTGCTCCGTTAACATTGACTATCATGTGAGTGGAGCGGCCTGAGAGACGCCGGAATTAAACTACAACATGTTGTAGTTTTATTGCGGCAGCCTCTCACCATGTTTCACCGTTCCGGACCCGGAACTCTGCCATGCTCCCATGATAGTCAATGTGGACGGAGATTAGTCCAGGGGAACATGTTCACTAGTGGCAGGACGGACTCGACAACAGGATGTTCACCCACCAGAACAGCCTGCCGGAGGTCTATGCAGCTACTTTAAAACTAGCCTAAGTTGGGGATGTATGTAATATTAATGATGGACGATTCCTTTTACAATAATACAGAATGCAGATTGCTGTTTATGTAGATAAATACACCCACACACACGTATATTTATTATTAAGTGTGTGTGCAAAGTAGGAAATCAGGCGGTTACATGATACATCACTACCGCACTGTGTGGATAAATATATATATATATATACACTCACAGTGAGGTAGAGATGTATGAGGTAAATGGATGATTTGGTACATGTCACACCAGGTACTAAGTAATGATTTGTAAAGGGTGTATATATACATTACAGAATGTTAGTGAGAGAAAAAATAAAGTAATGTAAGCATATTACCAGGGCAGACTCTCTCTGAGATCTCCCGGATCCAGTCTGGGTTAGATCAGACCAATTTTTTACTATGGCCTTTTCGGTGTGGTCGCTTTTAAACTTCTTCTGCAGAAGTGCCTTGATCCCCAACACTATTTTTTGTTTTTCATCCTGTTTCCGCATCCGATTGTATCCCTTCTTCAACATGCGCTGCAGGATAAAGACACAAGCATATAATCCCAAATTTTTGAAATACAAGTATTAACAATACATGTCCTTATCCTCAGCAACTCGGCAAAAAGTATTTAATTGGAATAAAATCTGATCTTATAATGGTAACATAAAATCTAATATTTCCCCTTCCAACAATTTTATGTGTGTGGGGTCTGAGCAATCGTATGTTGTCCAGCTGAGCTGAGATGTACCATATTTTTCTCCATATATGACGCACCTGCCCATAAGACACACCAAGGTTTTAGAGTGTGAAAATAGGAAAAAAAACATTTTTTTTTAATAAAAGCTATGCTTTTGGTGAGTTTCAAACTAATGGTGGTCTGTGGATGACACTGTTATGGGGGGATCGGTGGATGACACTGCTATGGTGGGATCTAGGGATCACACTGCTATGTGGGAGGGAGGAGGGGAATCTGTGGATGACACATATATAGCATCATACACAGATGCCAACCATAACAGTGTCCCTGTGTAAATAGTGACCACCAATACAGGGGCTGGAGGCCAACAAGTGATCTTGGAATCGTGTCAGGGCCTGGTGAAGTCACTGTACTCTATTAAACTGGGCCCCATTCGCCGCAGTATTTATATGTAAAGTATAGACAATCCTCTGTAGTACTCACTTTGAAAGTCCAGTAGCAGGCAGGGCTGGAGCGTAATGTCACTCAGTACGTCCCACTCCTGATCCACCTGCTTCATTTATAAAGTGGCAGGAGTAGGCGCATGATGTACTAAGTGGGGGAAATAAAGTGCGTCTTATAATATTGTACCCATCTAGTGAAGTGATGGTACGTTATGGGGTGTACAGCTGGTTCGCCTCCCCGTGGTGCACCCTGGGTAACGCTAAATGAACCAGAAAATACTGGCGGTCAGCCAAAAAATGCTACTCCAGACCAATAAGACAAACTATAATTTATAGACTATATGTGTGTGTTATATAGTGTGTGGCAGAAAAATGGATCTGCAATGTGCATGTGATTGATATTTCTCTGCTGTCCTCACATAACTACATGCTACTGACAAAAGTGCTGTGATATCACAACAATACTAATTGCAACAATCATGGATAGCTAATCAGACCTGATAAAAGAAGAAATTGTAGGTATTGCGCAAAAATAATCGCATCATTAATTAATATTTGCGCGATCACGAATATTTTATAACTATAGCAGCCTAAAAATCACTTGTTCAAATATGCAATAGAAATGTAATCTAATACAGTGTTTTATTAACAGTTATGATAAGTTCGTCCTCCTCGCTGCGAAATTTGCTTCCGACCATGATTCCAGATTGTCGCAAAACTTTCCTCCACTTTGAAAAGCATCACCACGCTGACCTACGCCCGTAATGTGCATTCGCAGTCACAGTCGCATTACGCGATTATTACATGGGCGATTTTTTGCGATCATAAAGGGGATGACGAATATTTAGTTCTGGTCGGAGGGAATTTATCCGGAGTTCGCAGCCAACTATTTTATTAAGAGTGTGTAAAGTCTCTGCCACTTGTTAAGCCACCATGCTGATCTTCGCCACCCCTAATGCGCATATGAATGCACAGTACGCGAATATTACATTGCTGATTTTGCACAATGGAAAAAACTGATTGTGAATAACGAATATGCGAATTTGCTAATATTTTACGAATATGTGACAAATATTCTATAAAAAATTTGCAAAATATCGCGTATTCGAATATTGCACCTGTCGCTCATCACTACCCCCAACAAGCTGCACTCAGCACAGGGCTACAGCCCAGAGGAGGGAGCTAAGCCACAATGTCCAGCAAGAGGCACGAGGCGCCACAAGAGCAGGAGGGGAGAAGGCAGAACAGCAGCAGCGGAGAGGGAAACGGAATGGAGGCAGGGGAAGCAGGCAGAGGTAAACAATAATTACTCCCTCTCACATCATTGGCCAGCCAGCCAAAGTATTGGCGTCCAAGCACATAACAATCCAGCTTTGGAGCGCAGTCTGAGCTGCACCAGGGTCACGGGAAGGCAGGAGGCAGGTCGGGGACAGGAGGAGTGCGCGATGTCGCATCCTCATGTCAACCCCCCTCGAGGCTATGTACCTTACTCATAAGATCTCAGTATCATGTGGAATTCAACAAAATAGCTATAAGATACTGACCAGATGGTACTTGACACCATTTAGATTACATAAGTAGGGACCATGGAAAATATTGGGTGGTCCAGTCCCAGGATCTTCCAGCTACGGAATAAATTATTCCATGTCTCCGTCCATATATCCCTGGAATTGCAGTACTTTTCATGTTCCCAGGCCCAGCCCACCGCATAAAGAAAGGTATTTTTTGCTGTTTTGTGGTAGCTGTGCGATTGGTGATACCAAGATTTTGGAAGTCTACAGTTGCGCCTTCTAGAGTGAACTGGGCTGAGGAACTCTATAGGATTATAAGAATGGAGGATATGATGGCCTCTAAAGCAGGTACTTACTCCACCTTCAGCTCCTTAGAGCTCTGGGTTTTCTTTAGAGACTCGCCTTCTTACCTCAGTTGATTGGAAGGAGACCTGACTTGAGGTTGCTTTCTCTTTTCTTTATGTCCTTTTCCTTATATAGTGTATTAAATTCAGGTTTCTAGACGGAACTACTGTAAAATATTTCTAATGCAATCGCTATGACTACTTTATGTTGATATAGAGAGCTTGGCTATCCTTTCTATATTATTTTATTTTCTCAATACTATGCGTAATCTACAGAAATAGGACCCTCCCCTGTTGTGTTGTGTCTTGTGTTGTCTTCCCTAATTGTTATTATTGCTATTTGGACATCAGTCTTACATGAGAAGTTGTTATATCTTATGCTTGGAGATTGTTTGCCTTGCATTCATGACTTGCTTGTATTACCCTATTTTTATTTTTATTGTGTCTGTATAAATAAAAAACTTTGATTTACCCTAATACCTTTTTTTTAAACAAGCGGATGCCAAACGTTACATTGATTTTACTAGCCACTACTATCGTATATGGCTCTGCATTGTTCCCTACAGACAATACCATAGGGTCCATAAAAATTTAACTAAAGAGGCTGATTTTAAATATAAATCTGATGTCCTGTTTAACGATTTTAGGGAGAAGAATTATCCCAAACATCTTATGGATTCAGTCTATAATAGGGCCAAATCTTTATTACAAGCTGATTGTTTGACACCTAAGACAGTGTAAAAACAAAACTGACTGTGATTCTTATAAATTTAATTTTTTTGCTATTTGCTACTAGGGTTGAGCGAACCCGAACTGTAAAGTTCGGGTTCATACCGAACTTTAGGATTTTAGTACCCGGACACGAACATTTTTGTAAAAGTTCGGGTTCGAGTTCGGTGTTCGGCCGTTTAATAATGCTTGTTGATTGGCTGCAGGCTTCGTTTTTTAGAATATATATATTTTTTTCAATCTCTACCCTTGCTCCACTTCTACATACTCCTCCCCGACAAACATCCCCGTCACCATGGGAACGCCTGGGGGTTAGAATATACTATCGGACTTGAGTTTCAGTGAGATTGTGAAAACTCAGATTCGATGGTATATTCTAACCCCCTGGCATTCCCATGGTGACGGGGACGCTTGTCGGGGAGGAGTATGTGAATATTATTGCCGCTGATCACTACTGAGCTATGACATCTGTTCCTATTCCGTAATATGGGTGCATTTAAGTGACAATAGCTGCAATACCGGGTCCTCTGCACCTGTGGGGACGCTTGAAGTTTAGAATGTACAAACACATATCGGCCCCTGCTGTCCGGCGTCACGCGACCTCTGACAGGGCGCTGTGATCCGCACAATTAACCCCTCAGGTGCAGCACCTGAGTGGTTAATTGTGCGGATCAAGGTCGGCCAAACCCAGCGAACCCGAACTTTCAGGTGTTCGCTCAATTCTAATTGCTACATTTAATTCTTCGCACAAACTTTTATGGTTCATTTTGTCAAAACACACAGGCCAAAACATGCATGTGTTACTGAATGACCCATTCTTCTCACAGCTCCCCCATTCCCCCAAACAGAATATCTCCTTCAGAAGGGGTCAGAAGGAGTATATTGCAGAGTATACTAGCCCTCCGTGTACTCAGGAAAGACCAAGTATGTCCGAATACAAATAAAATTGGTCCTCCTGGCGTTTATAAACGCGAAGTCCCAAAGTGCTTCACAACCATAGCACATGGTACTTTCTCTTTCCACTCTACCTTGTGCATCTGGACCTACACCAAGGAACTCCTCTATAATGAGTTGAGTTCCCTTATAGGCGATAAGCTGTACCTGCACCATAGGCATCAAAGGCGATAAGTATCTAATGCCACTAGCGATAGATTTGTCTTTGTTTTCAAATTCAGCCCATTAGCTAACCATATTAAGCATACGATCATGAATAATTGAGACCTACTTAGGACAGAATCAGGTTTGGGAACGGTCATTCACCAAAAACCCCTTATTACCTTCAAAAGAACATGTACCATCAAAGACAAATTAGTGAGTAGTGTGTTTAAAGAGGCCGACACGGGCAGCCGTTGGCCAGTGGCGTACACACAATCCATGGGGCCCCGGTGCGAAACTGATCCATGGGGCCCCCTCCCCGTCGCCCCCCCCCCCCCTAATTTCTGAGAGCGCTGCTAATGGCCATTTCAGCCCCAGTTTACTACTAAAATTATTTTGGCTAAATAAAGTATATTACAAAAATGTAACCTATCACTTGCCATTTCCGTGCGGCTAATCCGCTGCGTGAAAGAGTGCCAAGCCCCGCTCCAGACAGCAGAGAACAGAGCACTAACAGGATTGATAATGCTCTGTGCCTCTCTGTGATCTTTTAACTACAAAATCACGGTGACAACTTTATCTCACTGTGATTTTGTAGTAAAAAGATCACAGAGAGGCACGGAGCATTATCTATCATGTTAGTGCTCCGTGTCTCTGCTGTTCGGAGCGGGGCTTGGCACTTATTCACACAGCAGATTACCCATACAGGATGTTAAAGAGCCCTAACCCCAATGCACGGCTACAGTTACCCCGTCCTAATAAAATCTAGTCCTACCTCATCCAGAGTGTCGCTGGTGTCGGCGTGATGTCCGCTGGATCCAGAACAAGGTCCCTGTGGTGAGAAAAAAAGAATAATTACATAAGGAAGGGATGGCAACTGACCCTGTGAAATCCCCAGCAGGGGGCACTGTGCTGGCCTTTAAGACTGAGCCATGCCAATGTATAGCAGAGTAATCTAGTGCTACCACACAGTACTAATGCCCACCTTGAGGCCCCTCACAGTACTAATGCCCACCTTTGTTCCTGTAACAGTAGGTATACTCAGATATGTGCCCCCTCACAGTAGTTATGCCCAGTTATGTGCCCCCTCACAGTAGTAATGACCAGAATATGTGTCCCCTCACAGTAATATGCCCAGATATGTGTCCCCTCACAGTAGTAATGCCAAATATGTGCCCCCTCACAGTAGTAATGACCAGATTATGTGTCTCCTCACAGTAATATGCCCAGATATGTGCCCCCTCACAGTATTAATGACCAGAATATGTGCCCCTTCACAGTATTTATGCCCAGTTATGTGCCCCCTCAAAGTAGATATGCCCAGATATGTGCCCCCTCAGAGTGGTTATGCCACATTATGTGTCCCTCAAATTAGATATGCCCACATATGTGCCCCCTCACAGTAGTTATGCTTTCATATGTGCCCCCTCAATCCTCATAGTTATGCCTTCATATGTGCCCCCCCTCACAGTAATGCCTGATTAGGTGCCCCCTCAAATTAGTTATGCCCCCCCCCCTCTTGCCCTTTGCCCCTTGCCCCCAGTCTGCAGCCTTAGAAAAAAAAAAAAACATACTTACCTTCTTCCCTGATGACATGCTCCCTCACTCATCTCGGTGCTGGCTGTGCTGAAGGCAGATTCCCGGGTCTTCAGATCTCCTCCCACAGCCAGCAGCGCGATCTGGGGCCAGCAGGGGGAGCTCCTGAGCTGTGAAGAGCAGTGAAGCAGGGATGAAAGAGGTTTCCCTGCTTCACTACTGAAAAGAAATGCCGACCAGCCGGGTGTGTGAGTGCGCGCACCCCCCCCCCTCTCCCCCTCCCTCCACATTATACATGTAATGGAGCGCTCTGTACTTTGTGCTGGGCCCCATCAGAGCGCTCCATTACATGTTAGTACAACATGATTTAGGGTAGCTTGCTGGCCTGGGGGGTGGGTCCACAGGCGGCCGGGCCCCCTGGAGTGCGGGGCCCGGTCGCAACTGCGACCCCTGCGACCCCTGTATGTACGCCACTGCGGTTGGTTGACCAGCCGCAGACCAATTGGCAATTTTTTATGTGGAAATTGTTCCTTTTGCCAGTATAATTGTTGCAAAAGAATCTTTTTCATATGTGGAGTGCGCCACAGAGTGATACAGTTCATCAGTTGCAGGACGCAGTTTGTGGTATATGTTGTCCTCTTTATCTGTGGCGCATTCTACATTGGGAAAACGATTAGACCTCTCTTTCAGCGATTCAGGGAACATTTGAATTCAGTGCGCTCTGGCAAAGGATTCCCCAGGCTCATCAAGCATGTGCGAACGGATCATGGGGGGTGATGTAAAATGTCTTAGTTTTGGAGGGTTAGAGGTCATCTCCCCTCTAAACCAAGGCGGAGATAGACACCGTTTTCTCCTCCAGCAAGAAGCATGCTGGATCATTCGCACTGATGCGACGGGGGCCCTGGGGCTCAATGAGCGGAATGATCTCAGTGTTTTCATCCGAGTTCATAGGATTTAGGTTTATAACTAGTATCCCTGGTAGGTTACCGGGGATTATGATGGACCTCCAATCAGCCTTAGGGTAATGTCATTATTTTGCCATGAGTGTTTTCTTTTACTTGGTATGTTTGTGCGTGGATGAGCGCACCATTATATTATATATGCTTGTACTGCGCGTGAGCCGGCGTCTTCGTTGCTTAGCAACTCAGCGCATGGTGTCTTCTTAAGGTGCGCATTGTACAGGCGTCATTGATTGTAGCCGGAAGAAGCGCTACATGGTGTGCCTCGTGTAGAAGACGTCCGCCTATGCCCCACATGGAATCTGTTATTACGCAGTGGTGAGTGTCGCCTCTTTCTTTTTCTTTCTTCTGTCGATTTTTGACCATGGATCTTGTGTAGACTGAGCACCACCACACTGCTATTTGCCCACTGCTGCTCAGGACTTGAACATTGGAGCGCTTGGTGCGGTGCTGCCCTGCTTTTCTCTCTTTGGATATTTATTGCATGCCTCATTGATTTAGGGCTGTTGTACGCACCTGTGTAGAGCGCGATACATTCTCATTCATTGGAAGTCCGTTCGACTAAATATGTCTGAAGACGTGGCACCGGGCATTAATACGGGCAGAGAAGGGGCGGACGCCTTCTTTATTGAGTGCAATTCCAAAGATACTTTGCACTCTATGAGCACAAGGACTTTAGAAACTCATGTTTCCCAGCTGGCTGATCTGGGAGGTTCGATTGTTCTGGACCATCAATTCCCTGAGATCCTATTAAGAAAGTGGTAGAGTTCCACGGGGTCTAAGAATTTACAAAGAGTTGGCACAATTCGAGGACGATTCAACCTTTAATACTGAATGGAAAGAACTACATATGACCTTCTCACTACAAATCCAGCAACTGGTTCTGCGAAGAAACGAGCAGGAGTATGAAGTGGTGAATGATGACCTTATGAAAGCTGAGGACATCTTACGTACGAGGTTGACTGAGGCTCAGTTCCAGTCAATTGAGAAGCGCCTCAATAAAAAGCTGGTGTTAGCACAGAACGAGATAAAAGAACGCAAGAAAGATAAATTCCTGCGTGATAAATGCGATTATGATACGGGACGAGTATTTGATTGGAACCCCCAAAGATCAAGGAGAAGACGTCCCTTTCGTCGGAACAAATCAGATTTCTGGACTACAGATTCAGACTGTAGTATTTCGGATGACCCAAACTCCACGGCCGACCAAAATCAGCACAAGACCCCTTTAAACCCCGCATTAGACGAGGGGGGAGACGGAGGAGGTAGCAGAGTCAGAAGATCGACTCGGAGCCGCAAACAAGTCTCCTGGAGACATTGATAGATTCTGAAAATGCCCCTAATCTAGTTCTGAATCTGACTAATGTCGAGCTGTCGCCAGCCTGTGTCTCAGTCCTCAATCGAGGACTGGGATATAGTCTCGTTGAACAGTTCGACAGAGTGTCTTTTAAAATAGATCTGTACAAAGCGGTGCACAAATTATTTCTGCGCAAATCCTTCGCTGAAGCTCCACCCAGGGTCCCGATGACCAGAGAAGGAGAAATTCCAGTGTCCCTGGACCACTTGGGCTTCTTTGAGGAAGGGAAATTTGATTAAATGGAACGCGAATGCCTGAGTCTCTTAACTGACATTCCTGTATTAGGAGAATCTGAGGAAGTCCACAGTGTGTTCACGGAGGGATTAAATCCACGTTTTGCCCCCTATGCCCGCCGGCAGTGGCATCGACATCTTTTATAAGAGAGTGTTACGTGATATGCGAGCCCTTCTGTATCCCAGGTCTTTTGCCAATATTACTGAAGATGAACAGAGGGCATTACGTTGGTTACAAAAATGTACGGATGTCGTGGTCAAGCCGGTGGACAAGGGGGGCAATGTAGTGGTGATGCCAACAGAGTATTATTATGCTGAAGCAATGAGACAGTTGTCTGATGTTGGTACTTATGAGAGGTTAACCGGTGACCCCACTGAGGCCTTGCGAAAGTCACTTATTTTTTTATTAGAGAGATTTGTTGATACAGGTTTTTTTGGTGAACAGTGTGCTTGATAAATTGGTCCCTACCTGCCCCCGTAAGCTGTCCTGGTATTTCTTGCCTAAGGTGCACAAGTCACCGACCTGACCCCCTGGACACCCTTTTGTGGCGGGGATCGGGTCGGTGACCAAGCCCTTGTCCAAGTACCTGGATTGGCTGTTGCGGCCTGTTTTGCGTAAGTCCCCCACATACCTACGAGACACTAAGGACTTCCTTGTTGCCCTGGAGGATATCCAGTGGCAGGAAAGTTGGAGCCTTGTTTCACTAGATGTAGAGAGCCTCTACACCCGGATATCGCATGGCCCGGGTGTGGCAGCGGTTCTTAAGGTGCTCCGCAACACTGGCAAAAGTGAGGTATACCATGAGTTTATAGAAGAGGCACTGAATTTTGTTTTAATGAACAACTCGTTTAAGTTTGGCCATACCTGGTATAAACAATTGCATGGCACTGCCATGGGTACGCCCGTGGCATGTACCTTTGCATATATCTATCTTAGCAAGTTTGAAGATAGGTATGTCCTGACTATTAATAACCCTTTTCTTCATTTGATACACAGGTTTGTCCGCTATGTGGATGATGTCTTTATGGTGTGGAAGGGAACGCGGGCACAGTGTTTGGAATTTGTGGCTTATCTAAACTCCGTCAATGATATGAATATGCTATTCACTTTGAATTTTGGTGGAACTTCCCTTGAATTCCTTGATGTGCGGATCTCCATAGTTAATGGGGCCATCATCACGGAAACCTTTCGCAAGCCCACAGCGTCCAATTTCCTTCTGCACCATGACAGTTTTCATTCACACAGCGTGAAGGAGGCAATTCCGTATGGCCAATTTATACGCCTAAGGCGAATTAATAACACTTATGCTGGATACAATAAACAAGCATGTGATTTGAGATCCCGACTCCTACAAAGGGGTTACCCCCGCAAAGTGGTAGACAGGGCTTGCACGAGAGCTCGGTCTAGAACACGCACGGATCTCCTCCGTGGAACAAGCACTAAGGAACAGAAGGGCGAAGCCAGCGATAGATTTGTCTTTGTTTTCAAATTCAGCCCATTAGCTAACCATATTAAGCATACGATCATGAATAATTGGGACCTTCTTAGGACAGAATCAGGTTTGGGAACGGTCATTTACCAAAAAACCCTTATTACCTTCAAAAGAACATGTACCATTAAAGACAACTTAGTGAGTAGTGTGTTTAAAGGGGCCGACATGGGCAGCCGTTGGCTGACCAGCCGCAGACCAGTTTTCTCCTCCAGCAAGAAGCACGCTGGATCATTCGCACTGATGCGACGGGGGCCCTGGGGCTCAATGAGCCGAATGATCTCAGTGTTTTCAGGATTTAGGTTTATAACTAGTATCCCTGGTAGGTTACCGGGGATTATGATGGACCTTCAATCAGCCTTAGGGTAATGTCATTATTTTGCCATAAGTGTTTTCTTTTACTTGGCATGTTTGTGCGTGGATGAGCGCACCATTATATTATATATGCTTGTACTGCACGTGAGCCGGCGTCTTCGTTGCTTAGCAACTCAGCGCATGATGTCTTCTTAAGGTGCGCATTGTACAGGCGTCATTGATTGTAGCCGGAAGAAGCACAAAACCGCGCGAAACGGCCGTTGCTACATGGTGTGCCTTGTGTAGAAGGCATCCGCCTATGACCCACATGGAATCTGCTTTTCTGCACATGCAATAAATGAAGATTACGCAGTGGTGAGTGCCGCCTCTTTCTTTTTCTTTCTTCTGTCGATTTTTCACTTTCTGTTATTTCGGCCCCAGCACCCAGACAGAGGAGAGAGGTCCCACAGCAAGGAATAAGGCGTCATATCACCCACCACTGGAGAAGGCCAACTTTCAGTTATTTAGGCCCCAGCACCCAGACAGAGGAGAGAGGTCCCACAGCAAGGAATAAGGTGTCATATCACCCACCACTGGAGAAGGCCACTTCCAGATATTTAGCCCACAGCACCCAGACAGAGGAGAGAGGTCGCATGGCAGAGGTTCAGGCTTCATGTCACCCACCATTGTAACAGGCCACTTTCAGTTTGTTAGGCCCCGGCACCCAGATTGATGAGAGGTTCATTCAACTTTGGGTTTCACCGCAAGATCATGGTAAAGTTAAAAAAATGAGGATTCAATAAAGAAGTGCCCCGGAGTACAAGAATACATGGTTGAGGGGGGGGGGGGGCAGCTATAAATATCACAAGGTGAGGGGCAGGTCCTGTGGGATCCATGCCTGGTTCATTTTGATGAACATCAGCTTGTCCACGTTGGCTGTGGACAGACGGCTGCGTTTGTCAGTAATGACGCCCGCTGCCGCGCTGAATACACGTTCAGACAAAACGCTGGCAGCCGGGCAGGCCAGCACCTCCAAGGCATAAAATGCTAACTCTGGCCACATAAACAATTTGCAGACCCAGAAGTTGAATGGGGCCGTACCATCAGTCAGTACGTGGAGGGGTGTGCACACATACTGTTCAACCATGTTAGTGAAATGCTGCCTCCTGCTAACACGTTCCGTATCAGGTGGTGGTGCAGTTAGCTGTGGCGTGGAGACAAAACTTTTTCACATTTCTGCCATGCTAACCCTGCCCTCAGAGGAGCTGGCCGTGACACAGCTGCGTTTGTGACCTCTTGCTCCTCCTCTGCCTTCGCCTTGGGCTTCCACCTGTTCCCCTGTGACATTTGGGAATGCTCTCAGGAGCGCGTCTACCAGCGTGCGCTTGTACTCGCGCATCTTCCTATCATGCTCAAGTGCAGGAAGTAAGGTGGGCACATTGTCTTTGTACCGGGGATCCAGCAGGGTGTCAAACCAGTAGTCCGCACACGTTAAAATGTGGGCAACACTGCTGTCATTGTGCAGGCACTGCAGCATGTAGTCGCTCATGTGTGCCAGGCTCCACAGAGGTAAGGACAAGCTAGCCTCTGTGGGAGGCGTATCGTCATCGTCCTCCGTATCCCCCCAGCCACGCACCAGTGATGGGCCTGAGCTGTGTCGGGTGCCACCCCGCTGTGAACCTGCTTCATCCTCATCCTCCTCCTTATCCTCCTCGTCCTCCAGTAGTGGGCCCTGGCTGGCCACATTTGTACCTGGCCTCTGCTGTTGCAAAAAACCTCCCTCTGAGCCACTTCTAACAGACTGGCCTGAAAGTGCTAAAAATGACCCCTCATCCTCCTCCTCCTCCTGGGCCACCACCTCTTCTATCATTGCCCTAAGCGTTTTCTCAAGGAGACATAGAAGTGGTATTGTAACGCTGATAACGGTGTCATCGCCACTGGCCATGTTGGTGGAGTACTCGAAACAGCACAACAGGGCACACAGGTCTCGCATGGAGGCCCAATCATTGGTGGTGAAGTGGTGCTGTTCCGCAGTGCGACGGACGTGTGCGTGCTGCAGCTGAAACTCCACTATGGCCTGCTGCTGCTCGCACAGTCTCTCCAGCATGTGCAAGGTGGAGTTCCACCTGGTGGGCACGTCGTATATGAGGCGGTGAGCGGGAAGGCCGAAGTTACGCTGTAGCGCAGACAGACGAGCAGCAGCAGGATGTAAACGCCCGGAAGCGCGCACAGACGGCCCGCACTTTATGCAGCAGCTCTGACATGTCGGGGTAGTTGTGAATGAACTTCTGCACCACCAAATTCAACTCATGCACCAGGCAAGGCATGTGCGTCAAACCGGCTAGTCCCAGAGCTGCAACGAGATTTCGCCCATTATCGCACACCACCAGGCCGGGCTTGAGGCCCACCGTCAGAAACCACTCGTCGGTCTGTTGTTCAATACCCCGCCACAACTCCTGCGCGGTGTGGGGCCTGTCCCCCAAACATATGAGTTTCAGAATGGCCTGCTGACGTTTACCCCGCGCTGTGCTGAAGTTGGTGGTGAAGGTGTGTGGCTGACTGGATGAGCTGGTGGAAGCAGAGGAGGAGGAAGCCGAGTAGGAGGAGGAGGCTACAGGAGGCAAATAATGATGCCCTGTGATCCTTGGCGGCGGAAGGACGTGCGCCAAGGAACTCTCCGCCTGGGGCCCAGCCGCCACTACATTTACCCAGTGTGCAGTTAGGGAGATATAGCGTTTCTGGCCGTGCTTACTGGTCCACGTATCTGTGGTTAGGTGGCGTTGCGCAGTGCACACTTGATTTTATCGGATACTTGGTTGTGCAGGGAAGGCACGGCTGTCTTGGAGAAGTAGTGGCGGCTGGGAACAATTGTGGGACAGCCATGGCCATCAGCTGTTTGAAGCTGTCTGTGTCCACCAGCCTGAATGACAGCATTTCAAAGGCCAGTAGTTTAGAAATGCTGCATAACTTGAGGCTCAGACAGTTTCCCTGATATGCATGGGGGTGATGTGACAGACTGATGGGCTTGGTTTTCAGGCGCCACCTGTGCGCTTTCTGCAGAAGACTGGGTGGGAGAAAATGTTGTGAACGTGCTGGATCCACTGTCGGCCACCCAATTGACTAGCGCCTGTACCTGCTCAGGCCTTACCATCCTTAGAACGGCATTGGGCCCCACCAAATATTGCTGGCGGGTACTGGAACCTGAGGTAGTTGGTTCACTAGGACGTGTGGGTGTGGCAGAATGGCCATGTCCTCTCCCAGCACCAGAGGGTCCACTAACACCACCAAGACCGTGTCTGCGTCCCTTACTAGATGTTTTCCTAATTGTTACAGTTCACCAAGCACCACAATAAGAAATAAAATATTTGGCCCAATGTATTGATTTCAAATTCAGGCCTTTTTTTACAGGCACCTAACACTATCTGCCTATTTATTTATGTACCGTATTACACTAATCCAGGCACAGCAGTAACCACTGATTTAGGGGAATATCCATTGTAGGCCTAGTATTTAGGCCCTGGATGAAAGGTATCCTTTTATGGACAGATTTACACTTGGAGATACACAGTTTGAAAAAAAATATGTAGGATTATGCCTTCAGCAATTGTATTTTAACACT
The DNA here is from genome assembly GCA_033119425.1 of Bufotes viridis. NCBI lineage: Eukaryota > Metazoa > Chordata > Amphibia > Anura > Bufonidae > Bufotes > Bufotes viridis. The sequence continues at coordinate 67,283,725 of CM065595.1, forward strand.
TTGTGTAATATACCCTTTAACGGACAGAAATACAATGGGAGATGCACGGTAGCGTGTGAAGTTATTGAGGATGACCCTCTCAGCACTTGTATATACACCTTGAGTGTAATATACTCTTTTACGGACAGATTAACACTTGGCCTGCAAAAGCTGGAACACCAGATTCATGGTATTGATATATTGGCAACTGAATTTCACCCCAGAAAAAATATACCCTTTTACGGACAGATTTGAACTAGGCCTGCAACAGGTGGAAAACCAGATTCATGGTATTGCTATTTTGGTAATTAAATTTCACCCCAGAACAAAATATACCCTTTTACGGACAGATTTAAACTAGGCCTGCAACAACTGGAACACATGATTCAGGGTATTGCTATTTTGGCAATTAAATTTCACCCCAGAAAAAAAATATACCCTTTTACGGACAGATTTAAACGAAGCCTGCAACAGCTGGAACAAAAGTTGTACTGTCTTTCTATTTTTGCAACTGAATTTCACTGCAGAAAATAATATATCCTTTGCCGGACACTATTAAACTTGGCCAGCCACAGCTGAAACCACTGATTTATGGTATTGCTATTTTGGCAATTGAATTTCACCCCAGAACCAAATATATCCTTTGCCGTACACTATTAAACTTGGCCAGCCACAGCTGAAACCACTGATTTATGATATCTCTATTTTGGCAATTGAATTTCACCCCAGAACAAAATATATCCTTTGCCGGACACTATTAAACTTGGCCAGCCACTGCTGGGACACCAGATTTATGGTATTGCAATTTTGGCAATTGAATTTCACCCCAGAAAAAAAATATATCCTTTGTTGTACACTATTAAACTTGGCCAGCCACTGCTGAAACCACTGATTTATGGTATTGCTATTTTGGCAATTGATTTTCACCCCAGAAAAAAAATATATCCTTTGCCGTACACTATTAAACTTGGCCAGCCAAAGCTGAAACCACTGATTTATGGTATTGCTATTTTGGCTATTGAATTTCACCCCAGAAAAAAATATACCCTTTTAGGGACAGATCTAAACTAGGCCTGCAACAGCTGGAACAGCAGATTCAGGGTACTGCTATTTTGAGAATTAAATTTCACCCCAGAACCAAATATATCCTTTGCCGTACACTATTAAACTTGGCCAGCCACAGCTGAAACCACTGATTTATGGTATTGCTATTTTGGCAATTGAATTTCACCCCAGAAAAAATATATATCCTTTGTCGTACACTATTAAACTTGGCCAGCCACAGCTGAAACCACTGATTTATGGTATTGCTATTTTGGCAATTGATTTTCACCCCAGAAAAAATATATATCCTTTGCCGTACACTATTAAACTTGGCCAACCAAAGCTGAAACCACTGATTTATGGTATTGCTATTTTGACAATTGAATTTCACCCCAGAAAAAAATATACCCTTGTAGGGACAGATCTAAGCTAGGCCTGCAACAGCTGGAACAGCAGATTCAGGGTACTGCTATTTTGGGAATTAAATTTCACCCCAGAACAAAATGTATCCTTTGCTGTACACTATTAAACTTGGCCAGCCACTGCTGGGACACCAGATTTACTGTATTTCTATTTTTGCTTCTGACTTTCACCACAGAAAATAATATACCCTTTTACGGACAGATTTAAACGAAGCCTGCTACAGCTGGAACAACGGTTTTACTGTATTTCTATTTTTGCTTCTGACTTTCACCACAGAAAATAATATACCCTTTTACGGACAGATTTAAACGAAGCCTGCTACAGCTGGAACAACAGTTTTACTGTATTTCTATTTTTGCAACTGAATTTCATCGTAGAAAATAATATATCCTTTGCCGGACACTATTAAACTTGGCCAGCCACAGCTGAAACCACTGATTTATAGTATTGCTATTTTGGCAATTGAATTTCACCCCAGAACAAAATATATCCTTTGCAGGACACTATTAAACTTGGCCAGCCACAGCTGAAACCACTGATTTATGGTATTGCTATTTTTGCAACTGAATTTCACTGCAGAAAATAATATATCCTTTGCCGGACACTATTAAACTTGGCCAGCCACAGCTGAAACCACTGATTTATAGTATTGCTATTTTCGCAATTGAATTTCACCCCAGAACCAAATATATCCTTTGCCGTACACTATTAAACTTGGCCAGCCACAGCTGAAACCACTGATTTATGGTATTGCTATTTTGGCAATTGAATTTCACCCCAGAAAAAAAATATATCCTTTGTTGTACACTATTAAACTTGGCCAGCCAAAGCTGAAACCACTGATTTATGGTATTGCTATTTTGGCAATTGAATTTCACCCCAGAAAAAAATATACCCTTTTAGGGACAGATCTAAACTAGGCCTGCAACAGCTGGAACAGCAGATTCAGGGTACTGCTATATTGAGAATTAAATTTCACCCCAGAACCAAATATATCCTTTGCCGTACACTATTAAACTTGGCCAGCCACAGCTGAAACCACTGATTTATGGTATTGCTATTTTGGCAATTGAATTTCACCCCAGAAAAAATATATATCCTTTGTCGTACACTATTAAACTTGGCCAGCCACAGCTGAAACCATTGATTTATGGTATTGCTATTTTGGCAATTGATTTTCACCCCAGAAAAAATATATATCCTTTGCCGTACACTATTAAACTTGGCCAGCCAAAGCTGAAACCACTGATTTATGGTATTGCTATTTTGGCAATTGAATTTCACCCCAGAACAAAATATACCCTTGTAGGGACAGATCTAAGCTAGGCCTGCAACAGCTGGAACAGCAGATTCAGGGTACTGCTATTTTGGGAATTAAATTTCACCCCAGAACAAAATCTATCCTTTGCCGTACACTATTAAACTTGGCCAGCCACTGCTGGGACACCAGATTTACTGTATTTCTATTTTTGCTTCTGACTTTCACCACAGAAAATAATATACCCTTTTACGGACAGATTTAAACGAAGCCTGCTACAGCTGGAACAACAGTTTTACTGTATTTCTATTTTTGCAACTGAATTTCACCGTAGAAAATAATATATCCTTTGCCGGACACTATTAAACTTGGCCAGCCACAGCTGAAACCACTGATTTATGGTATTGCTATTTTGGCAATTGAATTTCACCCCAGAACAAAATATATCCTTTGCAGGACACTATTAAACTTGGCCAGCCACAGCTGAAACCACTGATTTATGGTATTGCTATTTTTGCAACTGAATTTCACCCCAGAACAAAATATATCCTTTGCAGGACACTATTAAACTTGGCCAGCCACAGCTGAAACCACTGATTTATGGTATTGCTATTTTGGCAATTGAATTTCACCCCAGAAAAAAATATACCCTTTTACGGACAGATCTAAACTAGGCTTCCAACAGCTGGAATACCAGATTCAGGGTATTGCTATTTTGGGAATTAAATTTCACCCCAGAACAAAATCTATCCTTTGCCATACACTATTAAACTTGGCCAGCCACTACTGGGACAGCAGATTTACTGTATTTCTATTTTTGCTACTGACTTTCACCCCAGAAAATAATATACCCTTTTACAGACAGATTTAAACGAAGCCTGCAACAGCTGGAACAACAGTTTTACTGTATTTCTATTTTTGCAACTGAATTTCACCGCAGAAAATAATATATCCTTTGCCGTACACTATTAAACTTGGCCAGCCACAGCTGAAACCACAGATTTATGGTATTGATATTTTGGCAATTGAATTTCACCCCAGAACAAAATATATCCCTTGCCGGACACTATTAAACTTGGCCAGCCACTGCTGGGACACCAGATTTCCGGTATTGCTATTTTGGCAATTGAATTTCACCCCAGAACAAAATATATTCTTTGCCGTACACTATTAAAATTGGCCAGCCACAGCTGAAACCACTGATTTATGGTATTGCTATTTTGGCAATTGAATTTCACCCCAGAACAAAATATATCCTTTGCCGTACACTATTAAACTTGGCCAGCCACAGCTGAAACCACTGATTTATGGTATTGCTATTTTGGCAATTGAATTTCCCCCCAGAACAAAATATATCCTTTGCCGTACCCAAATGGTTCAGGACCCAACTAGAGGGACGGCATACTGGACTTAGTATTAACCAATAGACCTGATAGAACAACAGACGTGCAGGTCGGGGGACACCTGGGAAATAGTGACCATAAAGTAATAACCTTCCAATTAACCTTCAAACGAGAGTTTCTACAGGGAGGAACAAGAATACCGGACTTCAAAAAAGCAAAATTTAGCCAACTAAGAGAGGCCATAGGCCCAATTAACTGGGACAAAGCCCTCAAAAATAAAAATACAACCACAAAATGGGAGATTTTAAAAAGCATCTAATTGTGATCGATGCATACCTTATAGAAATAAAAGGCTAAGAAATAAGAAGAAACCAATGTGGATAAATAGAACCGTAAAAAAAGCAATAAATGACAAAAAGAAAGCATATAAATCACTAAAACAGGAGGGGAGCGAGGAAGGTCTGATAAACTATAAGGAAAAAAATAGAATATGTAAAAAACTAATAAAAACTGCCAAACTAGAGACCGAGAGATTAATTGCCAAAGAGAGCAAAACTAACCCTAAAATGTTTTTCAATTATATAAATGGTAAAAAATATAAATCTGAAGGAGTCGGCTCTCTACATAGCAATGAGGGGGGAGTTGCAGAAAGCGACGAGGATAAAGCTAAGCTATTAAATATTTTCTTCTCCACTGTTTTCACTGAGGAAAATAAACTGTCAGATGAAATGCAAAATGTAAAAGTAAATTCCCCTTTAAAAGTGCCCTGTCTGACCCAGGAAGAAGTACAGCAGCGACTTAAAAAGATTAAAATAGACAAATCGCCAGGACCGGATGGCATACACCCCCGTATCCTAAGGGAATTAAGTGATGTCCTAGCCAAACCCTTATTTTTGATATTCACGGACTCCATACTGACAGGGAATGTTCCACCAGACTGGTGTATAGCAAATGTGGTGCCAATATTCAAAAAGGGTCCAAAAACAGAGCCTGGAAATTATAGGCCGGTAAGTTTAACATCTGTTGTGGGTAAACTGTTTGAAGGTTTTGTAAGAGATGCTATCTTGGAGTATCTCAATGAAAATAAGCAAATTACACCATATCAGCATGGCTCCATGAGGGATCGGTCATGTCAAACTAATTTAATCAGTTTCTATGAGGAGGTAAGTTCTAGACTTGACCGGGGTGAATCAGTGGATGTCATATATCTGGACTTCTCTAAAGCATTTGACCAGGGGCGTACATAGAAATCACTAGGCCCCATAGCAAAAATTTGAATTGGGCCCCCTTAACCCCGCCTACTACCCACCATGGCTCCTCCCCTGCCACACCCCCATGCTGGTTGGTGGAATATCATTTTGTGCACACTCAGCATTAGCAGCAAGGAGTTAGAGGGGTTAAAGGGTTTCTGTCATCAGGTTTACACAGTATAAGCTGTCTGACATTAGCTATGTGCTAATCTCAGAGCAGCTTGATAATGTGTTTTTTATGTTATATTTATGCTTAAAAAACGTATTTTTATAATATGTAAATTAGCCTCTAGGAGCAGGGGGGGCATTGCCCTGCTCCTAGACGCTCCGTGCGCCAACCTGCTGCCACGCCTCTTCTTTCCTTGATTGACAGTGCCGGGCAGCGATCCTCTGCTGCCTCCGGCACTGTCTCCTTGCGAAATCCCGCACCTGCGCCGCCGTTCTGTATTCAGCGCAGGCGCGGTGAGCTGAGGACAGCAGGCACCAGCGTCCTCAACTCACCGCACCTGCACCGAATACAGAGCGGCGTCGCAGGCTCGGGATTTCGCAAGGAGACAGTGCCGGAGGCAGCAGGGGATCGCTGCCCGGCACTGTCAATCAAGGAAAGAAGGGGCGTGGCAGCAGGTTGGCGCACGGAGCCTCTAGGAGCAGGGCAACGCCCCCCCCTGCTCCTAGAGGCTAATTTACATATTATAAAAATCGTTAATTTCTAACGATAATTTGTTTTCCCTTAGTCCTAACAGCAGCACAGATGGGGTTAACCACCCCCCCCCGTGGACTGGCAGGACCGGCGGAATGTTTAATGAGCCCAAGACTAATAACTCAATTTAACAATTAAGTATCTCCTTAAAAGGAGGAAGTCAACCCCCAGCCCACTGTGTTTATAGCAAGAAAAAAACTAGACTTACTAGGGTGGGAGATTAGTGTGCTGCTGTTAGGACTAAGGGAAAACAAATTATCGTTAGAAATTAACGATTCCCTTACGTCCTACCAGCAGCACAGATGGGGAGATAGCAAGAAGAAACCCCTAGGGAGGGCCTTCCTGCCTGGCAGAACTAAGAAAAGTCTGCCCAAAGGCCGAAACTCAGCTAGACTGGCATCTAGTCTATAATGGGAGATGAATGTCGATTCAGAGCTCCAGGAGGCAGCTTTGCAAATCATGTTGAGAGGCAGAAGACTCCTCTCGGCAAAAGAAATAGCCACAGCTCTAGTAGAGTGGGCCTTCACGAATCCCGGATGGTCCAGATTGTGGAAACAAAGGATTCCTTAATAGCCTCCTCAATCCACCGACTGATGGAAGGTTTGGATGCCTTAAAGCCTTTAAACTTACCGGCAACAGGATTAGCAGATTCTCATCTTTCCTCAACTCCTTGATCTATCCACATAGATCCGGAGACATCTCGACGTCCAGAGGATGTCTAGCAGGTTCCTAGGAGGAGGTGGTAGATGTCGACAGAACCGGGAGGAATATCACCTGGTTGATGTTCTGGAAGGAAGGAACTTTAGGCCTATAATATGGGAGGAATCTAAGAAGGTCCCGGTCATGTAAGAATAGGGCTCATGTGCTGAGAGAGCTTGAAGCTCAGAGACCCTCTTGGCCAAAGTCACTGCAAGGAGAAACACAAACTTCCAAGTGACGAACTTGATGTCCACCTCCTCTAACGGTTCAAAGGGGGAGATGCTAACCCCTGAGAACTACTGAAAAACCCATTGAAAAAAGGGGTCTCAGTACTGTAGGCTTTTATCTTTCAGCTCCTTTAAGGAACCGTTTGATCAGCGGGTCCTGAGAAAAAGCCTGTTTAAGGCAAGCTGAGATGGCTGAAACTTGAACCTTCAGAGTAGTAGCCTCTATCAAGGCCGTCTTGCAGGAACTGAAGGATAGCGGAGAGGGGCGGATCTGCAGACGCCACCTCAGTTGAGGTACAACAGGATGAGAGTAGGCTCTCTTGGTAGAGTCCGCTCTAGAATGAGACAGCGTTCTCAGGACCGACTCTAAAAGCCCTTCTATTCTGGGAAGGGACTGATCAACCTCCAGGCTGTCAGGTTGAATCTGTGCAGATCTGAGCAGAGGTGAGTGTCCCACGACACCAGGGTCTGCTGTGGGGAGCCTCCAATATTGTCCTCGACTCAACTGGGTGAGCTAGGTAAACCAGGATCTTCTTCGGCCAAAACAGTATGATGGCTATCACTGAGGCCTGATCCTGACGGATTTTCATCAATACCCTCGGTATCATGGAAAAGGGAGGGAAGATGTAAGCCAGCCTGAACCTCCAGGATATTGACAGAGCGTCTAACGCCAGGGGTTGTCCTCCCTGTAGAGGGAGCAGAACCTCTCACCTTGGCATTGAACCTTGTTGCCATGAGATCCACCTCTGGCATACCCACTTGAGGACTATCTGCTTAATTCTCCGGATGTAAAGACCACTCCACCGACAGAAGACCGCGGCTCAGCCGCTATCATATTGAGGGAGCCTTGGATGTGGATTGCAGATAAGTGGGAAGGTACAACTCTGCTTAATCCAGAATCACCCCGATCTCTGACAAGAGGGGAAGTGATCTCGTGCCTCCCTGCTGGTTGATGTAAAGTACCGCAGTCACATTGTCTGACTGGACTTTCACCGCTTGCCCCTGATCTGAGGGGCTAAGTGAAGGAGGGCTAGCCGGATAGCTTGAATCTCGCGGAGATTGGATGAAAAAGCCACTCCTGAGGAAACCAGGTCCCGTGAACTGGAGAGTCGTCTAGGTGAGCGTCCCAGCCTACTTAGGACGCATCCGTAGTCAATATGACCCAGACTGGCTGGGCCATAGACTTCCCGCCTAAAAGATGGCACCACCATCTGAGGGAATACAGAGTTTGCCAAGTCAGGGAGCACAGGGAGTTTAGCCCAGCAGGGCTGCCATTCCATTAGGAGAGGACCTCCGACTGTAGAGGGCGGAGGTGCCATAGAGCCCAAGGGACTGCTTCCGCAGACGCTGACATGAGCCCCAACATCTTCATGAGAGTCCGGATTGGAACTCGCCGGGAAAGGAACTTGCCGTGTTCTGAACCCGGAATCTTCTTTCTGGAGTCAACTGGAGCGACATCCCAGTGGAGTCGATTATGAAGCCTAGATATCTTACTGAAGTCGACGGGCTCACGCTCGACTTCTACCAGCTGATGATCCAACCTAGGTGGAACAGAAAGGAGATTGTTACCTGAAGACGTTGGGTTAGGAACGCTAGAGCAGAGGCTTTCAAAGCCAGTCGTCCAGATAAGGAATGATGGTCAGTCCTTGAAGCCTCAAAGCCGCCACCACAGAACCACCACCTTGGTAAAAGTGTGAGGGGCAGAAGAAATGCCAAAGGGAAGGGCAACAACAGAAGATGCCTGACGACACCGGACACCTGGACCGTGATCCTGATATACTTCCTGGAACCAGGATGGATCGGGATGTGCAGATATGCATTATTGAGGTCCAGGGTTGCCATCACGTCTCCAGGATTGACGACGTGAACTACTGACCTGATGGTTTCTACACGAAACTTCACCTTCCTTATAAATCGATTGAAATATCTCAGATCGATAATCATCCGGAGATCTCCTGAAGCCTTGGGAACCAGAAAAACTGGTGAATAGATCCCTAGGCCCCGTTCTCCTGCCGGAACCTCCTCCAGAGCCCCTTTGCAAATGTAGTCCTGAATGTAGGCCTCTAGGATCGCCTCCTTGGCAGCTTGTAGAAGGTTGATCTTGACAAACCTGTCCAGAGGGATAGAGGTGAGGTTGACTAAATAACTGTTGTAAATGATATTCAGGACCCAGGGATCCGAGATCTCTTGGATCCAATCTTCTCAGAAGTGGGAGAGACAACTCCCGACGGGTACATGAAGCTTAGGAATGGGGAAGCTTATTGGCAGGACAGCAGGAGTAACATGAATTAACCAAGAGCCTCGCAGAGGCTGGTAGTCAGGAGGTGGAATTTTCCATCTTGGCTCCTCCACGAGAGCACCTCAAACCCTTTCGCTGTGCTCTCCAGCCACTACAAGAGCTTGTTTGCTGGCCAGACCCCAGGGCCATGCTATATATATAGGCCCCTGACATTATCTTTGATAGTATTGTTACAGGGTTCCAAAGGCGCACTTGGTCTCCCATGAGCCACAGACCTGCTGCTTAGCTTCAAGAGCAAGGATCTGTGCTTGGCCTCGTTCCCAGGACTTGCTTTGCTAGCGGGGAACTTCTTCGCTAGCTTCAACTGGAGCTGTGCGGTATCGCACAAGAAGTCCGTAGCCAGGTTGATGGTCTTGAAAGCAGCCAGTGTGTCGTCCTGGAAAAAACCTCTGGTTCACATCAACTTGAATTTGATCCAGACGAGATCGGAGGAACGTAGAGACTTCAAAGCCGCTATGGCTATGGCTGTGGAAGCGGAAGCCGCAGCTGCCGTAACACCCCGTCTTAGTGTGCACTCCGAAAGGGGTCCTGCAGCTAGACCCATCGTCTGCAGGAACCAGAGTGCGCTTGGACAACTTGGCGATAGCCATGTCCACCTTGGGAATGGATCCCCACGAATCCACCAAGGGTTAAGCCATCGGAAACATGGATTTAAACTTCTTTGTTAAAACCGGACCTTTTCCAGGTTTTTTCCACTCTATATCATGACAGAGAGGAGGGTCTCATCCGCTTTAAAGACACGAGGTGCCCGAGCGGGAACGGGAGGCTCCCCACAGTCAACATCATGGTCCCCCGACCTGATGGACTTAAGCAACTTCTGTGTCTTTCCAGGGGAGAAAACACAACGTCAGCTTCTCCTCATCCGAGGAGGAAGAAACTAAGGAGACCAAGAAGGTCTCTCTACTGGGACAGAGGTCTCCATAGGGGCCTGGGCACGAATAGGAAGCCTTTCCATCCAGCAGGCCTATGACTTCTTTAACAAAGCCATTGATACATATCCTGCAACGTAGGTTCACTAGAGGGCAGAACCCTCTAACGGCAGCTGTAACACCTGGTGTAGGTTAAGTCAACAGACCCAGGGATTCCCAACCGGTCTCCCAAGCTGGTCTTAGCCCAGCCTTAAGCTGTTTAGCTTCTGCGGTCTCACGAGTGCAGGTATGATCAGCTTACAATAACCGTTGACTGCTGCAATGGTAGCAGGATAGATGCTTCCTCTTGCATCCACTTTCCTGCCTTCCGAATCCCGCGGCATCACTGCGGGAAAAAAACAAACAAAGGGACAAATAAAACATTTGTAAACCACCTATCTACACAGGAAAGGTAGAAAAACAGACCGGAGGCAGCTGAGGAAAAAAACACCACAAGAGGAACAACACCAATTTTAGGACTCTGGGATCTAGCTGAAAAAGCATATGTAGCCAGAGACCGAACTGGAGCACACAGCCTCCCAAAATAGGGGAAAGGGAGGGATAGCCAATCCACCCCTCCCCCAGCAAATCCTCCACAGGAAGATGCATAAAAAATCGCATCTATGAAAAATCGTGCCCGTGAAAAAAATCACGGCAGGATTACCCGGAGGTGATGCAAAAGGAGAGTCCCCGCATCACCTCCGGAAGATGGCGGCGCACAGGACCGGGAATCCTGGCCAAGGACGCCGCCAAAATACCCCAGCCAGGCGCAACTGCGCGGGGTCGGCAGCAAATAAGCTGCCGGACAAACTGACAAGGTACCTAGGAAAAAACAATGAAAAGAAGGCTCCCCGCACTTTCCATAAGAAAGGGGGGAACAAAACCACCTAGTCCACCTGTCCAGGAGGACAGAAAAAAACACAGTGGGCTGGGGGTTGACTTCCTCCTTTTAAGGAGATACTTAATTGTTAAATTGAGTTATTAGTCTTGGGCTCATTAAACATTCCGCCGGTCCTGCCAGTCCACGGGGGGTGGTTAACCCCATCTGTGCTGCTGGTAGGACGTAAGGGAATACGTTTTTTTAGCATAAATATAACTCGGATTTACATAAAAAACACATTATCAAGCTGCTCTGACATTAGCACATAGCTAATGTCAGACAGCTTAAAATGTGTAAACCTGATGACAGAAACCCTTTAATATCCAACCCCTAATGCCCTCCAAAATGCCAGGGGGGTGTTAGGAAGGAGAAGGTGTAGGAGGAAAGCACACTATCCTCTATGAGCCCCCCAACCACTAATGCCCGCCAAAATTCTCAGGACAGTGTGCTTTCTTCCTACTTCTCCCCCATGGGCATTTTGGGGGCAGATTGAAGCATGTCCCACACTGTCCCCCTCCCTACCCCTCCTCTCTCTTGCTGCCTGGCCAAATTCCACCCTCACCTGAGTGTCAGACTGTCAGTATCTGACAATCTGACATACCAGTCTCTGCTGAGTCTGCTCTCTCAGTCTCAGGCAGCCAGGGCAAGGCACGGCAGCATGCCAGCATTTAGGAAGTTCAGGCCAGGGCTGCAGAAAGAAAGTGACGGGCCGGGGCCAAATAATGTGGGCGGGGCCTTCTCTGCGCTCCGGGCCCCCCAGTGCTGCGGGCCCCATAGCAGTGGCGTGGTCTGCCTCTATGGGCGGTACGCCACTGCATTTGACACTGTACCACACAAAAGGTTAGTACATAAAATGAGAACACTTGGACTAGGAGAAAATATCTGTATGTGGGTAAGTAACTGGCTCAGTAATAGAAAACAGAGAGTGGTTATTAACGGTACACACTCAGATTGGGTCATTGTCACTAGTGGGGTACCTCAGGGGTCAGTATTGGGCCCTATTCTCTTCAATATATTTATTAATGATCTTGTAGAAGGCTTGCAACAGTAAAATATCAATTTTTGCAGATGACACTAAACTGTGTAAAGTAATTAACACTGAAGAGGACAGTTTTCTGCTACAAAGGGATCTGGATAGATTGGGGGCTTGGGCAGAGAAATGGCAGATGAGGTTTAACACTGACAAATGTAAAGTTATGCACATGGGAAGGAATAATGCAAGTCACCCGTACATACTAAATGGTAAAACACTCAGTAACACTGACATGGAAAAGGATCTAGGAATTTTAATAAATAACAAACTAAACTGTAAACACCAGTGTCAGGCAGCTGCTGCTAAGGCCAATAAGATAATGGGTTGCATTAAAAGGGGCATAGATGCCTGTGATGAAAATATAGTCTTACCACTTTATAAATCACTAGTCAGACCACACATGGAGTACTGTGTACAGTTCTGGGCTCCTGTGAACAAGGCAGACATAGCAGAGCTAGAGAGGGTTCAGAGGAGGGCAACTAAAGTAATAACTGGAATGGGGCAACTACAGTACCCTGAAAGGTTATCAAAATTAGGGTTATTCACTTTAGAAAAAAGACGACTGAGGGGAGATCTAATAACTATGTATAAATATATCAGGGGTCAGTACAGAGATCTCTCCCATCATCTATTTATCCCCAGGACTGTGACTGTGACGAGGGGACATCCTCTGCGTCTAGAGGAAAGAAGGTTTGTACACAAACATAGAAAAGGGTTCTTCACGGTAAGAGCAGTGAGACTATGGAACTCTCTGCCTGAGGAGGTGGTGATGGTGAGTACAATAAAGGAATTCAAGAGGGGCCTGGATGTATTTCTGGAGCGTAATAATATTTCAGGCTATAGCTACTAGAGAGGGGTCGTTGATCCAGGGAGTTGTTCTGACTGCCTGATTGGAGTCGGGAAGGAATTTTTTCCCCTTAAGTGGGGAAAATTGGCTCTACCTCACAGGGTTTTTTTGCCTTCCTCTGGATCAACTTGCAGGAAACAGGTCGAACTGGATGGACAAATGTCTTTTTTCGGCCTTATATACTATTTTACTATATTACTATGTTACTATGTAAAAAATCACGGGAATTAGATACAAGGTTTCACCTCTCAATAAGTGTAATTCACGGAAGGGTAAGAGGTGTGAAGAGAGCTAAAATATACAATTTTTATTTCGCTTGTCTTAAAATTAGGAGAGGATGGTGGTATTTACCAAAGAGTCAAATGAATGAGTGATGGAATATGTGCCTGCTAGAGGACCTAAACCAAATAAGTCATAGGGCACCCAAAACTCATAATGCAATAAACATGCCTGTCTCTAGATTGCAGAGATTAAAGGCATGTGATGCAAAGCATGCACCTAAATAGATCGATGCCATGATTGATTCTTAGCAGAGTCAAAACTCACGGCAGCGCAGCTCAGCGAGCTCTGAACATTTAGTGGCCTATGTGATAGTGCCACTAAACTAAAGAGCTAGCTAATGCGCTACCAGGGCATCTAAAACCAGCAAGGTGTAGGCCATAAACGGCGTCTCCGGTAAGGATGTTGCAACCACCGAAAAAAGCCAACCCTGGATTTGAGATGCACCGGCATTTATCACAGGGGGTATAAGATTGGTATCTCTTATAGTTGAAAAAGAGTGTAACCAATCTTTGAAGCCCCGTGAAATACAAAGGGGTGCATGGCATGCCCCAATAATACACCGGCAGTAAGTGTGCTTTGGAAACCAGCCCTACCTTGTGAATGCACGCACGCCTGGCGTCCCCTCTAATAGGGAATCTTACAGCCAGCAGGGATCAGCGTGCAAACACGGGACTAAACGCTGCTAGATGCTGCCCACATTGGTGAGGCGGCTATCCAGTAACAAACGCACACTGAAACAAGCCGGGTGTATAAAGTGGTTAGCAGTATTTAAATAAATGCAGTGCCCATTGATGCAGCTATGGCTCGACGCGTTTCCCTACTCATCAGGAGCCTGGTACGCGCTGGCTGGGCATTAAAGCACTTGTAGTGCATGCTTGACTGCTGAACAGCTGTGCCACTAACATGGACACAGCCTGTCGGCGCTGGTTTGGCCGTAGGGGCCGCGGCCAACCGCGCTCTATTTCAAAAGGAAGCACCGCCCTCCTGAAAGACGTCACTGGCAGACTGACCAATCGGGATGAACCGTGGGCGGGAAAACCGAAACACACATTCACCCGGCTGTCAGTGTAGAGTAAAAGCCATGACGTCAACATATACAGGCATGAACATTGCAGGACGTAAGTTAAGAAAACGGCAGGTGATATGTACCATATCAGGGGATGTATGAACAGAAAAGCCCGGCTATTACTGTGGGAGTCGTACAGGCAGTCCGCATAATATAACGATAATTATGTAAAAGAGAATACAGAGAGATGACACACATAACTGTGATTCAAAACTATGATTCAAAAACCAGCTGCATCGTGCTAGGTTGGCAGCAGATCATTGAGGGGTGAGGCATATATGTACTGTATAACCATCCAGGCCGCAACTGGCTTACAGGATGGGGGACAATCAGCCAAACCCGCAAGATCATAAAACGCAAGCCATCAAGCGATTGAGAATGACAAAAAATTGATGGTAATGGCCGCTAGATGTAATGATATGAGCCATGAATCATGAGAGACATATCTCATTATGCCAGATCACAGGGCCAAAGTCTATGGTCCTATTCGTCAATGAAGGAGACAAAAGAAATGTGATCATTAAGGCCTGATGGCTTCAAAGTTCGTAATTTGAAGGTCCATTGGGCCTCTTTTTGCATTATTTTCTAGTCCAAGTCACCTCCCCTGGGTGACGGACAAACCACTTCCACCCCTTGAAATTTGATGGATTTCACCAAACCTCCATGCATGCTATTAACATGTCGGGCCACTGGGGTGTCAGATTCATTGCGAACATCATTAAGATGCTCGCCGATCCGACGACGAAATTCCCGAGTGGTCTTACCGACATATTGCACCCCACATATACAGGTCAGCAGATATACCAACCCGGTGGTCTTGCAGTTAATAAACGACCTTATGGAGAAGGTTTTATTTGTGACACTGCTGGTAAACGTAGAGCCCGTTTGAATAGAGTCACAGGCGATGCATCCCGCACATCGAAATGTCCCTTTCAGTGGGTTGCGTAGCCATGTCTGAGTCTGTGGGCTCTCAAAAGGCTATGACAAAGCCTGTCTTTCAAATTACGTCCCCGCCGGTAAGTAACCGTGGGAGTGGGGCTTACCAGGTGACCCACATCAGGATCAAGGGTCAGTATCTCCCAATGTCGTTTAAGAATGTCACGTATGGGGGTGTTGGCTGCGTCATAGGTGGCAATAAGCCTTACTTGATCACTACTGTCTCCCCTCTCACAAGGATTCAGCAGGGTTTCACGGACGGATGAAGCCGCAAATTGATGGGCCTCAGATAGTATTTTACAAGGGTAACCCCTATTTTGAAACCTTGCAGTTCCTTAGATTTCTCTAAAAAGTCATCCCATGAGGAACAGTTCCTTCTCACCCGCAAAAACTGCCCCTTAGGGATGCCTCGTTTGAGCGGGTACGGGTGACAACTGGTCCAATGCAATAGAGAATTGGTCGCCGTCTCTTTGCGGAACAGACTCGTATGAATGGAGCCCTCCTTATCCTTCCGGATCCTAAGGTCCAGAAAGGTAATTTCCTCAGAGTGGATCTCGGATGTAAAAAACAAACCGTATTGATTGACATTAAGGGAAGCAACAAAATGTTTAAACTCATCAGCTGTGCCGTCCCAGAGGATCAGCACATCGTCGATATATCTGAGCCACAAGGTGATATTATGTGCCCACATGCTCATGTCCTCTCCAAACACTGTCTCCCTCTCCCACCAGCCCAGGTATAAGTTGGCATAAGTTGGCGCGCATGGACTGCCCATGGCAACACCCCTGAGCTGGTGGTAGACACGTCTGTCAAAGAGGAAGACATTGTGTTGGAGCACGAAGTGAAGCAAGGCAATCACCAATTCATTATGTGGCTCAAAACTGTTGCCCCTCTCTTTCAAAAAATATCGGATGGCAGCAATCCCTTCTTTGTGCGGTATCGAACTGTATAGCGCCTCCACATCGAGGCTTGCCAAAAAAGAGTTGCCACTGACATGGAGGCCATCCAGTCTACTCACTACCTCCATGGAGTCACGTGTGTACGATGGCATTGCCACCACAAAGGGGCGCAAAAGGATATCGACATATGTGCTGATCCTCTGGGTCAAGCTATCATTGCCTGAAACAATGGGTCTTCCCTTAAGGGGATTACACCCTTTGTGGATCTTTGGCAAGCTATAAAAGCATGACATTTGAGGGTGTTTGGGCAATAATGTTTTGTACTCCTGCTTGCTGATGAGTTTTTGCTCCAAAGCACCCTCAAGAATAACCTTCAGTTCCTCCATATACTGAGAGATAGGATTGGAGTGTAATATCCTATAACACTCCCCATTGTCGAGAATAGATCGGCACATATCAAGGTATTGCTGATGGTCGAGCACAACAATATTACCCCCTTTGTCGGCTTGTTTAATTACAATGGAATCATCAGATTCCAATGATAGGAGGCCCACTATCTCCTCACTTAACAGGTTACTCTCACTAGTAGAAAAACCCTCAAGTTGCAACAACTCGTTGCTGACCAGTTTCAAAAAAATGTCCATGGGAGTAATATCATTATTGCCCAAACACCCTCAAATGTCATGCTTTTATAGCTTGCCAAAGATCCACAAAGGGTGTAATCCCCTTAAGGGAAGACCCATTGTTTCAGGCAATGATAGCTTGACCCAGAGGATCAGCACATATGTCGATATCATTTTGCGCCCCTTTGTGGTGGCAATGCCATCGTACACACGTGACTCCATGGAGGTAGTGAGTAGACTGGATGGCCTCCATGTCAGTGGCAACTCTTTTTTGGCAAGCCTCGATGTGGAGGCGCTATACAGTTCGATACCGCACAAAGAAGGGATTGCTGCCATCCGATATTTTTTGAAAGAGAGGGGCAACAGTTTTGAGCCACATAATGAATTGGTGATTGCCTTGCTTCACTTCGTGCTCCAACACAATGTCTTCCTCTTTGACAGACGTGTCTACCACCAGCTCAGGGGTGTTGCCATGGGCAGTCCATGCGCGCCAACTTATGCCAACTTATGCCAACTTATACCTGGGCTGGTGGGAGAGGGAGACAGTGTTTGGAGAGGACATGAGCATGTGGGCACATAATATCACCTTGTGGCTCAGATATATCGACGATGTGCTGATCCTCTGGGACGGCACAGCTGATGAGTTTAAACATTTTGTTGCTTCCCTTAATGTCGATCAATACGGTTTGTTTTTTACATCCGAGATCCACTCTGAGGAAATTACCTTTCTGGACCTTAGGATCCGGAAGGATAAGGAGGGCTCCATTCATACGAGTCTGTTCCGCAAAGAGACGGCGACCAATTCTCTATTGCATTGGACCAGTTGTCACCCGTACCCGCTCAAACGAGGCATCCCTAAGGGGCTGTTCCTCATGGGATGACTTTTTAGAGAAATCTAAGGAACTGCAAGGTTTCAAAATAGGGGTTACCCTTGTAAAATACTATCTGAGGCCCATCAATTTGCGGCTTCATCCGTTCGTGAAACCCTGCTGAATCCTTGTGAGAGGGGAGACAGTAGTGATCAAGTAAGGCTTATTGCCACCTATGACGCAGCCAACACCCCCATACGTGACATTCTTAAACGACATTGGGAGATACTGACCCTTGATCCTGATGTGGGTCACCTGGTAAGCCCCACTCCCACGGTTACTTACCGGCGGGGACGTAATTTGAAAGACAGGCTTTGTCATAGCCTTTTTGAGAGCCCACAGACTCAGACATGGCTACGCAACCCACTGAAAGGGACATTTCGATGTGCGGGATGCATCGCCTGTGACTCTATTCAAACGGGCTCTACGTTTACCAGCAGTGTCACAAATAAAACCTTCTCCATAAGGTCGTTTATTAACTGCAAGACCACCGGGCTGGTATAACTGCTGACCTGTATATGTGGGGTGCAATATGTCGGTAAGACCACTCGGGAATTTCGTCGTCGGATCGGCGAGCATCTTAATGATGTTCGCAATGAATCTGACACTCCAGTGGCCCGACATGTTAATAGCATGCATGGAGGTTTGGCGAAATCCATCAAATTTCAAGGGGTGGAAGTGGTTCGTCCGTCACCCGGGGAGGTGACTTGGACCAGAAAATAATGCAAAAAGAGGCCCAATGGACCTTCAAATTACGAACTTTGAAGCCATCAGGCCTTAATGATCACATTTCTTTTGTCTCCTTCATTGACGAATAGGACCATAGATTTTGGCCCTGTGATTTGGCATAATGAGATATGTCTCTCATGATTCATGGCTCATATCATTACATCTAGTGGCCATTACCATCAATTTTTTGTCATTCTCAATCGCTTGATGGCTTGCGTTTTATGATCTTGTGGGTTTGGCTGATTGTCCCCCATCCTGTAAGCCAGTTGCGGCCTGGATGGTTATACAGTACATATATGCCTCACCCCTCAATGATCTGCTGCCAACCTAGCACGATGCAGCTGGTTTTTTGAATCATAGTTTTGAATCACAGTTATGTGTGTCATCTCTCTGTATTCTCTTTTACATAATTATCGTTATATTATGCGGACTGCCTGTACGACCCCCACAGTAATAGCCGGGCTTTTCTGTTCATACATCCCCTGATATGGTACATATCACCTGCCGTTTTCTTAACTTACGTCCTGCAATGTTCATGCCTGTATATGTTGACGTCATGGCTTTTACCTACACTGACAGCCGGGTGAATGTGTGTTTCGGTTTTCCCCGCCCACGGTTCATCCCGATTGGTCAGTCTGCCAGTGACGTCTTTCAGGAGGGCGGTGCTTCCTTTTGAAATAGAGCGCGGTTGGCCGCGGCCCCTACGGCCAAACCAGCAACGACAGGCTGTGTCCATGTTAGTGGCACAGCTGTTCAGCAGTCAAGCATGCACTACAAGTGCTTTAATGCCCAGCCAGCGCGTACCAGGCTCCTGATGAGTAGGGAAACGCGTCGAGCCATAGCTGCATCAATGGGCACTGCATTTATTTAAATACTGCTAACCACTTTATACACCCGGCTTGTTTCAGTGTGCGTTTGTTACTGGATAGCCGCCTCACCAATGTGGGCAGCATCCAGCAGCGTTTAGTCCCGTGTTTGCACGCTGATCCCTGCTGGCTGTAAGATTCCCTATTAGAGGGGACGCCAGGCGTGCGTGCATTCACAAGGTAGGGCTGGTTTCCAAAGCACACTTACTGCCGGTGTATTATTGGGGCATGCCATGCACCCCTTTGTATTTCACGGGGCTTCAAAGATTGGTTACACTCTTTTTCAACTATAAGAGATACCAATCTTATACCCCCTGTGATAAATGCCGGTGCATCTCAAATCCAGTGTTGGCTTTTTTCGGTGGTTGCAACATCCTTACCGGAGACGCCGTTTATAGCCTACACCTTGCTGGTTTTAGATGCCCTGGTAGCGCATTAGCTAGCTCTTTAGTTTAGTGGCACTATCACATAGGCCACTAAATGTTCAGAGCTCGTTGAGCTGCGCTGCCGTGAGTTTTGACTCTGCTAAGAATCAATCACGGCATCGATCTATTTAGGTGCATGCTTTGCATCACATGCCTTTAATCTCTGCAATCTAGAGACAGGCATGTTTATTGCATTATGAGTTTTGGGTGCCCTATGACTTATTTGGTTTAGGTCCTCTAGCAGGCACATATTCCATCACTCATTCATTTGACTCTTTGGTAAATACCACCATCCTCTCCTAATTTTAAGACAAGCGAAATAAAAATGGTATATTTTAGCTCTCTTCCCACCTCTTACCCTTCCGTGAATTATGTTACTATGTACACTATTAAACTTGGCCAGCCACAGCTGAAACCACTGATTTATGGTATTGCTATTTTGGCAATTGAATTTCACCCCAGAACAAAATATATCCTTTGCCGTACACTATTAAACTTGGCCAGCCAAAGCTGAAACCACTGATTTATGGTATTGCTATTTTGGCAATTGAATTTCACCCCAGAAAAAAATATACCCTTTAAGGGACATATTTGAACTAGGCCTGCAACAGGTGGAACACCAGATTCAGGGTATTGCTATTTTGGCAATTAAATTTCACCCCAGAAAAAAATATACCCTTTTACAGACAGATTTAAACGAAGCCTGCAACAGCTGGAACAACAGTTTTACTGTCTTTCTATTTTTGCAACTGAATTTCACTGCAGAAAATAATATATCCTTTGCCGGACACTATTAAACTTGGCCAGCCACAGCTGAAACCACTGATTTATGGTATTGCTATTTTGGCAATTGAATTTCACCCCAGAACAAAATATATCCTTTGCCGTACACTATTAAACTTGGCCAGCCACAGCTGAAACCACTGATTTATGGTATTGCTATTTTGGCAATTGAATTTCACCCCAGAAAAAAAATATATCCTTTGTCGTACACTATTAAACTTGGCCAGCCACAGCTGAAACCACTGATTTATGGTATTGCTATTTTGGCAATTGATTTTCACCCCAGAAAAAATATATATCCTTTGCCGTACACTATTAAACTTGGCCAGCCACAGCTGAAACCACTGATTTATGGTATTGCTATTTTGGCAATTGAATTTCACCCCAGAACAAAATATATCCTTTGTCGTACACTATTAAACTTGGCCAGCCACAGCTGAAACCACTGATTTATGGTATTGCTATTTTGGCAATTGATTTTCACCCCAGAAAAAAAATATATCCTTTGTCGTACACTATTAAACTTGGCCAGCCAAAGCTGAAACCACTGATTTATGGTATTGCTATTTTGGCAATTGAATTTCACCCCAGAAAAAAATATACCCTTTTAGGGACAGATCTAAACTAGGCCTGCAACAGCTGGAACAGCAGATTCAGGGTATTGCTATTTTGGGAATTACATTTCACCCCAGAACAAAATCTATCCTTTGCCGTACACTATTAAACTTGGCCAGCCACTGCTGGGACACCAGATTTACTGTATTTCTATTTTTGCTTCTGACTTTCACCACAGAAAATAATATACCCTTTTACGGACAGATTTAAACGAAGCCTGCAACAGCTGGAACAACAGTTTTACTGTATTTCTATTTTTGCAACTGAATTTCACCGCAGGAAATAATATATCCTTTGCCGGACACTATTAAACTTGGCCAGCCACAGCTGAAACCACTGATTTATGGTATTGCTATTTTGGCAAGTGAATTTCACCCCAGAACAAAATATATCCTTTGCAGGACACTATTAAACTTGGCCAGCCACAGCTGAAACCACTGATTTATGGTATTGCTATTTTGGCAATTGCATTTCACCCCAGAAAAAAATATATCCTTTGCCGGACACTATTAAACTTGGCCAGCCACAGCTGAAACCACTGATTTATGGTATTGCTATTTTGGCAATTGAATTTCTCCCCAGAAAAAAATATACCCTTTTAGGGACAGATCTAAACTAGGCCTGCAACAGCTGGAATACCAGATTCAGGGTATTGCTATTTTGGGAATTAAATTTCACCCCAGAACAAAATCTATCCTTTGCCGTACACTATTAAACTTGGCCAGCCACTGCTGGGACAGCAGATTTACTGTATTTCTATTTTTGCTACTGACTTTCACCCCAGAAAATAATATACCCTTTTACGGACAGATTTAAATGAAGCCTGCAACAGCTGGAACAACAGTTTTACTGTATTTCTATTTTTGCAACTGAATTTCACCGCAGAAAATAATATATCCTTTGCCGAACACTATTAAACTTGGCCAGCCACAGCTGAAACCACAGATTTATGGTATTGATATTTTGGCAATTGAATTTCACCCCAGAACAAAATATATCCCTTGCCGGACACTATTAAACTGGGCCAGCCACTGCTGGAACACCAGATTTCCGGTATTGCTATTTTGGCAATTGAATTTCACCCCAGAACAAAATATATCCTTTGCCGTACACTATTAAACTTGGGCAGCCACAGCTGAAACCACTGATTTATGGTATTGCTATTTTGGCAATTGAATTTCACCCCAGAACAAAATATATCCTTTGCAGGACACAATTAAACTTGGCTAGCCACAGCTGAAACCACTGTTTTACGGTATTGCTATTTTGCCTATTGAATTTCACCCCAGAACAAAATATATCCTTTGCCGGACACTAATATACTTTGCCAGCCACTGCTGGGACACCAGATTTAGGGTATTGCTATTTTGGCAATTGAATTTCACCACAGAAAATAATCTATCCTTTAACAGACAGCAGACAGTATTACACTTGGCTAGCCACAGCTGGAACACCAGATTTAGGGGATTGCTATTTTGGCAATTGAATTTAACCCCTTAATAAAATATAGAAATTTCTATCCTGAGTTTCTAGGGTTGACAATAAGCACTGCCAAGCCCCTGATGTAGGATATAGCAAAAAAAAAAACTAGTATTGATGGATTGATGGACTTGGTGGCAGCTTGTGCTGGTGCACCACAAGTCACAAAATAGCCGCCGCTCCCCCCAGAAAAAAGTGACAGAAAAACGCTCTGTGCATCCTAAAAACCAGTGAGCAATTAACTAGCAGAAGTTGAATGATTCACAGCTGTAGATCGATCATTTCATTAGGTGCTTTTGCTGAATTTTCCCTGCCTAATCTCGCCCTCACAGAAGCTGCGTCCTCTCCCTACACTAATCAGAGCAGTGTGACGTGCGGCGCTACGTGACTCCAGCTTAAACAGGGGCTGGGTCACATGCTGCATTTGGCCAATCACAGCAATGCCATTAGTAGGCATGGCTGTGATGTCTTCTTAGGGCAAGAAGTAAAACGCTAGCTGATTGGCTGCTGTGCAGCCCTTCAGAAAGCGGGAAGAAATCATTGAACAACGGACCCGAACCCGAACTTTTTTGAAAATGTCCCGAACACCCCAAAATTCGGTACGAACCCGAACTATGCTCGAACTGTTCGCTCAACACTAGCCAGGAGGCTGTGGGACGGACAGGTATGAACTGGAACTTATAACCGAGTTAGGGATGCATTGTTTATGTTTAGTCAGAGCCCAGTTGGGCAGAATTTCATTTGTATAGTTTTGTTGGTGCTCGTGGCCAAATAAACGCACTGTTTGGACTGCAACCCGGTTTTGAGGGAGTTATCTGTGACCGAAATCTTCAGAGACAGAGTTAATCCCCTACAGTGTATGTGTGTGTGTGTGTGTGTGTATATATATATATATATATATATTTTTTTTTTTTTTTTTTTTTTTGTGAGATAGTGACAGGAAGAGTCATTGATGGCAGGTACTTTTCCCCCAGAATCCTCTCCTATGCACCTTAACCCCTTCCCGACCAGTGCCGTAATAGTTAGGCGCTGCTGGAATTAACTTCCCGACCAGCACTGTAGTACTACGGTGTGCTGATCGGGCAGGTGTAGGAGCTGTGCCCGCCCGATCAGCTGCAGCGGTCCGGCTGTTCCCGTTAGCTGGACTCCTGCTGTATGCGCATTAACCCTCACTATGCTGCGGCATGTGCGAGGTGTGTGGAGGGAGGGGTCTCCCTCCTCGTCCCTATCGGGTCCCCGCGCTGCTGTGAAAGGGACCCGATGGCTGGGAAGGCAGCCCGATGCCTTCCTTGGGCATCGTGGCTGCCTTACCTGTTAGCCTCTAAGATCCAGCCCCCTGGATCTCACAGGCAGGAAGGCCTTAAGTGTATTACACTTACCGCGCAAAGGTTTCTCAAGTAGCTCGGGACCTAACACTCAACTATGCAGTGTGCACCTGTCTTGTCATTTGCTATTGTTATATTGTTTATCTTGTGTAGGATGTCTATTGTGGTACTTGTGGTCCGCTGCAGGCCTCCTCCACCGTATGTATTTTTGTTGGGGATCGCCATTAGCAACGGGCCACAAGTGCAGGATCTGCTCCCCTGTATATATATATATGCACAACTGCATTTTGGGTTGAGCACATCCTGCTTCATGCCACCTTTCAGTTGCTTTGTGTATATAATTGTTTGGAGGTGTATAAACTCCTATGTAAATGTAGTCTGTTTTCCATCCACAGGCTACATTTAGATGCACCTGTGAGGCCTGAGCCATATCAGCCAGTGTTGGGTGGGGCTCACAGCCTTCTCCCTCCTCCCATTGCAGGCATGGCTACATGCTCGAGGTAACTGGGGAGTTTGCTGCGAGTCGGCCTACACTCCTGTAATTTAGCCCACTGGCCCCTGGTATTGCCCATACGGCACAGGTAGGTGAGTGTAGGGGTCCCGAGCTACTTGAGAAAACTTGGCATGGTGCTCGGGCTTAGACATGTCCTCCACAGCAGGATATGTTGACCAATCTCTCAATTTTAACAACATTTTGAGGGCTTAGTAAGACCGCAGTGTGCACCGGTCTTGTGATTTGCTATTGTTATATTATTTATCACATCCACACAATTGCCATCTTGTGTAGGATGTCTATTTTGGTACTGGTGTTCCGCTGCGGGCATCCTCCACCGTATGCATTTTTGATGGGGATCGCCATTAGCAACGGGCCACAAGTGCAGGATCTGCTCACCTGTATATATTTGCACAACTGCATTTTGGGTTGAGCACATCCTGCTTCATGCCACCTTTCAGTTGCTCTCAAAAAATTAAAACACAAAAACATGATATTTTTCTTTTGAAAAATGCTTTTACTGAGTAAAACTTAAAAATAAAAAAAGACACATTATGTATCGCCGCATCCGCAACAACCTGCTCTATAAAAATATCACATAATCTATCCCCGAACATGAATGCTGTAAATACTGTGCCAAAACAGACATTTTAACCATGCCTCGTCACCATGCCTCGCAAAAAGTGTAATACCAAGTGATCAAAAAGTCATATGTTTCCCAAAATGGTACCCATCAAACCGTCATCTCATCCTGCAAAAAATGAGTCCCTTCCTAAGACAATCATTCAAAAAATTAAAAAAAATATGGCTCTCAGAAAATGGCAACACAAAATCAAGATTTTATTCTTTTCAAAAATGTTTTTACTGTTTAGAACTTACCTAAAGTATTTATTTTTTATTTTTGTTATCATCGCATCTGTAACAACCTGCCCAATAAAAATATCACATTACCTACCCGGTCAGGTGAACGTTGTAAAAATAAATAAATAAAAACTGTGCCAGAACAGTAATTTTTTGTCACCTCGCCTTACAAAATGCATAATATCTAGTGAGCAAAAAGTCATATGTACCCAAAAATGGTTCCAATTAAAACGTCACCACATCTGGCAAAAAATGAACCCTGACATAATAAACCAATGGTGCCTGTAAACCAATCTATCAAAATCTGCGTTGCAAAAGTCATATGGTGGCTCCTTCCGTTCTGAGTCCTGCTATGTGTCTCCACACCAGTTTAACACTGCTGTGGGGTGTTGCCGTATTCAGGAGAAAATGGGTAACAAATTATGGGGTGTTCTCCTGTTGCTCCCTGTGAAAATGAACATTTTGGGGCTAAAGCAACATTTTATTGGAAGAAATGAGAAAAGTGTTTCCAATTCCATAAAACGCTTATGGGGTCAAAGTGCTCAGTACACCCCTTAATAAATTCTTTGAGGGGTGTATTTTCCAAAATGGAGTAACTTTTTGAGGGTTTCCAATGTAGGGGTACATCAGGTTCTCTTCAAATACAAAATGGTGCCCAAAAACCATTCTAGCAAAAATCCAAAATCCATATGGCGCATCTTTCCTTCTGACCACTGCCATGTGCCCATACAGCAGTTTACCACCACATATCGGGTATTTCTGTAAGCTGCAGAATCAGAGTAATGCATATTGAGGTTTATTTTGCTGTTAACCCTTGCTGTGTTGCAAAAAAGAGATTGATTAACATGAAAAATCTGCAAAAAAAATATAATTTTTGAAATTTCACCTCCAATTTCTTTTAATTCTTGTGGAACACCTTAAGGGTTAATAAAATTTGTAACATCAGTTTTTAATAATTTGAGGGGTGTAGTTTCTAAAATAAAATGGGTCATTTATGGGTGGTTTCCATTACATAAGCCTCTAGAAATCACTTTATATCTGAATTGGTGCTTAAAAAAAATACTTCTGGAAATTTTCTTGAAAATTTGAAAAATGTCTTCTAATTTTCTAAGCCTTCTAAAGTCCTAAAAAATTAAAATAACATTTACAAAATGATGCCAAGATAAAGAAGACATATGGGGAATGATGACTGATAACTAGTTTATGAGGCATGGCTATCTGTCTTAAAAGTAGAGAAATGCAAATTTAGAAAATTGTGAATTTTTCAAAATTTTGGGTAAATTTGGGATTTTTTTTCTTTTTAGAAATAAAGGAAAAATATATTGACTCAAATATACCACTGCCATGAAGTACAATGTATTACAAGAAAACAATCTCAGAATGGCTTGGATAAGTAAAAGTGTTCCAAAGTTATTACCACATGTCAGATTTGCAAAAACTGGCCTGGGCAGGAAGGTGAAAACTGGCCCGGGGTCAGGGCCGGTGCAAGGATTTTTGCCGCCCTAGGCAAAAGAAAAGTTTGCCGCCCCCCCCCCCATGTGACATCACAATGCCCCACCCATATGATCTTCCATATTAAAAGGGTTCTGCAGTTTATTTAAACTGATCGGCAGGGGTCCCCCGCCAATCAGCTGTTTCAGAAGGCAGCGGCGCTGGCAGTAGTGCCTCAGCCTTCTCGCAGTGACGTCACGACTAGTTTCATTGGCCTGGGCGGGGCTAAGCTTCATTCAAGTGAACAGAGCTTAACTCCGCCAAGGCCAGTGATACTAGTCGTGACGTCACTGCGCCTGCGTTAAACAGCAAGAAGGCCGAGGCGCTACTGCCAGCACCGCTGCCTTCTCAAACAGCTGATTGGCGGGGGTCCCGGGTGTCGGACCACTGCCAATCACTTTAAAAAAACTGCAGAACCCCTTTAACTAATGCCAGTTCTCTCCCCCCTTGTCATTCTCCCCCCCCTGTCATTCTCCCCCCCTGTCATTCTTTACCCCCCCCCCTCCTTTGTCATTCTTCCTCCCCCCTTGTCATTCTTCCTCCCCCCCCTTTGTCATTCTTCCTCCCCCCCTTATCATTTCTCCCCCCCCCCTTGTCATTCTTCCTCCCCCCCTCTTATCATTCTCCCCCCCCTTTGTCATTCTTCTCCCCCCCCCTTGTCATTCTTCCTTCCCCCTCTTGTCATTCTCTCCCCCCCCCCTTTGTCATTCTTCTTCCCCCACTCTTGTCATTCTTCCTCCCCCCCCTACCTCTAGTGTAGCGGCCGAGCTGTTTATGGTCCAGGGGTACAGGAGCTTTAGTTTCCTGTACCCTGACGGACTGACAGGAAGTGCACACTGTGTGCGCACTTCATGTCAGTCGGACCGGGTACAGGAGACACATGCTCCTGTATCCGCGGCCATAAAGAGCTCGGCCTCGCTACAATGGAGTGACAGGAGGGAGCGCTGAGCGCTTCCCTCCTGTCAGCTCCTCTCCTTTTGCTGAGCACGGGCGGTGCGCCCTCATGGACGCGCCAGCCCGGGCAGTGCTGCAGCCGTCTGAGGCTCAATTCAGAGCGCTCGGGCGGCTGCAGCATGAGGCAGGGCCGGCGCTCCTAGCAGGCACCCCTTTGCCAAGGGGCGCTCTATGCGGCGGCCTAGTCCGCTTATAGGACGCGCCGGCCCTGCCCGGGGTAGAAAGGGTTAAACTCCAGGGAGTGCCCAGTTTGTAGTGGAATGCTCAAGCTTTCCTGAGGTGGCTTCGTAGAAAAGCAGGTATAGGGCCTGGAGTTTTGGATCGGGAAAGAGTTGGGTGGGTTCCCAAATCCGCAGTCCACTTCTGGGAGAGGTCTAGCCTGTTACCTAGCTGCACCTGCTGGATGCTATTTTGAAGTGACACGCTGGTGCTTGTGAGTAACTGGTTGTGGTGAACTTCAGTGCTGACAGTACGGTACCGAGTACAGTCAGGGAAATACTGTCTAGTTAGTGCTCAGACAAGCAGGATTTGTGTTGTGTTTTGCCTGAAACCAAAAAGCAGGTGAAAGCTTTTTTTTGAGGAATTGTGGGGTACTACCACAGGTTTATTCCTCACCTTGCCAGCACAGAAACCCCGTTAACAGACCTGGTTATGAGTGGCTCTATGTAAACAGACTGTCCCCCATCACACCAGACTTCAGAAAGCAGTTTGTGGTCCAGACTGATGCGTCTGATGTAGGGCTAGGTGCAGTCCTGTCGCAGGAGGTTGGCGGTGAGGAATATCCAGTGACACATCTGAGCAGAAAGCTTACTCCCGCTGAGAAAAATGACAGCATTGTTGAACGGGAGTGCTTGACAATCAAGTGGGCCTTGGAATCACTTAAGTACTATCTATTGGGGCGCCACTTTAGGTTGATCACTGACCACTCTCCACTTATGTGGATGTGCAAGCAAACAGAGAGAAATGCAGGAGTGACAAGGTGGTTTCTCACTACAAAATTTTAACTTTTCTGTTGAGCACAGAGCAAGGAAGCTGCAAAGAAATGCTGATGCTCTGTCCCAGACAAACTGTCTGGTAGCTAAAAGTACGACACAGGTTCGAACAGAGGTTGAAGGCAGGGGCGTAACTATAAGAGAAGCAGGGGAAGCCGCTGCTTTGGGGCCCTGACCCAGAAGGGGCCCATCCAAGAGGAGGAGGAGAAGTACTAAAAGATTTTGTCAGGGCCCCTCAACAGTATTACACAATTAAATTATATACAGTGGCAGTATAGACAGTGTAGAAAACGGATGGAACAGCTGCCAGGCCTGGTCTGAGAAAGCCATCTTTACTAGTCACAGGAAAGGGGGCGGCATGAAAGGAAGGGGTTGTGAAAAAATTAATGGGGAGGGGGCCCCATTCAAAAATTTGCTGTGGGGACCAGTCATTTCTAGTTACGCCAGTGGTTGAAGGTATGTGAGACAGTGACAGGAAGAGTGATTGATGGAAGGTACTTTTCCCCCAGAATCCTGTCATATGCAGCTTAAGCTCCAGGTACCCAGTACCCAGTTTTTAGTGGAAAGCTCAAGCTTTCCTGAAGTTGCTTTGTAGAAAAGTCGGTATAGGGCCTTGTGCTTTGGATTGGGGAAGAGTTGGGCAGGTTCACTTCTGGGAGAGGTCTGCCTGTTTAGCTGCACCTGCAGCAGTTGCGTAAAGAGAACCGAGGCAGAGAGTCTGGGCCTGAGAGCTGGATGATATCTGGAAGGGACGCGCTGGTGCTTGTGAGTAACTTGCTGTGGTGAACTTTAGTGCCGACAGTACCGTCGTACCGTCAGGGAAATACTGTCTAGTTAGTGCTCAAACAAGCAGGATTTGTTTTGTCTGAAATGTAAAGGCAGTTTATTTTTGCACTTGAAACCACAATAAAGTGGAGTTTTGTTTTGAACTTCATCTCGTGTGTCACTGTCTCTGACTGTCTGCATGCCGGCCAATCTAAACTCCCACATACTATATGTCCTGTATACTGGGTGTGTTCCTCAGTATCTGCTCTTATTCTGTATACATGGACATTGCACAGTACCACTTCTCCTGGCCTGTATACTGAGTGTAATTCTCAGTATCTGCTCTCATTATATATATGTGGACACTGCACAGTACCACTTCTCTTGCCCTGTATACTGGGTGTAATTCTTGGTATCACAAAAATATATCACGGATCCAAAAGGGTATCAGTAGGTATGCGTCTCGGTTAATTACATATCACGGAGGATATGTAATTCTTGGTATCTGTTCTTATTCTGTATATATGAACGCTACACAGTACCAATTCTCCTGTCTTGTATACTGGGTATAATACTCAGTATCTGATCTTATTCTGAATTTATGGACACTTGGCTATTTCCAGCAGTTACAGGTGAATGTAAATGGGACCATGCTTGTGTGGCGCACTCTCCATTCATTGCTATGGGACTTCCAAAAACCTGGGACTTCCAACTCAAGCTGGGTTCACATCACTGTTTCATTTTCTGTTCTTCTGATCCCTCAGAAGAACAGATACAAAAAACGGAGCCTATATTTTAAACACCCACTATGTGCCTTTTACATACGTTTCAGTCATTTTTGTCTGAGACCCATTTTTTAGATGGAAAAAAGTTCTGCACGCAGGGAAAAACTTTTCTCAGACGGAAATGGCTAAAATGGATGTAAAATGTTCTGTTCTGATGGATCAGAAGAACTGAAAATTAAATGGTGATGTGAACCCAGACACACCTGTCCACAGTCCCACTGTTCCTGTACCACTGCCCGTTCCTTGCCTCAGCAGTCAAATGTGCTCGAATGAAGATCACTACTAGATTTATCAGAAGTGGCTGGTAATGGGTTCAGCGGCACAGGAATGAAAAGACTGGTTACCACCATTAGGATTGTTGACTCCTAAGCCGGAAAACCCCTTTAAGCAAAATTCTACACCATATAGGGCATTTTTCTCAAGATTTTATGACATGGACATTGTAAGTCTTTATCATTTGTGAAGGAAGGGTGCAATTTGACTTTTCACCTCAGGCAGGGCTAGGAGCACCCCTGTTCTGGAGTGTAATAATATTACAGATTATAGTTATTAGATTTCTGGAGAGGTTGTTTTTTTTTAAAAACAATTTTTTTTATTTTTCAATCATATTTCGCAATATTACAGTACAACATCAAGTAGTCAGTGAGTCATCCATTATAGATATACAGATGTGTATCATATTATACATGAGCTTTGTGATACAGTCAATATTACATCTTATATTGAGGCATATATAAAACTGTACTTGATGTCTGAATCGTCATAATGTCATTACATTCTATTGTGTGTTTAATTTACATTTGTTGCAGGTATTTTAATTAACTTCCCCCCAACATATCTATCTAAAGGATCCACCTTTCCACCGACTCTCACCACTGCTGCTGCTTTAAAGTTACTCTCTTCGTTGTGTATTTGTCCCATCTATGCCTAGATCTAGTCGTCCCAATGAGCCCTTAATTTGTTCCGTAAGAAACCACGCTGTCATGCTAAACGGTTGCAACAATGACTTTATCTCCTCTTCTGTAAGGACTTTAACAATAAAGATTTTCCATCTTTTCATTAGACCCTTGATCTTGGTTTCTTTATTATGCTCGGCTGTCAGAAACTCTAAGTATAAGCACCTTTTTAGCTGATTGACTACCTCCTCTATAGATGGCATGGTGGGACTCAACCAGTGTTGTAGTATACACCGTTTAGTCGCAATCAGGCACATGTGTGTTATCTGAGACATGTTAGGTCCATCTGGGTCATTGTGGAACAGTACAGTTTCCTCTGAAAGCCCAATATTTTGGTTCAATGTATCTCTCACCCATTTTACCATCCTCTCCAAAATTCTTTGGATTCTGGACAGAGCCATAAACAATAGAACATATTGGTGACTTTTATCTGGCATTTCGGACATGCATATAGTCTGTCTTGTCCCTTACAAATATGAGGTCCACGAAAGCCATATATGGCTCTGTGCAGAATCCTGAACTGAGATTCTCTCCAGGATTCATTTGGTACAGCCTTCCTAGTCTCCCTCCAACCCCTGAGAATAACGTTATGTAGCTCCTGAAATTTGACATCTTTTGCCCAAGATTTAAAAATCTTACTTGATAATTTGTCTGAATTATTCGAGTAGAGCCTTATCACTATGGCAGAAAGAGAACCAGGTTGTGAATTGGCATTTAACAGGGAGTCAAATTGATTTGATGGGAATTCCGTCTAGAGGTCTCTAAGTCGTTTTCTAAGGAAGTTTACCATTTGCAAGTAAGCCAGGAAATGGCTAGCATTTAGTCCATATCTCTCCTCTAATTCCTGAAAAGTCAGATACCGTCTCTCCTGCTCATGCCACAAATTCCTCACCACTTTAATGCCTTTATCTTTCCATTCTCAGAATTGTTTATTCCTTACTCCTTCCTTAAATTCCTGGTGACCCCCAGAGATCCATATATTTGGACAGGGAAAACGATAAACCATAGTCCTTCCTGACTGCCTTCCATGTGGCTATAGTGTCTCGTATTATTAGACTATGTTTTGCTTGGGATGGCAAGTTCGAGAATTTATGCGTTTAATGCCCATGGGCGCGCTAGCGGTGTCTCTACTTGAATATTTGAAAAATGATTAGTAGGGGGGTAGTTAAGAGAGTAGATTGTATCTGATGACTTACCCACTTTAATTCCTAAGTATTTAATGTATGTAGAAGTTATTCTTAATTGTGGTGCTGCACGTTGTACCTCATGTACATTACTGCGATTCAACAATAAAAGTTCGCTCTTGTCTTCATTTACTTTAAAGCCTGAAATTTTTCCAAAATTTCTTAAGTCTCGCATCAAATGTCCTAGCTCTTGTTCTGGTTTTTCTAGAAAAATTAGGAGATCATCTGCAAATAGCGCGTGTTTAATTCGTGTTGATCCTATCTGTATACCCTGAATCTCAGGACAAGACTGAAGATATTTAGAGAGTGGTTCAATTGTGAGATGAAATAAAAGAGGCGACAAGGGACATCCTTGTCTTGTCCCCTTCAGGCATTGGGAATGCCAGGGACAAGAAGCCTGGAGTATGTATCTTTGCCTGTGCTTCACTATACAAGAATTTTAAGTAATTACGGAAGGGGCCCACTAATTGTATTGAATCAAGGACTTTGTCCATCCATCCCCAGTCCACATTATCAAATGCTTTTTCGGCATCAACCGCCAATAGGGCTGGGGATGGATGGCCAGCCGGTCTCGCTTTAAGTTCATTCAGTATTGTCATTACTTTCCTAATATTGGTGACCGCTGAGCTCCCTTTAACGAAGCCCACCTGTGCAGGTAGGATAAGTTTCGGCAGTATAATTCCCAGCTTATTCCCGATTTTTGAGAGGATTTTGATGTCCGTATTTATCAGTGATATGGGCCTGTATGAGGTAGCTAGCAGTGGGTCTCTATCTGGTTTTGGTAAAAGCTTGATATGTGCTGTGTTGTTATCTCTCGGTATCACACCTCCCTCTATGTATGAATTAAACAGATTGGTCAGCAGGGGTGACACATTATCCTGTAGGATCTTATAAAATTCGTTGGAATACCCATCTGGGCCTGGCACCTTTCCCAAAGGAAGAGCTTTTATTACCTCCTGAACCTCCGTCTGTGTAATTGTTGCATTAAGGATAGCTAGGTCTTCTTGAGATACCTGAGGCATGTCAACTGTACGTAGCCACTCCTCCCCCATTACCTTATTCGTCTCCTAAGCTGAATACAAATTTGTATAGAATTCCTTTAAAATCCTATTTATGCATTCAGGATTATTTGTGGGTATTCCATTACTGTCCCTAAGTACCACTATGGGTGTTGACGGCTGGAATCCTTTTGCTAGCCTTGCCAATAATCTCCCCGCCTTATTGCCGTATTTATAATGCTGGGCCTCTGCTTGTGATCTGAACATCTGATCCCTCCTTTTCAACCAGCTTTCATACTCGGACTTTGCCACCTTCCACTTGTTTTCCGCTTCCTGAGTTGGTAAAGATTTAAAGGTAGTATAGGCCATCTGTAGTTTAGAGCTTAACTTATCTATTTGCTGTTCTATTTTTTTCTTTAGCCCTGAGACATGCGCTGTTAGTCTCCCCCTTATAACAGCCTTCGCGGTGTCCCATATCAGCTGATCTGATCTCGATCCTGTATTGTCTCCTATAAATTCCAGCCCCCAGCCCCCAAGCAGTTTATGAAATTCTTCATTTGCATATAGATCAGAGAGAAACCGCCATATGAAATCTGTACCTTTCGGTAGCTTGTCTGTTAAATTAAGAACTACAGGTGCATGGTCAGAAATTATCATTTCAGATATCTCAATATCAACGCAGGTCCTAAAAAGCTTAAGAGACAGTAAGATATAGTCTATCCTGGACCACGATGAATGCACTGCAGAATAATGTGTGAACTCGCATTTATCGGGGTGCAGTCTCCACCATGCATCTACTAGTTCAAATGTCTCCGCTAATTCTCCCAGTGCACTTTCACATCTCCTAGTGGGAAGTCTGTCGCGTCTGTTAGAACTCCTATCTTCCTCTCAATTCATTACTGTATTCATATCTCCCGCCACTATTTTATCTGGGGATGGATCATTCAGGATTCTTTCCCTCACTGCCTTGAGGAAAACCTCCTGTCCCTCATTTGGACCATAGATATTGTACAAGCTAAACATCCCTGTTGGTGATTGTATATTAAGGTGAATTATTCTCCCTTCATCATCTCTTGAGTGGGGTAACACTTCGTACGGGGAGTTTTTCTTTATAAGGATGAGAACTCCTGCTTTCTTATGCACCGAGGGAGAACCAAACACAGCCCCCACCTAATATTTGCCTATTCTAAAAAAATCTGCCTGCTCCAGATGTGTCTCTTGTAAGAGAGCTATGTCCGCTCCCAGACGGTGCAGATGGCGAAGCACCATGGTGCGCTTTTGTGGGGCTCTCAGGCCATTGACGTTCCATGAGATTACGCACACCATGGTACCTCGTATGTAGGTTTTACTCTTATACTTATGGTGGTATTATGGAGCCGGTGGATTCCCTTTAAGATACTTTGCATGTTGACCCTTTTCCCCCCTTCCCAACAAAATCTACATAACAAAAAACATGTTAACTTAACATAAACAAGAAAGGCTTTTCGCCAACATGTCAGTATATTCTCGACTTCACTTCTTCCCGACATGTGTGAAGACTTAATTTTCTCTGTTAACAACACTTACTGATGCTCTCGGCTTCCCCTCCCCCCGACATTTTTGATTAACCATCAACCTTGTGTAACTTATCAGCCCTGATAGCCGGTTATGTGGCCGGCTATTTTAACTTCTCAACACATCTAACCATCATGTTCTCACAACTTTTAAAGTCTTTTTTCTATCAAGAAGATTCCTCACTATTCAGGTGTTTATCAAACCGCCCGCCATTCCCTTGAGTCTTATACTTGCCCTCCCGGAGTCCCAGGCTTTATGTTGGCAATCTAGAACTGTTTCTAAGTCTCTGTTCCTTGGGCACCTCCCGTTGCTCTTGCCCGTCGATAGCTGTATGCCATGGTGTCGGGTTCTCCCGGTTTGGTGGGCTCCCTCTGTGCTGTCTTCCAGTAATTGCTGCGTGGTAAGCCATGGCGTCAACAGGATGATGAAATGTGCCCGTGGCCCCATCTTCATGGTAGACTTTTAAAGTTGCTGGGTACATCAATGCAAATCGAATTTTAGATTTGAATAGTGCAGTACACACTTCCGAAAATGCTTTTCTCTTTCTTGTGACCTCAGCCGAAAAGTCACTGAAGAGCAGGACCCTGTGGCCCCTAATTTCCAGTTCTTTGGTTTTCTTTTTGTAGACACGCAGTATGTCCACTTTCTCCGAGTAATCTAGATATTTTGCGATTACTTGTCTAGGTCTAGTCGACCTTTTCGTGGCTCCTTCATTATTGGAACTACTGGCATCGGGTCGTATTTGTCCAATCCTATGTGCCCGCTCTACTTTGCAGAGTTTCGGTAGGCCCAGGGCCTCTTGGATGTCACGTTCGCATATATGGAAAAGCTCCTTGGGAGTGAAGGACTCCGGTAGCCCTACTATTCTCATATTGCTGCGTCTCGAGTCATTTTCTAGGTCTTCAATCTTTTCCCAGAGCCTTCTGTTTTTTGCAGTAGACTCTTGTAGTTTGTTCTGCAGGTTGGATATATCAATCTCCACCGACAGCACCTTGTTTTCCATACCATCCAGTCGCTCAGTGTTTCGCGCCACTTCTCCTTGCAGCACCGCGAAGGAAGATGCAACTGTGGAAGCCAAGGAATCCTGTAAGTCAGGTAGTATTCGGTTTGCTACTTCTAGCGCCAACCGTTTGTAATCCACATATGGTTGCTCTGCTTTTTCTCCCACTACCATTTGCTCAGAAGTGTCAGAAGCAGGTGATGTCGCTTCTCCATGTTCATTCTGTGGCTCCGCCATCTTGCCATCCTCCTTTCCTCCTTTTGTTTGGGCTTTTGATTTCGCTTTGCTCCCCATAGTTCGGAGATAACGATCAATGCGATCATGTGCTTGCAGCTCAGTCGGTTATCCCGGTCAGAGTACCCTTATGTCGGGGATCTGACTGATGTCGGGTAGTGCACGCCGGAGCCACGCTCACTCGCCTCCTCTCATGTTCTCGCGGAACCGGAAGTCCCTGGAGAGGTTGTTGATCCAGGGAGATATTTTGATTACCTGACTGGAGCCTGGAAGGAATTTTCCCCCTAAAACTAGGAAATTTGTTTTTAACTCATGAGGTTTTTTGCCTTCCTCTGGATCAACTTTGCAGGATAACAAGGCTGAACTGGATGGACATGATTTTTTCAGCCTTACAAACTGTTACCATGTTACCCCGGATTGGCCTTCAGAATGTGCCAACTGCCCTGAATCTTTTATTTTTATTTTCTAGAATATGTAGTAATGAAAGGTATTATAACACTTTCATTTGCAGTCTTACATGTTGAAACATCCTTACATTAAACCTCACATGTAGCTTGATCAATCAATGATATAGGATAGTTACCTTCTATAAACCTCTTTTTAATGATTGCTGACTTTTCGATAAAATTCTGATTTTTTTGAGATGAGTGAAAAGATTCTACAGAATCAATTTGTCCAATCAGAAGCCCTGCTGATTGGACAAATTGATTCTGTAGAATCGTTTTGCTCCATTTTATCTGCCCCTTTGGAATATTATTACTACAGGACCTGTAAGGACAACTATAGTGTTCAACATAACCATTTACATTGATAGGCTTGAAAAAATTCCTTGTTTTAATATTGCACCCATACGTATATAATTTCATGTCCAAAAATGTATCTTCTGACCTCTAAATTCATAAGTAAACTTCAGATTATACTTATTCTGATGAATATAGAAAACTAAATCTTCTAATTCATCTTTATAACTTTTTTAAAGAATCAGAAAATTGTTTATATACCTTTTATAAACAAATACATTCCTCCTCTATGGATTCCCTTTGCCATATAATATTTTCCTCTCCCACGCTTCTTAAATTGTTTGTTCTGCTTATTTTGTTTGCTAAACATTATTATTTTTGTTCATGCCACTTGCTTCTCTTTTTCAGTTCCTGTTTCCCCATAGATTCTCCTTTTCAATTCCTTACTGAAAAGAAAATAGTCAGCTTTTTCATAGCATCGTGATTCAATATATTCCTTCACAATAACAAAAGCATCTCTATTTAATTTTTTTAACACGTTTTGGGCCATATAGTTTAGGTCTGTAAAATAGCTCTTTTTGCATATGGAGGAAATCTATCTCTCTAGTGCCACCAAAAATGGGTACCTTGAAAGTCAATTGAAACACAAATCTGGTTTTCAGCCAATTTCATACGCAAACAGAAATTTTTCCAGAGATTTATTTATTATTATTTTGTCATTTTTAGTAGGTTTTCCCAATAACGAGAACAAGGTAAAGCAAAATACATGTAATAAGTAAGGCCATTGAAATGATGATAAAGGGCCAGAGTATATTAGCAAATTTGTTTTCTTTGCAAAGTGTTAACACAGAAGATTTGATTTCCCTATTCCATAAAGACTTCCAGACTGATAGGGGTAATGAGCAACCAAGATGGCTCACCCATTTAAGCATATGAGTGTTGGCCATTAATTATTAAAAATTATGTTCGTTAATGGAAATGTGTCACCAATTTTATGCAGACCTAACTTTTAAGCGCTAACAGCTCCTGGGGAAGTGGGGCGGAGGTGATGATGGGTAAAAGTCTTTTTCACAGTAAAAGTGCAAATGGCACAGTCCTTTGGGTATTTTTTTTTATTATAAATGCATATGACCTTTTGGATCCTAATGTAACAGACTCCATCTTGTCCTAAACACACACCTCCAAACTTCTTTAAAAGATTCCAAACATGGGATGTGGGGAGGAGTTGCCAGACTTATTATGGTTCCCTGGGTCAAATTGCAGGACAATGTCCACACATACCACTATAGCTTGCACTGTCTTGACAAGAAGGTATCTTATTGGATCAGTGTCCTGTACCATAAACACTTGTTTGGCTTTGTGTTTTCTACTTTAAGTGTAAACACTGAGAAAGGGGAAACCGGACTGTAAACCAAATCTGTGTGTGCTTACTGTCCCCCCACCAGTGAGTCGCTTGATCCTCGACAAACTAATTTCTATTAGAGAAAGCTACCCTAAAATTGAGTGGGGGCTCATGTCTGGGATCACCATCACATCTACCTTGACTGAAGCAAGAGGGGATCTACTGAGAGGAAAGGAGAGACATAAAATCGCAGTAAGCCTTTGCCTTATTGATGTCTCTCCTTCCCTCTCTAAGTAAACGGCCCTTTACACAGGCCAAAAGATAATCACTAATGAGCATTCATAAGAAGTGATTATAAGTGATTATCTGGCACTGGAAATGTGCTGCTGATTACTTGATGAATTAGCAAAATGCTTGTTCATCAAGTAACTTAATCATTTGTGAGCACTCAAAAAGAATTGTTTACTGGCAGCAGATCATGCCGTGTAAACAAGATCTGCTACCAGCAAACAATGAGTCAGTATGGGGAAGAGCCATAATATTAGCCATCACTCCTCTCTATACTCTGGAGAAGATGTAAATGTAGTGGTCTCTTCATCCAACGAACAGCAGATTGTCGGGAAGGAAGCATCCCAACAATCTACTGCTCTGTCGTCCCGTGTAAACGGACCTTAAGTTTGCTTATTAGTCTGGGAGGGAAACAGTCTTAATTTTGTTCATTTGTTGTGTCTTGTCTTTGTGAGATCCCTAGGCTATGCATGTGAAAGGACAGTGAAGGAAAGGAGCACTTCTGATGTGGAATACCAGAATAAAGACAGAGATAGCACCAAACGGCAAGTCTAAGGTGGTCCCTCTGTCTTCTGATCCCTGGTCCAGGCATATCAGAATTTGATCCTTGTAGTGACAGATATCCACCCCGCCCATAAGTCAGGGTAGTGTTCTTGCAAGACTGATTTATGACCCAGGAGTGAGAGCGTAATATAGACAATAGGTCAGCATTCCATGTGAGGGAGTGTGAGGATGCTGGGAGAGATTGTGTATGTGGAATTAATGCAGAATTCTGTATCTTTCATGGAGTATTTAACCAAGTATTAAGACACCCACAGTGTCCATACATAAATGCATATAGCCTGAAATATATAAACCTTAGATACACTGTGGAGGTAGAGAGGTATATACACTGTGTATATATATATATATATATATATATATATATATATATAATAACGATAAGACGGCTCCACCTGTTAGTATTGATGATAGAGGTGCGGCAGCTGTATGAACTGACTCACCCTGTCACTGATTATGTATAGAAATTGTTCAAAAAGGGGGCAGCAGGCACTCTCTTATCTGTGATAAAATTGTCTTTTATTCAAAGGGTTAAAATGGTAAGAGAAAGGTAAAGTAAAAAGGGTAGTTTTAAAACAAAAGATAAAATAGGTCAATGTATTATTAACCTTTTAGATGTACACTGAGAAATGAATTGAGCTCTTATGTGTACTTCTATTGATGTGTCACAAGTCTCAAAGGTATGGAGGAGAGTATGTACAAATCACGGTAAGTCCTGTTTGTATATTGGTATATATCCTATATATATTTATTGATATGTGTATTTGATTATTATTCCCAGTCCTAATAGATATGAGGTAGGGAGTATACTAAAATCTTGAAAAACAAAGTCCTTTTTGCAGGTAGTCGCAGGAGTAAAATGTTCTAGGTACAGTCTATGGGAAGGAAGACAGTGTTCTGTGTCTCGGTGTGGCGTCCCACACTGTCTTTGGCACAGAAATCACTTACCGGCCGGCGCTTCCTTCTCCAGTGTAGTTTGTTGATCGCGGTCTTCTGATCCTCGGCGTCCTCGTGCGCGCGCTTTCTGTTCAGGCGGGTTTTGCTTTTGTACGCCGTCTGGTTTTGGTGTTTTCTGGTCACATTCGATTTTGATTCTTGTGTGTATTATGTTCTAAATCCTGCTTTGTAATCCTCCGCAGCTTAAAAGCGTTTAGGGACTATGTCCCTTCCTGCTTACTGAGGAAGGGACATAGTCCTGAAACGCGTTTAAGCTGCGGAGGATTACAAAGCAGGATTTAGAACATAATACACACAAGAATAAAATTAAAAGGGTGATTGGGACATAGACAAACCCTGAGATTACTCTGTGAAATGGGAAATCGGGATAGATCTATAAATATATGATCAATTGGTGACTGTGTGGAACAGCATTTCATTTTTTTTTAATATTCAAGGTTGGATGAAGGAGCAGGTGTGGTTGACCTTATCTTGGGACTCCCCTGCCAGTGGTGATTCTGTTGTATCTGTGATCAAGGATCAGAGCAAAGGGGTACCGTAGCAAGGCATACATACCAGTATTAAATATCTAGTAATCCAAAAGGGCCAAGGGTTCCCTAGGAAAAATAGATTCCAAGAGTAGGGCTAGCTACCCTATTAGGACAGGAACATGGGCTCACAAAATAGCAAAAAATCTCAGGTGGGTAGATTGAGATAAAATCAGACCCATGGGGATTGAATGCTATGGATCTTGTGTGGGAACTTAAGAAATAGCAAAAAAACGTATGTGGGTTAACTGAGGTAAAGTCAGACCCACGGGGAGGGAATGCTATGGATCTTAAGGGAGGATGGGAAGTGGAAGGTATAAAGGAATTGTTAAGAAGGGGAAAAATGCCCAAGACCGGGTGTGGATCCTGTTAGATAGTGAGGTTTCCAGAAAAAAAAGGAAATTGATAGAAAAGAAAGGGTTGGAGGAGAAGGTGAGAGCATGGCTACTAAATGATGAATAAAAGGTAGAACAGAGAGGATGTACTGTACGTGATAGAACAGCAAGTTACCAGAGCTTGGGAGACCCATAACGCTTCACTAGTAAGCGCAGCTCAACCACAGGCATCTGTTCTCATTGCACAACTCCCTTCTTTCTGTCACACCACAGCCACTGATGTGTCAGAATAACCCATTTCAGAAGGCAATTTTTTCAATCTTCCCATTTTTACAGAGGCAAGTAGTAAGGGAGAGATGGGAGATCTTATGACCCTAACCCACAGAGGATGTAAGGCTAAGAGCTAGACACTAGGGTCCTGGAGTGTAGTCCATCGCATAGTCTAATATCACCAGATCGCCAACATATCAGGAGTTTGAGATCCAGTCAATGGATCTGTACAAAGACAAGTTACACCCATGAGCGGAGAATCTTTACTCCTCTTATGGTGAACAATGCCCACAGAAAGGTCCCATACAATGTTTGAAAGCACACAAATTGAACCCCCTTCCACCCTACTACCTCCTAGTACTTCAGAGGTATCCCCATCTTCCATCCCTACTGGCCTGCATCCTACAGCCCCTCTGCCCCCCACACACACCCAAATCACTCTCTAATAGATGTATATCATGAAAAGAGAAAGGACATACAGAAAATTCTTTCCCCGACTACAATTAGGAATTTAAGGACTTTTTTTAAGGACTTTTTGGAGACTTGTGGGATACTGGCTTGAATCGATAACGGGTGCCTTACAACCCCTATATGATGCTATCTCACATACTAGCAAGGGTCAGCCTTTTTATCTTAATTGAGAAAGAGCTCCAGAACTTTCACAACTTTCACAATTCAAGG
The DNA here is from genome assembly GCA_033119425.1 of Bufotes viridis. Taxonomy (NCBI): domain Eukaryota; kingdom Metazoa; phylum Chordata; class Amphibia; order Anura; family Bufonidae; genus Bufotes; species Bufotes viridis. The sequence goes on from CM065595.1 coordinate 67,325,480, forward strand.
CAACCAGTCTTTCAAACCTAGTCTTCCTGATGATTCCAAGCACTATATCTTCTTTTGCAATGAAGCCCGGGGGCATGGCTCCAAGCAAAGACCTATTGGCTATTACTCAGCACATTTTTACTACCGAATTAGGGCAGTAATTGTAGCAGCCCTACTCAAGGACAAGGTATAAGTTATCATGCTCGATGGGCCTTTCACTATTCAAGTCCCCAACTCTGTACATGATCTACTTTCCACAGCTTGCACCAAACATCTATCTGCTGCAAGACTTACTAAATATGAGGCAGCCCTTCTCACCACTCGAAATCTATCAAATGATGCAGGGTTCTGAACCCAGTTACATTACTTCCACTGAGTCCAGAAGAGGAGTGAAGAATGGGCATGGGAAGAAGAGATCAAGGAAGGCATGTTGAGGCAGGGAAGAGGCAAAATGAGAGACAGATGCACAACTGGGGTGGGAATGGAGTTAAAAGGACAAGATACCACCATAATTGTTCCCATTTAGTGACCTAGATAATGCGCATGATTGTTTTAGAGATGAGCGAATGTTTCCAAAATTTGATTTGGCCAGTTTGCTAAAATTTTTGAAAAAATTGGTTTGATCCGAATTTATTCGCAGTGAAGTTAGTTAAAAAACGTCTATTTCCTGGTTGCAGAGAGCCTTTATAGTGGTGTAGAACACTGTGCCTTGCAGTAACACGCATATGGAGTCTGCTCTGGTAGTGAAAAAATACTGTGAATCAGTATGACATGCAGATGACAGGCGTCGCTCCTAGAATCACTGCACATCTCACTTATTTGGGCAGTCATGGGGCCAAAACTGACCAAATAACTCAAGTATGAACTCAGCCTTACAGGTCGATGTTAGCGCCAAGAAGAAGCGCACTCCTTTTACACCATCGTCATCTACATAGATGTCTACAGAACCTGTTGCCACCATCGTCATCTACATGGATGTCTACAGAACCTGTTGTACTAAACTCTTAAACAAGTAGATTCCCCTGACAGAGTGGAGAGTGTGTCAGCAGTAAGTTTGTGTTGACGTCACTGATAATTTTGCCCTTCCTCTCTGATCCATCAGAACAATAACCCACAAAAAAACGGATCCTGTCTGTTGAGCATCTGCCTTCACTCAGTCAGCATTTGGTCAGTAATCCATCAGTATTGCTAATGCCAAACAAAAACAGGAGTGGTTCCAAACCAGAGATGACGCGTGAATGGAATATTTGCATGTCTTCTGTGTTTTGTACCTACTCCTGCTTTTGGCTACCAAATCACAAGCCAATTCTGATGGGACCATACAGGCCTTACAGCTGCTAGACAGACAGGATCCGTTGTGCATCTCATTTTTCCCTCCTTCTGACAGATCAGAAGAAGGGTCAAATAAATGATGATGTCAGCCAGGCCGAAAGGCAAAATAGTGGCCCAGTCATGAAGTGGGGAGGGTGGGAACAGCATGAGAAGTCCACAGAGTGGCCCTATGACATAGTGGTAAGGGTGCAAGCAGCATGAGGAAGCCACAGAGTGGCACAATGACAGTGTGGAGGTGGAAGCACGAGCATCAGGAGGCCAAAGAGTGGCACGATGACAGTGTGGAGGCGGCGGCAGCATCAGGAGGCCACAGAGTGGCAAGGCGACACTGTTGAAGTGGCAGCAGCATGAGGAGACCACAGAGTGGCAAGGTGACATAGTGTGGATGTGGCAGCAACATCAGGAGACCACAGAGTGGCAAGGTGACATAGTATGAAGGTGTCAGCAGCATGAGGAGGCCACAGAATGACAAGGTGACATAGTGTGGAGGTGGTGGCAGTATCAGGAGACCACAGAGTGGCAAGGTGACATAGTGTGGAGGTGGCAGCAGCATCAGGAGACCACAGAGTGACCCAGTGACAGAGTGGGGAGGTGGGTGGAAATAACAGTACCTGCTGACGATGGTGGGTGTAAGAAGGAGCACTTGGCATCAGATGTGTGGCATCAGGCAGATGGCAGCATCAGAGTAGCCAGAAGAAACCTGTCTCTTTTGTGACAGTGTTGGTGTGGCACCATGGATGATCTAGTCTGATGCATTAGGCATTGGTGGGTGGAAATCCTGGCTGATCCATGCCTGATTCATCTTGACAAAGGTCAGTCTCTCCACATTTTGGGTGAACAGGCAAATTCTTCTTGGGGTAACTATGGCCCCCGCCGCACTAAACACTCACTCTGATGCCACACTACTGGACGGGCAAACTCTGCCAGTTGCGGCCACAAATCCAGTTTAGCTGCCCAGTAGTCCAGTGGATCTTCAATGTGGTCATGCTCTATGACTAGCTGCTGGTAAGTAGTTTCTTTACTATGCGGGTGAAGGAAGCTGCTCATTAGTGACTCTAGACTCAGGCTGCTGCTGATGGAGCTGGTACTGCTCCTGCCACCCCACCCCTCCCCAGCAGCCATTGCAGTGGAACGTGAACGCAGAGGGCCCCCCCCCTGTTCAGACCTGCGAGAAGGATGGACGATGGCACAGATAGGCAGCGGACAACTGACTACATAGGATGTCTCTATAGTAGTTCAGTTTGTCGTCCCTCTCAGTGGGTGTAAAAAAGGTCCCCATTTTGGACTGGTAGCGAGGCTCCAACAAGGTGGATAGCCAGAAGTCATCCCTCTGCCGAATGGTGACAATTCGTCTGTCACTACACAAGCAAGTGAGCATGCATTTGTGCAAGTGACTAGAAGGGACTCCCTGCCTCCATCTCCACTGCATACTGCCACGGTGTGTCTGGGTCCTTTGCCTCATCTTCCTCATCACCCTGTGGCTGGTCCTGCTCCTTCTCTCCTGTCACCTGTGTAAAAAAAACACCCATTTCACTACACATTGTTTGTGCTCCAATGTCCTCTTCTTCCTCCAGTTCACCCAACAGGGCTCATGTGGCCGTGAGATATAGGTGGCACGTCTCCAGTCCCCTGACCAGCCAGATTTACCAGCATCTTTCCAGGACATGAAGCAGTGGAATGAGTTTGTTCATCCCGCAGTCCTGGCAGCTGACAAATAACGTGGCCTCCTCAAAGGGCCCGAGCAAACGGCAGGTGTCCTGCATGAGCTCATGAGCTGCCACTGGCTGACATCGAAGTTACACAGGGGAGTACTCCTGTCCGATTGGATCATCAAGAAATTGTTTATGGCCTTTCTATGTTCGTATAGTCGGTCCAACTATGGAGGGTAAAATTCCAACGAGTGGAAGCGTCGCATATCAGCCTATGTTGGGGGATGTCGTTCTGCTGCTGAAGCTCAAGGAGGGTGTACTTTGCGGTGTACGAGTGGCTGAAGTGCATGCAAAGTTTCCTGGCCATAAAGATGTCTTGCAGATGGATGGAACACTTTAGGAACCGCTTGACAACCAGATTGAACACGTGTGCCATGCAGGGCTCAGCCCTTCTTGACGCAGTGCCGACACCATGTTCTTACTGTTGTCGGTCACCATGGTTCCAATTTTCAGTTAACGCGGAGAGTGCCAGGATTAAATTTCTTGATGAAGGACACGGAGCAGGTCCTCCCTTGTGTGACTCCGTTCGCCCAAGCAAACGAGGTACAGAACAGTGCAACACCGTCGTGCCCTGCACAAGTGGTATTGTGGAGGGGCACTGTGAATTGTCCCTGCAGTGAAGGCTGAGGACACGGTGGAGGATGAGGAGGCAGAGGCGGACATTGTCGCAGGACCAGCGGCATAAGAACTTGGAGGCGGAAGCTGCATCACCTGGCCAAGTTGCTGGTGTGCCTGTGCAGGAAACAGATTCACCCAGTGGGCCGTAAAGTACATGTATTGTTCTTGACCGTAGTTACCACGTCGGCGCTGCCGTGCACTCTAGCAGACACCGACAGGCTCAAAGACTGCCCCACCTTCTGTTCTACATGTGTGTGCAGGGCTAATACTGCCTTTTTGGCAAATAAATGACGGCATGGGACTCTCCACCTCGACTTGGCACAAGCCATCAGTTCTCTGAAAGATGCAGAGTCCACCACTTGGAAAGGGAGGGACTGCAGCACCAGTAACTTGGACAAGAGCACGTTTAGCTTCTGCACTGTTGGATGAGTGCACACATACTGTTGTCTCTTGGTAATCGATTGCTGAGGGAATGACTGACGAGGAGTAGGGGGGCGAGGAGCAGTAGCATCAGGACCAGCAGATGATGGGATGGACAGACAGCTCCCTTCGGCTGAGGTGGTGGAGCTCTGACTGCTTGAAATCGGCTGTGTGCCACTGGATGATGCAGCAGTTGCTGCGGCAGGCTGGACCACCACATCGGATCTTCAGTTCTCCCAGGCCAGTTTATGGTGACGCTGCATATGTTGACGCAGGGCCGTGATGCCAACATCGGCACCCTGGCCACACTTCACCTTCTAGCACCTTGGCCACGCTTCACCTTCTGCCCACAGATTGTACATATGGCCATGTTCACCTCCTCCGGCGGCCTAACAAAAAACTGCCACACCACTGAGTAGGTGATTTTCCCCCCAACACTACACACTGACTTACTGCTACCACTGCTGCCTCGGTGAACCTGTGCACGCTACTTCCTGGGCTGGTAGGCTCCTAGAAGCAGGTGGTCTAGCCTGGGTACGTTTGGCTTCTGACCTCCAACTGCTGGACCCTGCTGACTCCCGGCCACGCTAGCGAATTGCTGGCTCCTCTGCTGCCTCATGGGCAAGCTGCCACCCTCTTCTCCTGATGATAAAGCCCCTTTGTCACCCGGCTCCCAAATGCGATCAGCTACATCATCATCGAGTACTGTATGCACATCACTGATGTACTCCTCTACTGTCTCTGGGTCAGGAGCCTGACCGCTCGCAACACCAGCTCCCACGCCACTCTCCTCATCACTACTTGCCCGCATACCGGAGGAAGCGGCGGATGTCTCCTCCATATCTTGGCTTTCCAGTAGCTGCGGACTGTCTTCTAGTAGCTCGTCCTCATTATATAGTGGAGCTGAGCCCACAGCTTACAATACTTCTCTGGCTGGGGGAACAGAAAAGGACAGAGGCAGGTTGAAGATAATTGAGGGCACAGGGGAACAGAACCCACTAACTCTTGGCTGGGGGTGTCTGATGTCACTTGCAACGAAGTCGAAGATCGAGTCAACCATTCGAGAACTGCTAGGTTGCTGGTCATGACACGACCGCTAGCTGACACTGGGAGCTCCGGCCTCTCGAAGTGACCCCTGCTGCCACGGCCCCTTACTCTGCTGCGACCTCTGCCTGCGCCTGGCACTTCTCTGTCTGACATACTATTAGTTCAAATAAATAAATAAATAAAAAGGAAATTAAAACACCCCAAAAAGTCTGTAATTTTCTCACTTCACCACACAACAGCTAACAAGCCCTTTTTTCCCACTGTAAGAGGGTGCAAGGTACCGTGGTCGATGGCAGGTACGTGTCACCGAGGTTCCTGGCCTCGGTGAGGTAAGAGCCGGGTTTTCATGTGTCAGCAGCAGATAGTGCTGTTTGACACCTTGATTTTTAGTTTGGCTGCAAAGCCAATCCGGGCCGGCTCTTACTGGGAGTAGGCAAAGAGTTGGGTGGGTGCCTATTCCCCACGGTCCAGGCCAGGTTTTCCAGGGCCTTTAAAACACGGCCAGCACCAGCAGGTGTGGCTGTGATTGTCCTGGAGCTGCTAACAGTGCTGTGGAGCTCTCTGACCTGGAGGAAGGAGCTCAGCAAAGTGGGGTTTTTCCTGGAAGCCTGAAGGTGGTTTGTCCTGCGGCTCGGCTGACAGCCAGGTGCGAACCCGCACCTTAAACCTCACAGGTGATTGGATCCTGCTTTGGACTCTTTCTGTTTTGCCTCATGACTTCTGACGTGTGTGTGAATTAACACCAAGAGACGGTTTATCATCTGTTTTGTGTCAGTGAATAAAACACTGTTTATTGCACGTTCTGGACTCCTTGTTTTGCCTCTGTACTGCACCCGCACCGCTATCTACCAGAGCGACTCCCCACATTTGGTGTCGGATGCGGGCATGCGCAGTGAGGCTGGTGTGAACGCCGAAAATTTTTTTTTGTTTCTGCTGGGCACGACTGGATGTCCTATATTAGGCCGGCAAAGTTGTAGCCTGTGTTCCCTGATAAAATGGAGGCGGTTGTAAAAGCCCTTGTGGAGGCTAACTTGCAGCAGCGGGAGGCCAACAAGCAGCAGCAGGAGACCAACCAGCTACTACTTCAGCAGGTGATGGCCTTACAAGCGACAGGAGCGTCCCAGTACGTCCACGATGCCCGGAAAGCTGTCCGTGCAGCGATCCCTAAAATGACCCCCTCGGATGATGTTGAGACCTATCTGGCGGTGTTCGAGAAGGTGGCCGTGAGGGAGAAATTACCCCGAGAACAGTGGGCGGAGGTCGTCGCTCCGTTCCTGGCGTCTGGACCCCAGCAAGTATTTTTTGACCTCCCAGATGATCAAGCAGCTGACTACCCGACCGTGAAAGGTGAGATCCTGGCAAGACTGGGGGTGAATGTTTTGGTCCGGGCCCAGCGGGTGCATCAGTGGGAATTTAACCCGGCTGAACCAGCCAGACCACAATACTATGACTTGCTACATCGGTTGCAAAAATGGCTGCAGCCAGACATACTGACTCCTACTGCTATGCTAGACCGTCTGTTAGCAGGTGTATTCTGGAGGGCTTTGCCATACCCTCTCCAGCACTGGATCGGCCAGGTGTCACCTGGGAATGCCTTAGAGATGGTCGACCTGGTGGAGCGATATGAGGCCACCAGAAACCTGCAGGGGGGTTCTTTTGGGAGGGGGCCAGTCAAACCCCGGAAATCTCCACCCCAGACCCGGCGGCCGGCCAAACCCGCCTGGGATGTACCCCTTGCAGACCCATCCCCAAGCAAGCGTCTAGGAGGAACAAACCGGACCGCCCGCAGGACGCAATCCTGCGTTAGGCGGTCGGTAAGAGGTTAAAGCATGTATCTAGTGGTGTAATGAGTATGCTGACTGCAAAATTATTATAGGATGGAATAATGAGTATATATGGTTTTATTGAAATAAAATTGGAAAAAAATATTTTTAGATGGGTAACCCTTTTACTGTCTTAGGAATCCGCCACATTCTTAAGTTTGTAGCACATACAGATGAGAAGTGAAGCTGTGTACTTATAAGGGAGGCAGATTTCTAAAAAATCATTTGCCTGTACATATGACTATGTCTCACTAACAAAGCAGTTGTCCCGCATTTCTGTCATTCGGATGCTGTTGTGAGCAGCGTTCTGGTCTGACATATAATTACTTATTGCAGAAAAAAAACAGAACTGTAGTGAAAAGCAACATGCCCAAGAAAACAGAGCAAAATGTCTCCAACTACGTTGCAAATTCCATTTGGTCACAAGATACAAGAAAACCGATGGGGCTATGACGACAAGCTGGCATTCAAGGACAGTGACTGGTCGTACAACATCTCTTTAGCGCCATCAATCGCTAACTGAGAGACGAATGTGCTAAGCAACGAGGTGCACCATAACAGGCCCCCGCCTGGAAAGGTAGAAACCGCTGTGCACACAATCAACCAGTCACCTACAGAATATATAAACGGACAGTGTCCAGAACCGTCTGTAGGAACAGTAATGGATCACTAATTCCCAAATTGATGTCAGTATTTCCAGAAGTGTTGGTGTATAAGAGGTCCACAAAAAAAAAAAATTAACAAAGTCCTTAGTGTACTGGTGCGGAACAACTCAATCATTGGAGATCATCCAAATATAAAAATATCATGCCAATATCATGATACAGTAATGTAAATGGAATTAACAGCTTTGTGTGGCAGGAAATTAATAAGTAACTAGCAATTGTATGGTATGTCTCAAAGCAGGGGTAATTGCAGAGGCCTGGTTGCGATGGGCAACTGGGGCAGTAAAATCGGGCGCAAACCCGGCATAATTTCTGAGGATATGTCTTGCTGGCAGTGGCAGGGTGAGGGAAGTAGCGTTCTGAAGCCCTTCGAACGTCCTCAGATTCAAAGGCTTGCCCAGGTGCGGGGGACTCAAACAGACTCTCAACCACCTTCTCTTAGAACTTGAGAAAGTTGAGGGTTCCTTGGGCCTTTTTAAATAAAGCAAAACTATTATAGGTAGCAATCTGAATGAGGTAGATTGCTACCTTTTTATACCAGGCCCTGTTTTTTCGCTTCACCAGGTAGGGTTGAAGCACCTGGACCAAGAGGTCTACACCTCCCATACATTTATTACAAACTGGTCTGTGTGACAGATTATATTTGTCAGCAGTAGCCTCCCTTTCCCTAATTGCCACTGTGGTGTCTGCATGAACGGTGGTGAGCAATATAGACATCCTTCCAGCAACTGGTCACTTGCAAAGGCGAATGATGTTCCTTTCTCCAAAAGCTTGGACACCAGCGGTTGTGGGTATCCCACTATTTTTACGGACTGTCCCACAAGCCCCTGTGTTTGCAGCATGGAGGGATTTAAAAAGGGGTATGCTGGTGTAAAAATTATCGGAGTACACCTGGGTACCCTTTGTGTAGGAATAGCGCCAATAGTAGCATAGCATAGTATATAAGGCCGAAAAAAGACATTTGTCCATCCAGTTTGACCTGTTATCCTGCAAGTTGATCCAGAGGAAGGCAAAAAAAAAACAAAAAACTGAGGTAGAAGCCAATTTTTTCCCACTTAAGGGGAAAAAACCTCCTTCCCGACTCCAATCAGGCAATCAGAATAACTCCCTGGATCAACGACCCATCTGTAGCTATAACCTGTACTATTATTACACTCCAGAAATACATCCAGGCCCCTCTTGAATTCCTTTATTGTACTCACCATCACCACCTCCTCAGGCAGATAGTTCCATAGTCTCACTGCTCTTACAGTGAAGAATCCTTTTCTATGTTTGTGTGCAAACCTTCTTTTTTCCAGACGCAGGGGATGTCCCCTTGTCACAGTCCTGGGGATAAATAGATGATGGAAGAGATCTCTGTACTGACACCTGATATATTTATACATAGTTATTAGATCTCCCCTCAGTATTTTTTCTAAAGTGAATAACCCTAATTTTGATAATCTTTTATTTCCATAAGGTATATACTTTTCACAATTAGATTTTTGTCCTAGTTAATTAGGCCTATGGCCTCTCTTAGTTGGCTAAATTTAGCTTTTTTGAAGTTTGGTATTTTTGTTCCTCTCTGAAAAAAACACTCTTCAATAATAATTGGAAGGTTACTACTTTATGGTCACTATTTCCCAGGTGTCTCCCAACCTGCACATCTGTTGTTCTGTCAGGTCTATTGGTTGGTCCCTCTAGTCGGGTCCTGAACCAGTTGGGAAAGGTAATTATCTTTGGTTATTGCCAAGAACCTGTTTCCTTTATGAGATGTACGGGTTTCCTTTTCCCAGTCTATATCTGGGTAGTTGAAGTCCCCCATAGTAACCACCACAATGATTTGCTGCCTCGTCTATCTCGTTTAGTAGATTTTCTGTGGACTCTGGTATATTAAGTGGTTTATAATAAACTCCTATTAGTAATTTATTATTGTTTTTGCCTCCATGTATTTCTACCCACAGTGACTTCACCTGTTCATGTCCCTCACTTATTTCTTCTCGGACTGTGGGCTTTAGACAGGACTTTACATAAAGGCAGACCCCTCCCCCTCTCCGGTTTTGGCGATCCTTTCTAAACAGACTGTAACCCTGTACATTTACTGCCCAGTCATAGCCATCATCCAGCCATGTCTCAGTTATTCCCACTATGTCATAGTCCACATAGATCACACAATTTTCCTGTTGTGCTCTTGCACACCTTATATAATTTTACCCCATATCTGGCATGCTTGGAAGGAATAAACTGACAATCCCTTTTTAGTTTTAAAGGCCACCTTTTCTTCAATCGACGGATAGATTTTTATCAGGGGTATATCATTTTAAGAATGAATCCCTAAGGAGGGAAATAAGGGGTCTCAATTTATTTAGCCAGTCATAGGCTGGGTCAGTTCTAGGGGGGGACTTGGGAATTATCTAAAAAACCATATTAGGGCTTCATAGTGGTTTCGGGACATAACTGCCGCAAACACAGGGGTTGAGTAGATAGTACTCGCAGCACAATAAGATCAGACTTTTTTTTTTTTACAATGCCCATATCCAGGGTAAGCTCCAAAAAGGTTTCACTTTCAGGGGCACTTGTGGGGGTCCACCATCCTATATAGACAGATGTTTGTACCGCAAACTGTGTGGCGTACAGATCAGTAGATGGGGAGTAGATAAAAATTTGGGTTCTTGGGGGAAATGAAGAAGCAGGAACCCAGGTAGTGAATGGGACGGGAACACTGGGTGGTGAATGAGATGAGGTGGCGACTTATACCACCATAGGGCTATGGGGTCTATATATATATATATCCCACCCTAATAATTTGTAAGTAATTGTTCAGTAGCGTCAGTAGCAGTACGTCCACTGACTGACAATTATGGACGGACCCTAACATATGCTCACTGACAGGTGGACAGTAAGATGGCCTCTGACCGCCAGCAACAGATGGACACACGTTCCCTAATGAAAGGTGGCAACTGGCCGTCCCTAATGGACGCCTAATGACCGACGCCCACTGACCGACTAACAGTCACTTAGTGACGGACACCCACTACTCGCCAGTTATGGACGGACAGTTTATGAATTGATTTTTCTTTTTTTCCCCACAGTAAATCGCACAGTCAGGACAGAAGTCTGATCTCTCTCTCTCTTCACAGAACAACTGCACTGAGAGGAGAGAGAAGCACAGCCTCTGTCCTGACTGTGTTTAGTAAATATAATGGATGTGATCTCCATGATAGGGTTATCATGGAGACCACATGATCAGGGACCAATAGTAATGGTCCCGGATCATTACTGTGCTGAAGGCAGATCTTCAGTACAGTAACTAGTGCGTATGTTTGCGCAATTTTGTATTTTTTATTTTATAGGGGAGGGGGCTTCTGCCCTTTATTAAATATATTGGGGGCCATGTTGCCCCAATTGGGGTGCTGGAGGATGTGATCAGGGCATAATTACTCCCTCTCCTGAGGAGAGAGAACTAGTGCAGGGGCGGCGGCCTGCATATAGTGTATGCAAGCGCCAGGCCACTGTCGCCATCTTTGTCTGGGGGGTGGGGAGAGGATCAGGACCCAGCTTTCCCTTATGGGAAGCTGGGGAACCCGATCCTAGAACCAGAGACTCTGTCTTTTCTCTCTTACATGAGAGGAGGAGGAACGTTTGTCACAGTATCTGATCACTGCCCCGAGCCCTCAGCTACCTCCTGCCAACTTTGTTAAGGGACTGAGGGGTGGGGTGAGGATCGGGACCCAGCTTTCCCTTAGAGGAGGAAGAAAGTTTACTGGTGGCAGCTCTGCTGCCGGCATTTTCGATAATCGCCGTGATACATTGCATCACAGCAATCACATGATCAGAGACCGTTTGTTACGGTCTCTGATCTGGTAGCTGCAGGCAGAGAGCTCCTGCGCTTTCTTATAGCACTAGCTTGGGCTGAAGTGCCGCTGTAAAAAGGTGGCACTCCAGTCTAAAGCCCCTTATTTACCAGCATAAAAACACGTATGGGTGTTCACTAAGGCGGTTAAGCAATATGAAAGAATTACAATGTCAGTGCTATACTGTCAGAGAGGTGCAGCCAGCTAGGAAACACTGCTTACAGGCTTGGGCCTTGATTAGGCTTCAGACTGCAATGCTGTGCACATCCAGCAATGTAATTTGAAAGGTGCTAATAGGAGACAGAGGGAGTCCTTGCCTTCTGTATACCTATTCGATGCTGCGGATGCTATTGTGCATGGCATTTAAGTGGTTAAACGGCTTGGATTAGTGCTTCTGCCGGTCTGGAGAATTAGAGCAGTAGCTCTGGTTGTCATGGGAGAGCAGAGCACCTGCTATTTGCTGCAGAAGACACTTAGATTGGGCTGCTGTAAAAAGGCCCAACTATTAAAAAACCTTGTATATTTGGAATTTTTTTACTTTTAGAATTCCATTTTACATCTGCAATTTCAACCACATTTGAGAAAGGAGTCTAAAATACATTTACAGGTAGACCTTGCCCACCTTTACGTCTGTTTTCTTTTGGAGTCATTATGACATCACGTTAATAGTGCAACACTACCCCCATTTAAAAAGCTTAAAATAAAAGTGCTTACAATAAGAGGGTCACAATCTACAAGGAAGAGGAACCTTTTTGCTCTCATCTTATTTTATCTAATGAGAGTTAAACGGGTAACAGTGTAAACTCCCCCTTAAGTCAGTTTCACACAAGCTTGTTGGAAACATGCTCCAAGTGCTAGTCTAATTTCCTGGACCATACACTGCTACTCTAACCTGAACTCACAGCATTATGAGTGTGAGTTTCTGCCCTGCCGCAGGTCTACTGTACTCACAATACCATGAGTACAATACAGTGAACTGACTGTCAGGAAGGAACTCAACAGCATCATAAATCAGTATGATGTTTTCAGTTTGAGTCACAGGAGCAGTACTCAGTCCAGGAAAGGTGGGAGCCACACAACGTATGTGTCCCAGTCTTTATGAAAGTTGAAAAGACAAGCAAATGATACATTGTTTCAGACAAGGAAGCCATAGTTTTTATACATAAAACATTAGGCACATTGACAGAATTAAGATATTGGTCAATGATTAAGAAGAAATGTCATTTTAAGCTTTATTAAAAAAAAAAAAAAAAGGAATTCTACAACAAATTTAGAATATTTTTATAACATAGTATCTTACAAAGCAGTCACCCAAGTAAACTCTTTCTTTCTTATCTTTCTTAGTTCCTTTTCTTCAGATTTTGGAAGTTTAAGGGGACTTGCATAAGAACATCCAGTCAGAGTAGGATCTTGTATTTCTGTAGATTCGTACAGATCTTCATCAGAGTCCTCTTCTGTTTTCTCACTCTCCCTTTCTAAATCATTGCCATCATTGTCTATACTGTATAAAACAAAAGCAATATCATGTTACCTTTTGGGAACTTGTGCATATTAATCTTACTGTTAACATTAAATGGTAAGAAACAGAAAAACATGTTTAAAGGGAACCTGTCACCAGGAAATTCACTGATAAAGCAGGCATACTGCCTTGTAGGGCTCACCCTGCTGAATATAATGATATCTTTCACTTGGTGATCTGTTGCTTTATTGTGGAGAAATAGTACTTTTAATCCATATGCTAATGAGCTGATTTGAATCCAGCAGTTGATGAGTCCAGCGTTTTTTCTATTCAGAGCTTTAGCCACTCCCCTATTCCCTTCTTCAGATGTAAAAGGGGGGTGGTTTATTACATCCTTCATTTAAATAATTGTTTATCAAACATGTGTTTATCACCCCATGAACAAACTAGCCCTTATTATAATTACAAACTTCAATAGTATATTCCTCCCCCTTTTTTTAACCTCAGTAATATAATACCTTAGTATTCCGTTATTCATTTTCCCGCCAATTATTAAAATGAATGAATGGTGTAATAAACCACGTCCTTTTACATCTGAAGTGAATAGGGGAGGGACTACAGCTCTGAATAGAAAAACTGCTGGACTCCTATCAACTACTGGACTCAAATCAGCTCATTAGCATATGGATTAAAAATACTTTTTCTCCACAATAAAGAAACAGATCACCAAGTGAAAGGTATCATTATATTCAGCAGAGTGAGCCCGACAAGGCAGCATGCCTGGTATATCAGTGAATTTCCTGGTGACAGGTTCCCTTTAAGTTGTTTTTGTGTAGGTGAAAGTTTTGTCATAGCCATAAGATATTCTGCTTTTGTGGCTTTGGGAAGACAGAATGAAACCTTCAGACTGAATAGATAAGTGTCAGCACATATGTGCTGCTGTCTCCATATAGGGTCTATGAAAATTAAAGAAGGAGCAGAGCAATAGGTCTGTCAGTCTATAGAGGTCTTAGATGGAAAAACACAAAAAAACTTTTCAGGACACAATGACCAACCAATGTTTGTAGTCCTGCACCTACATATACAAAAATGCTCCTTTATTCCACATAGTTGAAAGCAACACGCGATGACATCAACAGTGCGCCACCTGCCTGCCAGTAATATCAATTAGGGTTGGGCGATATCAAAAATATTGCCACGATAACGATATTAAGAAATTTATCGCGATAACGATATATATCACGATAAATGCCCATTTAGAAGAAAAAAACACTTGGAGACGTTATACTGTATGGGGGCAGCGCAAGGAGACGTTATACTGTATGGTTGCAGCCGCAAGGAGACGTTATACTGTATGGGGGCAGCCGCAAGGAGACGTTATACTGTATGGGGGCAGCCGCAAGGAGACGTTATACTGTATGGGGGCAGCCGCAAGGAGACGTTATACTGTATGGGGGCAGCCGCAAGGAGACGTTATACTGTATGGGGGCAGCCGCAAGGAGACGTTATACTGTATGGGGGCAGCCGCAAGGAGACGTTATACTGTATGGGGGCAGCCGCAAGGAGACGTTATACTGTATGGGGGCAGCCGCAAGGAGACGTTATACTGTATGGGGGCAGCCGCAAGGAGACGTTATACTGTATGGGGGCAGCCGCAAGGAGACGTTATACTGTATGGGGGCAGCCGCAAGGAGACGTTATACTGTATGGAGGCCACAAGGAGACGTTATACTGTATGGGGGCAGCTACAAGGAGACATTATACTGTATAGGGGGGAAGCGCAAGGAGACGTTATACTGTATGGGGGCAGCCACAAGGAGACATTATACTGTATGGGGGCAGCCACAAGGAGACGTTATACTGTATGGGGGCAGCGCAAGGAGACGTTATACTGTATGGGGCAGACACAAGGAGACGTTATACTGTATGGAGGCCACAAGGAGACGGTATACTGTATGGGGGCAGCTACAAGGAGACATACTGTATGGGGGCAGCGCAAGGAGACGTTATACTGTATGGGGGCAGCCGCAAGGAGACATTATACTGTATGGAGGCCACAAGGAGACGTTATACTGTATGGGGGCAGCCGCAAGGAGACGTTATACTGTATGGGGGCAGCCGCAAGGAGACGTTATACTGTATGAGGGCAGCCGCAAGGAGACGTTATACTGTATGGGGGCAGCGCAAGGAGACGTTATACTGTATGGAGGCCACAAGGAGACGTTATACTGTATGGGGGAAGCCACAAGGAGACGTTATACTGTATGGGGGCAGCCGCAAGGAGACGTTATACTGTATGGGGGCAGCGCAAGGAGACGTTATACTGTATGGGGGCAGCGCAAGGAGACGTTATACTGTATGGGGGCAGCGCAAGGAGACGTTATACTGTATGGGGGCAGCGCAAGGAGACAGTATACTGTATGGGGCAGCGCAAGGAGACGGTATACTGTATGGGGGCAGCGCAAGGAGACGTTATATTGTATGGGGGCAGCGCAAGGAGACGTTCTACTGTATGGGGCAGTCGCAAGGAGACTTTATACTGTATGGGGGCAGCGCAAGGAGACGTTATACTGTATGGGGCAGCCGCAAGGAGACGTTATACTGTATGGGGGTAGCCGCAAGGAGACAATATACTGTATGGGGCAGCCGCAAGGAGACGTTATACTGTATGGGGGCAGCGCAAGGAGACGTTATACTGTATGGGGGCAGCCACAAGGAGACGTTATACTGTATGGGGGCAGCGCAAGGAGACGTTATACTGTATGGGGGCAGCCGCAAGGAGACGTTATACTGTATGGGGCAGCCACAAGGAGACGTTATACTGTATGGGGGCCACAAGGAGACGTTATACTGTATAGAGGCCACAAGGAGACGTTATACTGTATGGGGGCAGCGCAAGGAGACGTTATACTGTAAGGGGCACGGGGGCAGCCGCAAGGAGACGTTATACTGTATGATGCACTGTGCCCCCCACTGTTATGGGGGGCACTGTGGCTGACGCACTGTTATGGGGGGCACTGTGGCTGACGCACTGTTATGGGGGGCACTGTGGCTGACGCACTGTTATTGGGGGGCACTGTGGCTGACGCACTGTTATTGGGGGCACTGTGGCTGACGCACTGTTATGGGGGCACTGTGGCTGACGCACTGTTATGGGGGGGCACTGTGGCTGACGCACTGTTATGGGGGGCACTGTGGCTGACGCACTGTTATGGGGGGCACTGTGGCTGGACGCACTGTTATGGGGGGCACTGTGGCTGACGCACTGTTATGGGGGGCACTGTGGCTGACGCACTGTTATGGGGGGCACTGTGGCTGACGCACTGTTATGGGGGGCACTGTGGCTGACGCACTGTTATGGGGGCACTGTGGCTGACGCACTGTTATGGGGGGCACTGTGGCTGACGCACTGTTATGGGGGCAACTTGGCTGACGCACTGTTATGGGGGCACTGTGGCTGACGCACTGCTATGGGGGCACTGTGGCTGACGCACTGCTATGGGGGGCACTGTGGCTGACGCACTGCTATGGGGGCACTGTGGCTGACGCACTGCTATGGGGGCACTGTGGCTGACGCACTGCTATGGGGGGCACTGTGGCTGACGCACTGCTATGGGGGGCACTGTGGCTGACGCACTGCTATGGGGGCACTGTGGCTGACGCACTGCTATGGGGGCACTGTGGCTGACGCACTGCTATGGGGGGGGCACTGTGGCTGACGCACTGCTATGGGGGGGCACTGTGGCTGACGCACTGCTATGGGGGGGGCACTGTGGCTGACGCACTGTTATGGGGGGGGCACTGTGGCTGACGCACTGTTATGGGGGGGCACTGTGGCTGACACATATATAGCATCTTATGCTATATATGTGTCATCCACAGATCCCCATAACAATGTCAGCCACAGACCCCCAACACTGTAATGTCTTTAGAAGTAGCACGACCTTATTAACTATTGTTGCGCAGGCTCCCGGGCAGCTCTCTGTTCCTCCATGCGCTGTCCGCTCCTTCATTCATAAAGTGGGCGGAGCATGGAGGAACAGAGATTAACTACATAAATACTGGATAAGAGCTGCGGGGCCGGTGCAGTGTTACTCTGCAGTAATACACCAGCCCCGCAGCTCTTATTCAGTATTTATGTAGTTAATCTCTGTAGAAGTAGCCCGACCTTAATAACTATTGTTGCGCAGGCTCCCCGGGCAGCTCTCTGCTCCGCCTGTCTGCTCCGCCCACTTTATGAATGAAGGGGCAGACGGAGCATGGAGGAGCAGAGAGCTGCCCGGGGAGCCTGCGCAACAATAGTTATTAAGGTCCGGCTACTTCTACAGAGATTAACTACATAAATACTGGATAAGAGCTGCGGGGCCGGTGCAGTGTTACTCTGCAGTAATACACTGGCCCCGCAGCTCTGATCCAGTATTTATGTTAATCTCTTTAGAAGTAGCCAGACCTTAATAACTATTGTGGCGCAGGCTCCCCGGGCAGCTCTCTGTTCCTCCATGCTCCGCCCACTTTATGAATGAAGGGGCAGACGGCGCATGGAGGAGCAGAGAGCTGCCCGGGGAGCCTGAGCAACAATAGTTATTAAGGTCGGGCTACTTCACTGCGGGGCCGGTGCTAAATTCCCGGCAGAGCCCGCTACTTACTACCTGCCCGGCACTACATGTCCCGGGCGCCAGGAATTCGGCCCTGACATGGATGTTTGAGGAGCGGTCGGCACACGTGCGACCGCTCCTATGACGTCAATAAATACCGCGGTTATTAGGAAACTGTGATATCGCCATATCGCAGTTTCTTAATACCGCGGTATATCGCAGCCACCGGTATATTGCCCAACCCTAATATCAATCACAACGTTGGTAGAAGATTAAGGAAGCAGGGTGCTGCGGCGGAGAAAGGTTAGTGAACAGTGCAGATGGGACAACCCCTTTAAGAACCGATCTTATGTTTTTCTACTGATGCGGCACAACAATTGAGCTATAAGTTGAAGAGCCTAAGGAAACCCAACAGGAGGGCTATTTTTGATAAGTTGCTAGAAATGTTTAAGCAACATTCACTGTGACTTTTAATCTAGGAATACAGAAGTATTTTTATTGATTGAGGGGGATGAAGATTCCAAGTATTAAAGGAGTTTTCCGGGATCTTACTACTGATGACCTATCCTATTGATCGGTCATCAGCATTTTATCAGTAGGGGTATGACACCTGGGACCCCCAACGATCAGCTGTTTTGAGAAGGCAGTGGCGCTCCTGAGCATAATGGGGCTGAGGTGCTCCTAGGCCATGTGACACATGAATGTGTTTGCTTTTCCTAGGCCAAGTGATGAGAGAGGGTAACGGCACTCACAGGAATACCGGTGCCTTCTCAAACAGCTGATCGGCGGAGGTCCCGGGCTCGGGATCCCACAGATCAGATACTGAGTACCTAGGTTTGTGATGGCCAACATCCGGCATTCCAGGTGTGGTCAGGACCGGTGCAAGGATTTTTGCCAACACAAGTGAAGCTACATTTTGGTGCCCCCCCCTCCATGATCACATTATGACCACCTATTGTGTCACACTTCTCTCCCCCCCCCCCCTCCATGGCACAGAATACAGATGTCACGGTGGGGAGTGGAGGAAACCCCCCACCATGCTATGTCCGCGGCTGGTACGCCAGAAAAGCAGGGAATAGGGAGCAGGTCACCTCCTGAAGCGTCCCTTATACACGCCCTGGTCGCCTAACAGTATGAGCCAACCCAGAAGGTAGGAGGGCCCATACTACTGGAACCTAAGAGCCCTGGCGCTCCTGTATCGTCCTGGGATGGTGAGAGGGCAGAGACCACCTGCTCATCCAGGACAACGGATAAGCAGGCGTCTCCAGAGGCCCCACAGCAGCCGGGAACCAGACAGTGTACACCCGCATGACAGGTAAGTAACAGAGCAACCACATCCACAAAGCCCACACTTACCTAACACACTGGAGAAGCCGAACCAACACCAGGACCTCCTGGACCACCAGATGCATGGGGCCTCCAGGCAGGGCAGCACACAGTCTGGACTTTGCTTAAACCCATCTGGGAAAGCAACCCCCTTCCGGAGGAGACACACCATAACACAAACCTCCTAACAAAGCCCACACCATCACAACATACACCAGGTGGGGAAGGGCCAACAGAAGCACGCAGAAGGGGACACACAAACTGAGAAAAGGAAACAATAAATAAAACAAGTAAGGGTGGCTCACACAGACAATACAGGGGAAACAACCAGCAACCTCCAGCACATGCACACACCATGGCTGGAGACAAACAAACTGACCAAACCCAGCACACACACATTAACCCTGTGCACACCAAACAGGAGAAGTGCAGACATACAAGAATGTGTCAAGCATGCCACACCACATGTTGCCATCGGGAACCGCACGTGGGGAGACCAGGTATCAACCTCCACATGCGGCAACAAGAAACAGAGCCGCTGGCAACAGCATGCCAGGACACTACACTAAGGGGAAAACAAACACGCATGCCCAAATCAACCGTGTTGCCAGCGGCAACCGCACATGATGCTACCACGTAACAGCCCACACGTGCGGCAACCAGAAACCACGCCGCTGGCAACCGCATGCGGCGCAACGAGTCACGACCAAGCCCATAGTCGTGACAACAGACAGCTGATTTGTCCCCCCTCCCATCATGTCACCCGTGACCTCACCCCCCCCATTATTGTTGTGTAATAATTACAAGCATTATGCGCTCATCACCTACCACCGACCCTACGGCAGTCGACAGTCCGTCTGGGCTAGCTGTGTGAGTCACAGTCACCAACAGCTGCTGCCGTGGAGTCACTCGCCAGTCACACAGCACCTGAGTGACCCAGTGACCGTGTTGCTGCTCTGCGAGTGAGGACCGGGGCGGGCGGCGCAACTCGCCACAAGTGATTTAAAGGGAACCTGTCTCCGGGAATTTGTGTAGAGAGCTGAGGACATGGGTTGCTAGATGGTCGCTAGCACATCTGCAATATCCAGTCCCCATAGCTCCGTGTGCTTTTATTGTGTAAAAAAAATGATTTTATACATATGCAAATGAACCTGAGATGAGTCCTGTCCCTGAGATGAGTCCAGGGACAGGACTCATCTCAGGTTCATTTGCATATGTATCAATTTTTTTTTTTACACAATAAAAGCACACAGAGCTATGGGGACTGGATATTGCAGATGTGCTAGCGGCCATCTAGCAACCCATGTCCTCAGCTCTGTACACAAAATCCCAGTGACAGGTTCCCTTTAAGAAAAACAGTGGACATTTCAGGTCATTCCCCCTGGACCCTCTCTCATATTCACCTCTTTTGAAATCCATACTATCAGATTCTTCCGCCCATTCCCCCTGCGAGTTGCAGTTGTCCATCAACCCCCAGGCTCCCCCCACCAATTCCTGGATCGCTTTGCGGCCTGGCTTCCTTATTTCCTATCTTCTGAATCACCAACTCTTATTATGGGTGATTTTAGGATCATCAATTGGGATACTATCTCCCCATCAGCCTCACACTCTTTCTAAAACGTCATCTCTTGGTCTGTCACGCATGAACAGGGTAATACGCTTGATCTAGTCGTCTTCCATAACTGCTCACTCTCAAACTTTAATAACTCATCCTTCCCACTTTCTGACCACAATCTTCTTTCAATTACTATTAAGACCTCTTATTCTTTTCATGACAATCCTACTTTTCACACTTATAGAAAACTACACACCATTAACTGCCAGCAACTTATTGACACCCTACAATTAGCTCTTAACCCAATCTCTTCCTTCTCCTGTGCAGACCTGGCAGACAATTACAACCATAACCTCAAAACCACCCTAGATGAAGCAGCCCAATATCAACCCGACCTGCCTGACACAGAACACGGCAACCTCTGGCAAACAACTGAAACACGTTTTCTCCAGCGGTGCTCCAGATGTGCAAAACACTTATGGAGAAAATTGCAAATATCAGCAGACTTTCTTCATTATAAATTTATGCTCAAAACATACAATTCGGCCCTCAACATTGCCAAACAAATGTACTTCACCTCTCTCATTTCCTCACACGCAAATAACCTAAAACTAATCTTTGATACTTTTCATTCCCTTCTAAGCCCTAAAGTTTCAGAACCCATCATTGACCTCTGCGCTGATGACATGGCCACTTACTTCAGAGACAAGATTGGTAATATCACGCAGGAAATAATCTCCCATTGTTCAACCAATTTCAATCCTCCTCCCTCCCACACTTCAACATGCTTTCTCTCTTTTGACCCTATAACAGATGAAGTCTCCAGGCTTCTCTCTTCTCGACTCATGACCTGCAGCAGTGAACATTTTCCATCACACCTCTTTCATTCCCTCTACCCGGTTGTCATTACTCACCTAACTACAATTTTTAACCTCTCTTCTGGTATCTTTCCGTCCTTTTTCAAATATTCTGTTATAACCCCACTATTTTAAAAAAAATTAAATAATATATATATCTATATATATCTATCTTGACCCAACCTGTGCTGCCAACTACCGACCCATTTCTAACCTCCCCTTTATCGCTAAACGTCTTTTCTACTCTCGCTTAATAAGCTATATCTCTGCAAACTCTGTTCTTGACCCCGTACAATTTGCCTTTCGCCCTCTCCACTCTACTGAAACCGCCCTTACGAAAGTGTCTAACGATCTCCTGACAGCAAAAAGAAATGACTATTCTCTACTGATTCTTCGAGATCTCCCTGCAGAGTTTGATACAGTAGACCACAAATTCCTCCTCACCATGCTCCACTCAATTGGCCTTAAGGACACTGTTCTCGCCTGGTTCTCTTCCTATGTCTCTGGCCACTCAGTGTATCATTCGCTGGTTCTACTTCTTCTCTTCCTCTTGATGTTGGCGTTAGTCAGGGTTCAATACTAGGTCCTCTGCTTTTCTTCCTCTACACAGCCCCATTGGACAGACGATCAGTAGATTTGGCTTTCGGTACCATCTCTATGCTGACGACACCCAACTATACATTACATCACCTAATGTTTAAGAGGTCCTGTCACCTCTCCTGACATGTGTACTGTAGTAACTACTTGCATTCCCCATGTAATATTTCTGGAGCATCTATTCTTATGACTATGTTGTGCCATTCCTCTGGTATTTCTAGTACAAGTTTATGAATGGTCAGCAGCTTGCAGTAAAGGTACAGATGGGTGTTACCAGTTAGGGGTGTGTCCTTGCACAGCCTGACACTGGTGGCACCGATTGTACAGAGTCAGACACACCCACTATTGTTAATTCTCTGTTATAGCTGAGCATCCTGACAGGAACAGGGGGCAAGATCTTATCCCACTCCTCCCTATTCATTTCTCGATGCTTTGCCATGACAAGATTGTATCATTACTTGGTATTTTATAGCAGAGTCCTTGTTCTACAATAAGTAGTAATTGAGTGAGTGTACATGAGATATGCTGTAAGGCTGAGCAGCACATCTCATCACTGTAAAGTGACTACAGAGCTGGCAAGCTGTTAAAGGGTTTCTGTCACTAGAAATGTGCCTGCTAAGCTGTCTGACATAAGCTATGGGCTAATGTCAGACTAACCTAATAATGTAAATCTAATGCCTCTCTGACCTGTAAGAACTCTAAAAAAAAACGATTTTATATCATATGCAAATTAGCCTCTAGGAGCAGGGAGGGCGTTGCCCCTGCTCCTAGAGGCTCCGTGTTCCCACCTGCGGCCACGCCCCTCTTCTTCTGATTGACAGTGTCGGGCAGCGCAGCTCTCCTGCCTCCGGCCCTGTCTTCATGCCGAAATCCCGCGCCTGCGCCGTCCGCTTGTGTATACGGTGCAGGCGCAGTGAGCTGAGGACGCTGACGTCTGCTGTCCGTTTTTTAGCGTTCTTACAGGAAAATGGCAAATCGTGTAGTTTTTATTTAATTAAATTTTTTTTTTTTTTTTTTTAACGGTGCGGTCACTGCCACCGAGGAGGAGGTGAAGGGGCCCTGTGGCCACTGCCACCAATGACTTCAATACTGGAGGGGGGACGACACTGGCCACTCTTATTAATACTGGGGACAGGGGGGGCGCACTGGCCACCAATGTTTTAATACTGGGGAGGGCACACTGGCCACCAATGTCTTAAAATACAGGGGAGAAGGGGGCTTCGCACTGGCCACCAATGACAAGTAACCATTCATATACAAACGCAGACTGCAGGAATACATTGCCGGCACCTGCCTGTGACCAAGTGCTGCAATTCACGGCAATTAAGAGGAGTTAACTGCCGCAGATCGCAGCGCTCAGTGATAGGCAGGTGCCGGAAATATATTCCCGCTGCCTGCGTTTGTATATGAATGGTTACTTATCATTGGTGGCCAGTGCTCCCGCCCCTCTCGCTCTACTGGTGGTAGCAGCAGCAGCAGCAGCAGCAGCAGCACAGGGGGAGGGAGAGACTGCCTCCTTCTCCTCGTGCTGCCGAGGAGAACATGGCCGCGTTGAGAGCGGCGCAGCCACGTTCTCTGATACTGGGCTGTGCGGCAGCACAGCCTTGTATCGATAAAAGACTAATCCTGGTATCGAGCTCGATACCAGAGAAAAGTATCGAATGGGTATAGAAAGTTCGATACCCGGAACAACCCTACTAGCTAAAGAAGTAGAGGCAACCCATCCTAGTCACATTCTAGTACGGTGTCATCTGGATATACTCCTGGAGAACCCCCTTTTAATTGTGTTTGATGTTAAATGTGGTTGTTGCACTGAAGGACGTGCATTTGAGTGGACTGGTCTTACAGAATAAACATCTCTTTTTATACTTCCATTTTGCATTACCAGCTGTATATTCTGTGTGTGCATGTTGTTTTTCTTACTACTTGGGGCTAGTAAGTTCTTTAAACTGGGTGCTCTCCTAAAGATATGTTGTCGTTTGGACAATAGATGGGGAGCAAGAAATAAATAATTTTCTAGAATGTACCAGTTGTTTTGGTAAATCTTGCACATTTAAAAATAACACCGGAAAGTGGCCGCTGATGCCCTGCTCACTTGCCAGTGTTCCGGGTCCCAATGATATGGACCAGCCTCTACCTCTCAGCACATGGTTTAAGGTTCAGTCCAGTCCTTGTGAACATGCTAAAGAACTGCAGGTGAGACTTTTTCAGAGCACTGTAGGATTTGCAATTTCAGGTGAGCCATATTGCATAAAGCTCACCTGAAATAGTAAATCCTACTGGTTCTAGTCCGCTAGTGTCCAGTAATGATGTGGTCATTACGTTTGTGTGCCTGTGTACAGACTTCTACCTGTTTCCCAGATTAGAACTTTCTCTTCCTGACCTGACCTTCCCTATGATTTCTGCAATGTCCCTTAGATGCCTACCCTGACTTTGAATTGTTTATCAGATGCATGTACTCTGCCTACTCCGTTCATAGGAAAAGTTTTGCTCCACACCAGTCTCTCTTGAACCCCACCGCTCAGTGGTTAACCAAACAGACTACTCCAGGAGGTGATTCTCCTCCACCCAGTCCAGAGGGCTGACAGGAGAACACCCTTAGGCCTCTTTCAGGCAAGCGAGTGTCTCGATGCGGACTCGCAGCACACCACCTGGCCTAAACTCCCACTACTGCTGATGATGCTATGTAAATTTATATAATGCTATGTGACCCCGGCATTGCTGGAAGTTCAGGCTGGGCGAGTCTGCAGCGAGACACTCGCTCACCTGAAAGGGGCCTTAGGAGTAGCCCCAAGTCAAATCTGTTTACTTGACACAGTGGTTCCACACCCACTGCCTAACAGTAAGTAGTGACATTTTTGCTCTTCAGCTTTTTTTTTCCTTCACCAATTCTGTTTTGTACTTTTGTGGATTGTAAGAAATTCCTCTCAACTCAGAGTGGCTCCCTTCTTATATGCAGTATTTATTATTCACTTGGTGTATTTCTTTTGTTTGAACCATGTTTTGAGGATTTTCTCTTGACTTAAGCCAGAATTTTTGGTACAGTTTTTCTTTATCCATTTGAACAGACTGCATGCATAATGACAATATCTAGGAATTCTACTTGGTCCTTACTGATAATGGTGAAATGTAGTGAAGTATAAATAGTTAACTTGATTTCCCACTTGTGTTCATTGTACCAAAAAATTGTATTGAAATCTATTCTGTTCCATTCCACATAAGAAATAAGTCATCTACAGTATATAATGAAGATAAAAAAAAAATATTACGGTATCGCAGCCTTGGTGTGAAGTTTTTGGCCAAAAACCATCACAAGAAGCCACAATACAAAATTGAAGTGGTAATGGGAAATAGCAGAAGAGCAAATTTTGTCACTACTTACAATTCCTTTCATTCTCAAATGTACAAGATTCTCAATATCAATTCTGGAAAACAATCCATTTCATGCAGCTCATCTACCATTTAAACTCCAACTTAACATCAGTAAAGTAAATAATTTACTAGGGCTAAGTAGGCTTATACAATGTGCACAGATGGAGAATCAACACCTGTCAAATCAACAAACATAAGTTATAATTGCAATAAAGAGAGATGTGCATGCTGTAAGACCATAAAACACAAAAGCACTTTCTTCAGCTCAAGAACCAAAGTGAACCATTTAAAGAGGTTATCCTGGAATTTATACTGATGCCCTATCCTCTGGATAAGTCATCAATATCAGATCGGCAGGAGTCTGACATGATGCAGTGCCATAATTAAGGCTAGAGTGTAACTGTCCAAAAACGAGACTTTTGTATAACTTACCAGTAAAGTCTCTTTCTCGCTCTTCCTTGGGGGACACAGGAAACCATGGGTATAGCTCAGCTCCCTAGGAGGCGTGACACTAAGTGAAAGATGTAAGCCCCTCCTCCAGCAGCTATACCCTCAGCCTGGAGAGAGAGACTGCCAGTTGCGTGTCCAAGTAGTGAAAGATAGCCACCAACCGGAAAGAACTGTCAAGCATCCAACAGGGGCAACCAAGACCAAAACCATAACCGAAGAAACAAATGAAGGGCGGGTGCGGTGTCCCCCAAGGAAGAGCGAGAAAGAGACTTTATTGGTAAGTTATACAAAAGTCTAATTTTCTATCCCATTTTCCTTGGGGGACACAGGAAACCATGGGAAGTTCCAGAGCAGTCCCAGAATGGAGGGACCACAACTCCCAGGCTAACACCCAAAAGCATCAAGTAACCGCCGCCTGCAACACCAGACGGCCCAAAGCAGCGTCAGCCGACCCATGAGTGTGCACCTTGTAGAATCTGGTGAAGGTGTGCAAGGAAGACCAGGTGGCCGCCTTGCATATCTGTTCCGCCAAAGCCCAATGCCTCTGGGCCCAGGAAGCACCAACCGCTCTGGTTGAGTGAGCAGTAAAGCCGAGAGGTGGAACCCTGCCCTTGGCGTGATAAGCCTCGGCAATAGCCAGCTTGACCAAATGGGCGATAGTAACCTTGGAGGCCGCCATCCCTTTGCCCGAACCCTCCGGAACCACAAACATAGAGTCAGTGCCCCGGAAGGAGCTAGTGACCTCCAGGTAAAGTCTCAGGGCCCTGACCACGTCCAGACGATGAAGTTCCCATTCCCGGGGGTGGGAAGGACAATGTCCTCATTCAGATGAAAGGCGGAGACCACCTTAGGAAGGAATGAAGGAACAGGGCGAAGAACTACCTTGTCCTGGTGGAAAACCAGGAAAGGTTCCGAACAGGAAAGTGCCGCCAACTCTGACACCCTTCTGAGGGAGGTGACGGCTACAAGGAAAATAACCTTGCAGGACAGGAGACGTAGGGAGACCTTCCGCAGCGGCTCGAAGGGGGAGAACTGGAGCGCTGAGAGAACCAAGTTCAGATCCCAGGGCGGTACCAGAGGGCAGTATGGAGGAACCGAGTGAGCCACACCTTGGAGAAAGGTCTTGATAGGCCCGAGGGGGGCCAGGGGGCGCTGGAAGAGAATGGACAGCGCCGACACCTGACCCTTCAGAGAACTAAGACCCAGACCGTGGTCGAGGCAAGGCTGAAGGCAGGACAGAACTGTGGGGAGAGAGAAACGGAGAGGAGGAATCCCCAGATTGGCACAGAAACCCAGATAAGTCCTCCAGGTCCTATAATAGATCCTGGAAGAGGACTGCTTACGATCATGGTGCGGACCACGTCTGCTGAAAAACCCCTACGCGTCAAGACGGCGGTCTCAATAGCCACGCCATCAAACGAATGGGCCTTTAAACGCGGGTGGAAGATCGGTCCCTGAGAGAGCAGATCTTCTCTGGTAGGCAGCGGCCAAGGAGCAACTAGGACCGTAGGAATGCCCTCCGCCGTGATTTTCAGAAGGGCCTTGGGCAGGAGGGGAATGGGCGGAACAATGTACGGAACGGTGAAGTCTCGCCATGGAAGAACGAGGGCGTCGGCTCCGCACGCCCCCGGATCCCTGGCACTGGACAGATAAGTGGGAATCTTGTGGTTGAACTTGGAGGCCATGAGGTCCACGTCCGGACGACACCAATGAAGGCAAATGTCCGCGAACACCTCTGGGTGAGGAGACCACTCGCCTGGGTCGATGGTGGTGCGGCTGAGAAAGTCCGCCGCCCAGTTCTCCACCCCGGTAATATAGATCGCCGATAGGGCCGGGACGTGGGCTTCCGCCCAAAGGAGAATGCTGGTGACCTCTCGCATCGCTGCGAGTGCCTCCCTGGTGGTTTATGTACGCCACGGCCGTGGCGTTGTCCGATTGCACGCAGACTGGATGGCCCTGTAGCAGGTGAGTCCAGTGCTGGAGAGACAGAAGGATCACTTTCAGCTCAGGACGCTGATTGGAAGTCTGGACTCCGATCGAGACCAAGTTCCCTGGACGGACTGGGGAGGAAATACCCCTCCCCAGCCCAGTAAGCTGGCGTCGGTGGTAACCACCAACCAGTTGAGCGGTAGGAAGGACTTTGCCTGAAGAGGGGTCCGTAACCACCAGCGGAGGGAGATCCGAACCTGAGGAGATAGGCGGAATAGGCGGTCCAGAGTCTCCGGGGACTTGTCCCAGGCGGAGAGGATCGCCCTTTAAAGAATAAGGAAGTAGAACTGTGCAAACGGGATTGCCTCGAAGCAGGCAACCATTTGGCCCAGGACCCGCATGCAGAGGCGGAAGGACGGGCGATAGTGGCGAAGGAAATCCCGAACCGCTCAGTGGAGGGTCAGACGTTTTTCCGGGGGAAGGCGGACCTCCGCCAAATCCGTGTCCAAAAGCCTGCCCAGGAAGACTAGCTGTCTGGCAGGGAAAATGGAGGACTTGGGAAGGTTGATGACCCAACCGAACCTTGCCAGGGTCTCGAGAGTGAGATCCACACTGGCGGACGCCTGAGAAAGGGACGGATCCTTCATGAGAACGTCGTCCAAGTACGGAAGCAGAAAAAGACCTCTGGAGCGGAGCAAGGCCAAGACCGGAGCTGGGACTTTGGTGAACACCCGAGGGGCTGTCGCCAGACCAAAAGGGAGGGCGACAAATAGGTAGTGATCGTTCCCTACGGTGAAGCGAAAGAAGTGATGGTGAAACCGGGCCACCGGAACATGGAGGTAGGCGTCTTATATGTCGATGGAAGACATGAAATCTCCTTGCTCCAGGGAAGCCACTGCAGAACGGAGGGACTCCATCCGGAACCGCCGAAGGAGGTGAAAGCGGTTTAGCCGTTTGAGATCCAAAATGGGCCGCACCGAACCTCCCTTGTTGGGAACTACAAAGAGGTTCGAATAGAACCCTTTGAACCTTTCCTCTGGGGGCACGGGAGTAATCACACCCCTGTCTAGCAGGGTGCGAACGGCCGCGGAGAAGGCAACCGCGCATCTTGGGTCCCGCGGAAGGAAGGACGCAAACTCGATTTTGTATCCGGAGGATATAATTTCGCGCGCCCAAGCGTCGGAGACGTGAGCCCGTCTGACGTCCCTGAAAAGGAGGAGGCGGCACCCGTGTGGGTGGGGGCGCACCTTCAGGCGGAGGACTGTTTTGCCGTGGTTGGGTGGGCAGCCTGCGACTTGCGCCAGGTGGGCTGTGCATAAAAAAATGGCTTCTTGCACCTATTCTGGGGGGGGGGGGGGGGGGGCCCAATGTAGCAGCTGCGGGGCGAGACCCAGAGGTCTTGCGGGAGGACTGAAAGCGAGACGTCCCAGGACGTCCGCGAGAGATGCCCTTGGTCCAGGGCTGCCGAAGATGGGTGCTTTTACCACCCGTGGCTTCCGAAATAAGTTCGTCTAAGCGGGTCCCGAATAGAGCGCCAAGGAGCGCTTTGAGACAGCGTCCGCCGTCCAAACCTTTAACCAGAGCTCCCTCCTGACGGAAACGGCCAGGGCAGAGGAGCAGGCTATAAGGGCTCCAGCATCAAGGGAGGCCTCACAAACGAAGTTCCCTGCCCGAACAATAAGCTGCGCCAAGGAACGGAGGTCCTGGATTGGGACGTCCAAATCCAATTCCTGTTCAAGCTGCAGACCCCATGCAGAGATCGCCTTACCCGCCCATGTGGAGGCAAAGACCGGCCTAAGGGCAGAACCGGAGGCAGCAAAAATGCCCTTGGAGACTATACGACGGACCTCAGCTGACTGAAGTGCAGAGCTGTGGTTTTTGACAGGCGAGCCTTAGGCGGGGACGACCAGGTGGCAACAATATTGGCCGGAAAAGGATAACATATGTCCAGCTTTTTTGGGGTGACAAAGCGGGCGAGCCCAAGCTTTAAAGACCACGGAAGAAAAATCATAGTGGTTTGGAAAGACTTTGGAAGCCTGCTTAGGGCGGAAAAAGGATACACTGGCTGGGTCAGAAGGGTCTGACATGTTGGAGAAGGCACTTAAAGGGTTAAACCCCAGAGAAAAACCAAGACAGGGGCCTACACCCAGACAGGTCACTGGTGTGTGGAGGGGGTTAACTGTTAGGGCTGGAGCAGCCACACTCACCATCCGTTGTCTTCATCCTCGTTCCATCCAGCAGGGTCGCCCCTTCAGCTACTGGCACAGCAGTGTCAGGAAGCTGGGGGAGGGACTTGGCGTGCGGGCGACCCTTACCCTTGGTTCACACCTGAGCGTTTCTGAGACGTGCGTTTTACGCGCGTTTTTGTTGCGCGTATTACAGCGCGTTTTTGCAAATAGGAAATGCGCGTCATACGCGCGTTCGTGACCCTGGAGACCAATTGAAAAAAGCATATCTACACTAAACGCGTGTTAAGTCTATGGGTGTAAACGCGCGACAAAAACGCTCCAAAGAAGCTCAAGAACTTCTTTGAGCGTAGGGCGGTTTACAGCGAGTTCAAACGCGCTGTAAAACGCTTAGGTGAGAACCATGCCCATAGGGAAACATGAGTCTCCTGTTGAGCGTTTTACAGCGCGTAGGAACGCGCTGTAAAACCCGCAAGTGTGAACTGAGGGTTACGCTGGTGGGATGAAGGGGAGCGAGGCTGCCCTGGTCCACCTTGCCTTCTGTGGGGGAGGCAGCAGTGCGGGTTACCGGCACTGGCGCAGCTCAACCCTAGGAGAAACAGAGAGGTCTAATGCGTCTCTGTTGTCCCTGTAAGTAGAAAAAAATCTAATCAAAAAGAAAATAAAAGAAAAAGGTCAAAAATAAAATTCAAGGAAAGCGACCCTGCATAAGCAGGGAGTGTCTTGCCTCCTTGGACACTAAGCAAAAACTGTCAGTCTCTCTCTCCAGGCTGAGGGTATAGCTGCTGGAGGAGGGGCTTACAGCTTTCACTTAGTGTCACGTCTCCTAGGGAGCTGAGCTATACCCATGGTTTCCTGTGTCCCACAAGGAAAATGGGCGAGAAACACATTATATGTACCTTCCATGTATGCTTCTGCCTTTTAAAAAAATGAAATAAAGACTGAAGATTTTGATTGGATTTATTTATGGTACAAAGTTAGTGCAGCTGATGCAGGAATGGGGTGGTGAGCCGATTTGATTTTCCTTTTTTCTTTGTGGAATTTACAATAAGTACAGCACATAAAGTCCAGACTATACCAATGGGGCAGTGCTGCAACTAGGCCATGTAACCGATATACAGTGAGGTTACATGGCCTAGGAAGAAGCCGTAGTGCTCACAGAGGATAGGTCATCAATATAAAAGTTACCAGATAAACCCTTTAAAGTGCATCTGTCAGCCTTTTCACCCTTATTTAATATAGATCGCGGACCTATTCAAGTAAATGAGTCCGCAGCACGAAGGGCACCCGGCCAGTGCCCATGCACTGCAGATCGCTATTTGCGATCCGCAGCATGGACATGTAGCCCTTATGTTCGTGGGCATGAGCCCTAACACAAAAAAATGCCTCCTGTACAGGTACCCTAAATTTCAGTAACCAATGAGATAGTACAGGTGTATTTCTTATATTCAATATATATATGGAAGTCATATGCTGCTGACCAACATTAAAGGTAAACAGCCGATTTAGATATTTCTCACTGATGAAACATATTGCATAGTTTCTTCTAGTTGCCTGTACTATATTTATGCAATGTTGTATGAAAGGTTAGCGACCATTTAAGTGAAATTTTTGAAAAGACAACTAAGTGATAAATAAGCAGTCTACTGTATACTAAATAAATATAAAACAGTCTGCTTTATCCCTTATAAGAGCAGGCTGGATCTTCTCTAAAGAGGAATCCATCCATTGATTCTATTCTATAGGTACGATAACACATTAATAAAAGAAAACATATCATTCAAATTATATAAGAATTACTGGAAAAGAAACTGAAATGTAACAAGGTTTACCATTTATGCTGCTGGGGAATCAGTAAATAATCCACAAACAAAGAACACAAGATGGCTGCAGGTGGTAGCACATGAGCTGGGGTGTGAAGAAGCTAAAAAAAGAGACAGTATCAATATACAAGTTTTTGCTAAATTCTAGGTCTACCTTTTAAATGTAAAACAAATATAAGGGGTATGATAAAACAAAAGCAATACACACCTCTTTAACAGCAAAATATTTGTCAGTTTTGCAAACTGCTAACAAAGAATGTTCTGGTTGCAAATTTCCCTTCACCACCTTTTTTTTTTGCCGTTTACTCTCTAACAATGTAAAGAAAGGCGTGATGGGTAAACTTTCTTCTGGTGCCAGCTGAAAATAAAAATAAAAACATTATTGTAATATTCAACATGTGATACATAGTGACCAGTGTTGCCAATTCTTAATTATTTTGTGTATTGTAATCCTAAGTACCAAGGCAAAACCTGCTTTCATTAGTAAACCCTACTGTGTGCCATTGAGGGCCTCAGAGTTTGCAGGAGGACTTGAGGGCTCCTATTACCATCATGTATACTGTGGAGACACATAGGACAAACAGCATGGTATTGGGGGCCATTAGCTACCATGGCTGCTCTTGTCTGGTATCTATGGAGGAAACTTTAACCAGGATATTGTCCAGAACCAGTCCTACCACCTTTATTAACTCTGGAGACATGGCTTTCTAACAAAATACCACCCACCTACACATTAAACATGAACTGCAGGGTATCCAGCAGCTCCACTGACCAGTTTGATCGCCAGGTCTCTCCCCTATTAAAAATATCTGGTGAGGGATCTTCCATGCACAGAAGCCAACTTGGCTGAACTACCGGTCTAAAGTTATCGTTACACGAATAGATTGGTATGATTGAGTGACGAACAAGTGTTCTTGGTGTAGTGAATGTTTCAACAATGCATTTTAGACATGCCGATTATCGTCCACAAAATCATAATCATCATTTGTAAAGAATAGAGTTGTATTTACACAAATGTAATTGTAATCATGCATGCAGTAAACGGTTCCTGAGTTTTGTGCCCACACAAATGATTGTACCAACGAGAAATCTACCGACTGTCGCTCTATCGTTTATTGCTTTTACACTGCTCCAACACCACCTAACTTGTCTTTTATTTCACAACTGCAGACCATGAAATATAAATTAGAAAACCAGTGCATTGTTCTCTCAGGCTGCAGCCTTGTTTACTCCACTTCCCTTCTCCCACCCCATCCTCTTATGCTAGTGCATGTAAGCTAGTGTAGGAGGAGGAGACTGGGTTCAGTTTGGATAAAATGTTGTCAATACAGCAAGCGTGGCTATTTTGTTGGAAGGAATCTCCTGGTTACTAACACAAATAGATGTGGTTACCACCAAGTGAAGCTACAGAGTACTAAATCTACCAAGATAAATCCCACTTCTCTTCCCTAAACAGTGACTACTACTGAATGAGTTCTAAGGCAGATTTACCTTTCAGGGTTCCACGGTTTAGAACGGAAATAAATTACAGAAAACTAAATCTACCTGCAAAAATCCCCCTCACTCCTAAATAGTGCCATAGTTAGAGTTGACTTTTAGGGTCCTGGGAAAGCTGCATATTCCAAAATCTACCAAGAGAAATCCCCTACCCACCCCCCACTCAAATGACAACAGTTTGTAGTGACAGTCAGTGAGAGAAAATGCCTGTTCTGATGCAATAATCTGATGCATAGATGCCCGTGATGAGAACATAGTCCTACCACTTTACAAATCACTAGTCAGACCACACATGGAGTACTGTGTACAGTTCTGGGCTCCTGTGAACAAGACAAACACAGCAGAGCTGGAGAGGGTTCAGAGGAGAGCAACTAAAGTAATAACTGGAATGAGGGATCTACAGTACTCTGAAAGGTTATCAAAATTAGGGTTATTCACTTTAGAAAAAAGACAACTGAGGAGAGATCTAATAACTATGTATAAATATATCAGGGGTCAGTACAGAGATCTCTTCCATCATCTATTTATCCCCAGGACTGTGACAAGGGGACATCCTCTGCGTCTGGAGGAAATAAGGTTTGTACACAAACATAGAAAAGGATTCTTCACGGTAAGAGCAGTGAGACTATGGAACTCTCTGCCTGAGGAGGTGGTGATGGTGAGTACAATAAAGGAATTCAAGAGGGGACTGGATGTATTTCTGGAGTGTAATAATATTACAGGCTATAGTTACTAGAGATGGGTCGTTGATCCAGGGAGTTATTCTGATTGCCTGATTGGAGTCGGGAAGGAATTTTTTTTCCCCTTAAGTGGGGAAAATTGGCTTCTGCCTCACAGGGTTTTTTTTGCCTTGCTCTGGATAAACTTGTAGGAAACAGGCCGAACTGGATGGACAAATGTCTTTTTTCGGTCATATTCTATATAATCTTTCCCCATCTCTCAGAAATCTATCAGATCTTCCTCTCTAGCGATTGGTCATTATAAAAGTGTGTAAGGCTGTGTTCACATTACATTTTTGTTCTAGGTTTAATGCATACACATGACACATACGTTAAGTGGCTGCCTCACATGGATGCCATGTATTGGCATCCGCTGAAGATGGTAGAAAAATGGACAGTTGCCAGGAGCTGCTGGAGATGAAGGATCTGGATAAGTGGGCAGAGCTACAACTTCCAATATGTCCAAATTGTTATTACGGGGCATCAGTGGCTATTACATGGAGAAGGATATAAGAGAGCTACAACTCCCAGAATGACCAGACCCTGCATGCCGCAGCCAGTCCCCATCAGCAAGACCGCGCTGCGGGCACTGGGCTCTCTTTCTACAGGTACCTGTTCCTATGCAGAGCAGCCTGCGATGTATCGCGCATAATAAACGCGGCGCACATTTCCCATTTGTTTGCCCTGTATTCACCCCATAAGACTCACTAGTGTTTTCCCCCCATTTTAGGGAGGGGGGGGGATGCATCTTATGGGGCGAAAAATACGGTATTTAAACAACATTCTTATCTGTAAGATAAGGATTCAGTTTAATGAGTGTTTATAAGGTCAGAGAGCAGAGATAAGGAGTCTGTCTGCTCCCCAAATGAGGGAAAAGACACAGGCAGCTAGTACAGCATCTCAGCTATATAGACAAAAAAAGATTCCATATTTTTAATAAAGACCGATTGAAAAAATGATTTTTAGCTCAAAATAAGTATAATGCAATAATAAAAAAATTGCCCCTGAAAGGTGCACAGGGCTTTTAACCTCTTGTGAAAATTGTTTTATAAATAAAGGTGATTTATATTGACTCAAATTTACTACTATTAGGAAGTACAATGTGTCGCAAGAAAAAAAAAAAAAATCTCAGAATGGCTTAGATAAGTAAAAATTTTATTACCACATAAAGTGACATGTCAGATTTCCAAAATTTGTACTTTGGATAAGTATATTGTACTTTTTTCCTCTAGGAATGTATTTAACAAGTGAATAAAACTAAACCCCACATGGCTTACAAATAGTGTAAAAAGGGCAAAAAATGACAAAAAAGGGCTTTTAAGAAATACAAAATTAGAGGGGTCAGTTGTAGCCTTTAAGAGGTATAAAGAACTAAAATTATGTAAGACGGTAAAATCAGCTAAAATACACAATGAAATACAGGTGGCAAAAAAGGAGGCCCAGATTCAAAGCATTCTTCAAATACATAAATGCAAAAACACCAAGGTCAGAACATGTAGAGCCCCAGTTAGTCACTGGGGATCAAGAGAAGGCAGAACTCCCTAATAGATTTTTTTTTAGCTCTGCATATACAAAAGAAGAGAGGGCATCTCATGAGGGTGGTGCCAGTGGTGTAAATACCTCAAACATACTTAACTGGTTGACTGTAGATATGGTGCTTAACCCCTTAGGGACACACGGCGTACAGTTACCCTGATGACCTGTACGTCCTGTGTATTTCCGATCACTGCTGTGCAGTGTGCGGTGATCAGAACTAGGTAACTGCTAAAATCATTCAGCAGGTACCTTGTTACAATGCCGAGGGGGGTCCTGTGACCTCCCCCATATCAGCGATCACTGCAAACTGCAGGTCAATTCAGACTATATGCCCACCCTATATGACCGCGGTGGATCAGAAACTTAAAAATTAATCAGACTTTGTAAAGTAAAAAATACAGTACAGTATAGTGTACTGTATATAGTGTATAGTGTACTGTATTATACAGACATCAGATCCACTGGATCTTCAAGAACCAAGTGGGTCTGGGTAAAAAAAAAAATGTAAAAATAAAAACACACATTTATCACTGAATAAAAATTAATAAAAATAAAATACACTACACATATTAACCACCTCAGCCCCCTTAGCTTAAACACCCTTAATGACCAGGCCACTTTTTACAATTCTGCACTACACTACTTTCACCGTTTATTGCTCAGTCATGCAACTTACCACCCAAATAAATTTTACCTCCTTTTCTTCTCACTAATAGAGCTTTCATTTGGTGGTATTTCATTGTTGCTGACATTTTTACTTTTTTTGCTATTAATAAAAATTTAACGACATTTTTGTCAAAAAAAAAACAACAACATTTTTCACTTTCTGTTGTAAATTTTTTTTTTTTTAAAAACTACATTTCTATATAAATTTTTATCTAAATTTATTGTTCTACATGTCTTTGATAAAAAAAAATCCAATAAGTGTATATTTATTGGTTTGGGTAAAAGTTATAGCGTTTACAAACTATGGTGCAAAAAAGTGAATTTCCGCATTTTGAAGCAGCTCTGACTTTCTGAGCATCTGTCATGTTTCTTCAGGTGCTAGAATGCCAAGATAGTATAAATACCCCCCAAATTAAACCATTTTAGAAAGAAGACACCCCAAAGTATTCGCGGAGGGGCATGGTGAGTTCATGTATAATTTCATTTTTTTTCACAAGTTAGCGGAAAATGACACTTTCTTAAGGGAAAAAAAATAAATAAAGTTTCCATTTCTGCTAACTTCTGGCAAAAAAAATAAAAAATCTCAGACGGACTCACTATGCCCCTCTACTTTCTACTTTCCGAAATGGGGTCATTTGTGGGGTGTGCCAGGGCAGTATAAATACCCCACATGTGACCCCATTTTGGAAAGAAGACACCCCAAGGTATTCTGTGAGGGGCATGGAGAGTTCATAGAAGATTTTTTTTTGGCACAAGTTAGCGGAAATTGATTTTTTTTTATAGTTTTTTCTCACAAAGTCTCCCTTTCCGCTAACTTTTGACAAAAAGTTCAATTTTTCATGGACTCACTATGCCCCTCAGCAAATACCTTGGGGTGTCTTCTTTCCAAAATGGGGTCATTTGTGGGGTGTTTGTACTGCTCTGGCATTTTGGGCGGGGCTAAATTGTGAGCAGCCGTGTAAAACCTAAAGGTATTCATTGGAATTAGGGCCCCTTTGCGCACCCAGGCTGCAAAAAAGTGGCACACATGTGGTATCTCCGTACTCAGGAGAAGTAGGGCAATGTGTTTTGGGGTGTATTTTTACATATACCCATGTTGGGTGAGAGAAATATCTCTGTAAATTGACAACTTTGTATAAAATTTTTTTAAAAAGTTGTCGTTTACAGCGATATTTCTCACACAAAGTATGGGTAAATATAAAAATACACCCCAAAACTCATTGCCCTACTTCTCCTGAGTACGGCGATACCACATATGTGCCACTTTTTTGCAGCCAAGATGCGCAAAGGGGCCCAAATTCCAATGAGTACCTTTAGGATTTCACAGGGCATTTTTACGCATTTGATTCTCACGCTTTAGGACCCCTAAAATGCCAGGGCAGTATAAATACCCCACAAGTGACCCAATTTTGGAAAGAAGACACCCCAAGGTATTCTGTAAGGGGCATGGCGAGTTCACAGAAAAAAATTTTTTGGCACAAGTTAGCGGAAATTGATATATATATATATATATATTTTTTTTTTTTTACAAAGTCTCATATTCCACTAACTTGTGACAAAAAATAAAATTTTACATGAACTCACCATACCCCTAACGGAATACCTTGGGGTGTCTTCTTTCTAAAATGGGGTCACATGTGAGGTGTTTGTACTGCCCTGGCATTTGAGGGTCTCCGCAATCATTACACGTATGGCCAGAATTAGGAGTTTCTGCGATTTTCCTTATATTGAGCATACGGGTAATGAGATTTTTTTTTTTTCCGTTCAGCCTCTGGGCTGAAAAAAAAAAATGAACGGCACAGATTTTTTCATTCGCATCGATCAATGTGGATGAAAAAATCTCTGCCAAAATCAGTGACTGCAGTGCGGTGGGCTGGGCGCTAGCTACCTAACAAGTAGCTAACTAACTGGCGGTGATAAGGGACCCTTATGCCCCATTCACACGTCTGCAATTCTGTTTGCGGAACGGAATTGCGGACCCATTCATTTTTATGGGGACAGACTTTGTCCCGCTCGGATCTGGAATTACGGATCCGCGCTTCCGGGTCTGCACGTCCGTTCCGCAAAAATATAGAATATGTCCTATTCTTGTCCGCAATTGCGGACAAGAAAAAGCATTTTCTATATAGTTCTGGCAATGTGCGGATCTGCAAAATGCGGAAAGCACATTGCCGGTGTCCGTGTTTTGAGGATCTGCGGATCCGTGGATCCGCAAAACACATATGGACGTCTGAATGGAGCCTCACAAGGGGTGTGATCAATGACAGGGGGGTGATCAGGGAATCTAGATAGGGTGATCAAGGGGTTAATAAGTGAGGGGGGGGGGCTAGTCTAGTGTTTGGTGCAACTTTACATAGCTACCTGATCCTCTGGTGGTCGATCCCAGCAAATGGGACCACCAGAGGACCAGGTAGCAGGTATATCAGACGCTGTTAACAAAACAGCGTCTGATATACTTGTTTGATGCGATTTATTTCGCATCTACAGCCTGCCAGCGATGATCAAGTTGTGAGACGCGCGTTCACAGGAAGTCTCGCGAGATGACGCGCAGACGCGTCAACTCAGAACTACAGGACCGCCCGCCGGACGCATCCGTGCGTTAGGCGGTCCTGTAGTGGTTAAGTATCGCCGCGTCCGTAAAAACCTGTTAAAAAATATCACATAACCCTAACCCCTCAGGTGAACACCATAAAAAAAAAAGGTGTAAAAAAGCCCATTTTTGTCACCTTGCATCACAAAGTGTAATACCCAGTGATAAAAAAGGCGTATGCCTCCCAAAATAGTACCAATCAAACTGCCATCTCATCCCGCAAAAAATGAGCCCCTACATAGCACAATCGACCAAGAAAATTAAAAAATATGGCTCTCAGACTATGGAGACACTAAAACCTGATTTTTTTTATTTTTATAATGCTGTTATTGTGTTAAAGTAAAAAAAAAAGTATACATATTTTGTATCGCCATGTCCGTAAAAACCTGCTCTATAAAAATATCACATGATCTAACCTCGTAAAAAATCATTAGGTAAAAACAGTGTAAAAAAAAAAACATTTTAGTCACCTCACAAAAAGTGTAATAGCAAGCGATCAAAAAGAGTGCCAAACAGACATCTCATCCCTCAAAAAACGAGCCCCTACATAAGACAGTGGCCGAAAAAAAAAAATGGCTTTCAGAATGTGGAGACACTAAAAAATCTTTTTCAAAAATGCTTTATTATGTAAAACAAACAAAAACCCACAAAAAGTAGTCATATTTGGCATTGTCACGTCCGTAACAACCTGCTCTATAGAAATAGCACATGATCTAACCTGTCAGATCAACAATGTAAATAGCAAAAAATAAAAACTGCCCAAAACAGCTATTTTTTTTTGCAAATCTTCCATTTTGATCCATTTTCCAGCAACAAAGCAAGGGTTAACAGCCAAAGAAAAGTCAATATTTATTGCCCTGATTCTGTAGTTTGCAGAAACACCCCATATGTGGTCGTAAACTGCTGTATGGCCGAACAGCAGGGCGCAGAATGAAGGGAACGCCATATGGTTTTTGGAAGGCAGATTTTGATGGACTGGTTTTTTGACACCATGTTCCATTTGAAGCCCCCCTCATGCACCCCTACAGTAGAAACTCCAAAAAAGTGACCCCATTTTGGAAACTACGGGGTAACAGGGAAAAAGAAAAAACAAAAAGATTGTGTTACTCATTTTCTCCAGAATACGGCAACACCCCATATGTGCCCATAAACTGCTGTATGGGCACAAAGCAGGGCTCAGAAAAGAAGGAGCACAGATTTAACTGGAATAATTTTCAGGCACTGGAATGAATTTGTAGAGACTCTGAAGTAGCCCTACAGTGGAAACCCCATTTTTGAAACTACATTCTCCAAGGATTTTTAAAGAGGTGTAGTGAGCACCTCGGCCCAACAGTCATTTCATAGCGTTTAGAAAACAATAGGCTGTGAAAATGGAAATAATTTATGTTTCATTTTTACAATTGGCAACAGTAGAAAATCACCCCAGAATTCACAACAGATAATGCAAAGTGAAAAATTGCAGTTTTTCCACAGAAATGCTATTCATGAGTTCATAAATAGGGAGATTTCCATTCTGGAAAGCAGCCAGCAGCAGATACAAATGCACTAGAGGCAGATACAAGAAAAGGGCACACAGATGCATCAGTAGGCTTAGAAAACCTTTCCAGAAGACTTATCACAAACCAAGAAGCTCCTGACTCCCACCAGGGAAGTCATTCCAACTATCGAGGCCCAAACTCTTGATTTATGATGCCACTACTCCCAGCACAGCATACAAGAACGAAGAAACGCCTGCTTCAGAAGCTCTCTTTACGATTGCCAGGTCTCACTTTCCAAGCCGCACCCTTCAAGATCATGATCATTGCACTCGAATGCAGGCTATCCAGACCTCAAAACTGGATCAGCAGGATTTAAAAAACCCAGGTAAAGAAGCCACATAAGCAGGAGATCAGAAA
Organism: Bufotes viridis; assembly: GCA_033119425.1. Taxonomy (NCBI): domain Eukaryota; kingdom Metazoa; phylum Chordata; class Amphibia; order Anura; family Bufonidae; genus Bufotes; species Bufotes viridis. The sequence continues at coordinate 67,365,958 of CM065595.1, forward strand.
CTGCCAGATGGCCAGGAAACCACAGCAGCTCACGGAATGAGTGCCTGCACTCCATTAGAGCTGGCTCTCAACCCACTGAAACAGATTGTTTAGGGGCAAAAAGGGAAGGGGAAAAAACAGCCCATATCTATAGAACAAGGCATTTTCTCTGATGAGATATAACGTATTATAAAGTTCCTCATATATGCCTGTACTATTGATTTGTGCAAAGTTATTTGAAAGTACAGTGACCATTCGAGAGCAAGGTCTTCAGTGGTAAGTGTTAGCTGTAGGTTTAATCTTTGAATAAGGGCTCATGCACACGCACTTCGTGGAACAGAATGTCCTGCCATCTATAGAACAGTCCTATCCTTGTCCGTAAAAGAGACAAGTATAGGATGTGCTTTATTTTTTTGTGGGTGCCGCAGAACTGACATATGGATGTGGACAGCACACGGTGTGCTGTCCGCATCTTTTGCGGCCCCACTGAGGTGAATGAATCCGCATCCAACCCGCCAAAAATTAAGACTGGATGCATACAAATAACATGGTCGTGTGCATGAGCCCTAAGGAACATGTTCATCTCAATGGCTGCTTGTCTGACATCTCAGCATAACAAGAGTTCATATTTTTTTGAAACACGAGGAGGTCGACACATACTTGCTTACTTAAAGGTTTTAACTTCTCTTCTGGAGGTTGTGTGCTAAATGTCATCAGCTCCTGAAAGAATAAAGACTACTGTTGACTAACAAGATTCCAATTGGTTGTTCTACAAAAAAGCTAAGCATGCAAAGTTATAAAACTAAACTAGATAAAGATTCATTTATGAAAGCATAAAAGAAAATGCAGCAGCATAAAAGGCTCACTGAGTTTTTGAAGGTTTTGATCGTGGGGGCCAGAATGCCGAGACCCCCTCCAATTGGTAGAACAAAGAGAGCAATGCACTTTTATATGACACACTCACCTCGCTGCAGGAGACTGGGTCAATGGGCCTGTCTCCATTTGTGTGTGCTTCTTTCCACTCATTCAAGTAATCGGTGGGGGTTTCAGCTCTCAGACCCCCACTAACTTTTGATATGTTTCTATGATATATCTAAAGCTTTTTAACAACTCACTGACCTTTTAATCACATGGCATTTTCTAAATTATTTTAGAAATGGTCTTTCCAGAAGTGAATAGAAAAGCTACTTTTGTTCATTACCTGGTTTTCTGTGAAGAAATAAAGCTGAGATTTATTTAACCACTTGTAACGTTTTGAGGGCAACACTTCAGGCAGATCTCTTGGCACAAACGCAGCCCACTGCACACAGCCTCGACAGACATCCGCATGGACGTACAGGGGTACAGGATCAGAAGGGCTGAATATAAACACTGAAAAGTATACAATTTATTTTGAGTTAAAAAAATTGAAAGGTGTACCCAATGTCACAATCATATACACAATACATAAAAGTGCAATGCTCTAAAATAGGTAATGCAACAACTTACTGTTCACATTCATTAGATAAGCCTCAAAGCTCCTCTCTTGAATGGTTTTATTACCAGAAAAAAATCTAAAGCTCAGTTACGCATGTTGCTGCATAAAAAAGGATACAATAGGTTGTAAATTCAAAAGCTCACACTAGGCTTAATTAGCCCAAATAAGTTTGCGTCACGTTTAAATATATAATTACTGCAAACTGGGGACGCTAAAATCAAAACAAAAAAGTATTTATTGAGTATCACTTGAAATTTAAATAGGAAAGGATATGCTAAACACAACCAACTGCCTCTACACACGTGGAGGGTAGCGCCATGCTGCTCTGACATCTTTAGATAGTGTATACTGTGCTTCTACTGTAAAGCTCCTGATGAATTATTAGAATGAGAAACGCATCGAGCCATAGAATGGGGAGCAAGAGCATAGTTAGCATTATTTGAAATGAGCATTTAGCTGCAACTTTTGTAACAGTAACCCTTGACTGACTAAGTAGGGAGGTGGCTGGACTCCAGCTGCATGTATAAGCAGCAAAAGTGGAATGTCCAGCATTCCATGGGATACACTGATGAGTTACAGTGTGTCATTGAGTAGATACTGTAGCAAGTCGGGTCATTTGAAGATAGGCTACTGCAGCATAGCTGGGATTTATTATGATACCTAGTAGATGCTGGAGCCCAGTATCATTGGTACATACTGTGCAGCCCTTTGCTCTTGGGGAATTAGGCTGCTTGGTTGAGTGTTTTCACTTTAGCTCAAGGGCTGTATCCCACAGTTGTACCAGTGACTATATTTATATGTCATTGTGTGGTTAACATATCCTTTCCTATTTAAATTTCAAGTGATACTCAATACTCAGTGATACTTTTTGGTTTTGATTTTAGCACCCCCAGTTTGCAGTAATTATACAATAGGTTGTGTGAAAGGGGTTGTCCAATTACAAAAACAGCTAAGTACAAGTGCTTGGCTATCTCTCGGAGTACAATACAGTTATAGGGAGCAGCAACATGCCAACATAGTCCACAGCACATTACAATTCAAAGGATACATGTACAAACCAAATTAGACATCACAGAGTTACAAACTAATATATAATTCAAACACTAGGAGTGAGGGCCCAGCTTGCAATTTAGGAGGTCATGTTATTTTTATTGAGCAGATGCCGGATTTTAACTTATCTGTTGCGTTCAGAAATTATTCCAACGGCCGTAGAAATGGCAATTAGCACCCTCAAAACTTCCAGGAAATTCAGCCCCATACTATAAAAAGTTTTCCTCTCTCCTTAGCCATTACCTAGCCAAATGCTTTAACGGAATGCGACAAGGTTCCCCTGTTCATCAGGATTCCCTTCAGGCATCATTACTATGATTCCTTAACATAAAAAAGACCCTTCCCTTTGATAAAGTCAATTACTGCCATATTTTGTTAATTAACACTGATGAAGATCCTCACTAAAATATTGGCTACTCAACAACACTAGACCAAGTGGGCTTTGTCCCACAGCGCAAGCCCCATATAACAGATACATTGCTCATCTCATTCACGCTAGTAATACTCGGAACATCCCTGCCATGTTGCTTTCCCTGGATATACATATGGCTGTTTAAAAAACATCTTGGTCCTATTTATTTTCTGTGCTCGATTTCTGGGGATTTCCCTCTGAATTTTTAACATGGCTTTTGCTACAGTGACCCTCAGGCATTCATCCTTCATAAGATCTTCCGCTCTGAATTATTTCCCATCTATCGGGGCAAACATCAGATATGTCCCTTATCTCCTCTACTGTTTATACTGGCACTTCAACCGCTGTCCATCTGCATTCGAAATAATGTAAACATTAAAGGTGTCGAACTTGCCTCTATCCACCACAAAATGTGCACGTTCGCGGATGACATTCTTATGTTAATATCGTCCCCTCACATCACCTTTCTGAATTGGCTATGCCACCTCAACTGAATACATTCTTCGGGTATGACAGGCCATTTTTTGTTGGGGTATGTCTTTTTTTGTTGTGGTGTATGTTGTGATTGCACACATTAAAGGGCATGCTATACATTTCAGGTAGAATATATATAGAATATAGTGAGTTCTGATAGGGGTCTTATCTGAGGTCTGACATGGGGTCGGGATGGATTAGGGATCTAGTTGTTCTTTTCACAGGAGAACACTGAAGGGTGCTATAGCAGTGCACTACATGTCTCAGAAAGCCAACGTACAGCACAGAGGGGCACAGAACCTCTCTGCATCAGACACCATCTGTAATGGCGGTATGCAGAGGGATTCTTCCTGTTACCACTGTTGCTGCAGCATTGCTCCAGCCAATCACAGTGCTGACAGGGGACTCCAAACACTCTGACCTCATGGGAGGTTTGCGCTGTCTGATTTAGCACCAACCATCCCTGCCTGACCCCTCCTGCAGCTCAGTCAGTTTTTTTTCCAGCTGAAGCTTCAACTGGCCGGTCTGCTTTGACCAGCCAATAACAGCAATCAGGGCTGCAGGGGGGCCAGTAAAAGCACTCTGGGCACTTAGAGGACCTTGTGATTTTCCATTTTTGTGTTTTAATTTTTCTATCTTTGAGTACCGTAATGAAAATAAGCAAATAACGCCATATCAGCATGGCTTCATGAGGGATCTATGAGGAGGTAAGTTCTAGACTTGACCATGGCGAATAAATGGATGTCGTACATCTGAACTTCTCCAAAACATTTGACACTGTACAGCAAAAAAATTTGGTATATAAAATGAGAATGCTCGGACCGGGAGAAAATGTCTGTATGTGGGTAAGTAACTGTATCAGTAATAGAAAACAGAGGGTGGTTATTAACGGTACACACTCAGATTGGGTCACTGTCACTAGTGGGGTACCTCGGGGTCACTACTGGGCCCTATCTTCTTCAATATATTTGTTAATGATTTGTAGTCATCCGTATATACAAAACTGTAAAACACTGGGTAACACTGACATGGAAAAGGACCTAGGAATTTTTGTGAACAGCAAACAAAGCTGTAGAAACCAATGTCAGGCAGCTGCTGCCAAGGTCAATAAGATAATGGGTTGCATCAAAAGGGGCATAGACGCCCGTGATGAGAACATAGTCCTACCACTTTACAAATCACTAGTCAGACCCAGGGGCGTAGCTAACGGCTCATGGGCCCTGGTGCAAGAGTTCAGCTTGGGCCCCCCTGACTTAGTGCTTTGTGTGTCTTCTTATGCGGCACAAGGGTCTTTGGGCCCCCTCAGGCTCCTGGGCCCGGTAGCGACTGCTACCTCTGCCCTCTCTATAGCTACGCCCATGGTCAGACCACACGTAGTACTGTGTACAGTTCTGGGCTCCTGTGAACAAGGCAGACATAGCAGAGCTGGAGAGGGTTCAGAGGAAGGCAACTAAAGTAATAACTGGAATGAGGGAACTACAAAACCCTGAAAGATTATCAAAATTAGGGTTATTCACTTTAGAAAAAAGACGAATGAGGGGAGATCTAATAACTATGTATAAATATATCAGGGGTCAGTACAAAGATCTCTCCCATCATCTATTTATCCCCAGGACTGTGACAAGGGGACATCCCCTGCGTCTGGAAAAAAGAAGGTTTGCACACAAACATAGAAAAGGATTCTTCACTGTAAGAGCAGTGAGACTATGGAACTATCTGCCTGAGGAGGTGGTGATGGTGAGTACAATAAAGGAATTCAAGAGGGGCCTGGATGTATTTCTGGAGTGTAATAATAGTACAGGTTATAGCTACAGATGGGTCGTTGATCCAGGGAGTTATTCTGATTGCCTGATTGGAGTCGGGAAGAAATTTTTTCCCCTTAAGTGGGGAAAATGGTCTTCTACCTCACAGTTTTTTTTGTCTTCCTCTGGATCAACTTGCAGGATAACAGACCGAACTGGAAGGACAGATGTCTTTTATCGGCCTTATAAACTATGTTACTCCCCGCCTTCCCAGATTCATAATGATTTATTTTTCTGTTCACATAGCGTTATGAGGGCTTATTTTTCACAGGACAAGTTGTATTTTCTAATGGCACCATTTACGGTTGCATACAATGTAGTGGGAAGCAGGAATAAAATTCCAAATGGGAAAAAAGGTGATCTGTAATTTTCAGTGATACCATTTAGAAATGTGTGTGACTTTCTGTTCGCTTTTTATGATAATTTTGTAGGGAATTGAAGAATGGCGAATTGGCTGTATTTTTTTTTCCGTTACGCCATTTATATTGTTATATTTTAAAAGTACAGGCATTTTTTATTTTGGGGAAAGGGAGGAGATTTGAACTTATATATATTTTTCAAAACTTTTGCTTTATTTTTTCAAGTCACCATGGGTGACTAACTGGCAATCATTAGGTTGCCTATTGTGTTAATTGATGGCCATATAGCTATCATCGAACACTTAATTTTCAATATAATACAGTGCTGCCACCTAGTGGCCTTTATTGGTATATTCCACTAATAGCTACTGAAGCCTGCTTGAGGCTTCGGGCTATTAGAACACCATAACAGGTTCCCCCATCTCAGCCGGGGAACGCTGTAATTGTGCAAATGTAATAAACGGTAAAATAAACAAACAAAAACTGTATGTATTTGGTATCAATGTAATCGTACTGAACTAGAGCATGACGTTATGTTAGTTATGCTAAAAAATCTTTTTAGCTAAAATACCCTAATATTTAGTATAATTCATTATGACCCTGGACCACTAGTAACAAAACATTACAAATTCACAACCATATTAGTGAGTGGTCAGATCACTGTCAGGTGCTTTCCTTTGTATGTTGTACCTTTTTCCCCCCACATGTGAGGATGACTGACCACATCACACCTCACGTGTAGCTCTAATGACATTTTGGGAATTCCTGGTATAAATATTTAACCATGGTTTTATATGAGTGCAACCACATATCTATACCACACAGCAACATTAAACGGTCATAGTCTAGAATAGCTTAGAAGCAAAAAAATATATATATAAAAAAAGACAGGGAGACATTTATTGAAGGGGTTATCCACTACTATTGATGACTTATCCTCAGGGTAGGTCATTAATATCAGATTGGCGGAGGTCCGACTTCCGGCTCCCCTGCCGATCGGCTGTTTGGAGAGAAAGCAGCGATTGTAGGAGCACTGACGTCTCTCCATTGTTTACCAGCTCGTTGTCGCAACTGCAACGGTGCGCAGGTATAAAAGCTCATCCGTCCCTATTCACTTCAATGGGACATCTCCTTCCTGTTCAAGTGAATAGGACGGAGCTGTCCCAATGAAGTGAATTGGACAGCTTAGTTGTAATTATAATGAAGAGAAGGCAGCACTCTTATGAGCACAAACAGCTGATTGACAGGGGTGCTGGGAGTCGCCCCTTCACCAATCTGATATTGATCTATCCTCAGGATATGTAATCAGTAGAGTTGAGCAATGTGAGTTTAGGATGCTTAAAAAACTTAAAAAAAAGATCAGTCTCTGTACAGTATTAGAATGTATGGGCTCCGAAGAGCCGAAGTTAGTTATTCATGAAGTGGCGCGGCTGACTCCGTTGAATAACTTCGGTAATTGATTTTTAAAGTGGAAAACACTTTAAAACTTGACACCCAACTCTGCGTTCGCTTGTTTATCAGGTAATCTGTGGTACATTTACACTGCAAGATTATCGCTAACGAGTGTTACTATGAACGCCCGTTACCGATGATCTATGCTATTCTTGGCAGGTGTAAAGGGCCCTTTAGTGACAAACCAGTCTCTCGATGAGGACATCACGTGTCATATTCAGTAACAACATGCATGCCTACATGAAGAATGCACTGCAAGCTTAGGGAGCCTACACCTACGGCATATTCCGTTGCAGAAATTCCTGCAACTGAAAGTCAGTTCCATTAATCTAAATGGAGCTTGCAGAAATCCATGTCCTTGCCGTCAAAACAGCCCCATGCAGAGGAATGGAACGGATTTAGTTCCTGAAATTTGTGAACCAAAATCAGCCATGCAGGGACCCAAATTTTCCTAATGATTTGGAGGAATATTTGAATTACACTGTACATGTTTTTTTTTTAATTGTATTTGCCTTGTTTCTTGAGGGGTGGCAATATAGTGTGTGTGTATGAGCATTGTATAGAGGTGGTGTGTGTTGTGGATATTTGCTAGTTTTGCCCACAGGGTATACTTACTGGTTGAGCTTCCGGAAGTAAATGAAAATGCAGCAATATTTTCTGAAAGACAGTCCGGTTGCAGAACAGATGCATTGAGTTGTGCCTTCCATGTTACTGTTAAAAAAAAAAAGAAACAAGTTTGTACAAATTAATATTTTGTATGTCTACAAAGAACAAAATTAAATATACATACAAAGCTTATAAAGGAGTTTTCCAGGATTTTTCCTATTTATGGGCTATCCTCAAGATACTGTATGAAGAGGCACCGTAGCCTCTTCCTAGGCCACGTGACATCACATTCATTGGTCACATTGCTTAGGTGCAGCACAATATATTCAAGTAAATGGGACTGAGCTGCAATACTAAACACAGCCGATATCCAATGGATAGCACTGTGTTGGGTAAACTTTGAAGAAAAGGGGGTCAAGCAGGTAGTTCTGTGGGTACAACTGAAGATACATCATCTGACAAAAGCCCTAAAGACATTCTTTGCAATGACTTGTAAAGACAGATAAAAGAAGACCTGAAGAAGACAACTTGCCTGGAGGAGAAGAAATGGCACAAGCCTGTCTGTTTTTGCCCATTTTGCCAAAGCGTATCTCTGCATTCCATTCATTAGAATAAGTATTCAGTACCTCTGGCCTAATCTACAGTCCGAGGAAAATGAAACTGACAGAAGACTAGATCGACACTTGTTTTCCTGGGTAAGAATCTCAAACAAGTAAAGATATTCCCAATCCCAAATTAGTGCGCAATTTCAAAATAGGCCATGTTTTTGTTTGTATTGTTTTTAATAATATTATTATTATTGCAGGGTGCCGTAGAAAGGGTTGTCTGGGATTTTGATATTGCTGGTCTATGCCAAGATAGGACATCCATATCTGATTGGTGGGGGGTCCGACTCCTGGCACCACCACTTCTAATCAGCTGTGAAGAGTATGTGGCACTCCAGAGGTGAACACTGCAGCCTCTTAGCTCATTAGGCAGGCACAGAGCAGGCTGTGCTTTGCACTGCATCATGAAGATCAAGCCCAATGGGACTGAACTGAACCTAGGCAAAGTGACCAATAATTGTAATATCACTGCCTAGATTAGGAAAAAGTCAAATTTCTCACCAGAGCTTGTGAACTCTTCAAACAACTGATTGGCGAGGGAGCCTGTCAGGTGTAAGAACCTGACCAATCATCTTTTGCTGCCATGAGGATAGGCCATCAATGTGAAGGACTGAGTGGGTCACAGGCTGAACTCATAACACCCAGCTGCAGTACCTATATTTAGACACTTCTAGTTGGAATAATAGAGGGCGAGAGTTCTTAAGTAGAATAGATGATCCAGATAGGGAATACAATTATTTGCCAAAACAGGAGTCGGGACAAGAGAGATCAAGGCTCCTTGTTAGGCTACTTTAACACTGGCGTTTGGCTTTCCGTTTGTGAGATCAGTCATGGGCTCTCACAAGCTGTCCAAAACGGATCAGTTTTACCCTAATGCATTCTGAATGGAAAAGGATCCGCTCAGAATGGATCTGTTTGCCTCAGATCAGTCACCATTCCGCTCTGGAGGCGGACACCAAAATGCTACATGCAGTGTTTTGCTGTCCGCTTGACGGAACTGAGCCAAACGGAGCTGTCCTGGGGACGGATTCATTTTATCTGACAATCTGGCACAACAGAAAACTGACTGGTCTTCCATTGACTTTCAATGGCGTTCATGATGGATCCGTCTTGGCTACGTTACAGATAAAACAAACGGATCCGTTCATGACGGATGCATGCGGTTGTATTATTGTAACGGATCCATTTTTGCAGATCCATGACGGATCCCTCAAAACGCGAGTGTGAAAGTAGCCTTAGCAATGTTACATGGCTAAATCAAAATCAAACTTTGACAATCTGATATCTAGTTCAGATTCTTCTGTTTAAATAAACGATTTACATTTAAACAATGGACAGGTTTCTTTGAGTATTTTTTTCTTTTTCGTGTGGTATTGAATGGTATCAAGTATTGCATTACTTTTTCTTGGTATCGAAGTAGAATCAAAATTCTAGTATCATGACAACTCTAGTCCAGACCAAATCTTTAATACAAACTCTTATGATTATTTCTCTATCGGTACCAGTTACAGCTTAAAGATATCACAATAATGGTTCTTAAACGATTAGAATGGTCAGTAAACAACCTCTTCTGGAATATATTTCCATCAATCATAAATAACATTGTCACACAAAATTTTCTCCATAAACAACTTGTTTCAACTAGCTATTTCACCTCATGTTCAGAGTTTGCCTGTTATGGATTATGCTTAACATGGTCATACATCAGAGATTATAGTCACCTTTCATGCCTGGACTGAGCATGATAAATGCTGACAGAAGGCAAATATCTGTTAAAAAGTTTATCTGCTGCATTGCATTAGAAGACAGTATACTGCTACAGATGGATCTCGCTGTGTTGGAGGCTTGGGCAGAGAAGTGGAAGATGAGGTTTAATACTGACAAATGTAAGGTTATGCACATGGGAAAGAATAATACAAGTCACCCGTACATACTAAATGGTAAAACACTGGGTAACACCTACATGGAAAACAACAGGAATTTTAGTGGACAGCAAACTAAACTGTAGAAACCAGTGTCAGGCAGCTGCCACCAAGGCGAATAAGATTATGGGGTGCATCAAAAGGGGAATAGATGCCTGTGATGAGAACATAGTCCTGCCACTTTACTTTTAGTGAGTTCACCATCACCACCTCCTCAGGCAGAGAGTTCCATAGTCTCACTGCTCTTACCATAAAGAATCCTCTTCTATGTTTGTGTACAAACCTTCTTTCCTCCAGACGCAGAGGATGTCCCCTCGTTACAGTCACAGTCCTGTGGAAAAACAATTGATGGGAGATCTCTGTACTGCCCCCTGAACAGCGGAACAGCTGGCCCCTGATAGAACAGTACTATCCTTGTCCGTTATGCGGACAATAATAGGACGTGTTTTATCTTTGAATGTAACGGAAAAACAGAAATACGGAAACGGAAGGCATACGGAGTACCTTCCGTTTTTTTGTGGACCCATTGAAATAAATGATTGCCTAAACGGAACGTAAACGGAAAAAAAAAATGTTCGTGTGCAAGAGGCCTTACTCAGTGTTTTACCATTTAGCATGTACTGGTGACTTGCATCATTTGTTTCAATATGCATAACTTTACAATTGTCAGTATTACCCCTTCTACCCTGGGCCAGTTTTCACCCTCCAGTTCAGGCCATTTTTTTGCAAGTCTGACACTTACTTATCCAAGCCTTTATGAAAAAAAATCTAAAATTTGACAAAAATCTAGAAAACTTTGCAATTTGCAAAATTTCTATTTCTCCGCTTTTGAAACAGAGTGATACCTCATAAAATATTTATTACTTAACATTCCCAACGTGTCTACTTTATGTTATCATTCCAAAAATGTAATTTTATTTTTTGGAAGTTAAAAGGCTTACAATATTAGAAGCAATTCTTAAAATTTTTAAGTAAACTTCCAAAACCCACTTTTAAGGACCAGTTCGGTTATGAAGTCACTTTGTGGGGCTAACATAGTAGAAACCAATCCCAAAAAGCGACCACATTTTGGAAACTATGGGATAAGGTGACAGTTTTATTGATATTTTGGGGTACATTTGATTTTTTATCGCTTTATATTATGCTTTTTGTGAGGCAAGGTAAACAAAAAATGGCTATTCTAGCACAGTATTTTTTTTGTTTTTTACAATGTTCATCTGATCATGTGCTATTTTTATATATCAAGTTGTTATGGACGCGATGATAGCAAATATGTCTATTTTTTTAGTTTCAGTTTTAGGCCACTTTCACAGTAGCGTTTTTTGCGGATCCGTCATGGATCTGCAAAAACACTTCTGTTACAATAATACAACCGCATGCATCTGTCATGAGCGGTTGTATTATGTCTTCTATAGCGATGACGTCTTGAACACCATTGAAAGTCAATGGGTGACGGATCCATTTTCTATTGTGCCAGAGAAAACGGATCCTTCCCCATTGACTTTACCTTGTGTGCCACGACGGAAACGTTTGGCTCTGCTTCGTCAGGCGGACAGCAAAACGATGCAGGCGCGTAATGGTGACTGAACGGAGGCAAACTGATGCATTCTGAGCGGATCCTTTTCCATTCAGAATGCATTAGGGCAAAACTGATCCATTTTGGACCGCTGTTGAGAGCTCTGAACGGTTCTCACAAACGGAAAGCAAAAACGCTAGTGTGAAAGTAGCCTTATATAAATAAAGCATTTTTGAAAAAAAAAATAAAAAGATTTTTTTAGTGTCTCCATATACTGAGAGCCATAGTTCTTTTTATTTATTAGGCGATTGTCCTATCTAGGGGCTCATTTTTTGCAGAATGAGGTGACAGTTTGATTAGTACTATTTTGGGGGGCACATGGCTTTTGATCGCTTGGCATTACACTTTTTTATAATGCAAGGTGACACAAAAAGGCTTTTTTGGCAAATTTTTTTGTTATGGTGTTCACCTGAGGGGTTAGGTCGTGTTATATTTTTTTTATAGAGCAGGTCACTACAGACGTGGCAATATCTAATATGTATACTTTTTTTTCTTTTAAGTTTTACACGATAAAAGCATTTTTGAAATTATTTTTTTTTGGTCTCCATATTCTGAGAGCCATAGTTATTTTAGGGGCTAATTTTTTTGCGGGATGAGGCGACAGTTGCTTGGTACTATTCTGGGGGGGCATACGCCTTTTTGATCGCTTGGTGTTACACTTTGTGATGTAAGGTGACAAAAAAATGGCTTTTGGCAGTTTTTTTTTTTAATGGTGTTTATCCGACGGGGTAGATTATGTGATATATTCATAGAGCTGGTCGTTACGGACGCAGCAATACCTAATTTGTGTGTGTTTTCTTTTTTATTATAAAATCAGTGGAAAGGGTCTTTTTTTTTTACATGAAAATTTTTTTTTTTTTATTATTAAAAACCTTTATTTTATTTTTTTCTACTTTATTTCTGTCCCACTCTGGGACTTCAACTTTTAAAGGTCTGATCCGCTCTGCAGTGTATTACAATACATTGCCTGATAGTGTACTACACTGTGTAATACACTAACAGTTGCCTAGGTTTACCATTGGAGATATACAAGCTCAATGCCCCTATTGTATTGCCAAATAAGATCCTTGGGATGTCTGATAAATTAAGGGAGTTTATTTGGAAAGGGGGGGTATCTAGATAAAAAAAAAAGAAATACTTCAGTTACCCATTGAGGAAGGGGGGGGGGGGGGTTATCTCTTCAAAATCGGTTCTTATATTTTTGTTGGTGTCACAGTTTGGTTACATTAAAGGGAATGAAGTAAACTCACTGTGGAGAGGTTATTTATGAAAATGGGTATTAAGATTAATCAGAGTAGTTTAATGGAGATATTAGAGTCAGGTTTATTGGGGAATAAGAACACAGATCAAATATTATATCTTATGGATTACACCTGGAAATAATAAAAAATAATAATGGGTATTAAGGGTTATTTAAAATGCACTCCAATATGGAATAATATAAATGTGAGTGAAATTCAGATGATTAAACAATATGTAAATTAGATCATTTTTTTTCTATGAGTTCTAGACTTGACAGCGGCGAATCAATGGATGTCGTATATCTGGATTTGCTCCAAAGCATTTGACACTGTACCACATGGACTGGGGGAAAATGTATGCATGTGGGTAAGTAACTGGCTCAGTAATAGAAAACAGAGGGTGGTTATTAATGGTACACAATCAGATTGGGTCACTGTTACTAGTGGAGTACCTCAGGGCTCAGTACTGGGCCCTATCCTCTTCAATATATTTATTAATGATCTTGTAGAAGGCTTGCACAGTAAAAAATACAATTTTGCAGATTACACTAAACTATGTAAAGTAATTGACACGGAAGAGGACAGTATACTGCTACAGAGGGACCTGGATGGATCGAAGGCTTGGGCAGAGAAGTGGCAGATGTGGTTTAACACTGACAAATATAAGGTTATTCACATGGGAAGGAATAATGCAAGTCACCCGTACATACTATATGGTAAAACGCTCGGTAACACTGACATGGAAAAGGATCTAGGAATTTTAATAAACAGCAAACTAAGCTGTAGAAACCAGTGTCAGGCAGCTGCTGCCAAAGCCAATAAGATAATGGGTTGCATCAAAAGGGGCATAGATGCCCGTGATGAGAACATAGTCCTACCACTTTACAAATCACTAGTCAGAGCACACATGGAGTACTGTGTAGAATTATGGTCTCCTGTGAAAAAGGCAGACATAGCAGAGCTGGAGGGGGTTCAAAGGAGGGCAACTAAAGTAATAACTGGAATGGGGGGACTACAGTTTCCTGAAAGATTGTCAAAATTAGGGTTATTCACTTTAGAAAAAAGACGACTGAGGGGGGTTTTATTTACAACAGTAAAAGTGACGCACAGGATTCACAGGAAAACAAATCGGGTGCTCTCAGTATGGTGGATACACCCTTACCACCACAAAAAGAGTATCAGAAATATAACAATATACTGGGCACTCCAAGGATATTGAGAAAAATAGTGAATTGATAAAATGACAATATCGAAAGTTTTTATTATTAAAACCAAATTATATACACATTAGTCTCCAGCAGAAATAAACTAGGGATTTGTCTCCAGTTCTCTATTGACCATCAATCCAACATGTTCTCCACTAGATATTCAAAGGACCTATAGATATAACTCCTCCAATAGTCTGTCTGTTATGAACAATACTATTAATAGTGAAATATTCTCCTAAAATGACACTAAACGAAAACTACATCCACAATTGTGCAGTCCAGCAATAGTTGTGCAAATAGCGTGCATGTGCAAATGAACAAATCCAACTGTGCAAAAACGCAATATATATCCAGTGCCTCCTTAATTGATCCAATGCCACCGTTTTTAGTTAATAGTGATGATAATTAATAGTAGTCTCAATGTCCCTCTAAAATCAATCCAATAACACCATTTGTTAGTTAATGATGATAATAATTGATTGTCCAGTGTTCATATTTAACAGTCCTTATTTGAAGTCCAGCTTTTATAACTAAAATCCTCAGAGTCTCACCATTCAATCCTGCAGGTTGTATTAGCGGCGTCCCGCTATATTCCACATCAGCGGCGTCCCGCTGCAAAACAATTAGACACGTGTCTCTCCTACCTGAGTCTGCCGGCTGATACAGGAACGCTCTTACCCCCGGTATTGAGGTTCGGCTTTCAGGAGGTGTTTCACTTTCACTCCCGTTTGTTCAGCCTTCTCTCCTTTAATTTGCTGTAACACGTGGATCGCCCGACCGTAGTTCCAAAGTCCAGGCTTCCTTGTTCATTCAGCGTATAAATCGTTCCGCGGGGCATATACTTGAGAATTGGCGTTCTCTGTATTAGTGCACTATTCAGGGGTCCGACCAGACGCGTTTCGGGGCTTTGGTCCCCTTCTTCAGTGGTGACTGACCCCTGTAGTGGACCCTCTTATATAGGCCGATTGTTTGAAAAAAAAAAATAATGATTGAGGAAAAAAAAAAAAAAACCTTTATTGTTCATACTAAAAGTGACAAAAATCTTCCAAATGAGACAGATCAAAGTTCTCTATTCTCATAATAAGAGACTGTTCATATTTAATGTACAGGTTGCTCCATCTCAGAAACCTAAAACCATAATGGCTTAACAGTAAAGTCCCATTCATTAACTGGAATCCCATTCACTAAAAAAGTCGATAAATTCCAGCTGTGTATTCAAACCTCATTATTTAATGTATGTAGAGAACGGCTTACAATTAAAGAATGAGGTTTGAATACACAGCTGGAATTTATCGACTTTTTTAGTGAATGGGATTCCAGTTAATGAATGGGACTTTACTGTTAAGCCATTATGGTTTTAGGTTTCTGAGATGGAGCAACCTGTACATTAAATATGAACAGTCTCTTATTATGAGAATAGAGAACTTTGATCTGTCTCATTTGGAAGATTTTTGTCACTTTTAGTATGAACAATAAAGTTTTTTTTTTTTTTTCTCAAACAATCAGCCTATTTAAGAGGGTCCACTACAGGGGTCAGTCACCACTGAAGAAGGGGACCAAAGCCCCGAAACGCGTCTGGTCGGACCCCTGAATAGTGCACTAATACAGAGAACGCCAATTCTCAAGTATATGCCCCGCGGAACGATTTATACGCTGAATGAACAAGGAAGCCTGGACTTTGGAACTACGGTCGGGCGATCCACGTGTTACAGCAAATTAAAGGAGAGAAGGCTGAACAAACGGGAGTGAAAGTGAAACACCTCCTGAAAGCCGAACCTCAATACCGGGGTAAGAGCGTTCCTGTATCAGCCGGCAGACTCAGGTAGGAGAGACACGTGTCTAATTGTTTTGCAGCGGGACGCCGCTGATGTGGAATATAGCGGGACGCCGCTAATACAACCTGCAGGATTGAATGGTGAGACTCTGAGGATTTTAGTTATAAAAGCTGGACTTCAAATAAGGACTGTTAAATATGAACACTGGACAATCAATTATTATTATCATTAACTAACAAATGGTGTTATTGGATTGATTTTAGAGGGACATTGAGACTACTATTAATTATCATCACTATTAACTAAAAACGGTGGCATTGGATCAATTAAGGAGGCACTGGATATATATTACGTTTTTGCACAGTTGGATTTGTTCATTTGCACATGCACGCTATTTGCACAACTATTGCTGGACTGCACAATTGTGGATGTAGTTTTCGTTTAGTGTCATTTTAGGAGAATATTTCACTATTAATAGTATTGTTCATAACAGACAGACTATTGGAGGAGTTATATCTATAGGTCCTGTGAATATCTAGTGGAGAACATGTTGGATTGATGGTCAATAGAGAACTGGAGACAAATCCCTAGTTTATTTCTGCTGGAGACTAATGTGTATATAATTTGGTTTTAATAATAAAAACTTTCGATATTGTCATTTTATCAATTCACTATTTTTCTCAATATCCTTGGAGTGCCCAGTATATTGTTAAATTCCTGGGGTTTTATTTACTATGTACAAATATATCAGGGGTCACTACAGAGATCTCTCCCATCGTCTATTTATCCCCAGGAATGTAACAAGGGGACACCCTCTGCGTCTGGAGGAAAGGTTTGTACACAAACATAGAAGAGGATTCTTTACGGTATGAGCAGTGAGACTATGGAACTCTGCCTGAGGAGGTGGTGATGGGGAGTACAATAAAGGAATTCAAGAGGGGCCTGGATGTATTTCTGGAGTGTAATATTACAGGTTATAGTTACTAGAGATGGGTCGTTGATCCAGGGAGTTATTCTGATTGCCTGATAGAAGTCGGGAAGGAATTTTTTTTCCCCTTAAAGAGAACCTGTCACCAGGAAATTCACTGATAAACCAGGCATGCTGCCTTGTAGGGCTCACTCTGCTCAATATAATGATACCTTTCACTTGGTGATCTGTTGCTTTATTGTGGAGAAAAAGTACTTTTAATCCATATGCTAATGAGCTGATTGGAGTCCAGCAGTTGATATGAGTCCAGCGTTTTTTCTATTCAGAGCTGTAGCCCCTCCCCTATTCACGTCTTCAGTTGTAAAAGGGGCGTGGTTTATTTATTTATTGATCTATAGAAGTGAATAGGGGAGGGGCTACAGCTCTGAATAGGAAAAACACGCTGGACTCGTATCAACTGCTGGACTCAATCAGCTCATTAGCATATGGATTAAAAGTACTTTTTTTCCACAATAAAGCAACAGATCACCAAGTGAAAGGTATCATTATATTCAGCAGAGTGAACCCTACAATGCAGTGTGCCTGGTTTATCAGTGAATTTCCTAGTGACAGGTTCTCTTTAAGTGGGGAAAATTGGGTTCTACCTCAGTTATTTTTTTGCCTTCCTCTGGATCAACCTGCGGGATAACAGGCCGAATTGGATAGACAGATGTCTTTTTTCGGCCTAAACTATTTTACTATTGCAATGCACTGTATAGCCATCAGGCCCCACTGGATCTTCAAGATCCAGATGGGTCTTGATACACAAAATAAAGTGAAAAAAAAAAGGAAAATAAATAAAAATTCAAATAAAAATTTAAAAAAACTGAATTAAACTGACCTGTAATTCCTTTTCCATGAATCCACCATGACGGCACAGTATATGAGATTGACCCCTGACCTCTATAGGGGCAGGAAACAGAAAAAGGTTAAATTGCCTCTTCCCACCTCTGTGTTTTTCAAATTACTATAGTGCCCGTGAAGATTTAATTTATTGGGTGGGAATTCTGTGCCGTCATGGTGGAGACTTCTATATACTGCATAACAATATGTCTCACACCTAGGGAATGGAAACTTTCCTCTTTTTGATTTTTTAGGTTATTACAAAATGAGGGAAGAACTATTTCCTGATTCCTATGGAATTGGGAAACTACCTTCGGCAAGAACCCCAGATCTGGTTTGAAAATAATGCGATCATCCCCAATAGTTAAATAGGTTTGTCGAATGGATAAGGCCCGAATTTCGCCTAATCTCCTAGCAGAGGTAATGGCTCCAAGGAAGACTGTTTTGAGCAAGAGAAATTTAACCGAGGATTCATTCAGAGGTTCAAAAGGGCTAAACGTTAGGCCTTGTAGAACCATGTTTAAATCCCAAGATGGTACACGGGGGTCTGATGAGGGGCTTCAAACAAGTGGCTGCCGTGCAGAATCTTTTTATCCATCTATGTTCCAACAAATTTGAGTCGAAAAATACGCTTAGGGCCGCAATCAGTATTTTTAGGGTAGGTGGACGAAGACCCGTATCTAACCCCCGTTAAAGGAATTCTAGGATTTTTTGTATATTTGGAGACAGATTTGGATCTGTCTCCCAACCAGGTGCAGAATTTTCTCCAGATATTTAAGTAAATTGCCAAAGTCACCCTTTTCCTACAGGCCTTGAGTCTGTCTGACAAGCGCTGTCTCTTTAGGATTTCTGACTCAGGATCCAGGCTGATAGCCTGAAGAATTCCGGATGTGGATGAATCAATGGACCTTGTGTTAGAATGTTCTTTCTGTAGAAAAGGATCCAAGGGTCCTGGATCGACAAACTTTTAAGAACAGAGAACCAGCTTCCCTTTGGCCACCATGGTGTTCTTAAAATGAGATTTGGTCTGTCCTGAATGATTTTCTGAACCACTTTTGGGATCAGCTGAAATGGAGGGAACGCATAAGCCAAATCCCAATCCCAAGTCTGGGAGAAGGCATCCATTGCCCAAGGGTTGTCTCTGGGATTTAGGGAGCAGAATTTGTAGGTTTTTGCATTTGTTTTTGAGTCGAATAGATCTATGCTTGGAGAGCCCCATATTTTCCCCATCAGGTTGCATGTTTCCTGATTCAGAGACCATTCTGCCTGGTCTAACGTTTTCCTGCTCAGGAAGTCAGCCATTTCGTTTTGGGAACCCTTTAGGTAAACTGCGGAAATTGATTTTACGTTTCTTTCTCCCCAAGAGAATATTTTTTTCCCGACAGCTTTATCAGATCCTGTGATCTCGTTCCACCTTGTCTTCTCAAATAAGAAACAACTATGTTGTTGGACAGAATTTTTATATGATGACCCTCTAAGCATCCTGTCGCAGCTATTAGCGTTTCCCATACTGCTTTTAGCTCTCTGTAGTTTGATGATTTTTCTGCAATGCTATTTGGCCAAAGACCTTAAAAGAAGTTTCCTTCTATGTATTCTCCCCAGCCTGATTTGCTTGAGTCTGTTTGAATTTGGATACATGGTATTTTCTGCCAGACCAAGCCTTTGTCGAGGACCTTGTCCACCATGTAAGGGATGATTTTACCCACACCGAGATCAGGACCTTCCTGTCTAATGAAACCTGTCTTTTGTCCCAAACCTTCAATAGCCAGTTCTGGAGGGTTCTGAAGTGGAACTGTGCCCAAGGGACTGAGGATATGCACGATGTCAGAACCCCCAACAGCCTCATTACGTCTCTGATTGAACAAAAAATTTGTTTTGGGATTTTTTTTTATTTTCTATCTTAGGCCCAATATCTTCTCTTCTGGGAGACATGAAGACTGCCTGACAGTCTTTTAAATCGATGGCGCACATCAGCGCATTCTTCCTTATTAACGGAATCGTGGATGAGAGCGACTCCATCTTGAACTTCCTGTACAGAATATTTTTGTTTAGCTGTTTTAAATTGATTATAGTACGGAAGCATCCATCCAGTTGGGATACTAGAAAGAGGGTAGAGTAGAAACCCTCCTTTTCTTGAGCTGAGGGAACATGCGTAACTGCGCCTAGCCATAACATGTCGAACACCCTTCCAGATTTTTGGAGAAATTTTTTTGATGAGGGGGAAGGGACTACATATTTGTTTGGGGGAAGAGAGGAGAATTCTATTTTGTATGCCTTCTCTACGATGTTTTGTACCCAGGGATTTTGTGTTATTCCCTTCCACCGATCTGAGAACTTTCTTAGTCTTCCCCCTTCTTTTGGCGTCATTGTTTATCACTTTTATTTTGGGGATTAAGAAGGAACCCCCTACCTTGACCACCCTTGGGGATAGCTCCACCTTCATGCCTTTCCTTTTCCCCTGTATGATCTTTCTTGTCCCCCATAGGGACAAAAAGGAAATTTCCTTCTCTGGGGTTTTTCCTCTGGAAATACTTTTTTCTTATCCGTCACTTTCTCGAGAATTCTGTCGAGGACAGGACCGAAGACATATTCTCCCGAGAAAGCGATAGAGCACAATTTAATTTTTGAGGCTGTCACCGGACCATGACTTCATCCATAAGGTTCTCCTTGCCGTATTAGAGAGGGCTGCATCTCTAGCAGAGAACCTTACTGTTTCCGCAGATGTGTCTGCGAGGAAAGCAGTGGCCGATTTTAGTAGGGGTAATGATTCTATAATATCCTCCCTTGGGGTTTTATTTTTAGATGACGGTGGGTCCCAGAGCCAAGGAGGCTTTGCTGCACAGTGGGGTTGCTGTGTGGCTCCTGGGTCCCGCTGTCTGCTGCTGGTGCGGTGCTGGGGCGCCGGTGGTCGCCACGCACGGCTGCGCCATTTATAGGTTAGAGTAGTTTCCCACTTGTAGAGGCAACCTTGTCGCGGTTAGTGGGCCTATGCTCTTTGATCAAACTGTATACTAATGCCTCATATGCACCGCATACTATGTATTACAAATTGGGCGGATATGCCACGTAATTATGCTGAGACAGTCATTATATCAAAAGCATAGTGTTGAGGATGTGCGATCCAGATTCACTCTCCAGTATATATTTTATTTTTAGATGACCCTCCAGCTCATTTAACCACAAGCACATTGATCTTGCCACAGTTGTGGCAGCTATGTCTGTTTTAACGCTATACATAGCTTCCTCCAAGACTTGCGTTACAGACTATCTGCCTTCCTTTCCATCAGATCTCTTAACTGGGAGGAGTCTTCAAATGGAAGGGAGGGCTTTTTATTTACCTTGGATACATGTACATCAATTTTAGGTGCAGGGTTGTTTCGGGTATCGAGGTTTCGATACCCAATCGATACTTTTCTCTGGTATCAAGCTCGATACCAGGATTAGTATTTTATCGATACTAGAGAACGTGGCTGTGCCGCCCTCAGCGCGGCCATGTTCTCCTCGGCAGCACGGGAAGAAGGAAGCAGTCTCTCCCTCCCCCTGTGCTGCCACTGCCACCAACAGAGGGAGAGGGGGGCGGAGCGGGAGCACTGGCCACCAATGCCTAGTAACGTTTCATATATAAATGCAGACAGAAGAAACATGCTGCCGGCACCTGCCTGTGACCCAGCACTGCAATCAGAGGCTATTAACCCCTCAGGTGCCGCACCTGAGGGGTTAATTGCCGCAGATCAAGGAGCTCAGTCACAGGCAGGTGCCGGCAGCATGTGTCTTCTGCCTGCATTTATATATGAAACGTTACATTGGTGGTCAGTGCTCCCGCCCCTCCCCAGTATTAAAACATTGGTGGCCAGTGTGGCCCCCCCCCCTGTCCCCAGTATTAAAACATTAGTGGGCAGTGTGTCTCCCCTGTCCCCAGTATTAAAATACATTATTGGTGGCCAGTGGGATATAACTGTTGTATTATGGACCGGACGTTCCATAAAATGTGGAATGCACGCAGATTTTTTTGGCGTTTTTATTTTTTTCCGCGTGGTATCGAATTGTATCGAGTATCGCAATACTTTTTTATGGTATCGATACCGAATCAAAATTTTGATACCGAAACAACTCTATTTAGGTGTACTGTAAAATATTTGTGATTCAGAGGGATTAAACAACGGAGATTTTTGAACTCTTGACATACTCAGACGTTTTTCTGGATCACCCCATTCGTCTAGGATCATTTCCTTGATATTTTCATTTATAGGGAATAGTTTAGAACGATTGGCTCTTAACCCGCCAAACATTTCCTCTTGAATAGAGTGAGGTGTTTGGACATCTTCAATGCCCATAGTGGTTCTCACCGCCTTCAAGAGATCCCCCATTTCTTCAGTTGAAATTTTTTTTTTTCCGCATTTTTAACAATTTCTCCCACTGTTTAGAGCACAGATGTCAAACTCATGGCCCTCCAGCTGTTGCAAAACTACAACTTCCAGCATGCCTTGATAGCTGTAGGATGTCCAGGCATGATGGGAGTTGTAGTTTTGCAACAGCTGGAGGGCCACGAGTTTGACATCCCTGGTTTAGAGGGACTTGCTTCGTCCGCTAAATCTTCAGAATCGAAGGAGGAGGGTGCTGCCCTCTTTTGTCTTTTAGTGGGAATAGGACTGGGCTTGTTTCCTTTAGTGAAGTCGGGGAAGATTTAACCTCATCACGTATAATGGTTCTGAATTCTTCCATGATAGACAGTTGTTCCTCTCAACACATGCAATGCAATCTTTGCATAGCTTCTTAGAATAATTTTCAGGTAGTTTCTTAAAACAAGAAATGCATTTCAGATTTCTTTTAGGTTTCCTTTGAGCCTCCTTAGAGACTTAAAGTAAGAGAGGAACAAGTATTTACCCCTCAAATGAGGTCGAATATATACCATAAAAGAGCCCCTAATGTCCCCCAAAGATTTAATACATGCTGCAGAAAATAATACTTTTCCCCCTGAGGGGACTTGCGATTACTGGTGCTGGAGCATCAAGCTCTCTAGGCAACTCAGGAGCCGACATCATCAGAGCTCAGATCACTCACCGTGGCTGTCATGCTGGCTTTATACCAGGTATCCCGTAACCACACTTCCGGGAATGCCGCTCGTCCCACGTGACCGGAACTGACGTCAGACGTCCGCGCGTCCCACAAGAATGGAACTAACTTTGGAGACTCGCGCATGTGCGGTTACTGGCCTGCACCTGCTTAATCCCACTAGGAGAAAGGAAGGTGCAAACGGAGATGCAGCCGGTGGGGACAGGCGTCTGATCCGGCGAGCAGGGGAACTGTTACAGGGAAATACAACTCAAGGAAGGCCCCAGCCCCGATGAGTGATGGTTAGAAAATAATAAAATAGTACCCAGACGTTCCTTTTTTTCACCTCCTGACAAGCAGAGAGGACTTTCTCTGTACTGGCCACTGTAGGGGCAGGAAAACACTGATTTGGGTGGTGGGAGGGGGCAATTTAACCTTTCTCTGTTTCCTGCTCCTACAGAGGTCAGGGGTCATATACTATGCCGTCATGGCGTTCATTTATGTCATTAAAACAAAATCTGTAACGACCTGATCCATAAAAGTATCATATTACGAATCCCGGGCGGTGAACGCCTTAAAAAATATTGTAGGAAAAAATGACGGAATAGCTGTTTTTGTCACCTCACGTCCACAAAAGATAAACAAGTGATCCAAAAGACATATGTACCCCAAAATTATACCAACAAAAACGAAAGCCCTCCCACAAAAAACAAGCCCCCACACAGCTACATTGGTAAAAAAAATACAAATGTCAGACTAGTCAGACCACACATGGGAGTACTGAGTACAGTTCTGGGCTCCTGTGAACAAGGCGGACATAGCAGAGCTGGAGAGGGTTCAGAGGAGGGCAAGTAAAGTAATAACTGGAATGGGGCAACTACAGTACCCTGAAAGATTATCAAAATTAGGGTTATTTACTTTAGAAAAAAGACGACTGAGGGGAGATCTAATAACTATGTATAAATATATCAGGGGTCAGTACAAAGATCTGTCCCATCATCTATTTATCCCCAGGACTGTGACGAGGGGACATCCGCAGCGTCTGGAGGAAAAAAGGTTTGTACACAAACATATACTTCACGGTAAGAGCAGTGAGACTATGGAACTCTCTGCCTTAGGAGGTGGTGATGGGGAGTACAATAAAGGAATTCAAGAGGGGCCTGGATGTATTTCTGGAGTGTAATAATATTACAGGCTATAGCTACTAGAGAGGGGTCGTTGATCCAGGGAGTTATTCTGATTGCCTGATTGGAGTCGGGAAGGAATTTTTTTACTCCCCATAAGTGGGGAAAATTGGCTTCTACCTCACAGGTTTGTTTTTTTGCCTTCCTCTGGATCAACTAGCAGGATGACAGGCCGAACTGGATGGACAGATGTCTTTTTCGGCCTCATTTACTATGTTACTATGTTATGGGCCCTAAACTAATTTCAGCAAATTACAAGTTAGAAAATCCCGATGCCGCTTTTACCCTTCTGAATGCTGCCATGCCCCCAAACAGCGGTTTATGACCACGTATGAGGTGTTGCCGTATTCAGGAAAAAATGCATACATTTTGGGGTGCATTTTCTCCTGTTACCTCTTTTGAAAATGAAAAATTTGAGGCAAAAGCAAGTTTATATTGGAAATGCCGTATTTTTCGCCTTATAAGATGCACTTTCCCCCCCCAAAAGTGTGTGTGTGGGGGAAATGACAGTGCGTCTTATAAAGCGAATACTGGCATTTTTACTCTGCTACCACTGATACATCGCCAGCTGCTATGCTGCACAGCATGGCCTGCGATGTATCAGCAGAGGGAGGAGAGGCTGGAGGCTGGCAGCACTCGCGGCGGGGCCCGATGCAGTCACTCTACTCTAATACACCGGGCCCCAAGCACAGCAGTAAAATGTAGTTATGTAATGCTTATTCTTTATTAAAGTAGTGCAATCCTCTGCATTAGTACTTACTATCTAACTACGGTAGCAGGAAGGAAGGCCGGCCAGCAGTCGATCCCTCACACGCCTGCTTCATTAATAAAGTGGGAGGAGCTCCTTCAACTTTATTAATGAAACAGGCGCGTGACAGAGCGAGTAACGATACGCTGCCGGCCGGCCTGCCTGCTGCCGTAGTTAGATAGTAAGTATTAATGCAGAGGAACTTTCATGGGTCCAAACATTGTAAACTATCAGGATATATATCAGGGATCTCAGTGCACTTACTATTATTCCTGGGTGCCGCTCCGTTCACCCGCTGTGGCCCCCTGTATATTCTCCCGCTCTGAATGCTAATTGCTAGCATCGGAACAGGGAGGAGTAGACTGCCCTTTTTCTTAATGGGCGTCTCCTTCTCCCTGGCTTTGAGCTGTCCAATAAAAGTGCAGAGCGTTACAACCAGGGAGAAGGTGAGTTTTCTTTTCCTCCCTGGCTGTGACGCTCTGCGCTTTGATTGGACAGCACTACATGTGTCATCCACAGATCCCCCATAACAGTGCGTCATCCACAGATCCCCCATAACAGTGCGTCATCCACAGATCCCCCATAACAGTGCGTCATCCACAGATCCCCCATAACAGTGCGTCATCCACAGATCTCCCATAACAGTGCGTCATCCACAGATCCCCCATAACAGTGCGTCATCCACAGATCCCCCATAACAGTGCGTCATCCACAGATCCCCCATAACAGTGCGTCATCCACAGATCCCCCATAACAGTCCGTCATCCACAGATCCCCCATAACAGTGCGTCATCCACAGATCCCCCATAACAGTGCGTCATCCACAGATCCCCCATAACAGTGCGTCATCCACAGATCCCCCATAACAGTGCGTCATCCACAGATCCCCCATAACAGTGCGTCATCCACAGATCCCCTCCATAACCGTGTTATACACAGACCACCATTATTTCAAAACCCAACAAAAGCACATCTTTTGGTTCAAAATATTTTTTTCCATATTTTCCTCCTCAAAAACCGTAATGCGTCTTATCAGGCACGTCTTATAAAGCGAAAAATACGGTAAGTTAATTTTTCATTTTCACAGCCATGTGTTTTTTAAATTCTATGAAACGCTTATTGGGTCAAAGCATTCACTTTATTGCTAGATTTATTCCTTGAGGAGAGTAGTTTGCAAAATAGGGTCACTTTTTGGGGGTTCTTTCTAGGGGTACCTCAGGGGCTCTTCAAATGTGACATGGCACCTTAAAACCATTCCAGTAAAATCTTCCCTCCGTTAACAATATGGCGTTCCTTTCCCTCTGCACCCCACTGTGTGCCCATAAAGCAGTTTACAACAACAGATGTGGTGTTTCTGTAAACTACAGAATCAGGGTAATAAATATTGAGGTTTATTTGGCTGTTAACCCTTGCTGTGTTAGAGGAAAATTGGATTTAAATGTATAATCTGACCAAAAAAATGAAATTTTAAAATTTCCCCTCCGTTTTTCTTTATTATGGAACACCTAAAGGGTTAATAAAGTTTGTAAAATCAGTTTTGAATAACTTGAGGGGTGTAATTTCAAAAATGTGGTCATTTATGGGTGCTTTCTACTGTGTAAGCCCCACAAAGTGACTTCATAAGTGAAATGGTCCTTAACCACCTCAGCCCCCCTAGCTTAAACACCCTTAATGACCAGGCCACTTTTTACAATTCTGCACTACACTACTTTCACCGTTTATTGCTCCGTCATGCAACTTACCACCCAAATTAATTTTACCTCCTTTTCTTCTCACTAATAGAGCTTTCATTTGGTGGTATTTAATTGTTGCTGACATTTTTACTTTTTTTGCTATTAATAAAAATTTAACGACATTTTTGCAAAAAAATGACATTTTTGTCACTTTGTTGTAAAATTTTTCAAAAAAACTACATTTCTATATAAATTTTCCGCAAAATTTATTGTTCTACATGTCTTTGATAAAAAAAAAATCCAATAAGTGTATATTTATTGGTTTGGGTAAAAGTTAGTGTTTACAAACTATGGTGCAAAAAAGTGAATTTCTGTCATGTTTCTTCAGGTGCTAGAATGCCAGGATAGTATAAATACCCCCCAAATGACACCATTTTAGAAAGAAGACACCCCAAAGTATTCGCAAAGGGGCATGGTGAGTTTATGTATCATTTCATTTTTTTTCACAAGTTAGCGGAAAATTACACGTTGAGGAAAAAAAATAAAAAATAATAAAGTTTCCATTTCTGCTAACTTCTGGCAAAAAAGAAAAATCTCAGACGGACTCACTATGCCCCTCAGTGAATACCTTGGGGTGTCTACTTTCCGAAATGGGGTCATTTGTGGTGTGTGTTTACTGTTCTGGCATTTTGGGCGGGGCTAAATTGTGAGCAGTCATGTAAAACCTAAAGGTACTCGTTGGAATTTGGGCCCCTTTGCACACCCAGGCTGCAAAAAAGTGTTACTCATGTGGTATCGCCGTACTCCGGAGAAGTAGGGCAATGTGTTTTGGGGTGTATATGTTTTACATATACCCATGTTGGGTGAGAGAAATATCTCTGTAAATTGTCAACTTTGTATAAAAAAAAATTAAAAAGTTGTCGTTTACAGAGATATTTCTCACACAAAGTATGGGTATATATAAAAATACACCCCAAAACACATTGCCCTACTTCTCCTGAGTACGGCGATACCACATGAGTGACACTTTTTTGCAGCCTGGGTGCGCAAAGGGTCCCTAATTCCAATGAGTATCTTTAGGATTTCACAGGGCATTTTTACGCATTTGAATTCCAGACTTCTTCTCACGCTTTAGGGGCCCCTAAAATGCCAGGACAGTATAAATACCCCACATGTGACCCCATTTTAGAAAGATGGGGTGACCAAGGGGTTAACAAAGGGTTAATAAGTGGGGGGGGGGGGTTAGTGTAGTGTTTGGTGCAACTTTACATAGCTACCTGGTCCTCTGGTGGTCGATCCCAGCAAATGGGACCACCAGAGGACCAGGTAGCAGGTATATCAGATGCTGTTAACAAAACAGCGTCTGATATACTTGTTTGATGCGAATTTTTTCGCATCTACAGCCTGCCAGCGATTGATTATCGCTGGCAGGCTGCAGTACAAGTTGTGAGACGCGTGTTCACAGGAAGTCTCGCGTCTTGCGAGATGATGCGCCGATGTGTCCACTCAGAACTACAGGACCCCCCGCTGGACGCATCCGTGTGTTAGGCGGTCCTGTAGTGGTTAAAAAAGTGGGTTTTTGAAAATTTTCTTAAAAATTTAAAAATTACATTTGCAAAATGATAACAAAGTAGACATATGCGGAATGTAAAGTCATAACTATTTTATGAAGTATCACTGTCTTAAAAGCAAAGAAAATCTAGTTTTGAAAATAGATTTTTTTATGCATAAAGGTAAAACGTATCAACTCAAATTTACCACTAACATGAAGTACGATGTGTCACGAGAAAATCTCAGAATGGCTTGGATAAGTAAAAACGTTCCAAAGTCATTACATAAAGTGACAAGTCAGATTGAAAAATGGGGTTTCGGCTTTTGGTTCAAACTGGCTGTAGCTTGAAGAGGTTAACAACTATGTAACTATGGTAGTTGGTGCGGACACCACAATCATCATTTCTGGGTATGAAGAACACTTGCTGCCCAGAAACAACAAATTTGTAGGACGAGCAATGGTGGTAGCCAACACTCGTCCTTTATATTGTGGAAGCGATTGCTGCATGTAAATTCAGTGCTTCATCTCTGCTGATGAGCAGGCAACAGTCAGGAAGGAACACTTCTCTCCTGACAATTGTTTGCTCATTAGCACAGTGTAAACGCTGCTGAAGGGAAGCAGTTACAGTTTACTTGCAATCATTATCAGTAAAAAAGGTTATACAGAAAAAGGGATTTTATTTATCTCAACCATTAATATAATCCTCACAATGTGGATTTCTACTTCTCAACATTTATTTTTTGCATAATAGGGGGTATTATGCAACAAATAAATAACATGCAGTATGTGCAATTTTGGCACTCTGGTTACTGGGAAACTACACCTCCCAGAATGCACACTGGATCAGCTGTTCTTGTAACTTCCAGAGAAGTAAATGGGGCCTTCTGGGAGTTTTAGTTTCAAACAGGAGTGAGGGAGGTTGCTGATCCCTGGAATTAATAGAAACACAAGACCTCATACATTGCAGGAATATCTCTAGGATATGTGCTCTATCTCCTCCTGTCTCTCAAACAGAGCCAGCAAAATGAAGGAGGGTGCAATGTGCTAGTTCAGCCGCCCTCTATTTATTTTTTATGGGACTGACAAAAATCACCAAGCACTGGCTTGTCTACTTCAGTCAGCCCCATAGAAGTGAATCGAGCGGTGGCCAGTGCGCTTCCCAGTCATTACAATAGGACTTCTGAAAATAGCCAAGCGTGCTGTTCAACTATTTTCGGCAACCCACAGTAATAAATGGAGCGACACTTTGTGGGCTTCGATCTAGAGATAGGGTGCAGGTCCCATCCTAATGATATGCCCCCTATGTATGAGATGGGCCAACCCCTTTAAGAGATAGGAACAGCTTAAAATCAAAGAAAACATTGGGGTAGATTTATCAAAACTGGGGTAAACTTTTACAGGTGTAAACTTTTACAGGAACTCTGTAAAATAAAACGTGGAATCTTTGCACTAGTTTTGATAAATGTCCCACACTGTATCCACAAAGTGTCCCAAAAGTGTGCTATTAAAGGAAATGTGTCTCCCAAAAATGTATCTGCCAGTTAAAAACAGACAGCAACACACATCCTCTTATTTTCTAATCGGTCTTCATTTTCTGATTGCAGATTTATTTATTCTATTTCCTGAACATGATTAAGTGGGCTGCCATCTTGTCTGTTCTTAACAGCATTTAGAAAGCATTAAGAAAAAAAAATTTGTATGGTCAGGAAGTGGAGGTAACTGGCCCGATGATGAACTGGTTAAATGAGGGCAATGTTGTTCATTTTATGTAATTTGGATAAATGCAAATAAAGTATATAAAGGTTCAAAAATCAGTACTGCATAATCTTAAGTACCACCAGTAGATTCTGGAACTGGTTGTTAGTTTTTGTATTAGCAGCGAGAATGGGAACATCCAAGCCCCAGTGGAAAATATACCTGAGCAGGAAGCAAGATTGTGATGTCCACTGGAATTCAAAATGGAGTTTGGGTAATTAATAAATTTACCATTCATCTACCAACATCTGTTAATAGTCTATATACCTACAATTGCAAGTAAGTAAGTCCCAGCAGTTTATGAATCCATTCTCGGTTGAAGCTAGAAGATATGTGGAAGACCTCATTCTTCCAAAACATAGGCTCCTAGAAAAGAAAGATCAGAAAGAGTATAAAATCACTCAAAAAAGTTGTGGTCATATTTCTTGGAAATTGGCTACAGGTACTCCTGGGTGTTAAACTGTTTTCCACATTTTTTTCTATACAAAGAGTACATAAGAGTTCCTTCTCACACTCATCCTTCAAGAGACCATCCTAGATCCCTTTCGGCTGCACTTTTGTGATAGAGTTACCACCCTACAGAGCAAATCAGATGTCCCTCAATCTGTTTACAGACATCTGGAGCAAAGTAAGAGAAAAAGGATATGCAATGCTGTATCCTGCTGAATTGCCAGTAGTAAATGCTATGCAATTCTTTTCCTCAAGTGAAGATGCCTACATGTGAGTAATACTCCCTAGGTCAATCTGGAAGACAATGTTCATGTCTAAACTCTATCATCTTATAAAAAAACAAAGGCTTAAACTTAATATTCCTATTTGTACCAGGGGTCTTACTTCTAGTAATTCTGAAGTTCCAAAAATTCTGCATTAAAGGGAAGCTGTCACCATGAAAATGTGATGTAAGCTACAGGCAGCATGTTACAGAGAAGGAGGAGCCGAGCAGATTTACCAGTATGTATAGTTTTATGGGAAAAGATTATAACATGTAAATGTATTAATTTAAATTCCTGCTCATTCAAGTTTTGAAGTCCAGGAAGTCAATGAGGCGGTTCTATCAGTGACTGATCGCTATTTATGTTACAGTCAGAGGGAAGGCTGTCAATCACTGATAGGACCGCCTTCTTGAGTTCAAAGTCCAGAAATCTGTTAAAAAGGACCTTTCATCAGGGTAAAAAATGTGTACCAAGTGTGCTGACATGTAGAGAGGCGCCCAGGGATCTCCCTGCACTTACTATTATCCCTGGGCGCCGCTCCGTTGGCCCGGTATAGGCTCCGGTATCTTCTGGGACTTGGTTATACTAGGAGGAGCCTAGTATCACTTGGTTATAGTAGGCGTATCCCAGGCTGTAGCGCTGGCCAATCGCAGTGCACAGCTCATATCCTGGGAGTTTTTTTTTATACTAGGCTCCCCCTAGTATAACCAAGTCCCAGAAGATACCGGAGCCTATACCGGGCGAACGGAGCGGCACCCAGGGATAATAGTAAGTGCAGGAAGATCCCTGGGTGCCGCTCTACATGTCAGCATACTTAGTACACATTTTTTACCCTGATGAAAGGTCCTCTTTAAGGCTCTTGCTTAGAGATTAAGGCAGCAGGAATTATATAACAGGATTCAGAAAGTTAGAAATAAAAATTGAGAAACTATTTTTGACCCGATACAAATCACAGGGACTTTTGCAGATTTCTTTAGTGAGTTATATAATAATAATAATAAAAAAAAAAAAAAAAAGACTATCGTACACCAACCATGTGCTATGCAGATCGATAATTATTTAGAATCCCTTAATCTACCTACTTTAGATAATGGAAAGAGAATGCGGCTTAATTGTACAATAGAAACGTTGGAAGCTCTCTCTGCAATTAAAAAACTATGCACCGGGAAAGCTTCAGGGGCCGATGGTATCCTAGAACTTTATCAACAGTATGCGGATATATTAGCTCCTCAGCTACCTTTACGATTCAACGGATTTACACATGATATGGTTTTAGTAAAGAAAATGTTAGAGACTAGGATAAATTTATATATATTTATGGTCATGGCTACGGCCAAGAGATATCCGATGAACCCTAGGGAGAGAAACAACGGGAGCAACCTAACCCAGCTAGGCATGTCTTAGCTAACCTGACTAAATGGCTTGTTGTGTGCCCTAAGCCATGATTGTGGGTGGGGCACCCGAGAACACACGCCTGTGAGTGAGGCTGTGGCTCGTATATAAAGAGCCGCCGCCCCTCCCACAAATGCAGGCTGACTAATCAGCCTTACTAACTTGTGGTCATGGCTAAGGCCAAGAGATATCCGAAGAACCCTAGGGAGAGAAACAACGGGAGCAACTTAACCCAGCTAGGCGTGTCTTAGCTAACCTGACTAAATGGCTTGTCGTGTCCCCTAAGCCATGATCGTGGGTAGGCCTATAAGTGGGAAAAAACCAAGCCAAGTAGGGTAGAAAAGGAACTCGAATGGCATGTGCAAACTAATCCCCAAGCCAACTGCAAGGCGTCTGGGATCTTGAGCGAAAATTTGGGTTGTATGAGACAAGACCAGAAGGAGACCTACAACCCATCTTGTGGATGACAAGGCCGGAGACATGATGCTCAATATTTAAGATACTGCGCCAAAGCGGAATGGAGGACTGGGAATATGTTGTCAAATGGATCATGAAAAACCACCTGAACCTTGTAAAGTTTTGGTTCTAGTGAGAGTACTGGCAATGCCCTAGCCTCAGGAGATCGTGGAAATGAAACCTGACCTGACGGGCCAGAAAGAACCATGTAGATAGAAAGAGAATCCTTGAATAGTTCCCCAGACAACAGCAATCTGCTAGCCGTGGTCCACGCGTTGTTCTTCTGTGTACCCCTGAGAATTGTTTTGACGCCTGAGACGTGAAGACCGACCTACTATCTGAATCTACCGTGAGGCAATGACTGGACCTTGTCCAAACCCGATTCAACGTGGTTGTAGGGAGTCTGAGGTTAGTGCGGCAAGAAGCTACGAAGCCATAAAGATTCTGTCTATGCCCTCCCATGAGTAAGGGAAGCAATTGCAATGAAGCTACCGACGAAAATGAATTCCTGGTCGTAGTAAAAAGGCAAAGACTTTGCGTGGGGACCTGATTGACCAGATATGATTGACTACGATCAGAGACTGAAATGTTAGAGGGAATTACCCTACTTGTTCCTCCACTGGCAGGACCTGAATGAAAGCATGAATAATTAAAGCAAGACGAAATATCTGCGTAAGATATGACAATGATGCTTTAGGGCGAACTGGACCAGTTGGCGGACAAAAACAAAGTGAGCAATCAACATGGATTATTAGGAGATTAGGGAAGCAGGTATGTATGGGATGCATACGGCCAAATCAGCCTAGATACACAGATGGACAACCAACCAGGCAATCAACCCAGCAGGACTGAAAACAGTCATCGGGCCCCCGAAGCCATGGAGCCGAAGCGGTCATCGGGCCCCCGAAGCCATGGAGCCGAAGCGGTCATCGGGCCCCCGAAGCCGTGGGGCCGAAGCGGTCATTGTATAATCTGTAAAATATAAATGAACAAAAAAAACTTCTGAAAGGTGTGCCATGGAAAATAGTATAAGATGGCCGTATGAACTACCAATGTCGATGTCAATTGTGAAATCCTCTTAGCCAAGAGCCATGCGTGCGAGCCTCTTATGGCAGGAGCCATGCGTGCGAGCCTCTTATGGCAGGAGCCATGCGTGCGAGCCTCTTATGGCAGGAGCCATGCGTGCGAGCCTCTTATGGCAGGAGCCATGCGTGCGAGCCTCTTATGGCAGGAGCCATGCGTGCGAGCCTCTTATGGCAGGAGCCATGCGTGCGAGCCTCTTATGGCAGGAGCCATGCGTGCGAGCCTCTTATGGCAGGAGCCATGCGTGCGAGCCTCTTATGGCAGGGAGCCATGCGTGCGAGCCTCTTATGGCAGGAGCCATGCGTGCGAGCCTCTTATGGCAGGAGCCATGCGTGCGAGCCTCTTATGGCAGGAGCCATGCGTGCGAGCCTCTTATGGCAGGAGCCATGCGTGCGAGCCTCTTATGGCAGGAGCCATGCGTGCGAGCCTCTTATGGCAGGAGCCATGCGTGCGAGCCTCTTATGGCAGGAGCCATGCGTGCGAGCCTCTTATGGCAGGGAGCCATGCGTGCGAGCCTCTTATGGCAGGAGCCATGCGTGCGAGCCTCTTATGGCAGGAGCCATGCGTGCGAGCCTCTTATGGCAGGAGCCATGCGTGCGAGCCTCTTATGGCAGGAGCCATGCGTGCGAGCCTCTTATGGCAGGAGCCATGCGTGCGAGCCTCTTATGGCAGGAGCCATGCGTGCGAGCCTCTTATGGCAGGAGCCATGCGTGCGAGCCTCTTATGGCAGGAGCCATGCGTGCGAGCCTCTTATGGCAGGAGCCATGCGTGCGAGCCTCTTATGGCAGGAGCCATGCGTGCGAGCCTCTTATGGCAGGAGCCATGCGTGCGAGCCTCTTATGGCAGGAGCCATGCGTGCGAGCCTCTTATGGCAGGAGCCATGCGTGCGAGCCTCTTATGGCAGGAGCCATGCGTGCGAGCCTCTTATGGCAGGAGCCATGCGTGCGAGCCTCTTATGGCAGGAGCCATGCGTGCGAGCCTCTTATGGCAGGAGCCATGCGTGCGAGCCTCTTATGGCAGGAGCCATGCGTGCGAGCCTCTTAGGCCTCTTTCACACGGGTGTCATGTTTGACGCCCGGATAAGAGGCGGGTGCGTTGCGGGAATATGCGCGTTTTTCCAGCGCGGGTGCAAACGTTTGTAACGCGTTTTGCACGCGCGTGAGAAAAATCGCCGTGTTTGGTACCCAACCCGGACTTCATCACTGAAGTCCGGTTTCGGGTCTTCTGGAGAATTGATTATTTTCCCTTATAACATGGTTATAAGGGGAAATAATAGCATTCTTAATAAAGAATGCATAGTAAAATGAAGTGGAAGGGGTTAAAAATAATAAAAGTTAACTTACCTTAGCCACTTGATCGCGTAGTTGCGATCTCTCCTCTCTTTCCCTGCATCAGCTAAGATCTAAAGGACCTGTGATGACGTCACATCACATGGTCCAATCACATGGTCCATCACCATGGTAAGATGGACCATGTTATTGGACCATGTGATGTGACGTCATCACAGGTCCTGTAGATCTTAGCTGATGCAGGGAAAGAGGACAGATCGCGACTACGTGATCAAGTGGCTAAGGTAAGTTAACTTTTATTATTTTTAACCCATTCCACTTCATTTTACAATGCATTCTTTATTAAGAATGCTATTATTTCCCCTTATAACCAACCATGTTATAAGGGAAAATAATAGAGATCGGGTCCTGTTGCTAAGCAACAATGCAGGAAAATCGCAACGCATCCGCACTTGCTTGCGGATGCTTGCGATTTTCCCGCTGCCCCATTCACTTCTATGGGGCCTGCGTTGCGTGAAAATCGCACAATATAGAGCATGCTGCGATTTTCACGCAACGCAGAAGTGATGCGTTAAAATCACCGCTCATGTGCACAGCCCCATAGAAATGAATGGGTCCGGATTCAGTGCGGGTGCAATGCGTCCTCCTCACGCATTGCACCCGCGCGAAAAACTCGCCCGTGTGAAAGGGACCTTATAGGCAGGAGCCATGCGTGCGAGCCTCTTATGGCAGGAGCCATGCGTGCGAGCCTCTTATGGCAGGAGCCATGCGTGCGAGCCTCTTATGGCAGGAGCCATGCGTGCGAGCCTCTTATGGCAGGAGCCATGCGTGCGAGCCTCTTATGGCAGGAGCCATGCGTGCGAGCCTCTTATGGCAGGAACCAGTATCAGATGACCGTGTGAACTGCGAATGACGATGCCAGTCGGGAGGTCCTAATAGCGAAGAGCCACTCGTGCGAGCCTCTTATAGCGGAAAAAGAATCAGATGGCAGTGCGAACTACAAGTGTCGGTGCCAATCGTGAGGTCCTATAAGCGAGCCTCTTATGACATTTTTTTTTTTTAATAAACCACTTATGCAGCACCAGAATGTCTTGGGGACTCGCACAACCATGACCCCTCCAACAGCAAACCTGGGACACCACTAACCAGCCTACAACCATGTCGTACCCCTGACAAACAAAACATGAAAAACGGTCATGGGGCCCCCGAAGCCATGAGGCCGGATCAGTCATAGGATACCCGAAGCCATGATGTAGCAATGAACAGGAGAATGCAGCTTTGAGTGGGAGCAGAGTACAACACATGATGTAACGAAAATTGGGTGAATGCAGCTTTGGATGTGAGTGGTACCTAAAACACGTGGTATGGGCGCAGCTCTGAGTATGGGTAGAGTATGAAAAGCATGGTATAAAGCAGATGTATAAATGCAATCTGAAAGTAAGCAGAGTATTGACATGATGCAAAAGCGGACACGTGAACGCAGCTCTAGTAGTGAATGGAGTATAGGACAAGATGTAAAAGCAGACATGCGGACGCAACTTTGGATGTGGGGTAAACAACCTGGTGTAGCAGTAGAAGTGTGAACACAACTGGGTATTAGCAGAGCATGAAATTTGGTATAACAGCAGCTCTGGTTGTGAACGGAGCATAACATAGATGTAACAGCGACGTGAATGCAGTTCTTGAAATGGGCCTGGAAAGAACCTGTAGTAGCATAGGACGTTTGAACGCAGCTCTGGGTGCGAGTAGAGCAAACATGATGTACCGATAGACGTATGAATGCGACTCTGGTGGAGTGAAAATAAATAAATGATTTGACACATGGCAAGGAACAGCTACAGCAAGAGGCCTAAACAATAACAGCTGCCTCCGATCTCCAAACATGACATCATGTGCGGCCCGGGTAACTCTGCCTTACAGCAAACCGGCTGAAGTAACTTTTCAGACGAGACGAACAAGTAAAACTTGTAAGATTTATAGGAACTAACTCCTATTACCAAACAAACAAAGTTGAAAAGAAATAGAAATATTTAACCCCAACGAACAAACCTGAGGTAGCAGATACTGAGGCAAAGCCTCCCGTTCGCTAGCAAAGTCGGTTCCGGCCCAACTTACTTACATATTATGCTGCGTGCATTGCTACAGTAGCAGAGAGCAAAATAACAAGCTCCATGCTGCAAAGAAAGGATCCTACCAAAAGAGAAGCTAGTTCACTAATGACCCAGCGGCAGCTGTGCACCTGAGAACACACGCCCGTAAGTAAGGCTGTGGCTCGTATATGAAGAGCCTCTGCCCTCCCACAAGTGCAGCCTTACTAATATATATAT
This sequence comes from Bufotes viridis, assembly GCA_033119425.1. Taxonomy (NCBI): domain Eukaryota; kingdom Metazoa; phylum Chordata; class Amphibia; order Anura; family Bufonidae; genus Bufotes; species Bufotes viridis. The sequence goes on from CM065595.1 coordinate 67,402,930, forward strand.
ATATATATATATATATATATATATATATATATACACATACATATATATATATATATACATACATACATACATATACACACACATACATATACACACACATACATATACACACACACACTGCCTGTCCAAAAAAAAAAAAAAGTCACACACTAATATTTCTTTGGACAGCCTTTAGCTTTGATTACGGCACACATTCACTGTGGCATTGTTTCGATAAGTTTCTGCAATGTCACAAGATTTATTTCCATCCAGTGTTGCATTACTTTTTCACCAAGATCTTGCATTGATGTTGGTAGAGTCTGACCATAGCCTTCTACAGCACATCCTGAAGATTCTCAATGGGGTTAATGTCTGGACTCTATGGTGGCCAATCCATGTGGGAAAATGATGTCTCATGCTCCTTGAACCATTCTTTCACAATTTGAGCCCAATGAATCCTGGCATTGTCATCTTGAAATATGCCGTGCCATCAGGGAAGAAAAAATCCATTGATGGAATAACCTGGTCATTTAGTATGTTAGGTAGTCAGCTGACCTCATTCTTCGAGCACATACTGTTGCTGAACCTAGACCTGACCAACTGAAACAACCCAGATCATAGCACTACCCCCACAGGCTTGTACAGTAGGCACTAGGCATGATGGGTGCATCACTTCATCTGCCTCTTCTTACCCTGATGCGCCCATCACTCTGGAACAGGGTAAATCTGGACTCATCAGACCACATGACCTTCCATTACTCCAGAGTCCAATCTTTATGCTCCCTAGCAAATTGAAGCCTTTTTTTCTGGTTTGCCTTACTGATTAGTGGTTTTCTTACAGCTACACAGCTGTTCAAGTCCCGATCACTTGAGTCCCCTTTGTAATGTGCGTGTGGAAATGCTCTCTCACTATTAAACATAGTCCTGAGTTCTACTGTTTTTCTTCAATTTGATTTCACAAAATGTTTAAGTGATTGCCAATCAGGATTTTTTTCCGGCCACATCTCTTCCTCGAATACGATGGGTCCCTACTATCCTTCCAGTTGTTAATAATGCGTTGGACAGTTCTTAACCCAATTTTAGTAGTTTCTGCAATGTCCTTAGATGTTTTCTCTGCTTGATGCATGCCAATGATTTAACCCTTCTCAAACAGACTAACATCTTTACCAGGATCACAAGATGTGTCTTTCGACATGGTGGTTTAAGAAATGAGAAGCAACTCATTGCACCAGTTGGGGTTAAATAACTTGTTGCCAGCAGAAAGATAATTGCCCATGCAGTAATTATCCAATAGGAGGCTCATACCTATTTAATTAGTTAAATCGAGGTGGCGACTTTTTTCTTTTTTGGACAGGCACTTTCTATAAGCAAAAACAAAGAAAGGCCCGTTACCTACCTCTAGCTATAGACCTATATCTCTGATAAATAATATTATGAAAATTCATGCTCTAATTCTTGCTGATGGGCTTAGATCAGATTGGTTTTATGCCAAACAAATTTGTGATGCTAACCACAGGATTATCAATTTACTTCAGGTTGCAAGGCCCTCAGGTTCCCTCACTGTCTTTGGATGCCGAAAAGGCCTTTGACTGGGTGCACTGGGGGTTCTTGATGACCACATTAAAGGGGTTGTCCGGGTTCTCTACTATGTGTAGGGAAGAAACTGAAGCCTTCCCAATAATCTATATTTTCAATATCCCTTCAGATACAGTCCCACAAACTACTGTATATTATGAATTTTTTTTAACCCCTTAAGGACACAGCCATATTTCACCTTAACGACCAGGCCATTTTTTGCAAATCTGACCAGTGTCACTTTATGTGGTGATAACTTTTAAACGCTTTTACTTATGCAGGCCATTCTGAGATTGTTTTTTCGTCACATATTGTACTTCATTAAAGTGGTAAAATGAAGTCGAAAAATTTCCTTTATAAAAAAAATACTAAATTTACCCAAAATTTTGAAAAATTTTGAATTTACCAAGTTTCAATTTCTCTACTTCTATAATACATAGTAATACCTCCAAAAATAGTTATTAACCACTTCAGCCCCCCTAGCTTAAACACCCTTAATGACCAGGCCACTTTTTACAATTCTGCACTACGCTACTTTCACCGTTTATTGCTCCGTCATACAACTTACCACCCAAATGAATTTTACCTCCTTTTCTTCTCCCAAATAGAGCTTTCATTTGGTGGTATTTCATTGCTGCTTACATTTTTACTTTTTTTGCTATCAAAAATGACCGAAATTTTTGCAAAAAAATGACATTTTTCACTTTCTGTTGTAATTTTTTTTTAAAAAACTACATTTCTATATAAATTTTTCTCTAAATTTATTGTTCTACATGTCTTTGATTAAAAAAAAATCCAATGAGTGTATATTTATTGGTTTGGGTAAAAGTTATAGCGTTTACAAACTATGGTGCAAAAAAGTGAATTTCGGCATTTTGAAGCAGCTCTGACTTTCTGAGCACCTGTCATGTTTCTTCAGGTGCTAGAATGCCAGGATAGTATAAATACCCCCCAAATGACACCATTTTAGAAAGAAGACACCCCAACGCATTCGCGGAGGGGCATGGTGAGTTCATGTATAATTTCATTTTTTGACACTTTGAGGAAAAAAAAATATATAAAAGTTTCAATTTTTGCTAACTTCTGGCAAAAAAAAAAAGAAATCTCCCACTGACTCACTATGCCCCTCAGTGAATACCTTGGGGTGTCTACTTTCCGAAATGGGGTCATTTGTGGGGTGTGTTTACTGTTCTGGCATTTTAAATTGTGAGCATCCCTGTAAAACCTAAAGGGACTCGTTGGAATTTGGGCCCCTTTACGCACCTAGGCTGCAAAAAAGTGTCACTCATGTGGTATCGCCGTACTCAGGAGAAGTAGGGCAATGTGTTTTGGGGTGTATTTTTACATATACCCATGTTGGGTGAGAGAAATATCTCTGTAAACTGACAACTTTGTATAAAATAATTTAAAAAGTTGTCATTTACAGAGATATTTCTCACACCCAGCATGGGTATATGTAAAAATACACCCCAAAACACATTGCCCTACTTCTCCTGAGTACGTCGATACCACATGAGTGACACTTTTTGCAGCCAAGATAGCATCGCCGTATTCAGGAGAGTAGGCAATGTGTTTTGGGGTGTATTTTACATAAACCCATGTTGGATGAGAGAAATATCTCTGTAAATTGACAACTTTGAATAAAAATTTTTTAAAAAGTTGTCGCTTACAGCGATATTTCTCACACAAAGTATGGGTATATATAAAAATACACCCCAAAACACATTGCCCTACTTCTCCTGAGTACGGCGATACCACGTGTGACACTTTTTTGCAGCCAAGATGCGCAAAGGGGCCCTAAAACCAATGAGTACCTTTAGGATTTCATAGGCCATTTTTACGCATTTGGATTCTCACGCTTTAGGACCCCTAAAATGCCAGGACAGTATAAATACCCCACATGTGACCCCATTTTGGAAAGAAGACACCCCAAGGTATTCCGTGAGGGGCATGGCAAGTTCACAGAAAAAAAAATAGTCAGTGACAGGGGGGTGATCAGGGAGTCTAGATGGGGTGATCAGGGGTTAACAAGTGGTCAATAAGTGACGGGGATGGGGGGGTGTAGTGTGGTGCTACTTTACATAGCTACCTGGTCCTCTGGTGGTCGATCCCAGCAAATGGGACCACCAGAGGACCAGGTAGCAGGTATATCAGACACTGTTAAAACAGCGTCTAATATACCTGTTTGATGCCTTTTATTTCAGCCTGCCAGCAATTGATCATCGCTGGCAGGTTGTAGTATAACTTCTGAGACAGGATCTGCTGCGAGCGTTCACAGCAAATCTCGCCTCTCGCGAGATGACGCGCCGCCGCGTCAAAGAGGAACAAACCTGTCGCCGCCTGGACGCATCCCTGCATTAGGCGGTCGGCAGGCGGTTAATTTACATACTACATATGTCTACTTCATGTCTGGATCATTTTGGGAATGCAATTTTATTTTTGGGGGACGTTACAAGGCTTACAAGTTTAGAAGCAAATCTTGTAATTTTTTTTTTTTTTTTTAGGTACCAGTTCAGGTTTGAAGTCACTGTGAGGCTTACATAAAAGAAACCACCCAAAAATGACCCCATTTTAGAAACTACACCCTTCAAGGTATTCAAAACTGATTTTACAAATGTTGTTAACCCTGTAGGTACTCCACAAGAGTTATTGGCAAATGGAGATGAAATTAAATTTTCCATATTAACCCATTTTTTTCCCACGAACAAAGCAAGGGTTAACAGCCAAACACGACTGTATCTTTATTGCCCTGACTCTGCCGTTTACAGAAACACCCCATATGTGGTTGTACACTACTGTACGGCCACACGGTGGGGCGTAGAGGATAAGCAGTGCAGTGTGGTTTTTGGAAGGCAGATTTTATGGACCGGTTTATTTACACCGTGTCCTATTTCAAGCCCCCCTGATGCACCCCTACAGTAGAAACTCCCTAAAAGTGTCCCCATTTTGGAAACTAAACCCTTCAAGGTATTCAAAACTGATCTTACAAGCTATGTTAACCCTTTAGGTGCTCCACACGAGTTATTGGCAAATGGAGATGAAATTTCAGAATTTCATTTTTTTTGCCAAATTTTCCATTTTAACCCATTTTTTTCCACTAACAAAGCAAGGGTTAACAGCCAAACAAGACTATCTTTATTGCCCTGACTGCCGTTTACAAAAACACCCCATATATGGTCGTACACTACTGTACGGCTACACGGCGGGGCATGGGGGGAAAGGAGCGCTGTGTGGTTTTTGGAAGGCTGATTTTTATGGACCGGTTTATTTACACCGTGTCCTGTTTCAAGCCCCCCCTGATGCACCCCTGGAGTAGAAACTCCCCAAAATTGATCCCATTTTGGAAACTACGGGATAAGGTGGCGGTTTTGTTGGGACTATTTTTAGGGTACATATGATTTTTGGTTGCTCTATATTACATTTTTGTGAGGTAAGGTTACCAAAAAGTGGAATTCTGAAATTTTATCTCCATTTGCCATTATTGTTGAGGAACACCTAAAAGGGTTAATAAAGTTTGTAAAATCAGTTTTGAATACCTTGAGGGGTGTAGTTTCTTAGATGGGGTCACTTTTAGGAAGTTTCTATTCTAGGGGTGCATTAGGGGGACTTCAAAAGGGACATGGTGTCAATAAAAAAAGACCATCAAAATCGGCCTTCCAGAAACCAGGTCAGTCCTTTCCTTTTGCGTCCTGCCTTTTAATGATACAGCAGTTTACGACCACCAATGTGGCGTTTCTGTAAACTGCAGTATCAGGGTAATAAATAATAAGTTTTATTTGGCTGTTAACCCTTGCTTTTTTACCGGTAAAGACGGATTGAAATGGAAAAGTGCCAAAAATGACTGTTTTGGCACAGTTTTTAATTTTTGTTTTTTTGGACCGTGTTAATCTGGGGGGTTAGGTCATGGGGTATTTTTATAGAGGAGAATAGTACGGACGCGGCGATAGCTAATAAGTCTACTTTTTTACAAATATTTAGGTTTTAGACTATATTATCCTTTTTGATACAACATTTTTTTTTGTATCTATAAAGTCTAATAGTCATTTTTAAGTTTTTTAGCCGATTGTATTAGGAAGGGGCTCATTTTTTGCGGGATGAGGGGACGGTTTTAATGGCACTATTTTGGGGGGCATGTGACTTTTTGATCGCTTGTTATTACGCGTTTTATTATGTAAGGTGACAAAAAAAAACATTTTTTTGTACTTTTTTGTGTTAATCTAAGGGGTTAGGTCATGGGGTATTTTTATAGGGCAGATTATTACGGACGCGGCGATACTGAATTTGTTGACTTAATTATTTTAGATTTATAAACTAACATTTTTGAAAAAAAGTTTTGGGGTGTCTCAAGTCTGAGAACCATAGTTTTATCCGATGGTCAGTGGCTACATGGAAAAGGGGATAATAAATTTAGTACCCCATGGAAGTGTGGTACTCCCTGAAGCAACCAATAACGCAGAGGCCCGGATTAAGTGGTGGTGTCCTTCCGTATCCCCTTCCTGTGGCACACACTGCATCTTTTTTGGGTTCGTCTCCCCTTTCCAGTATGGGGGACCACACCTGGAAAGTGCTGGCCAGGGACGATCCAGGCGCCTCCAGGTACTCCGGGCGCCTCCAGCCTGCTCTTTCCCGGTCAGAAAAGATCAGGGCCTTGAGGACTGCCTCATAGAACTGAAGGAATTTCCCTGTGTTGCCAGTGCACTGGAACAGTACAAAAGAGTTGTACATTGCAACCTGCACCAAGTAGACCGCAACTTTTTGTACCATGTCCGGGTTTTGCGCATGGCGTTATATGGCTTGAGGACTTGATCACAGAGATCAACTCCTCCCATATACCGATTGTAGTCGACGATACAATCGGGCTTGAGGACCGCTGCCGTGGTACCTCGCACAGGGACAGGGGTGATGCCATTACCGCAGGCCTGGGTATTTGTCAGCCCATTTTCTAAGGTGCCAGGGCGCAGGGCCGGCGCGTCCTATAGGCGGACTAGGAGTGCCGGCCCCCTTCATGCTGCAGCCACCCGAGCGCTCTATATAGAGCCTCAGGCGGCTGCAGCACTGCTCAGGCTGGCGCGTCCATGAGGGCGCACCGCCCGGGCACAGCATGAAGAGAGGGACTTACAGGAGGGAAGCGCTCTGCCCTCTCCTCCGGACCCTGTAATCCTTGTAAGGGTTTCCACATGTCATGGCGGCCGCCAGGGGCGATCATGGATGCTGGCAGCCACTGACGTGTCATATAACCAATTGAAGAGGGGAAGCACTATGGGGGCCCAATATACTGGCACATTATGGGGGGCACTATGGAGAAGAGGGGAAGGACCACTATGGGGGCCCTATGTACTGGCATGCATCATTGGTTGGCTCTATGGAGAAGTGGTGGGGGGAGGAGAAGCACTATGGGGGCATCTACTGGCGGCTTTATGACGCGGCTCCGTCTGGCTCCTAGATTCCAAGGAAATTTGTCAAGCCCTGCATTACCGTGAATTATGGACAGCATAAGGACATCCCTCTTGTCCTTATATCTGACAAGCAGCAGGTTTCCACTGATAAAAGCACGGGTCTCACCCCTGGGGATAGGTACCTGGAGGGGGACGGTAGGGAGGCCGCGCTGATTTTTCCGTACGGTCCCACAAGCGGACGTGGATCTGGCGGTGAGAGACCTGAACAAGGGGATACTAGTATAAAAATTATCCACGTACAGGTGGTAACCCCTTTCTAGCAGTGGGTGTATAAGGTCCCACACAAGTTTCCCACTAACACCCAGAGTCAGAGTGGGGGGAAATCCTGGGGGTTCAATTCGCGAATCTCGCCCCTCATATACACAAAACTTGTAAGTGTACCCTGAGGTACTCTCACAAATTTTGTACAGCTTCACGCTATACCTCGCCCGCTTTGAGGGAACATACTGGCGGAAAATGAGTCTCCCCTTGAAAGTAATGAGAGACTTATCAACCGCGACCTCCCTTCCAGGTACATAGGCCTCCACAAACGTGCTGACAGATTCCACAGCGTTCAGGCTTTGGAAGCCCGCCCCTTCTTGGTCTCTGCTCTATTAGCGCGACTCTGGTAAGGATCGCGCATGCGCGATCCTTACCAGAGCCGTGCTGACCGATTCCACAGCGTTCAGGCTTTGGAAACCCGCCCCTTCTGCCTCTCTGTCTTCATTCAGCACGGCTCTGGTAAGGATCGCGCATGCGCGATCCTTACCAGAGTCGCGCTAATAGAGCAGAGACCAAGAAGGGGCGGGCTTCAAAGCCTGAACGCTGTGGAATCTGATCAGCACGGCTCTGGTAAGGATCGCGCATGCGCGATCCTTACCAGAGCCGTGCTGAATGAAGACAGAGAATCAAGCAGGGTGACGTCAGTGCACAAATGTCAACATTCTGCAGAATGTAAACGGTGCATTATTTTTAAAGTAAGTCAATTACAAAAATGTTTTATATATATCGATAAAGAAGTTTGGATTAACTTAATATATCTCGGATAACCCCTTTAACTAATAATGCTCACTATTGACGGTTTTCTGGATTACCTGGCTCTCTGATACATATATGGTGGTTGACATCTTTAGTCTTATATAGAGTTTGTGTCAGACTAGCATTCCCCCCCACACCTTGGCTTGCCCAGCTTGATTTGGGTCTGGAGGATCTCCTCGTGAGATGTAGGTGAGTAATTAATAAGGTACTCACTGCAGATATAATTTTTCCAATCATGTACTATTAAAATCCTAACATTTCAACACAGGAGGAGTGGAGTTAATATGTAGGGTTAATAGTAATTACCAGTTAGAATTACTTATAGATAAAAACAATACTTTTCCCGTAAAGAATTTGGCTGGAGAAAAAGCTATGTGAAACATTTTATAGTATAATGAACGAACGACTCCCATAAAATTATTTTCGTGTTTCTTTTCTTTCTACATTTTTTTGTGCGTCTTCTGTTCTACAGTGGAGGTTATTCCCTTCACTTTTTGTAGTTACATTATTTGATTATACTGATTCTGATTATTTGTATTGCTTTGCGGGAAGTAGTATGTATTGTTTTTGAGAGGAGCCTCTAGGTGTAACGGCAACACCCTCATTGTTCCTAGAGGCTCATTTGGATATATAAAATTATCATTTATCTCAGCAAAAGGTCATATATTAACTTGGGGCCAACACAGATTGCCTACAGCTGCCAAGCACATATGCAACAGGTCAGCCGGTTTTATAGGTACAAATCTGCTGGCAGATGCCCTTTAATAAACTGTCTGACCTGGTGGGTGAGTTGTCTGATATGGTGGATTAGTTACAGTACGTAGGAATGTACCTTGCGTCCTTCCTAAGGAAAGGTGAACAAGCGGTCTTTATCCTTGTTTCAAATATACAAAATGATACCATATATAAGAGGAAACGTACTCTGAACTTTAATAGTGTTTTTTGTTGGTTATGTATATTAAATTATAAATAAAACATATTAAAGAGAGTTAGTAAAGTTCTGTTATTTTCTTTCAAACCCAGAATATTACTAACCTTATTTTGCCAGGTGGTTGGCAAAAGGTATGTTTCAAATCCCAAGAACTAGACTCCCAAATTGTTATTATGTCTTCAAAACTGACAGCAAGAAGAGACCCATCTTCAGAGAAACTGCAAGCAGTAGCTTTAAATCCATGGTAGCTGCCAAGAGAATCACAGCTCCAACCACTTTTTTGCCCTGTAAAACAAAAATATATATATTTTTTTAACCATATCAAGTTCCAATGATTTGTCACGTACAGCAGTATGGTCATTGTGTAGGGGACCAGCACTGTTGAGGTACCAGGTCTAACATCAGGTCTGTGGCAGAAGAAAGGATGAAAGCAGACAGAACAAAGTTGATGACAGGTTCCCTTTAACCCCTTAGGGACCGGGCTCATTTTCACCTTAAGGTCCAGGCCATTTTTTGCAAATCTGACCAGTGTCACCTTATGTGTGAATAACTTTGAAACGCTTTTACTTATCCAGGCCATTCTGAGATTGTTTTTTTGTCACATATTGTACTTCATGACACTGGTAAAATGGAGTAAAAAAAATCATTTTTATTTATAAAAAAAAAGACCAAATTTACCAAAAATTTGGAATAATTTGCAAATTTCCAAGTCTCAATTTCTCTACTTCTATAATACATAGTAATACCGCCAAAAAAAGTTATTAATTTACATTCCCCATATGTCTAATTCATGTATGAATAATTTTGGGAATGCCATTTAATTTTTTGGGAACGTTACAAGGCTTAGAAGTTTAGAAGCAAATCAGCAAGCAGACATTTTTAAAAACCCACTTTTTAGGGACCAGTTCAGGTCTGAGGTCACTTTGTGAGGATTACATAATAGAAACCACCCAAAAATGACCCCATCCTAGAAACTACACCCCTAAAGGTATGCAAAACTTATTTTACAAACTTTGTTAACCCTTTAGGTGTTCCACAAGAGTTAATGGCAAATAGAGATAAAATTTCAGATTTTCGATGTTTTGGCAAATTTTCCATTTTAATCATTTTTTTTTTTCCAGTAACAAAGCAAGGAATAACAGCCAAACAAAACTCAATATTTATTGCCCTGTTTCTGTAGTTTGCAGCAACGCCCAATATGTGGTCGTAAACTGATGTATGGCCAAAAAGCAGGGCTTAGAAGGAATGGAACGCCATATGGTTTTTGGAAGGCAGATTTTACTGGACTGGTTTTTTTGACACTATGTCCCATTTGAAGCCCCCCTGATGCACCCCTACAGTAGGAACTCCAAGAATGTGACCCCATTTTGGAAACTACGGATAAGGTGGCAGTTTTGTTTGTACTATTTTAGGGTAAATATGATTTTTGGTTGCTCTATATTATACTTTTTTTGAGGTAAGGTAACAAAAATAAATTTTATCTCCATTTGCCAAATCAGTTTTGAATACCTTGAGGGCTGTAGTTTCTTAGATGGAGTCACTTTTTTGGAGTTTCTACTCTAGGGGTGCATCCGGGGGGGATTTCTGTTCAACTGGGACAGTGTCCAAAAACCACTTCCAAAAACCTTCCAAAAACCATATGGCGTTCCTGCCGTTTGGCAATACAGCAGTTTATGACCACAAATGGGATGTTTCTGCAAACTACAGAGTCAGGGCAATAAATATTGAGTTTTGTTTGGCTGTTAACCCTTGCTTTGTTACCGAAAAAATGGATCAAAATGGAAAATTTGTAAAAAAAAAAAAAAATAGCTGTTTTGGGACCGTTTTTATTTTTTGTTATTTATTATTTATTTTTGTTATTTATTTTCCCCATAAGTGAGGAAAATTGGCTTCTGCCTCACAGGGTTTTTTGCCTTCCTCTGGATCAACTTGTAGGAAACAGGCCAAACTGGATGGACAAATGTCTTTTTTCGGTCTTATATACTATGTTACTTACATCGTTGATCTGACAGGTTAGATCGTGTGCTATTTCTATAGAGCAGGTTGTTACAGATGCGACAATACAAATTATGGTAACTTTTTTTTCAGTTTTTCATAAAGCATTTTTGAAAAAATGATTTTAGTGTCTTCACATTCTGAAAGCGATATTTTTTTTATTTTTTGGGTGACTAAGACAGTAGGGGCTCATTTTTTGCTGGATGAGATGACAGTTTGATTGGCACCATCTTGGGGTACATATGACCTTTTGGTCGCTTGCTATTACACTTTTTGTGATGCAAGGTGACAAAAATGGCTTTTGACACTATTTCCATTTTTTTCGCTGTGTTCATCTGAGGGGTTAGGTCATGTGTTATTTTTATAGAGCATGTTGTTATGGACGCGGCGATACACAATATGTATACTTATTATGTATTTATTTAAGTTTTACACAATAATACTTTGAAACAAAAAAAAAAAAATCATGTTTTAATGTCTCCATAGTGTGAGAGCCATATTTTTTTATTTTTTTGGGGCGATTGTCCTATGTGGGGTATCATTTTTTGTGGGATGAGATGATGGTTTGATTGCAACTATTTTTGGGAGCATATAACTTTTTGATCGCTTGCTATTACAGTTTTTGTGATGCGAGGTAACAAAAATTGTTGTTTTTTTTTACATAGTTTTTATTTAATTTTTTAACGGTATTTACCTGAGGGGTTAGCTCATGTGATATTTTCATAGAGCAGATTTTTACGGACACAGCAATACCAAATATGTATACTTTTTTTTATTTATTTTAACACAAGAAATTTTTGAAAAATAATGTTTTAGTGTCTCCATAGTCAGACATTTATTTTTTATTTTTTTGGGCGATTGTCCTATATAGGGGCCCATTTTTTGCAGGATGAGATGGCGGTTTGATTGGTACTATGTTTGGAGGCATACGCCTTTTTGATCACTTAGTATTACAGTTTTTGTGATGTAAGGAAAAAAAACACCATTTTTTTTGTTTTTTTACAGTATTTACTTGAGGGGTTAGGTCATGTGATATTTTTATAGAGCAGGTTTTTACGGACGCAGCGATACCCAATATGTGTAGTGAATTTTTTATTTTTATTTTTTATTCACTGAGGTGTTTTTTTTTTTCCATTTTTTTGACTCAGACCCACTTGGTTCTTTAAGATCCAGTGGGTCTGATGTCAGTATAATACAGTACACTATATAGTGTACTAGGGTTGTTTCAGGACTACTGAAGTCCTGGCTGCCATGGTCAGCTCCCTGCTGCTGTGTGCACAAAGCACAGGGCAGCAGGGAGAGGGTGAGATCCTATTCACCCTGATAGAGCTCTATTAGGGTGAATAGGATGAAAAGATCCCAGGTTCTAGCCCCTAAGGGGGAAATAGTTAATAAATAAACTGTAAAAAAAAAAAAAAAAGTTAAAAAAGTACACCAAAATATTAAGTATAAATCACCCCCTTTCCCAATTTTACATATACAATATATGAAACAATAAATAAAATATTACATATCGCTATGTGTCAAGTCAAAACTATTAAAAAAATCCTCTTAAGCGGTGAATGCCCATAAAAGAAAAAAAAAAAGAAAAAGAAAAGAAAAACTGCACAATTCGCCATTTTATTTTAGTCGCCTTGTACCCCTAAAAAATAGGATCGGACTGTTGTATTATTGGCCGGACGTTCCATAAAATGAGAAATGCACGCGGCTTTTTTTGGCTTTTTTTTTTTTTTTTTTTTTTGCGTGGTATCGAATGGTATCGAGTATCGCAATACTTTTTTATGGTATTGATACCGAATCAAAATTTTGGTACCGAAACAACTCTATAGTGTACTGTACTGTCTTTTTTACTTTACACTTAGTCTAATCAGACTTCTGCCTGTAGCAAAAGTCAGATCAGACTTACCATCACCATGGCAAGCAGGACGCCTATGAAGGCGGCCTGTTGCCATGGTGACCATCACTCATTGCCAGAACAAAGCAGCGGGTGATGGGGAGGGGCTGAATGATTTCAGCAGATACCTTTTTCCGATCACCGCCGGCTGAGTAGCAGTGATTGGTAGTACACATGACGTACCGGTACGTCATGTGTCCCTAACAGGTTAAGGCAGGTGTGTAAAACAGGCTGGAAATATAAGTGTTTATTTCATATTTTTATGAATTAACAAAATGCAAAGTGAATTATAAGAGAAATCTAAATCAAATTATTATTTGGTGAGACCACTCTGCCTTCAAAACAGCATCAATTATTCTGGGTGCACTTGCACACAGGTTTTCAAGGTCTTTGGCAGGGAGGCTGTTCCAAATATCTTTAAGAATTAGCTACAGATCTTCTGTGGATGTAGCCTTAAGATCAGGGCTTGTTATTCTTCATTACGCTGAAGACCCTTTTTAATGACAATGGGGGAAATTATCATAGACTAGCATTTTATGCCAGTTTATGGTATCTCCTGCACTGCACAAGCCTTGTCATTTATTAGGTGCATGCTCTGACAGTCCTTGCCTCTAAACAATTTTGAGTTGCTAGATTTCTGCTTTCGTTATGCCAGAAAACTGGCAAGGGTGTTCTAGAAACTTTTTGACTCCAAAAAAAAGGGGCATAGGAGGAATAAGAAATTCCCCCTATTGTTTGTGTGCCACTTTGTATCACATCCTGCATTATCAAGGTCTCTTGCAGGCAAACATTTCAAAGCAAAATAGTGTTTCAAGACATGTTGTTCACGCTCTTTTGATGAAGCACAAAAAAAAGACGTGTATGTTTAGGATTGTAAATGCAATGGTTGGCCAAGGAAACTTAGTGCAGTAGATAACACATCACACTACTCTGTAGACCGAAATATAAAAAGTGTTATGGCTGTCAACGGCGACGCACAGAAAACTTTTTTGAATAAAAGAAACAAAAAACAATTAAAATTTAGCGCTGTCGCAATTGTATGGTGACTACCACTTCACAAATCACTAGTCAGACCACACATGGAGTACTGTGTACAGTTCTGGGCTCCTGTGAACAAGGCAAACATAGCAGAGCTGGAGAGGGTTCAAAGGAGGGCAACTAAAGTAATAACTGGAATGGGGCAACTACAGTACCCTGAAAGATTATGAAATTAGGGTTATTCACTTTAGAAAAAAAGACGACTGAAGGGAGATATAATTACTATGTATAAATATATCAATAAATATGTCAGTACAGAGATCTGTCCCATCATCTATTTATCCCCAGGACTGTGACGAGGGACATCCTCTGCGTCTGGAGGAAAGAAGGTTTGTACACAAACATAGAAGCGGATTCTTTACGGTAAGAGCAGTGAGACTATGGAACTCTCTGCCTGAGGAGGTGGTAATGGTGAGTTCACTAAAAGAGTTCAAGAGAGGCCTGAATGTATTTCTGGAGTGAAATAATATTATAGGTTATAGCTACTATAGAGGGGCCTGGATGTATTTCTGGAGTGTAATAATATTACAGGTTATAGCTACTAGAGATGGTTCGTTGATCCAGGGAGTTATTCTCATAGCCTGATTGGAGTCAGGAAGGAATTTTTTTTTACCCTAAAGTGAAGAAAATTTGCTTCTACCTGACTTTTTATTGCCTTCATCTGGATCAACTTGCAGGATAACAGGCCTAAGTGGATGGTCAGATCTCTTTTTTCAGCCTTATAAACTATGTTACTATTGAAAAGCAAAATAAGAATGTCTTTTTTTTCATTCCACGCCACATAGAAAATTTTTTCCCAGTCTTCCAATACAAGACATGGTAAATTAAATTGTACCTTTAAAAAATGCATCTTGTCCTGCTAAAAATAAGCCCTTATATGGCTATGTTAGTGGAAAAATAAAGTTATGGCTATTGTAATGTGGAGAGGAAAATGCAAAAAAGAATAGGCCCAGTCCTTAAGAGGTTATTTTTTTTCCCATAGCAGCATACTTTTGCACAGCACTGTGTATATTATACAGTGTGTGAGTATATATATATATATATATATATATATATATATATATATATATATATATATTCTTTTCAATATATTTATTAATGATCTTGTAGAAGGCTTGCATAGTAAAATATCAATTTTTGCAGATGACACTAAACTGTGTAAAGTATTTAACACTGAAGAGGACAGTATACTGCTACAGAGGGATCTGGATAGATTGGAGGCTTGGGCAGAAATATGGCAGATGAGGTTTAACACTAACAAATGTAAAGTTATGCACATGGGAAGGAATAACGCAAGTCACCCGTACATGCTAAAATGGTAAAACACTCGGTAACACTGACATGGAAAAGGATCTAGGAATTTTAATAAACAGCAAACTAAGCTGCAAAAAACAGTGTAAGGCAGCTGCAGCCAAGGCCAATAAGATAATTGGTTGCATCAAAATGGGCATAGACGCCAGTGATGAGAACATAGTCCTACCACTTTACAATTCGCTAGTCAGACCACACATGGAGTACTGTGTACAGTTCTGGGCTCCTGTGAACAAGGCGGACATAGCAGAGCTGGAGAGGGTTCAGAGGAGGGCAACTAAAGCAATAACTGGAATGGGGCAACTACAGTACCCTGAAAGATTATCAAAATTGAGGTTATTTACTTTAGAAAAAAGACGACTGAGGGGAGATCTAATAACTACATATAAATATATCAGGGGTCAGTACAGAGATCTCTCCCATCATCTATTTATCCCCAGGACTGTCACTGTGACGAGGGGACATCCTCTGCGTTTGGAGGAAAGAAGGTTTGTACACACACATAGAAGAGCATTCTTTACCGTAAGAGCAGTGAGACTATGGAACTCTCTGCCTGAGGAGGTGGTGATGGTGAGTACAATAAAGGAATGGGGCCTGGATGTATTTCTGGAGTGTAATAATATTACAGGCTATAGCTATTAGAGATGGGTCGTTGATCCAGGGAGTACTTCTGATTGCCTGAATGGAGTCGGGAAGGAATTTTTTACTCCCCTTAAGTGGGGAAAATTGGCTTCTACCTCAGTTTTTTTTTTTTTGCCTTCCTCTGGATCAACTAGCAGGATGACAGGCCGAACTGGATGGACAGATGTCTTTTTTCGGCCTTATGTACTATGTTACTATGTATATATTACACACACACAGTATATACATGTGCACTATATTTACAGTGGATATAAAAAGTCTACACACCCCTGTTAAAATGTCAGGTTTCTGTGCTGTAAAAAAATTTGACTGTACGACTCAATTAAAAACAAAGTGAAATCTTAGGTGGAGGGAAGAAAACAAAAAAAAAAACTAAAATAATGTGGTTGCATAAGTGTGCACACCCATATAACTGGGGATGTAGCTGTGTTCAGAATTAAGCTATCACATTCAAACTCATGTTAAATAGGAGTCAGCATACACCTGCCATCATTTACAGTGCCTCTGATTAACCCCAAATAAAGTTCAGCTGCTCTAGTTGGTCTTTCCTGAAATTTTCTTTGTCGCATCCCAAAGCAAAAGCCATGGTCCACAGAGAGCTTCCAAATAGAGTTGAGCGAACACCTGGATGTTTGGGTTCGAGAAGTTCGGCCGAACTTCACGAAAATGTTCAGGTTTGGGTTCCGAACTCGACCCGAACTTCACCCCGAACCCCATTGAAGTCAATGGGGACCCGAACTTCTGGGCACAAAAAAGGCTGTAACATAGCCCAGGAAAGGGCTAGAGGGCTGCAAAAGGCAGCAAAATGTAAGTAAATCCGCTGCAAACAAATGTGGATAAGGAAATGACTTAACATAAAATAAAATAAATAAAAATTAACCAATATCAATTGGCAACTTGGAGGAGGTGGTGGTGGAATAGGAGGTTGGGGTGGCATCAGGTGGGAATGCTATGGGAGTTGATGTTCTTATCACAGCCAAAAAGGATTCATGTCTGCCTGCAGTGCCACAGGCCTCATTCACAGACTCAGGGCCATGGCACCCGCAAAGAGGAGAGTGGTCCCGTAACAGCAACACAGGCCTCAGGTCAACCTGCAATAGAACTGGCCATTATCATTTATGTAGGCCCCTGACACCCAGACACAGGAGAAGTCATTTGACAGTAAAAAGAGTTTAATGGCTCTCACCCAGACAGCAAGCAATTAAACGACATATAGGCCCCTGACACCTAGACAGGTGCAGGTCATGACAGTAAAAAGAGTTAAATGTCTGCCACCAAGACAGCAAGCAAGTACATGAAAGTTAGGCCCCTGACACCCAGAGGGGAGAGGTCCCATAGCAGCAAAAGAGGCATCATGTCACCCACCAACGGAGAAGGCCACTTTTAGTTATTTAGGCCCCAGCACCCAGACAGAGGAGAGAGGTCCCAAAGCAGAGAATCAGGCTTCATGTCACCCACCAATGGAGAAGGCCACTTTCAGATATTTAGGCCCCTGGCTAGGGCTGAAACGATTACTCGATTAAATCGAGTAATTCGACACAAAAAAATCATCGATGCAAATTTTTTGCATCGATGATTCGTTTGTGTCACGTGACCACGGAGCGGGAGTGAAGCGTTTGCTATTACTCCCGCTCCGTGGTCTCCCGCTGGCTCGGAATACTCATCTTTCCAGCAGGGGGCCTCCAGAAGCTCCACAGCATGTCCATGGTCCCGCGCTGCTCTGCGCCTGACGTCACACAGCGCGTCAGGTCACGGCGCGCCTACGTTGATAGGTCAGTTCAGCGCGGGACCATGGATATGCTGTGTAGTGTACGGAGGCCCCCTGCTGGAAAGGTAAGTTAGTGAAACTGAGGGGGTGGGGGCCGACTAAGCCGGGCGCCGGAGTGCACAGCGTCATAGCAACCAATGACGCTGTGCACTCCCGGTGTCAGGAGGAGTAGGGCAGCAGAGATGATGGCACAAGGTGGGGAACAGATGATGGCACAAGGTGGGGGGACAGATGATGGCACAAGGTTGGGGGACAAATGATGGCACAAGGTGGGGGACAAATGATGGCACAAGGTTGGGGGACAGATGATGGCACAAGGTGGGGGAACAGATGATGGCACAAGGTGGGGGGAACAGATGATGGCACAAGGTGGGGGGAACAGATGATGGCACAAGGTGGGGGGACAGATGGCACAAGGTGGGGGGAACAGATGGCACAAGGTGGGGGGAACAGATGATGGCACAAGGTTGGGGGAACAGATGATGGCACAAGGTTGGGGGACAGATGATGGCACAAGGTTGGGGGACAGATGATGACACAAGGTGGGGGGACAGATGATGGCACAAGGTGGGGGAACAGATGATGGCACAAAGTGGGGGGACAGATGATGGCACTGGGGTGGGGTGGAGCTAAAGTCACTGGGGTGGGGTGCGGTGGAGCTGACTGCTCTGGGGTGGGGGAGAGCCGGCGGCTCTGGGGTGGGGGAGAGCCGACAGTCTATTAATTCATTTTTTCTTATTAGATTACTCGATTAATCGTAAAAAATAATCGATAGAATACTCGATTACTAAAATAATCGTTTACTGCAGCCCTACCCCTGGCACCCAGAGGGAGGAGAGGTTCATTCAACTTTGGGTTGCCCCGCAAAATAATGGTAAAATTAAAAAAAAAGGATTCAATAAAGAAGTCCCCTGGAGTACAAGAATATATGGTTAAGGGGAGGTAGTTATAAATGTCTATTCTGCACAAGGGATGGACAGGTCCTGTGGGATCCATGCCTGGTTCATTTTTTGAACGTCAGCTTGTCCACGTTGGCTGTGGACAGGCGACTGCGTTTATCAGTAATGACGCCACCTGCCGTGCTGAATACACGTTCAGACAAAACGCTGGCCGCCAGGCAGGCCAACACCTCCAAGGCATAAAAGGCTAGCTCTGGCCATGTGGACAATTTGGAGACCCAGAAGTTGAATGGGGCCGAACCATCAGTCAGTACATGGAGGGGTGTGCACACGTACTGTTCCACCATGTTAGTGAAAAGCTGCCTCCTGCTAACACGTTCTGTATCAGGTGGTGGTGTAGTTAGCTGTGGCGTAGTGACAAAACTTTTCCACATCTCTGCCATGCTAACCCTGCCCTCAATGGAGCTGGCCGTGACACAGCTGCGTTTGCGACCTCTCGCTCCTCCTCTGCCTTCTCCTTGGGCTTCCACCTGTTCCCCTGTGACATTTGGGAATGCTCTCAGTAGCACGTCTACCAACGTGCGCTTGTACTCGCACATCTTCCTATCACGCTCCAGTGCAGGAAGTAAGGTGGGCACATTGTCTTTGTACTGGGGATCCAGCAGGGTGGCCACCCAGTAGTCCGCACAAGTTAAAATGTGGGCAACTCTGCTGTCGTTGCGCAGGCACTGCAGCATGTAGTCGCTCATGTGTGCCAGGCTGCCCAGAGGTAAGGACAAGCTGTCCTCTGTGGGAGGCGTATTATCATCGTCCGCCATTTCCCCCCAGCCACGCACCAGTGATGGGCCCTTACTAGATGTTTTCCTCATTATTACCGTTCACCACAATAAGAAAAAAATTATTTGGCCCAATGTATCGAATACAAATTCAGGTTTTTTTTTTTTTTTTTTTTACAGGCACCTAACACTATCTGGCTATCTATTCATATAGCGTATTACACTAATCTAGGCACAGCAGTAACCACAGATTTAGGGGAATATCAATTGTAGGCCTAGTATTTAGGCCCTGGATGAAAGATATTCTTTTACGGACAGATTTACACTGAGATTTAGGGGATTGCTATTTTAGCAATTGAATTTAACCCCTCAATAAAATATAGAAATTTCTATCTTGAGTTTCTAGGGGTGACAATAAGCACAGCCAAGCCCCTGATGTAGGATATAGCAAAAAAAAAAAAAAAAAAAAAAAACTAGTATGCATATCTGCATATTGAAAAAATGTAGTAATACAGTAGTAATACAGCGAAGTCTCGTGCAACTTTGGGCAAAACGGACTTTGGCTCCGCGGAGCCAATACATTTTAGTGCTGTACGGAAAAAGCATTAAAATGGAAGTATTTGAACGAATCAACTTCAGATCCATGATCCGAAGGTCGAGTCACTCAAGCCTATTATTTATCTATGTTATTACCTGTGATTACCTAGCCATTCCTCATAGCTATCAGTCTCTATCGCTTTTTATTATATCAGAAAATGTTCCACAATTTTACACATCATTAAATACTTTATTTTAGCTCCAGGCTTGACAAATGTCCTTGGAATCTAGGAGCCAGGCGGAGCCGTGTCAAAGCCCCCAGTAGATGCCCCATAGTGCTCCTTCCCCTCTTCTCTATACTACCCCCCACAATGAGCCAGTACACAGGGCCCCCTCAGCCTCTGATCAGGCCCCCCCAGCCTCTGATCAGGCCCCTCTGGTAACGCAAACCACCCCCTCTCCTTCCCCAGTGTTAATCATTGGTGGCAGTGGCCACAGTGTCCCCCCTCCATCATTGGTAGCAGTGGGCAGTGCGCCCCCACCCCAGTATTAATCATTGGTGGCAGTGGCCACAGTGTCCCCCTCCTCCCCCACATCATTGGTGGCAGTGGGAAGTGCTCCCCCCCTCCCTCCCCAGTATTAGTCATTGGTAGCAGTGGCCCCAGGGTCCCCCTCCTCCCTCCCATCATTGGTGACAGCGGCAGTTCCGATCGGAGTCCCAGCAGCAAGGATGCTACTGAAGTCCTGGCTTCCATGGTATGTTAGTGAGCAGCATTATACTCACGTGCGCCGTGGCCGCCGGGCGCTCCTTCTTCAGTCTGTGCGGCGCATTGAGAATGCTTATAGCATTAGCAATGCGCCGCACAGACCTATGATAAGGAGCGCCCGGCGGCCACAGCGCACGTGAGTATAATGCTGCTCACTAACATACCATGGCAGCCAGGACTTCAGTAGCGTCCTGGCTGTCATGGTAACCGATCGGAGCCCCAGCATTACACTGCTGGGACTCTGATCGGATGGTGTGCTGGGCCTATTTTCAAGCAGGGACAAAATTCCTGATCACCATGGCAACCTGGGATTTGTCGAGCCCAGTTTTAGCTACCCTTCATATTCTACACTATACAAATATCCCTCTCAATTTACCTATCCCTGATCTCGCAGTATACTAGAAAAGAGAATTATGGATAAACAGGTTTGGATGAAAACAAATGTGAGCAAATTAAAGGCTGTTCGGAAGTGTCCGATTCTTTCTAGCAATGTGTGCATACCACATTTTTTTACTACAACTGCCTATTCTTGCAGACCCAGAGAAATTAGTGGGTCAGTGTGCGAGCCGCAAAAAAATATTGACCGGACAAAACTACGGTTGTGTGCTTGATACTGGAAAAGTGCCACATAGCACAGAGTGCAAGGAAAGGTTACCACTCAGTGTGGCATGACTCCAAATTTAAGGTAGACGAATATATCAGACTTACCATAAATGTCTGAATTGTCTTCCAGGACCCAGACTTTAAAAAAGCCATCATTCCCTGTAGTTACCAAAGTAGGAGAATCTTTTTCTGAATTGCATCCAGACTGGAAAGAAAGTGATGTGATTTGGTCTTCATGAGGTAAGTTGATTGTGGTGTTCAGGATAAAGCTTTAAAATAAAGAGAAAATTAACTTGACGCAAATAACTTTTTTAGTTATTTTTTTATATATTTATAATGTATTGAGTTGAATATTTCCACTTTTAAACATAAATCAAACGCCTCAGGAGAAGTGCAACGCTTTACCACCGTATTTATCTATTTATTATTGCTCAAAGGACCTTACAGCATTTTTTTTGCTCTCTCACTGACTAGACTTTATTACTATCTTCTCTAAAATCAATTTTATTACATAGGAACTGAAAAGGTGAAGTTAAAAGTTTCTCTGGGCCCCTGCTCCTGAGAGCTAAAAGGTTTCTCACACGCACACCAATCCCTGCATTGATGTGTGTGTGTGTGAAACCTTTTAGCTTTTAGGGGCAGTCAGAAAGGGACCCAACAACTGGGAAATTAGAGCTAGCTAGAGCGAATATAGTGAATACACGTATTGAGGAATGAATGAAGGGGAGTGTACACCTTACAAGTCACAGCCCCAGCTTTGTGGCCATACAGCTGGGCGCTGGTGAATGACATGTTCTCTCTGTTCGTACATAACCTAGCTAGTAGGTACTCAGCATTAAAAGAAAATAAGAAAGGAATAAATGGGTGATATACCCTAAAGACACAGTTAATGCTGATAAGTCATATAGCTAAGTGCTAGTGACTGATACATTTCCCTTCCTAGACCACCCTGAGAAACTTTTAACTTCACCTTCTCAGTTCATATGTAATAAAATTGATTTTAGAGAAGATAGTAATAAAAATAGAAATTTTAAAGTCTAGTCAGTGAGAGTGCAAAAAAAAACCAAAACTATAAGGTCCTTTGACCAATAATAAATCGAATCTTTCCACTTGGCATCATATCAAAGCCTAGAATGCCATTTTTAAAATACCATGTTCAAGCATTTATCAGGGCTCAGTATCTGCTAGAAGTAGTGAGCAGGAGGAAAAATTTAACTTCCTGGTTTTCAGGTTAAAGGGAGCCTGTCATACTAATGGCCCATGCACAAGACCGTGCGCCGGCAGTGCCCATATTGCGGCAAACAGCAAGTCCGCAATATACGGGCACCAGCCGGGAGGGCACCGTATCACGGATGCGGACCTTTTCTCTTGAAGGTAACACAAATTTGCGATCCCCAAAGCATGGCAGGCACGCATTCGTGTGAATAATCCCTAAACCATGAAGTCTGAGCTGCAGACAGCATGTTAAAGGGAGTCTGTCACCTACATAACATGTTTTAAACTGATAATATAGCTCTATGGGACGCAAATACATAACACTGATGGTACCTTGATTTAGTTTTTGAGAGACTCCAAAGCACCAAAAATGAAGTTTTAATGATCTAGAAATTAGATATCGCAAGTGCCCAGTGCTCCCCCTCTGTATCATCTTGCCAGCTGTGTATCCTTGGGGCATCATTCTTATTTTCATACGTAATCCATTGCCTGCACACGTCACCGCCGGGACAGGAATGCGCAGTACATTGCCCACTGTGGGCAGGGGCATTTTGATATACAAAGCGCATGCGTCAGTTACTGGTTACTTAAAGGGGTTATCCCATGAGTAATGTAAAAAATTAAAATCAGACATCATATAGTACATGAAAATACCTTTCTAACCAGTACCTCACATGGATCCAGAGATCTCCCCATTAATTTCTCTGCTAGATTTATATCAAGCTGGCAGCTCAAGGGGGTGTCTTTTCTGCTGCAGTTCAGGAGGAGTGTCCATTCCACTTAAGCTCTATCCCTACCACAGCTCAGGAGGCAGTTGAAAGATGATACTGAGCATGTGCGGCCTTCTTAATGAGCCGGTCAAAGATATAGGAAAATAAGTGGCACTATACAGATCCGTTTTACAGAAAAAAACTCAGTAGCTATACAAAATTTGCAATTACATGCAATTACAAAAGTATTCAGATCCAGGTGCTGGTTTGAAAACTGTAGAATATTTTTCATGGGACAATCCCTTTAACAGGCGCATGCGCACTACATATCACTATGCTTCTACCTGAAGATGTTAAGACAAAACTTTTCTAACTGTACTGTGAAAATGGATGCTATTTGTGTAATTTATCTACTAACTGGGCCTACCACAAGACTTCAAAAGGGTACAGCGCATTTCAGCGGCCAATTTTTTTTTTATTGCTAGTTTTATGGCACTGTACTGCCAGTACAGATGTTGGACAGCTCTAAAACGTTACAGGCTCCGTCAAACTGACATTTTTTTATATTGTTCCCGTAAGGTATTTATATTGTTCCCATAAGACGCATCCCCCCCCCCCCCCCCCAAAAAAAAAGTGGTGGGGAAATGCCCCCGCGTCTTATGGGGCGTATACTAATGAACGCTTCCATTATGGAAACGCTCATTAGTATCGGAGGACCAGGAAGCAGTGAAGGCTCTGTACTCGCCGTTTCCTGGTCCGCGGCTGTGCTGTGGCTGCGCACAGCATGAGGGCGCTCTATGACCTCAACGCTGTGCGCGCCGGTTCACAGCACAGCCAGCGGCATGACGAAGAGGATCGCACTGGAGCAGCGCCGTCCAGGAGCAGGAGCGGTAAGTACTATTTTTAATTTATTCAATATGAGGCTGATGGGGGCTAATACAACATGGCTGGGGGCTGGTGAGAGGCAATGGGGCTTATATAACGCTGCCGGGGGCTGGTCACAGGCAATTGGGGCTAATTAACTCTGCTGGGGGCTGAAGAGAAGCTGCTGGGGGCTGATAAGAGGCTGCTGGGAGCAGAAGAGAAGCTGCTAGTGAGAGGCAATGGGGGCTGATATAAGGCTGCTGGGGGCTGGTGAGAGGCAATGGGGGGCCGATATGAGGCATATGGGAGCTGATGAGAGGCATGGGGCTCTTATCAGAGGTCTGATCTGAGGTCTTATTAACATAGGTGGTCTTTTGGGGTCTGTCAGTTGAGGTTTGATTAACATTGGGGGACTGATTGGTGGTCTGACCAGAGGTGTTATGAAAAAAATATATTTTTTTTCTTATTGTCCTCTTCTAAAGCCTAGTTGCGTCTTATGGGCCGGTGCATCTTATAGGGTGAAAAATACGGTATTCATCTTGGGGAAGTTTTTACGTGTTTGGCTGTGTTTTTTTTTTATAAATAAAAAAGAATCTGCGTGCGTTTGTATATTTTACTGAAAAAAAAACGTTATACTACATATAGCTAAAACAAATAACTAGAATTTAAATTTTTAAGAAAGCAAAAAGGGAAAAAGTGTGTGTATATTTGTATATTGTACACACACAAATTCCACTATACTATTGCTAAAACAAATTGTTTTATTTTATATGAACTAAAATTCTGTGTACATACTCATATACTAATGTTAATACTTCTAGCTATTGCTATAACTAATTTTTGTATCGTCTTTTTCACTTTTATTCATTTTCTCATTTTTACTTTTTATTAGATTTAATCCCTCCTTGCCAGTCAGAGCAGAAAGGGGTTACTGTAATTCAAAGCCTGCAGGCTCAGTTAATTTGACAACCAGCAGGGGGTGCTCTTACATCAAGAGGAGCGCTCCCCGCCAGCTTTTATATTGTACACTGTGATGGATCCTTGTAGCAGCATTCTACAAGGATGCCACATAGTGAACTGCTTGTGTTGGGGTCTTGGCACACCTCAATGTGACGGCAGCTATCTAATGACTGCGGTCACAGCAATCTGCAGTGCCACGGGCGCCGGTGGAAAGCGATGTAACCCTTTTATACTTCAGGTTACAGACAAGACCCTACCACAACAATGTATAAAGTATATATGTGGTGATAGGCAAGAGGTTAAAGAGCAGGAGTAGGTGATCAAATATAATTTTGTGGGAAAAGATTCAACAAAACTTGTATTTTATTTACATTTCTAATCATTCTGAGCTTTGAAGTCAAGGAGGTGGTCTTCACAGTTATTGCTAGCATTATCTCTGTCAGTGCATATAGAGGTAGCTGTCAATCCCTGATAGGACCGCCTACTTAACTGCAATAATGAGAAAATAATTAAAATGAATAAGTTACAGGTTTTACCGATTCTTTTCCCATAAAATTATACACCAATCTGCTCAGCTCCTCATGCTGTATAACATGCTGCCTGTAGCATACATTGCATTTTTATGGTGACAGATTCCAAAATTTCCCCACTGAGGGACAATAAAGGGATTTTCTTCATCATCATCATCATATTCCTTTAAGAGAGGAACAGCAGACAGTAGAGGGAAGAAGAAGAAAGAAAAAAAAAAGCCCCATTACTGTCAATGTACAGCCTTACCTTAACCCCAGAGCTGTAGTACAATAACTTTGTTCATGACAACTATAATAACTGTATTTTCTGGTGTATAAGACTACTTTTTAACACATGAAAATCTTCTCGAAAGTCGGGGGTCGCCTTATACGCCAATATACTGCGTGCTGAAACTTAAGAGGAACTTTCACTGGTCCAGCGATTGTTAGATAATGATATATACCGTATGTGTAGAGCTGCTCCCAGGGATAATAGTAAGTGCAGATCCCTGGTCGCCGCTCTACACATACATATCATTATCTATGCGTAGAGTGGCGACCAGGGATCTGTACTTACTATTATCCCTGGGAGCAGCTCTACACATACGGTATATATCATTATCTAACAATTGTTGGACCAGTGAAAGGTCCTCTATACTTCCAAGCTGGACTGGAGAAGTTATCCTTCTCCAGCTTCAGGGACAGGCGCCCTCTAGCTGAGCCACCGTGTGCTGCATCCCGGCCAGTCGCTCCTGAAGCAGCCCCCTCTCCCTGCTCCCGGTGGTTTTCTCATGCTCGGATCGCCTGCTTAATTTTTATTTGGTGCGCGTTGAAAGAGGGGTAGTCTTATACGGCGAGTATAACCCAAACCCCATATTTTAACAGGAAATGTAGGGGGTCATCTTATATGCCCAAAAAATACAGTATATAACTATAATGCAGTTATTTTTCTACCATAGGAGAGATTAGACGAGCAGCTGCACATATCATATAATTCCCCTGTACCCAATCACATCACTTATTGGGTCAATGACTGGGATATTTACTAGCACCTGGA
Organism: Bufotes viridis; assembly: GCA_033119425.1. Lineage (NCBI taxonomy): Eukaryota > Metazoa > Chordata > Amphibia > Anura > Bufonidae > Bufotes > Bufotes viridis. The sequence continues at coordinate 67,429,433 of CM065595.1, forward strand.
TTACAAAGTAGGTCTCTTCAGTTTGGATAATTTTGTGAAGATATGTGCATACTGACACAAGCATAAGGGCAATCATCAACTCTGCACATAAGTATGGGGGGAGGGTTAATTCTATAAAACCATTTATTTCTATGCCAAAAGTGTGTAAATTGTCCCAGTAGATAAACACTGGGCTATCAAAATGCAAAAAAGGAAGTGCACTTCTAGCATATTATTTTTTTACAATCAAAACATCTATTATGGGTATCTCAGACTATTACAGTTTCTATAGTGTGTGCTTTAAAAATACAATATGCTGTTATAGCTAAGCACCTGTTCATACAGTCAACATCTGTTTAAAATGAAAGCCGCAACATTAAGCCCGATCCCTTGTGGAACTGTTCTAAACAGCACTCAAGGGACCACATTGACTTCTTATGCACACAGAAGTATGACAATACAATAGCTTAAATGCATTATAAAATATGGAAAATCACATAGTAGCCTTCAGTGTATCAGTACATTATTTCTATAATAGGATAGGGTTAGGATCTGTGGAGTCCATCTGGGCAAATTGTTTGCCACTTCCTAATTTTTTTTGCAATGAGAAAAATAAAGTAATATTACCAATATATACAGTTTGTAAAAAATACCACCACACGGTGCATAGATAAGTGTATATTCATAACAGTGTGGGCCAAATTTACTTTCTGTGCCAAAAATCTGTCTAAAAAGTAGTGCTAATTGGTACACTTTTTTCTGACGTGCCAAACAAGGAAAGGGTAATAGTAGAAAGTCGCAAAGTGGGCCTAAGATGTGGCATTTTGCACCAAAATTGCACCACAATTCTGTCGTAAAATTATGCCTCAAATTAAGTCAAAAGTAAAGAAGATGCAGGGAACCGCTCCTCGGCTGCTGTCATCAACAGACTTGAAGGCAGTTAAGTACAGTAATGTAGCTTTATAGACAGACTTTTGTTCCGCTGGGTTTTAGGCAATCCTCCTGTATGAATTGAGTGGTCTTATGAGTGGACTTCTAGGACAGCGCTGGTCTGTGAATTTTTTTTTTAGAATTAGTTCTTGTTGATAGAAGGTATCATCATTTGTGAAGTTGGGTCTGATCTTTTTAAATTGACAGTATGGTAAGATTTGTAGCCATTTGTTATGGTGGTAACTGGAATAGTGAATATTAGCTGTTGGTATCAACTAATTCGAAGTATGTCTTAGTATAGAGAGTGTTATCACAGCAGGAAACAATGATGTCTAAACACACTTTTCAGTCCTGCAGTAATTTAGAGTGAAGGAGATGTCCCAGTTTGCTGTATTCCGAGAAGTACAAAAGTGTCTATCCCTGCACCAGAATTATCATCCAGCCCGAATCTGGTGCTGGTTTAAACCTGTATTAGGTTACACCATCTGTAGGATTAGTAAATCTAAACCTGTGTGTTTCAATAATAATATTATACAATCTTAAATACCAGCAGATCTGGCACAATTCCTTTGTCGTGGGGGCAAGATGTCAGAGGCTGCAAAGTAATAGGTCTAGTTCCCTATTCTATAACCTAGCATTGTATGGTTACCTCTGCTGCTTCTCACTGTATTTCCAGAACTTCAGATGTACTTCAAGACAATATGTTCCTTTTCTTTTCAGCTCTTCAACAGTTGCTAGCCAGTTTCCCTTTGCATTAAATGCAGCCTTTACCAAATCCAAATGCTGTAGTCCAGCTTGATTGACAAACTCTTGTTGTGTGATGTCCAGCTAGATGCAAGAACACTTATGTTACCATAATGCAACTAATGGATACATGTCCACAAAAACATATTGGAATACATAACTTAACAGTATCACATTTTAAAACCTTTGTAATACAAGCAAGGAGTACAAAATGTGCCCGTGCAATCGGCCGTGTTTCTGTAGGAATATTACTGGGGATAGCTGCAGGGGGCTGCTCTGCAAACCAAACACTTTTCTTAACCGCACAAAAGTACTCATTATTAGTGGCTATGTCAATGAGACCAATGAGCTACCCCCTTGTAGGAGTTACATGGGAACCGGTCACCATGAAAATGCAAAATAACTTACAAGTAACATGTTATAGAGCAGGAGGAGCAGATTGGTATACGATTTAGTGACTGTGGCATCGAAAGGGTTAATCTGCGGGCATCGGCTTTTACAGTGATGCCGGTGGATACAGCAGGGGCCCGGCTATCAGTCACTGCCAGGCCTCTGCACTGATTGGGAGGGCACCAGAGTGGTGCCCGTCTGATCAGCATGACGAAATAGTACGTCAAATTGCGGAAAACAACGGTTGCTTACCGGTAAGTGTTTTTCTTGAAACCCATGACGGCACCTGTGCGTCTTAGGACCTCCCATCCGGGACAGGAAAACCTGCTGAGATAAAAAGCTTCACACCCCTACACACCTCAGTGCTTATCAGAAACTCAACTCCGGAGATGAGAACCATACTATTCCAAAAAAAGAATTCTCTCCTCCTTTTTTTTTTTTTTTTTTTTTTACTACTTTAGGTTAACTCACCCAAAGAGACTCAAAATGATAACTACTATAAACATAAATATTATTATTATATATATATATATATATATATATATATATATATATATATATATATATATATATATTTTTGGGAAATTTGCAGGTGCCGTCATGGGTTTCAAGAAAAACACTTACCGGTAAGCAACCGTTGTTTTCCCCTCACCCATGACGGCACCTGTGCGATATAAAATAGAAATGAAAATTTAGGGAGGGACTACCGCCTGGAGTACTTTCCTCCCAAAGGCCATATCTGAATTGAGATTTAATCTGTAATGTCTGACAAAGGTATGGGGGAACTCCAAGTGGCAGCGGTACAGATCTGAGATAAAGAAACTTCCCCTTTCTCTGCCCAGGAGGTAGCTACAGCCCTAGTAGAATGCGCCCCAAACCCTGACGGGGAAGGAAGACCCAAGGATGTATAGGCCAGAGTTATTGCATGTTTTACCCACTTAGAAAGTAAACTAGATGAGATTTTACAGCCTTTACGAGTTCCCTGAAACTGTAGAAGCAGATTCTCATCCTTCCTCCAGGCTTCTGTTGCTTTAAGATAGACCAGCAGACATCTTCTGACATCTAAACAATGATACTTTTGTTCTGTCGGGGAGGAGGGATTTGCACAGAATGATGGAAGGATCACGTCCTGACTAAGGTGGAAATCTGAAACTACTTTTGGAAGGAAGAAGGGCATAGGTCTTATGATCACCTTGTCTTCTAAAATCTTCGTAAAAGGAGGAAAGGCCGAGAAGGCTTGGATTTCTGATACTCTTCTAGCTGTAGTGATTGCTAAAAGAAAGGCCATCTTATAGGAAAGAATGTTAACCGGAATTTCCTCCAATGGTTCAAAGGGGCTTTGTGATAAGGCTGTTAGAACCGTGTTCAAGTCCCAAGGAGGCGACAATGGACGTGGGGATGGAAAGGATTTTACTACTGATGTAAGGAACCTCTTGACCCAGGGATGTTCTGCCAATCTAAAATCGAAGAAATAACTAAGTGCTGCCACTTGAACTTTTAATGTAGAGGCCTTCAAATGTTTGTCTACTCCTGCTTGAAGGAAATCCAGTATTTTCGGAATTTCTGGAGACTTTAAAGGGTCTGGGCTATGACCCAAGAAATTTGAGAAGGTTGACCAGACTTTAAAATACTTTTTTGAAGTAACCTCCTTCTTTCCCTTTAGTAAGGTAGCCACTACTTTTTTTGACAAGCCCCTATTCATCCACAAACTCCTTTCAGCCTCCATGCAGTTAGATGGAGGGATTTTAGATTTGGGTGGAATAGAGGCCCCTGTGATAGAAGGTCGTCTCGAAGTGGAAGGGGATATGCTGCCTGGGTCATCAGCTGCAGCAGTCGGGAGTACCAAGATCTCTTTGGCCAATCTGGCGCGATTAGGATTATTGACGCTCCTTCTCTCAGTACTTTCCCCAGAACCTGAGGGAGCAGACAAAAGGGCAGGAATGCATAGCCCAGCTCCCCTCTCCAATTCTGTGCTAGCGCATCTATCGCTGTGGGTTGATCTAAAAAATTTAGGGAGTGAAACCTTTCCACTTTCTTGTTGTTTCTGGAGGCGAAGAGATCTATTGTGGGCTGGCCAAACTTTTGGACTATTTGTGAAAATACTTCTGGGCAAAGGGACCACTCTCCCTGTCTCACTGGACGTCTGCTCAGAAAATCTGCTATGAAATTGTCTTCTCCTTTTAGATGTACTGCTGAAAGAAACAGATCTCTTGATTCCGCTAATGAAAAATTTTTTGAGCTAGGAAGAGAAGAGAGGCCACTCTGGTTCCACCCTGACGGTTTATGTATGATACTGTCGTCGAGTTGTCTGAGTAAAACACTATCTTTCTGTCTGTCAGATGTGGTAAAGCCTCCACTAATGCTTTTTGGATCGTCTTTAACTCCTTGAAATTGGATGACATGCTTTTCGTTTTTGAGTCCCATAACCCTTGCCACCCTCTTTCCTGACAGTGAACTCCCCATCCCCACGGGCTGGCATCGGTAGTCACAAAGAGAGGGTCTGGAAAATTCCAAGGAATACCTGCTGAGAGGTGTGCATAGTTCATCCACCAGAGAAGCGATATTCTTGTTTTCGACGAGAGGTGAAACTGCTGGTCTAGAGAATGCTTTGAACCGTCCCAGAGGTCCAGTATTTCTCTCTGTAGATCTCTGGAGTGGATTTGAGCAAACGGAACCGCCGGGATTGCTGAAGTCATCTGCCCTAGTACTCTCATGGCTTCCCTTACCGTACAGGTATATGAAAGATAAAGAGACATAACTATCTGTGAAATCATCTGTATTCTGACAAGAGGCAGAAAGCATTTGCCTAATTGGGAGTTTAACTGAATCCCCAGAAAGGTACATATTTGGCTCGGAGACATATTTGATTTCTCTTGATTTATAATCCATCCTAGTTCTCTTAGAATGGCACAAACTTCTTCTAAATCTTTTTGAAGGCTCTCCCTGGTACAAGATATTATTAAAATGTCGTCCAGATAAGGGACCAGTGTTATTCCCTTCTTCCTTAAATGGGACACCATTTCTGCCATTACTTTGGTGAAGAGTCTCGGGGCTTGCGAGACTCCAAAGGGCAGGGCTCTGTATTGCAAATGGAGAATTTCCCCCTGTATCTGGACTGCCGTTCTTGAAAACTTTTGTGACGTCTGGTGCATAGGAAGATGGTAATACGCATCTTTTAAATCTACTGTTGCCATCCAGCAGTCCGGATATAGAAGGGACACTGCAGATTTTATTGTCTCCATTCTGAATTTTTTGTAGGAGAGGGATTTGTTCAGATTCTTTAGGTTTAGAATGACCCTGAAAGTCCCATTGGGTTTGCTTACTAAAAACAATGGGGAGTAGAACCCCTTTCGCCTTTCTTTGGGAGGGACCGTACAAACTACCTTCTTTTCTATTAGCGAAATGACCTCGTTTTGTAGTGCAGATTTCTTTTCCAGAGAGCCTGGACAGGGAGTTTGAATGAATAGTTTGTTTGGGTATGCAAGAAATTCTAACTTGAACCCCTCTTGAATGCCCCTTTGAATCCACAAATTCTTTGAAATCACCACCCAGGCTGGGAGAAAAAGGGACAATCTTCCTCCCACCTGGCCTGGGGCGTCACTGTGACTTATCCTTGGGCTTGTCCTGGGGCTTAAACAAAAATCCTCCTCCTCTTTTAAAGGGTCTATTTTTCTCTGACCTATTGACTGATCTATATCTCTGATTTCTAAAGACCCCTTTCTTATGAAAAAGTTTATGTTTTTAAGGAGTGGGAAATTTTCTCTTCTTATCTGATGCCTTTTCTAACACGTCATCGAGTGATGATCCGAATAGTCTTGACCCCTCACAAGGCAATGAACATAATCTAGATTTTGAACCCTGATCCCCATGATCCCCTGATCCCTGAACCCATGATCTTAGCCACACTGCCCTTCTTGCTGCATTAGACATGGAAAGAGATTTTGCATTAAATTTTATCATATCTGTTGAAGCGTCTGCAAGAAAATCGGCTGCTTTATGGAAGGTAGGAAGCGAAGCAAGGATTTCATCCCTAGGGTTTTTTTCTTTAAGATGATTTTCCAGCTGAGCTAACCATAGCCTTAAAGATCTGGATACCCAAGATGTTGCTATAGCTGGTCTTAAGCTCGTGGCGGCACTTTCCCAGGATTTCCTAAGATATATATCGGCCTTCCTGTCTAAGGGGTCGCTAAGACATCCTAAATCTTCAAAGGGGAGATCCGATCTTTTAGCCACTTTAGCCACAGAGGCATCAACCGCAGGTGCTTTATCCCATATACCAGCAACTGATTCTTCAAAGGGATATTTACGTCTAACCGAACTGGGTATAAAAATTTTTCGGTCAGGATCTTTCCATTCCTTCTTTATTAGGGTTTCAACGTTCTTATGCATAGGGAAAGTTCTAAGCTTCTTGGGTCCTAACCCCTCAAAGGCCTGATCCGCTATTGTTTTGGGCTGTTTCACATCTTCTAATTGCATGGTCATTTTAACCGCCTTGAGCAGAGGCTGGATATCTTCAGGCGGAAATAAGGAACGACCTGTATAGTCCTCATCAGAGGAGGAATCTGTAGACGAAATCTCCTCTCCCGATTCTAGTTCAGAATCCAATTCCGACATTTCAGACTCAAGTTGAAAATCCGGATCCCTCTTTTCAGACCTAGAACGGCTACGTTTAAGGGATTTTAAGGAAGATTTGACTTCAGTCCGGACCATAGCCCTCAGACTTAGAAAAGCTGGAAGATTCCTCCAAAACTAGCTTGTCTATGCATGCTTGGCACATAAGCCTGGAATATGAAGCGGCTAGGGGCAGTCTGCAACCAGCGCACTCTATGTTTAGTTTTAACCGCAGCTTTCTTGGGGACTTTTGTCACCTAAAGGAAACATACAGTATACTTTAATAAGAAAAATGTCTTCTTACCAGGGTAGAGACCCGTCCCCAACTCCTCAGACATTACCGGACTTCCAGGTCTTGAGGTTTCCACGGGGTCAGTGCGGCCCACATCAGACTGCTCCATCTTCTGTGCACACGGTGCACCAAAGTCGCAGGCTGGCTGCCCCCTCCGCTACCCTGATTTATGACGCGCCTGGGGCCCTCTCCCGCCAGAAAAAACCGAAGCCTGGCCCCACTTCCGGACCCTGCGCGCCCGCTGAAGACGTCAGCGCGCCAAAATCCCGCGCATGCGCGCAGGAGTCTCTTAGTTGCGGGCGCCATCTTTACTACTGGCCGCCCTGCTAGGACCGGAAGCCGCCCGAACACGGCCGCAGCGGCTTCCCACGAGGCCGGGAGAGGTGCGGAATGAGGGCAGACTTAGGCCGGCGGCTCTCCTGGAGACTTACGCCGCCTGGGATGCGTCCCCTTGAGGTATAGAAGACCCGGACGTCCCCAGCCAGAAAACGCAGGTGTGCTTCTTCTCTGCAGGTGACCTCCTATCCGGAGGCAGGAAAACCTAAACTGAGGTGTGTAGGGGTGTGAAGCTTTTTATCTCAGCAGGTTTTCCTGTCCCGGATGGGAGGTCCTAAGACGCACAGGTGCCGTCATGGGTGAGGGTAAAATCACCTCCCGCTATGACATACTATTATGTCATTGGTTAGGAAGGGGTTGAAGAGGACTTGTTACCACAGAATTAGTGTTGAGTGAACTTGTGTTTTAAGTTCTGCGTCCAAAGTTCGGGTTATCGAAGAATTCCGTTATGGATTCCAAATTCCGTTATGGTCCGTGGTAGCGGAAACCATAACGGGATTCTTCGATAACCCGAACTTTGGACGCAGAACTTAAAACACAAGTTCGCGCAACACTACACAAAATGTAATATAATCTGAAAGCAGGAGACACTGTGGAGATTGATATCTAGTTTTTTGGGAAAAGATTCAGTAAAACTTTTAAATTTTTACATTTATATCTGCAGCCACGTGAAGTGCTATTGGTAATAGAGGGAGGGGTTATGAGTGACTAACAGCTATCTCTTATGTACACTGTACCCAGTTGTTAGAAAGGCAAAGATATAAATGCAACAACTATAGGTTTTACTGAATCTTTTCCAGCAAATATAAATTAATCTGCTCAGCTTTTCCTGCTCTATAACATGGCACTTTCAGATTGCATTGCGTTTTGCAATGACAGGTCTTACCTCTGCAGACAGCAATAGACCGGTGAGGACACTGATTGGCCGCAGAAGTCACATGTCATATCCCAGCATGTTACCGCTGCGGTTTGAAAGTAAACAGTGGTGGGAGTATTAGTGCAGTGGTCCTCAACTCCAGTCCTCAGGGCCCATCTGCCAGTCATGTTTTCAGGATTTCCTTAGTATTGGGCAGCTGATATAATTAGTGTCCATCCATCAGGATTTACCACAGGTATTCATTCTGTGGGATACTCCTAAATCCTGACCGGCAAGTGGGCCCTGAGGACTGGAGTTGGGGAACCCTGTACTAGAGGAGCACCACAGAGAAGAGTGCTGAAATAAGGGGCGAGTATATGATTTTTAAAAATGTTATGTTAATATAACGGTTGTCGAAGACTTAGTTATACCGGATATCCCTTTAAAAGCAATGAAAAATGCAAGGAGGCTAGGTGTAGCCCTGGGATTAGCTTAATCCTGCCTTAGTTCAGAATTGCCTATCCTGCCTTAGATGATAATGTTATCACTGTTGTGAAGTGATCTATACAGAATAAGAACTAGGGGGCACATTGATTAAGACCGGCGTTTTAGATGCCAGTCTTAATAAAGCCCTAAACTGGCGGTGGAACCGCTGAAGTTATGAAGCACAGGCCTCTCCATAACTTCGGCACATCCAGCGCCAGTTTTAAATGTAACACAGCTTCCAAGCTGTCTTACATTTAGACCATTTTCTAGACACAAGTCATGCAGCCCGCCCACAATTTTAGACCTGGTGTAAGCAGGGCAAAGTCGCCTAAAATACACCTAATTTAGGCTTCTTTCAGCATAGTAAATTACCCCCTAGGTCTATTGGAAAAAGAAAAAGTTTGTAATGTCAAACGGCAAGATTGGCCGTCAGTGGCTAACAGTATAATACATGGATTGCCAGAGTCTGACAACTCTCTTCTGTCTCAGAGTGGGTTTCTGAGCAGGAGCTTCCCCCATCCCCTGTTTAATAAGATAAGTGATTATATGAACACAATGGTGATATTTTAAAGGGGTTGTCCCACTGTAAAGACTTATATGGCAAAGTGCCTGATCTGCGGGGTGTTCCAGATTTATCATTGAGACTTTTAAAATGTTGCAAAAAAGTCACAGCCTCACTACAGTAGGAGGGTGGAGTGGGAAAACTGGAGTAACTTTTCTAGAGAAAAGTGTTAGGTTTAACCCCTCAAGGACCCTGGACGAGAATGCTCGTCCTAACTGAGCATTCTCGTCCTACAGTTAAACTGTCACCATGTCTGCAGACATGGTGACAGCGCTGAGACCCCAGGCTGTTACACACATCCAGGGGTCTCAGCTGACCGACCGGGGACCAATCAAAGCGGTCCCCGTCCAGGGATCGCTCTGATTGGCTAGTCTGTACAGAGTAGCCAATCTGAGACTTCTAATGCCGGGTCAAAGGTTTTGATTCCCGCAGTCTGACTGCGGGAATCAGAACCTTATAAAATGTATAAAAAATATTCCCAACAACAGTCTCTGTAGTTTCTTAGATGGAGTCACTTTTTTGGAGTTTCTACTCTAGGGGTGCATCAGGGGGTCTTGAATTGGGACATGGTGTCAAGAAACCAGTCCAGCAAAATCCACCTTCCAAAAACCATATGGCGTTCCCTTCATTCTGTGCCCTGCCGTTTGGCCATACATCAGTTTATGACCACATATGGGGTGTTTCTATAAACTACAGAATCAGGGCAATAAATATTAAGTTTTGTTTGGCTGTTAACCCTTGCTTTGTTACTGGAAAAAATGGATTAAAATGGAAATTCTGAAATTTCAGCTCCATTTGCCAATAACTCTTGTGGAAAACCTAAAGGGTTAATGACGTTTGTAAAATCAGTTTTGAATACCTTGAGGGGTAGTTTCTATTATGTAAGCCTCACAAAGTGACTTCAGACCTGAACTGGTCCCTAAAAAGTGGGTTTTTGAAAATTTCTGAAAAATTTCAAGATTTGCTTCTAATCTTCTAAGCCTTGTAACATCCACAAAAAATGAAATGGCATTCCCAAAATGATCGATACATGAAGTAGACATATGGGAAATGTGAATCAATAACTTCCTTTGGTGGTATTACTATGTATTATAGAAGTAGAGAAATTGAAACTTGGAAAATGAAATTTTTCGACTCCATTTTACCACTGTCATGAAGTACAATATGTGACAACACAGTCACAGAATGGCCTGGATAAGTAAACGCATTTTAAAGTTGCTGGGTCCTTAAGGGGTTAAGGATAAGGCTACTTTCACACTAGCAGCAGGACGGATCCGACAGGATCCGTCCAGCCGCTAGTTCAAGTATATTGCTGGACCGCCGCTCCTTCCCCATAGACTATAGTGCAGTGGGGGTTGAGTTCCGGCGCACCCTGTCAGATCCGTCCTGCTGCTAGTGTGAAACTAGCCTAAGACAAATTTATCAAACATGTGACATTTGATGAGGTAAGAATGCAGACTCAAGCAAAACGGACTTCAATTATTCCTCTCAATAAGTCCCCCCCAGTGTGCACCTTTAAACTCAATGTGAAGAAATAGTTCAAATATGTGTTGTCAACGAAGAGAAAAAAAAAAAAGAAACCTTGGATTGTGGCTATAATTCAAATGGAGACCACAAACTTACGTTATAAAGCTGTTTATCATCATGCAGTGAGTAAAACTGAAGATGACCCGGCTTGCCATTGAGAACTAAAGCCTTGGTTCTAGGATCAAATATCAAGCCTGTCTTTACATCATTTCCTGAAAGAAGAAAAAATATATCAAATGGAATTTAAGAATAAGAGCACATTGAGCCATCAACCGCAACGCTTTGTTTGCCCCTCAAGTAATCATACTTTAAAGGGAAAACCACTACAAAGTGGAACAAATTAGGAAAATCCTACTTTTCGGTGTAGAGGGTCACAAAACTTCAAATAAAACAAAAATCCAAAACGAAAGTAAAAAAGAATGATCCGAGTTATGTTTTATCACATGTGCAACTAAAACCATATCACTCCTGTAAGTCAAATGAACATTAATCATAGAGGGTTCCCCAGTTGCTAAACTGCAGCAACTCTCACTTTGGTGGACTTAAGCCTCATGCAGACGTATCTCTCAGACCATGTTCCACGGATGTCTGCATGAGGCTTCAGGCTATCTATATTGTAGAAATGATCAAGATGACAACTTTCCCAAGCACAGCCATTTGAACAGGTTCTCGGGTGCCAAAACCATTACTATCAGCTACCATGCCCCCCTTCAACCTCATCCTTCAGAGCAAACTGTATCCACTTTTATGATGCTATGATACTGGGATTACCTGTTTGTTTTTTTTATACTAAACTGCGTTATTGTGCAGCTTAGCATCTTTTCCTGTCAAAGAACATCGCACATGCACAGTAGTCCACACAGTGTTCTCACCGTGAACTCATTAGCGGGGTCTACACTCATCAGGATGCTGTATGCTGGTAGGGAAAAGAACCTGTGATGACGTCATCGCAATATGACCAGTAATATGCACAATACTGGTCACATGGCAATGACATCACCACAGGTCCTTTATCCTACAACATCCAGGAGGTCTTGCTGCAGGAGAAGCTTCCTGCTGTTTTTATGTGGAGATGCAGGTGACAGGTGTGTGCTTCATGGAGACAATGGTATATGCCTGCATTAATGTGATGCACACGGTGTTATTACTTTAGTACTTCTATGTGCTTCAAATTAATACTAAAAGTGACCCCATAAAGTACCTCCTCATATAATCGGCAACATGGTGTTAATGTGAGATACATGATGGGGTAATTTACTATTAATATGAAGCACATGGAGGTCCAAATTGATAAAACCGCATGCCTCATATTAATTTTAATTAACACCATCATGTACCTCATCATTTACTCCTCATTTATATAAGTCACATGGCGGTCCAAACTGTTAAAACCATGTGTCTCACATAAAGGCCTCATTCAAACTGCCATTAGTGTTTTGCAGTCCGGAAGTTGAGGATCCGCAAAACACAGATCCTGGCTGTGAGCATGCTACCTAATCTGGTCCAGAAAACGGACAAGAATAGGATATGGTTTTTTTTTGGTGATGATTTCTCATGTTGTCCATTATGAGGCACATGGTTTTATCAATTTAGACTTCAATGTGCCTCACATTATTAATAAGTGACCCCATCAAGTAAACTCTTCACATGATGGGCAATAGACACTTTGCAAATAAATAAACACACACAAAAAATACTTACATAGTAACCCCATTCTACCTGCCAACTAAAAATTCACCCCATTCACTCAGAAGCACAACTGGTTATCAGCTGGTGACTGGCTCATGCAGCTTTATATCGACTCTCCTATCATCCCCCATCTCCTCACAGATTGTAAGCTCTTGCAAGCAGAGCCCTCATTATTCTTGTTCTAGTGCTTGAAACGGCACTATATTGTTATTCCATTTATTTTTGTATTCTTCTCCAGGTTTATATAATTAATACACTTAACATACAGACTGTTCAAACTGCGTTTCGAAGCTCTCAGCAGTGAGAAGTGTGCTACGTATTTCTGGAGTCAATCAGATTTGTTGCTTTTAATAATTTTATGTTTAAAAATAAAATAGTCCCCATAGAAATGAATGGTAGATTACTGCAATTAATACAGCCATGTCAGTATACATTGCACCTCTAGTATTCTATTCAAAAATAACACAGCAACCACAGTATTATGTAGATATTACTATATACTTTGAACTGTGCCATTGCATGTTAAACTCTCACACACAAACTCTCAGCTCTTTTCAAGCACTATGTTATTTCTTTCATGAAATGCACACTTAGTTTTAACTGTTAACTTGTTTGTTTCTACATAACATATGATTTTGTTTGTACAAAAACCCTGATAGTAAAGTGCTGCAGAATATGTTGGTAGTATATAAAGATTGTTATATTAGCAGATGAAGCCAGTATTAAAGTGGTTGTCTGTGATTACACAATCCCATTAAACAAAAAAAAAAAATCCCAGAGATGCCATTACCTGATTTAAAAAAAAAAAAAAAAAAAAAAAAAAAAAAAGGAAGATGTTACACCCCTGGCTTTTATACTGAAAATTGGCATTGGAAAGAAAAAAAAAAAATAAAAAAAAAAGGAAGATGTTACACCCCTGGCTTTTATACTGAAAATTGGCATTGGAAAGAAAAAAAAAAAAAAGAAAAAAAAAAAAAAGAGACTTTTGTATAACTTACCAGTAAAGTCTCTTTCTCGCTCTTCCTTGGGGGACACAGGAAACCATGGGTATAGCTAAGCTCCCTAGGAGGAGTGACACTAAGTGAAAGCTGTAAGCCCCTCCTCCAGCAGCTATACCCTCAGCCTCCAGAGAGAGACTTCCAGTTGCGTGTCCAAGTAGTGAAAGATAACCACCAACCGGACAGAATAAAGGCCAACCCATAACTGAAGAAACAGATGAAGGGCGGGTGCTGTGTCCCCCAAGGAAGAGCGAGAAAGAGACTTTACTGGTAAGTTATACAAAAGTCTCTTTTTCTCACCCATTTTCCTTGGGGGACACAGGAAACCATGGGAAGTTCCAGAGCAGTCCCAGAAGGGCAGGACCACAATTCTTGGAGAACACCCATAGGCCCCCGGCAGACGCCGCCTGAAAAAGCCAGACAGCCCAAAGCAGCGGCAGCCGCCGCATGCGTATGCACCTTGTAAAAAACTGGTTAAGGTGTGCAAGGAAGACCAGGCCACCGCCTTGCATAACTGTGCAGCCGAAACCCAATGTCACTGGGCCCCGGAAGCACCGACTGCTTCAGTCGAGTGAGCAGGGAAGCCAGGGGCAAACCCTGCCCTTGGCGAGATAAGCCTCAGCAACAGTCAATGGACAAAAACGGGCGATAGCAACCTGTGAGGCCGCCAACATTTGCACGAACCCTCCAGAACCACAAACAAGGGGCCAGTGCGTCGGAAGGAGCTGGTGACCCCCAGGTAAAGGCATAGAGCCCTGACAACATCCATATGAGGAAGTTCCCTCCCCGGGGGAGGGAAGGACACCAGGACGGAGGACGATGTCCTCGTGCATATTAAAGGCAGAGACCACCGTAGGGTGAAATGTGGGAACAGGTCGAAAAACTACCATATCCTGGGGAACACCAGGGAAGGTTCAGAACAGAAAAGCGCTGCGAACTCGGACACCCCCCGGAGGGAGGTGACAGCCACAAGGAAAATGACCGTGCAGGACAGACGGCGCAGGAAGACCTTCCGCAGCGACTCAAAGGGGGAGGACTGGAGCACTGAGCAATGAGCTTCCAGAGCAGTAGCGGGGGATGGTACAGAGGGATTAAGGGGACGCTGAAAAGGTAAGGATACTGGACCCTCCAAGGGACAGAGTCCCAGTTCCATGTCCCGGCCGGACTGGAGAAACAAGATTACCCTGGGGAGAGAAGGCGGAGTGGGGGAGCGCCAGCCTAACCCAGAATCGCAGGCAATATCTCCAAATCCGAGAACCGAGCCCGGATGAAGCACGGCCGGAAGCGAGAGCGAGTAGGCGCGGACCAGTAGCACAGGCGGAAGAGTCCGGCAGAGCTGGACCCATCTGACCAAGAGCAATGGCATCCCGTGGTCACCAGGGATGGGGGAGCAGAATAGCGGACGGAAGAACCGAAGGGGCCCGTCCAGAGTCCGTCAGAGGACAGGACAAGACAGGCTAAAGGCCACGTCGTAGTAGCTGCGGAGCCAACGGCAGGTAAGGCCGAAAACAACGAACCTCGAGATGGATGAGGTAACATTGAGGACACAAAAACACTACCCCAGATCCGAGCAAACGGATTACCAGTACAGGGAGTGAGAAGTCACAGCCTACCAGTGAAGGGCCAAAATGGTAAGGAATAGAGAGGTAAGTGCCAGAAGCACTACAGATACCAATCGTAAAGACCCGGAGCAAAGCTGGGGGTCAACCGACCGAGAAGACAAGGCACAGGAGGACCTCCGCCGACAATGGAAAACGCGAACTGTCACCTAAGTGGGATGACAGACGCGATAAACACGGTAAGTGAGCGTACGGCCAGTGGCTCAAGCGTGGACGAGGGAGACAGTTCGAGGCCGCCACAGAACTCCGGAGCCATCCCAGGCCACAAACACATGCACCTCGAGGAGAGAACTGAAAGGAACAGCCTCGGAAGCCTGGCCGGGCAGCAGCCCAAAGAAGGGATAAGCTCCGAGCGGGAGTCAAACGGAGCCGGCAAGAAGCAGCAATAAATGCGGACACTGGCGTAATCCCTCCAACCGAAGGGGAGAGAGGGTAACAGGGTAAGCAGAGCAGGGCAGCACACCCGATACGCTGGTGTCGCCTGGCTCACTTCCCCGCAGAAGGCGATACCCTGAGAACTCAAGGTGGGGGTCCCCAGACCTGGCCAAACCGAAGCATCCAGGGAAGCTGGGTGACCCGTCAGAGGAAGACAACGACCCGAACCGGGCAGCTGAATGGCACCCAGTGCAGAGGGCGCCCAGAGGAAGGACTCACGGCACACCACATCCGAAGAGGAGGGAGTGGTAGCAGGTGTGGGAACCACAGTTGCGCAAGAGCCGCCCTGGAAGGCGAGGGTGCTGCAGATAGCCCTCTCGTCCATGACCGCCGGTGTACCATGATACCTGCAATAGAGCACACACCGCGCCTGGATGAGCACGCGTCCAGGAGCCACGAACGGTCCACATGCGGCAGGCCAACGATATGGAGGGTACTGCAACAGGTGGAAGTACACAACTTCCCGAAACAGTGAAAGCGTATCGCCTAGGCCGGTTCAGGCGGCGAGGCAGCAGCCAAGTGCGATCAGGCGGAACGATGCCTCCACAGGGAAGGGTGGAAGCATACGTCAGCATCCACCTCAGGAGAGGAAGAGGGTCACTGAGGAAAGGGGGGACACATATGGAAGCCACACCCGCACAGTGTGTCCATTCACACATATCAGACCATCGCCAAGGTGGAGGAGGTCACGACAGAGCCCCGGGAGGGTAGCCTCGCAGTGGCGAGAGCGCGCCACTAAGGCAGGGTGTAAGCCCGTGACCGGCACCTGAAACACGAAGCGCAATGCCCCACTTGAAGGGGGGATGCACCAGCCAGCACTTGCATGAAGTGCGGAATGCCCCCGAGCCGAGAGGAGAGGCAGGCACGCACATGGCAACACCTCCTCCAGTGAGAATGCAAGTACTCCGCCAGAGGTGGAGGTCATGCATATGGCCAGCTAGCAGCCGGTAAGAGAGCAGCATCCCGCCCAAGAAAAAAAAAGGGGGGGTATGCTCCGGGCCAGCCTAAAGTCAGTGAGAGCGCATATGCGGCCTAAGAAAAAAGGTGGCATGTGCGTGGCCGGCAGTGAATCCAGAGAAAGTGCAGGCTTCCGCCTGTGAACAAAGGTGGAACGCACATGGTTAGCAGAAAAGTCGGAGAGAGAGCCACGTGCCGCCTACGGAAGGCAGTCATGAGCATGGTCGGCAGCGAACTCAGTGAGCATGCAATATTCCACCTATGGAAGGGGGTTGTGCGAATGGCCGGCAGAGAATCCAGTGAGAGTGCAATAACCGCCTATGGAAGGGGGGGGGGCTTGCACATGGCCGGCAGTAAATCCAGCGAGAGCGCACTATGCCCCCACGGAAAGGGGGGTTGTGCGCATGGCCAGCAGTGAATCCAGCGAGAGTGCAATTGCCGCCTATGGAAGGGGGGCTTGCACAAGGCCGGCAGTGAATCCAGTGAGAGCGCACTATGCCCCCATGGAAGGGGGTTGTGCACATGGCCGGCAGTGAATCCAGTGAGAGTGCAATTGCCGCCTATGGAAGGGGGGCTTGCATTTGACCGGCAGCGAACACAGTGAGAGCGCAATATAGCCCCAGAAGAGGGGCATGTACACGGTCGGCAACGGCCCATGAGAGTGCAGAATTCCCCTAAGGTAGGGGGATCATGCATTTGTCCAGTGTCTTAATCAGAGAGAGTGCATAACTCCCCCTATGGAAGGGGGTCATGCACATGGTAAGTAACGTACCCAGGGAGAGTGCAGTGTACCGCCTAAAAAAGGGGGTCACGCACATGGCCAGCACCGTATCCAGTGAAAATGCAGCATACCGCCTCGGAGGGGGGTCATGCACAAGACCAGCGCCGTATGAAGTGAGGGTGCAGAGTTCCACCTAGGAAGGGGGGCGTACACATGGCCAGTACCATATCCAGGTGAAAGTGCAGAATTCCGCCTAGCAAGGGGGACGTGCACATGGCCAGCACCGCATCCAGGTGAGAGTGCAGTATTATCTGCGCAAGAGTGCAGCGTCCGCCTATGGAAGGGGGGGACCTGCCCATGGCCAGCACCGTATCCGGTAGGAGTGCAGTATTCCGCCTATGGAGGGGGGGTCATGCACATGGCAGCACGCAGCCAGGGAAGTGCAGTGTTCCGCCTATGGAAGGGGGTCATGCACATGGCCAGCACGCAGCCAGGGAAGTGCAGTGTTCCGCCTATGGAAGGTGGTCATGCACATGGTCAGTACCGTAAATGGGAACGGTTCATATATTGGGGACATACGCCTGGCGCAGCCGGAACGGCCTTAGACGGCCAGTACCAATGTGAACTGGCTGCATCGTCAGCGCAGCCATCCGATAATGTAATTTTTATATATATATATATATATATATATATATATATATATAGCAACATACAGGCCCCTGTGTGGAACCAGCCTCAGAAGATGGCCGGTACCAGAAGAGTTAACCGGATCCGGCCTGGGGGCGGAGTTGCGATTCCTTGGGGAAGGAGGGACCTCCTGATGGGGGTCAGGGCAGCAAGGTGCAGGTTTCTAGGCCCTGCAAGCTCTGTAATCGCAGGGCCAACCTGAGGTCCCCAGTGAGATACATCTTCTGCCAGGAGGAGAAGGGAGCAGATGTTGCCTGATTAGTAAGGGGGACATGGCGGGCAGGTAGTCACGTAAGAGACTAGGGTGAGGGGGTGGAGAGGGACGTAGGGCTGGAGAAGCCACTTTTTCACCATCAGCCGTCTTCACCCTCGGTCCGTTCCAGCAGGGTCGCCCCTTCAGCTACTGGCACCGTAGTGGCAGGACGCTGGAAGAGGGACTTTGCGTGCGGGCGACCCTTGCGCTGGCAGGATGTAGGGGAGCTAGTGCTGCCCAGATCCACCTTGCCTTCTGTGGGGGAGGCAACAGTGCGGTTTATCGGCACTGGCGCAGCTCAACCCCGGGAGAACAGAGAGGTCTAGTGCGCCTCTGTTATCCCCGATGATCTAGAAGAAAGGAAAAATAAAATAAAAAAATCAAGAATAAAAATCTTAAAAAGGAGAAGCAGCCCTGCAGAGCAGGGAGTGTCTTGCCTCCTTGGACACTAAGCAAAAACTGGAAGTCTCTCTCTCCAGGCTGAGGGTATAGCTGCTGGAGGAGGGGCTTACAGCTTTCACTTAGTGTCACGCCTCCTAGGGAGCTGAGCTATACCCATGGTTTCCTGTGTCCCCCAAGGAAAATAGGCGAGAAATAATTTATGCATATAGATTGCTCCTTACTGCAGCCTTACAAAGAGGTAAAACTGCATAGTTCAGATGTTGGTTTATTTGAAACAAGTGGTACATTTGTTATACCTCTACTGGCAACACAGCTTTTTGGTGATATAATGGTCTAACAGTCTCTCCAGCCTGGGAGAAACTTCAGTGATTGGTGAAGACTGACTCATTTGGAAACAATGTTGCATTTACATATGTTGAGAAGATTGGTGCTGCTCTCTGTATTCTGGTTAGATTACGTTATTCCCGATCAACAAGATAGGGGATAACAATTAGATCGGTGGGGGTCCTACCACTGGGACCCCCACCGATCATGAGAACAGGGGCCCCATAATCTGCGCAGCCCCTGTTCCCTGATCACAGCCAAGTACAGTGATCGGTTATCTCCCGAATTCCCACAGAAATAAATAAATGAAGCAGCTGCACGCATGCCCAACCAGCCACTCTGTTCATTTCAGGGAGGCTGAATGGGCAATGGGGCCCCCTAGGTAGGACCCTCACCAATCTATTAATTATCCTATATCCTGTGGGTAGGGAATAACTTAAAGGGGTTCTGCAGTTTGTTACAACTGATGATCTATCCTCAGGATAGATCATCAGCATCTGATCGGCCGGGGTCTGACACCCGGGATCCCCGCAGATCAGCTCTTTGAGAAGGCAGCGGCGCTGCAGGAGCGCCGCGGCCTTCTCACTGTTTACCACTGCTAGCCCCCCGCCCCCAGTGACATCACGACTTGTATCAAGTGGCGTGGGCAAGGCTAAGCTCTGTTCATTGGGCGGGGCGCTAGTAGTGGTAAACAGTGAAAAGGCCGCGGCGCTCCTGCAGCACCGCTGCCTTCTCAAACAGCTGATTGGCGGGGGTCCCGGGTGTCAGACCCCGGCCGATCAGATGCTGATGATCTATCCTGAGGATAGATCATCAGTTGTAACAAACTGCAGAACCCCTTTAAAATAACCGCTTTAAGCAGGATAGACCCCAGTGTCTTGTGTTCCTAAAACAATCTGTAAACTCCAGTGGGGAAACAGGTTCTGTCTCTAAGGCCTCTTTCACAGAAGCGTGACAAATTGGCTCTGGATGTGTTCAGTGAAACTTGCACCATTTTGCACGCAAGTTCAGTCAGTTTTGTCTGCGATTGCGTTCAGTTTTGTGTATGTAAGATTACTGTGGCAATTGCTAATATAGCCTTTGTTGATATTCTGTGCCATTTGCTATATTTAATAAGCTATATTCCCTTGTTAGGCAAATCTTCTGTCCTGTCCATAAAATGGCTGCTCATGAAGGTTCATGTGACCAGGCAAATTACCTCCATGTGATGAATCTCCCATTCAAACCACTGCATCTGCACTAGACTCCCAACAGTGCAAGTGTAGATGGGAGGGGCAGGATTTTAAAGAAAGGAAATATCCCATGGAGGTGATTTGCCTTGTCACATGACACCATCAGCAGCCATTTTATGGACAGCACAAAACGCTTGGAAAACAAGGGTGGCATACCTTATGAAATATATAAAATGGTGCAAAGCTTATATTGGTGCCATATAATAATCTTACAAACACATTAGTCAACTGTAACCAGTAAAGATGAGCGAATTTCATATTTTGACATTTGTTCACGCTTCGTTTACTGATAAAAGCAGAATTGCGTTATGGATTCCATTACCACGGACCATAACGCAATTCTATGACGGAATGCATAAGGGAATGCCCTTAGAGGCATTCTGTTATTCATTCCGTCATAATAGAAGTCTATGGGAGGACTCCCCTGCATAACGGAAATGGGACTGATCCGTTTCGCAGCCCATAGACTTCTATTATGACGGAACGAATAACGGAATGCCTTATGCATTCCGTCATAGAATTGCATTATGTCCCGTGGTAACGGAATCCATAACGCAATTCTGCTTTTACCAGTAAACGAAGCGTGAACGAATTTCAAAATATGCAATTCGCTCATCTCCAGTAACCAGAAAGTGGTAAACCTCTAAGATTATTAACATTTGTAAAAAATAATAAAGCCTTTTCAGCAAGTCTTTGTTTACACTTCATTTGCTGAACCTGTTTGGAGTATGCACTGAGAAAGCTCCTGAAGCAAACAGAATGTATCCATAATACCCCCATCATATGGCACAAAACGGTCTGTCACACGTTGGATTAGCACTCATCTGCATAGAAGTTTGCTGCATTTTTCTTTTTACAATGGGAGTTATTAGTTGGCATATGCCACTGTACACCTCCAACATAAAAGAAAAAACAAAGGTTGAACAGACCATTATTTTTAGCATTAATTACCAATTTATGTCAATTTAAAAGCAAAAAAAAAAAAAGTATACCTTTCACAAGGCCTTGGATAATTCCCCTCACTTTTAAGTTGGCATCAATGATTGTAATCTCTTGATAAAAACAAAACAAGAGTATTATGTATGATTTCAGGAAGGAAGTAGGAATTAGCTGTAACGTCCCAATTATACATACAAACAACATTATAAGCCATTGCCAACATTCCTCTAACTCTTTAATGACCAGGAAATTTTCCTTTTTTTTCCCCCCCATTTTCATTTTTTATGCCCAGCTTTCACAAAGCAATCACTTTTTAATTTTTCCATTCACAAGTGAGATGCTGCAGAGTTCAAAATCCATACCACAAGTCAATTTATGAACAGAAAATGTCCACGACATGCAGATGAGATTTTTCAAAATCTCATCTACTTGGCTTTTAATGTATTTTTGTATCTGTGTGTAATATGTACCATGTGCAGCTTCCCTAAGAGGGCTGTACTTTTTGAACACTTCTCAATTTCTGTGAATAGAAATAAGCCAAAAAATGAACATCCAGCTTAACTTAGGAAATGGTCACATATTCCACTGCAGCCAATAACTGGCTTCAGTGGTGACGTGCTGCCTGCGGCCACAAAACCGCTGAAGCCAGTAATTAGCAGCACTAGAACATGTGACCATGCCCCTGCTAAGTCAAATGTAAACAGTGCAGGCAGGACAGTGGACCAGAGTTGCATGGAGCCGGTAAGTATGAAACCCTTATCTAAGGCCTCTTTCACACTTGTGTTGTGAGGATCCGGCGTGCACTTCCGTCGCCGGAAATGCCCGCCGGATCCGTCACAGCGCAAGACAACTGAAAGCATTTGAAGACTGATCAGTCTTCAAAATGCTTTCAGTGTTACAATGGCAGCCAGGACGCTACTAAAGTCCTGGTTGCCATAGTAAGTAGTGGGGAGCCAGGGGAGCAGATACTTACAGTCCATGCGGCTCCAGGGGCACTCCACAATGACGTCAGAGCGCCCCACGCGCATGGATCACGTGATCCATGCTCATGTGGCGCCCTGACATCATTGTGGAGCGCCCCGGGACTCGGGAGCCGCACGGACGGTAAGTATACTTCTCCCCTGCCTCCCCACTACCCTTTACCATGGCAGCCGAAACTTTAGCGTCCTGGCTGCCATGGTAACCATTCACCAATGCTAAACGTCGGATCCGGCGATGCGCCAAAACAACGTTTAGCTTAATGCCGGATCCGGATTAATGCACTTCAATAGGCATTAATTCCGGATCCGGCGTTACGGCATGTCTTCTGGATTTTTGGGCGGAGACAAATCCGCAGCATGCTGCGGTTTTGTCAACGTCCAAAATACGTTCACATACTGAACGGAAGACATCCTGATGCATCCTGAACGGATTTCTCTGCATTCAGAATGCATTAGGATTATCCTGATCAGTATCTTTCCGTCCTAGAGCCCCGAGGACGGAACTCTAGGACGGAAAGCAAAAACGCAGATGTGAAAGGGGCCTAAGTTGGACAGTCTGTAAAAGGTCATCATTACTGAAGAACCCCTTTAAATACCAGAAATAAGGATCTGTATATTACTTAATTCCCTTAGAATGCAGGAGTGTATGCCATCTGGACCAGCTGATTTCTATCCACAGTTATATCTTTACAAAGTATCAGCTTTAGGGTACTGTCACACTTGCGTTAAACTTTTCCGGTATTGAGTTCCGTCCTAGGGGCTCAATACCGGAAAAAAACGGATCAGTTTTATCCTAATGCATTCTGAATGGAGAAAAATCCGTTCAGTATTCAAGAGGATGTCTTCAGTTAAGTCACTTGCCGGAATGCCGGAACCCGGCATTAATTTCCATTGAAATGTATTAGTGCTGGATCTTGCATTAAAATTACAGCATTGACGGATCCGGTCTTCCGCTCTGCGCATGTGCAGACCTTTAAAAACGTGAAGAAAAAAATACCGGATCCGTTTTGCCGGATGACAACCGGAGAGACGGATCCGGTATTTCAATGTATTGGTGAGACGAATCCGCATCCGAAACAGTCTACAAATGCTGTCCGTTTGCATACAGATTGCCGGATCCAGCAGGCAGTTCCATTTTCTGTCTGTGTGTCCGTTTTTAATGTCCGTTTTGCATCAGTTTTTCATGTACGTTAAAAACGGACATGAAAAATGGATGAATTTGATGGGCAGTTATTTCTAGACCCAGCTAAAATAATGCCCCCCATAGTGCAGGAATTTTTTTGCTGCCCCCAGCTTTAATAATGCCCCCATCTAGGGTAGGATTTTTTTTTTTTTACTGTACCCAGCTTTAATAATGCACCCTATTTTGGCCCCAGCTAAAATAATGTCTCCCACAGTGTAAATAAAATTTTTATAGTGCCCCGAGCTTTAATAATGCCCCCAGGTAGGATTTCAGCTTTAATAATGCCCCCCATAGTGTAGGAATTTTTTTTATGGTCTTCATTTTTAATAATGCCCCCAATGTAGGTCCCTACCTTAAATAATGCACCCATCTAAATGAATTCCCCCCATGGTTAAAATAATGCCCGCCGCTGTTTTTGTTTTGTTGATTTTACAAAAAAAAAAAAACTCACCTTATCCACTTGCTCGCGCTGCAGCAGTCTCTTCTATCTTCACTGAACATAACCTGTGATGTGCGTGATGACGTCACTGCGCGCTCCCAAGTGGTTACGTCACTAAGCTTATCGCAGGTCCTTTGGCAGGTCCTGCTCAATGAAGAGAGAAGAGACTTCCGCACCGCGAGCAAGTGGATGAGGCGAGTTGTTTTTTTAGTTTTTGGCTGCGGGGCACTATGGGAGCAATATACAAAACCATGGGGGACATTTTCTTTAACCTGTGTACCAGTCTTTAACAGCCGTTAGACGGGTACACTCCTGTCAATCGGGCGTTAAAAACAGTCCCATTGATTTCAATGGGGTCCGCACGGCCGTAGAAACGGCCAAAAATAGGACATGTCCTATTTTTGGATGGACGCTATTCACTGGCCGTTAAAAGAACGGCAGTGTGAATAGCCCTATAGACTTTCATTGGTGCTAAAAATGGCTGTGTGACGGCCGTTACTTAGACAGCCGTCACACGCCATTTTTCACTGTCGTGTGCATAAGGCCTAAGAAAGGATTATATAAAGGCAAGCCGCCACCCCTCCTTTCTTAACAGATTGTAAAGTCCCTCCCAAGTTAAATGGCCAGTTATAGGATCCAGCAGTGTCTCAGTTATTCTCGCTATGACAAAATTCCCCTATGTTCTCACCACTTATGCCATTCCACCTTCAGTTCATTGCTTGGCCCCAGATCACTATCAGCACTACCTTTAAAGGAGTTCTACGCCTTTTTATTACTGATGATCTGCGGGGGTTTGACACCCAGGACCCTGCCGATCAGCTGTTTGAGAAGTCTGCACCACTAACAGTAGCGCGGCAGCCTTCTCACCGTTTCCCTCGGGCCAGTGATGTCATGACTACTTCATTGGCCTGGGTGTAGCTCAGCCCCATTCCCATCAATGGGCATGAGCCACGCCCTGGCCACGCACATTGTCATGACATCACTGGTCTGCGGTAAACAGCAAGAAATCCCCAGTGCCTACTGCAAGTGCAAGTCTCAAACAGCTGATCGGTGGAGATCCTGGGTGTCGGAACCCCAGCCGATCAGATTCTTCTGATTTAACCAAAGGATAGATCATCAATAAAATAAAAGGTACAGAACCTCTCTCCTTAATATTACTGAAATTACATGATGGTATTTTTGTTTTCCGAGAACTAGGCTTCTGAATGTTAGTTTGCCTTATGGGGAAAAAAGACTAAGTTGAGCTCTACATGTAGAAACTATGCTTGGATCTTACTGTTGTCCATATGGGTTGTGCATATCAAAGAGCCATCAGGGGAAGTGGCAATGTGTTCAATAGCTGCTCCAAGACGAGGGAGAAATTCTCTCTTTTGTTCCAAACTGTGAGACCACTGGACCAGGACGGATTCAACACCACCACTAAAAAGTGTGGCACCTACAAAAAAAAAAAAAAAACTGTTTACTATACTGTATTCATACATTTAACCAACAGCTCAATGATGGACTCAATACTCTCTCCATTCATATTTCACTCTTGAAACAATGTACAGTAACATTGAAGATACTACACTTTGATACAATGTAAAGTAGTCAGTGTACAGCTTGTATAACAGTGTAAATTTGGTGTGTCCTCAAAATAACTCTGTCCAAACCACTGGCAACAAAAGGGAGTACACTCCTTAGCGAAAATGGCCATATTGTGTCAATATTTTATGTGCCCACCATTATTTCCCAGAACTGCCTTAACTCTCTTGGGCATGGAGTTCACTAGAGCTTTACAAGTCGCCACTGAAATCCACTTCCACTCCTCCATGACAACATCACAGAGATGGTGGATGTTAGAGACCTTGCACTCCTCCGCCTTCCTTGTGAGGAAAGGGTTTAATTCTGCAGACATACGTGGTCCCAGTTTCTGAAGGGAGGGGGATTATGGTATGCTTCGGTATGTCACAGTACATGTTGGCATTCATGGTTCCCTCAATGAACTGTAGCTCCCCATGGCTGGCAACACTCATGCAGCAGCAAACCACAACACTCCCATCACCATACTTGACTGTAAGCAAAACACACTTGTCTTTGTATTGCTCACCTGGTTGCCACCACACACGCTAGACACCATCTGAAGCAAATAAGTTTATCCTGGTCTCATCAGACCACAGGGCATAGTTCCAGTAATCCATGTACTTACTCTGCTTGTCTTCAGCAAACTGTTTGCAGGCTTTCTTGTGCATCATCTTTAGAAGAGGCTTCCTTCTGGGACAACAACCATGCAAACCAATTTGATGTAGAGTGCAGCTTAGAGTATGAGCACTAAAAGGCTGACCCTTCACCCCTTTAACCTCTGCAGCAATGTTGGCATTAGAGATGAGCGAATTTCTCAAAAATTCGATTTGGCCGGCTCACCGAATTTTTTGAAAAAATTTGTTTCGTTCCGAATTTATTTGTGACAAATCGCGTTAAAAAAAAACAGCTATTTCCTGGCTGCAGAGAGCCTTTATAGTGGTGTAGAACACTGTGCCTTGCAGTAACACGCATAGGGAGTCTGCTGTGGTAGTGAAACAATACTGAGAGTAAGTATGACATGCAGATGACAGGTGTCGCTCTTAGAATCACTGCACACTTCACTTATTTGGGCAGTTACAGGGCCAAGACTGACCAAATAACTCAAGTGTGAACTCAGCCTTACAGGTTAATGTTAGCGTCAAGAAGCACACTCCTTTTACACCGCTAACAGCTGATTCCACATAGATGTCTACAGAACCTGTTCTATTAAACGCTTATACAAGTAGAGCCCCCCTCCCCCCCCCCCCAACAGAGTGGGGAGGGTGTCAGCAGTAAGTTTGTGTTGACGTCACTGATTATTTTGCCCTTCTGATCCGTCAGAACAATAACCCCCAAAAAAACAAGCTTTATCAAGTTGGTGGCACTAGGGGAGGGGGGGGGGGGTATCAAGCTGGTGGCATTGGGGTGGGGAAGAGCTAAAGGCACTGGGGGAACGGGGTTGATGGCACTGGGGGATAGTGGAGCTGATGGCACCGGGGGGAACTGATGCACTTGGGCTGATCGCACAGGGTGGAACAAAGGGTGTTGGGGACTGATGGCAGGGGGTCTGATGAGTTTTACTCTATCGTAAAAAAAATAATCAATAGAATACTTGATTTCTAAAATAATCGTTTACTGCAGCCCTAGGCAGCAGCGTCAGAAGAAGGCCACAGAGTGGCACAATGACAGTGTGGAGGTAGCAGCAGCATCAGGAGGCCACAAAGTGGCACAATGACAGTGTGAAGGTGGCAGCAGCACCAGGAGTATGCCACAGGATGGCACAATGACAGTGTGGAGGTGGCAGCAGCATCAGGAGACCACAGAGTGACCCGGTGACAGAGTGGGGAGGTTGGTGGCAATACCAGTACCAGCTGAAGATGGTGGGTGAAAGAAGGAGCACTTGGCATCAGATGTGTGGCATCAGGCAGGTGGCAGCATCAGAATAGTAGCCGAGGCCGGTAGCCAGAATAAACCAGTCTCTTTTGTCAATGTGTTGGTGTGGCACCAAGGATGATCTAGTCTGATGCAAAAGGCATTGGAGGGTGGAAATCCTGGCTGATCCACGCCTAATTCATCTTGACAAAGGTCAGTCTCTCCACATTTTGGGTGTACAGGCAAGTTCTTCTTGTGATTACTATGGCCCAGCCGCACTAAACACTCACTCTGAACCACACTACTGGCCGGGCAGGCCAGCTTTTCCAGGGCAAATTGCCAGCCGCAGCCACAAATCCAGTTTGGCTGCCCAGTAGTCCAGCTGATCTTCAATGTGGGGTGGCAGCGTGCTGTCCAAGTATGCCATCTACTGGTTCAGGTCCTGCTTCAGGTCTAGCTGCTGTCACACCGCCGAGTAGGTGATTTTACCCCAACACTCCACACTGACTGACTGCTACTGCTTCCATGAACCCCTGCACCACTACTTTCCGGGCAGGTAGGCTCCTGTGGGTGGTCTACCCCGGGCACGTTTGGCTCCCGATCTCCCACTACTGCCACCCTGCTGACTCCCGGCCACGCTAGCAACTTGCTGGCTCCGCCCCTGCCTCACGGGCAAAATGCCACCCTCTTCTCTCAATGATGAAGCCCCTAATTCACCCGGTGATCAGCTACATCATTGTCATCAAGTTCTGTCTGCACGTCACTGATCTCTTCAACGGTCTCTAGGTCAGGAGCCTGATGGCTCGCAACACTAGCTCCCATGCCACTGGTCTCATCACTACTTGCCTGCCTACTGGAGAAAGCAGCGGATGTCTCCTCCACATCTTGGCTGGCCAGTAGCTGCTGACTGTCCTCTAGTAGCTCGACCTTGCTGTATAGTGCAGCTAAGCCCACAGCATATAATACTTATCTGGCTGAGGGAACAGAAAAGGACAGAGGAAGGTTGAGGACAGGTGAGAGCACAGGGCCAGCGCCCGGGCCATGTCAACTAAGGGTTGTGTCAGACGAACCCACCCACTCTTGGCTGGAGGTGTCTGATGTCACTTGGGACGAAGTGGATGACCGAGTCAACCATTCAAGAACCGCTCAGTTGCTGGTCAAGACACAACCGCTTGATGACACCGGATGCTCAGGCCTCTCACTGTGACTCCTGTTGCCACGGCCTCCTTACTCTGCTGCAACCTCTGCCTGCGCCAGAAACATTTAGGCCTCTGCCACTCCCCTGTGCAGGGCCTAGCACTTCTCTGTCTGACATACTGTTAGATCAAATAAATAAAAAGGAAATTAAAACACCCCAAATTCATTCCATCATTCCCGGACAGCCTACAGCCATCAGCCTACAGAAGGGCATGGTGGGAGTTGTAGTTTTACAACAGCTGGAGGGCTGCAGGTTGAGCATCCCTGGCCTAGGTCATCTTTATGTAGAGCAACAATTCTTTTTTTCAGATCCCCAGACAGTTCTTTGCATGAGGTGCCATATTGAACTTCCAGTGATCAGTATGAGTGTGTGTGTGAGAGAGCGATAACACCAAATTTAACATACCTGCTCCCCATTAAGACCTGAGATCTTGTAACACTGATGAGTCACTAACTGGGGAGGTAAAATGAAAATTGGGCAACATTTACACTGTTATACAAGCTGTACACTCACTACTTTACATTATATCAAAGTGTCAAATGTTCAGTTTTTTCCCATGAAAAGATATAATAAAATATTTACAAAAATGTGATCGTGTACTCACTTTTGTAAGATACTCTCCGACAGGCTGTCAGAGAGATGAAAAGCCCGGGAACAACTTTCATTGGCCCCTGGGATCTTCACTGAGGCCGCTGATGAATATTTACAGCATGGCCACAGTGAGCTTCACCAGTAGGTGGCGCCACAAGATCATTTTGTAACCTGACAAGAAAATATGTCAGGTTACAAAGCCTACCGACGCAACATAGAAAAGAGGTTAAACATTAGATCTCAAAGGGTAGCGATTTCTCTGTACTGTCATTTCTCACTGATGAGAGAAAGAAGTACTGCTCATCTTCCTCCCTCTAAGCTCCTTTCCTGCCCTACACCAGAAAAGACTCCAGTTTTAATCTCAACAGAGGCAAGGAATAAGGCTGCAAACAAATAAATGTAATTTTTAATAGTGCTGCTCTCAACATGCTTGTGCAGTCGGCACCTCCTGAACCTCCAGAGCTTAGTGGTAAACATGGCCTTGTTGGAGAGGAGAGAGAGGCCCTGAAGAATGAATACAGAAAAGAAGCCACACACAAAGACGAAGGGAATGTTAATTTTAGGGCCCAGAAACTTTTTTTTTTTTTTATAAAGAGGACCTGTCACCTCTCCTTAGTAACTACTTGCATTATTCATGTAATAATTCTGGAGCATCTATTCTTATGACTATGTTGTACCATTCCTTTGTTATTTCAACTAGAAGTTTATGAATGGTGGGCAGCCTGCAGTAAATGTACAGCTGGGTGTTGGGGGGGTCCCTGCACAGTGATATTGGCACCACTGGTTGGACATTGGAGTCAGACACACAATCTACTGGTAACAGACTGCTGGCTATTTATTTGCTAACCTCTGGCAGGAATAATGTAGTAATGGCAAAGCACAGTGTCATAATAGGTGCTCCAGAGTTGTTATTACATGGGGGATACAAGTAGTTACTAAGACAGACATGTCAAAAGAGGTGACAAGTCCTCTTTAAATGGAATTTGTCACGTTGAACATGGTGTCTGAGCTGTTATAGAGCAGGAGGAGCTGAGTAGATTGATATATAGTTTTATGCGAAAAGATTCAGTAAAACTTGTGTTTCATTCATTTAAATTCCTGCCTGTTCTGAGCTTTGAAGTCAAGGAGGCGGTCCTATCAGTGATTGATTGCCTTCCCTCTATGATTGTGCATACAGAGATAGCTGTCAATCAGGGATAGGACCGCCTCCTTGACTTCAAAGCCCAGGATGAGCAGGAATTTAATTGCATGAAATACAGCTTAGACGGAATCTATTCCTTTAAAGCTATACATTAACCTGCTCAACTCCTCCTGCTTTATAACATGCTGCCTGCAGATTACATTTCATTTTTAAGGTGACAAGTTCCCTTAAAAAGTGCAAGTGAAAAACTGAGCATAGCCGAATGCATGCAGTGACTAATGAAACCATAGAGCCCTAGACCGGCATACAGAAGCATCAGGGGAAATAAAAAAAAAAAAAAAAAAAAGTACTCTTTTGTAGAGTTCAGCTACTCTGCTGAAGTGAAGCCAGCCTGTCCTGGGGAAGGAGGACTCGGCTGTACTGCATACCAATATAATGAAAGGTTATCTCTTTGGATGGAGAGATACAGTCACACATCAAAAAGAGTGGAGGTGGGAACTGCCAACATTAGACATCCAAAAAAATGAGAAGAGCTGTCATCCCATCTTCTTGGAAGCCTGATGTCAGCAGCACAAATATCCACTTTTTTGGGTTCTGTGTAACTTTTTATCCTGGGGATTCACTGCTCATCCATATGACATTTATGTGACATTTTCCAAACCCTAAAGAAAAATCAGTTCTATGTGAATTAACCCCTTAGGGAACTAGCCATTTTCACCTTAAGGACCAGGCCATTTTTAGCAAATCTGACATGTGTCACTTTATGTGATAAGAACGTTAAAACTCTTATACTTATCCAGGCCATTCTGAGACTGTTTTCTCGTGTCATATTGTACTTCATTGCAGTGGTAAATTGTAGTCAAAATATTTCATTTTTATTTATAAAAAAAAAATACCAAATTTTTTAAATTTAAATTTCTCTACTTTTATAATAGATAGTAATACCTCCAAAAATAGTTATTACTTTTACATTCCCCATATATGTCTACCTTATTTTTGGATCATTTTGAAAATTACATTTTACTTTTTTGGGACGTTAGAAGGCTTAGAAGTTTAGAAGAAAATCTAAATTTTTAAGAAAATTTCTAAAACCCAGTTTTTTCAGGAACAATTGTTATGAAGTCACTGAGGGGCTTACATATTAGAAACCACCCATAAAATCACCCCATTTTAGAAACTACACCCCTCAAGCTATTCAAAACTGATTTAACAAACTAACTTTATTATCACAAGAATGAAAGGAAAATGGGAATGAAATTTCAAAATTTCACTTTTTTTTAGCAGATGCCAAATTAGCCCCCAAAAAAACAACTCAAAATCTATTACCAAAATTTATTTCTGAGTTTACATCCCATGTGTGCTCACAAACTGATGTATGGGCGCACAACAGGCTTCAGAGTGGAAGGAGCACCATATGGCTTTTGGAGAGCGGATTTAGCTGGAATGGTAATTGGGAGCTATGTCACATATGAAGACACCCTGAGGTAGCCCTACAGTAGAAACCCCTAAAAAGTGACCCAATTCTGAGAAACTATATCCCTCAAGGAATATTTCAAGTTGTGTAGTGAGCACTTTGACCTCAAAGGTGTTTCCTAGAATTAGGAAACACTTGGCAGTGAAAATGAAAAACTCAATTTTTTTCACAAAAAGTTGCTTTACACCTACATTTTTCATATTCCCAAAGGGTAACAGGACAAAAGGCACCTCACATTTTGTTCCCCATTCCCCGAATACGGCAACCCCCATATGTGCTCAAAAAGTTATGTATGGGCGCACAGTAGGCTTCAGAGTAGAAGGAGCACCATATGGCTTTTGGAGAGTGGATTTAGCAGGGATGGTAATTGGGAGCTATGTCGCATATGAAGACACCCTGAGGTGGCCTTACAGTGAAAACCCCCCAAAAAATTACCCCATTTTGGAAACTACACCCCCCAAGGAATATTTCAAGGGGTGGAATGAGTACTTTGGCCCAACAAGCGTTTCATAGAAATTACAAAAATATGGCTGTGAAAATGAAAAATTACATTTTTACCAGAAAATGTCACTTTCACCCAAATTTTTCAGTTTCACAAGAGATAAAGTTAACCCCACAATTTGTTGCCCATTTTCTCTTGAATACGGCATCAACCCTATGTGCTTGTAAACTGCTGAATGGGTGCGCAGCGGGGATCAGAAGGACACGATTTTGAAAACTAGACCCTTTAAGGTATTTATCTGGGGGTATAATGATAATTTTGAAGAGATATTTTTTTACTTTGAATTCTATGGGAACATAAAATGTCTTGTAGCTTTCATGGCCCTAGTTAGGCCAGATTCACACACCACGGTACCGTCATGCTGTGCGATCTCTGCATCACGATCAGGACCCATTGACTTCAATGGGTCCACGAAAAGAAAGATATGGAAAAGACTGGGCATGTCCTATCTTTTGCGAAGTGGAGGCACGGATTCTGAAGCTTTTTTGTTTTTCCGTGGGCTTCCTGGGCTGTGCCTTCGCAGCCAGTGTCTGTTTTCCAACTGTCGGTTTGTGGTTCGCAACACAGCGGCACCCAACAGTATATGTTCTGTATTCATCTAGGGGTGTAATTAAATCTTTTGTTAAATTTGAGGTATAATTCCAATTTTTAAATGGGAGTGTTACAATTGAGATATACGTAATGTGCCTATTTGTCTACATGGAAAGGGTAAAGGAGGTTAAAAAATTAGCCACAAAATGCAATTAATAATTTAAAGACAAATGGTACACACTAAAACAGTTTTTGATGCACAATCCTGGCTTATCAGGACAAGTGTCACACTGATAACCCGTCTTTTTTTTTTTTTTTTTTTTTTACAGTCGAGGGAACTTCAGTCGGGAAATACTGCCCTGGTACGATTCTGCTGGCCTCACTGGCATATGATGTGATTGTCTCTTCAGCTTCCTGATCTCCAAATAGTAATTGTTTAATTACTTGTTCTTGGTATTCAAGATACAGTCTTTGCTTTCGCGTCTTGCTGTAAATTATAAATGAATTGTACAGCGCTGCCTGTATTATGTGAACTGCAACTTTTTTTATACCACACTCGTGACTTTCTCATTGCGTTGTATGGATGTAACATTTGATCAGCCAGATCCACCCCTCCCATGTTTCTGCTATATTCTTGTACACATACAGGCTTCTGGACTGTGGCATTACTTCCTCTTACAGGGACAGGGATGCTCATGTTAGCATGAATTGATGTGAGAATGAAAACATCTTTTTTGTCTTTAAATTTTGTAAGCATAAGGCCATTGTTACACAAGGACCTGCTTTCTCGACGCCTCAATTTTTTATTTACGAGATTTTTTGGGAGACCCTTTTGATTTCTCCTTATTGTACCACAGACCACAGTTCTTTTTTCAAATAGAGACTTAACCCCTTAAGGACACGGCCCTATTTCACCTTAAGGACCAGGCAATTTTTTCAAAATCTGACCACTGTCACTTTATGTGGTGATAACTTTAAAACGCTTTTTCTTATCCAGGCCATTCTGAGATTGTTTTTTCGTCACATATTGTACTTCATGACACTGGTAAAATGAAATCGAAAAATTTCATTTTTATTTATAAAAAAAAATACTAAATTTACCAAAAATTTTTAAATATTTGCAATTTTCCAAGTTTCAATTTCTCTACTTCTATAATACATAGTAATACCGCCCAAAAAAGTTATTGATTTACATTCCCCATATGTCTACTTCATGTATTGATCATTTTGGGAATGCCATTTTATTTTTTGGGGACGTTACAAGGCTTAGAAGTTTAGAAGCAAATCTTGAAATTTTTCAGAAATATTCAAAAACCCACTTTTTAGGGACCAGTTC
Source organism: Bufotes viridis (assembly GCA_033119425.1). Taxonomy (NCBI): domain Eukaryota; kingdom Metazoa; phylum Chordata; class Amphibia; order Anura; family Bufonidae; genus Bufotes; species Bufotes viridis. The sequence goes on from CM065595.1 coordinate 67,463,191, forward strand.
AGGTCTGAAGTCACTTTGTGAGGCTTACATAATAAAACCACCCAAAAATGACCCCATTCTAGAAACTACACCCCTCAGGGTATTCAAAACTGATTTTACAAACGTCATTAACCCTTTAGGTTTTCCACAAGAGCTAATGGCAAATGGAGATAAAATTTCAGAATTTCAACTTTTTGTAAAATTTTCCATTTTAATCCATTTTTTCCAGTAACAAAGCAAGGGTTAATAGCCAAACAAAACTTAATATTTATTCCCCCGATTCTGCAGTTTGCACGAACACCCCATATGTGGTCGTAAACTGCTGTATTGCCAAACTGCAAGGCGCAGAAGGAAAGGAACGCCATATGGTTTTTGGAAGGCAGATTTTGCTGGATTGTTTTTTTGACACCATGTCCCATTTGAAGCCCCCCGATGCACCCCTAGAGTAGAAACTCCATAAAAGTGACTCCATCTAAGAAACTATACCCCTCAAGGTATTCAAAACCAGTTTTACAAACTTTTTTAACCCTTTAGGTGTTCCACAAGTGTTATTGGCAAATGGAGATAACATTTCTGAATTTCTATTTTTTGTTACCTTGTCTCAAAATAAGTGTAATATAGAGCAACCAAAAATCATATTTACCCTAAAATAGTACCAACAAAACTGACACCTTATCCTGTAGTTTCCAAAATGGGGTCACTTTTTTGGAGTTTCTACTGTAGGGGTGCATCAGGGGGGCTTCAAATGGGACATAGTGTCAAAAAAACCAGTCCAGCAAAATCTGCCTTTCAAAAACCATATGGCGTTCCCTTCCTTCTGTGCCCTGCCGTTTGGCCATACAGCAGTTTATGACCACATATGGGGTGTTAGTGCAAACAAGAGAATCAGGGCAATAAATATTGAGTTTTGTTTGGCTGTTAACCCTTGCTTTGTTACTGAAAAAATGGATTAAAATGGAAAATTTGCAAAAAAATAGCTGTTTTGGGACCGTTTTTATTTTTTGTTATTTACATCGTTGAACTGACAGGTTAGATTGTGTGCTATTTCTATAGAGCAGGTTGTTACGTACGGGACAATACCAAATATGACTTTTTGGGGTTTTTTGTTTCAGTTTTATATAATAAAGCATTTTTGAAAAAAATTATTTTTTAGTGTCTCCACATTCTGAAAGCCATAGTTTTTTTTTTTGGGCGACTGTCTTATGTAGGGGCTCATTTTTTGTGGGATGAGATGGCGGTTTGATTGGCACTATCTCGAGGTGCATATGACATTTTGGTCGCTTGCTATTACACTTTTTGTGATGTAAGGTGACAAATGGCTTTTGACACCGTATTTTTTTTGCTGTGTTCAGCTGAGGGGTTAGGTCATGTGTTATTTTTATAAATCAGGTTGTGATGGACACGGTGATACATAATATGTATACTTTTAAATTATTTATATAAGTTTTACACAATATTTTTTAAAACAAAAAAAAAAATCATGTTTTAGTGTCTCCATAGTTTGAGAGCCATTTTTTTTTTTTTTTGGGCAATTGTCCTATGTAGGGGCTCATTTTTTGCGGAATGAGATGGCGGTTCGAATGGTACTATCGTGGGGTGCATATGACTTTTTGATCGCTAAGGCCTCTTTCACACTAGCGTTTTAGCTTTCCGTCCTAGAGATCCGTCCTCGGGTCTCTAGGACGGAAAGCTACTGATCAGGATTATCCCCATGCATCCTGAATGGAGAGAAATCCGTTCAGGATGCATCAGGATGTCTTCCGTTCAGTATGTCAACGTTTTTTGGACGTTGACAAAAGCGCAGCATGCTGCAGATTTGTCTCCGTCCAAAAATCCGGAAGACATGCCGTAACTCCGGATCCGGAATTAATGCCCATTGAAGGGCATCCGGCCTTTAGCTAAACGTCGTTTCCGCGCATCGCCGGATCCGACGTTTAGATTTTTGTCAATGGTTACTATGGCAGCCAGGACGCTAAAGTCCTGGTTGCCATACTAAAGAGTAGGGGGAGCGGCATACTTACATTCCGTGCGGCTCCCGGGACGCTCCAGGATGACGTCAGGGCGCCCCAGTGCATAGATCACGTGATCCATGTGCGCAGGGCACTCTGACGTCATTCAGGAGCGCCCCGGGAGCCGCACGGAATGTAAGTATGCCGCTCCCCCAATCCCCACTGCTACTATGGCAACCAGGACGCTAGTAGCGTCCTGGCTGCCATAGTAACACTGAAAGCATTTTGAAGACTGATCAGTCTTCAAATGCTTTCAGTTCACTTGCGTTGTGCCGGATCCGGCGTGCATTCCGGCGATGGAAGTGCACGCCGGATCTTCACAACTCAAGTGTGAAAGAGGCCTTACTATTACACTTTTTGTGATGTAAGGTGACAAAAAAAAATGGCTTTTTTGACAACGTTTTTATTTTTTATGTTTATGGCGTTCATCTGAGGGGTTAGGTCATGTTATATTTTTATAGAGCAGGTCCTTACGGACGCGACGATACCCAATATGTATACCTTTTTTTATTTATTTTGGTTTTACACAATAATATCCTTTTTGAATAAAAAAAAACATGTTTTAGTGTCTCCATAGTCTGACAGCCATATATTTTTCAGTTTTTAGGCAATTGTCTCAGGTTGGGTATAATTTTTGCGGGATGAGGTGACGGTTAGATTGGCACTATTTGGGGGGGGTGGGGTCATATGACTTTCTGATCGCTTGCTATTACACTTTTTGTGATGTAAGGTGCCAAAAAATGGTTTATTTACACCATTTTTGGGGTTTTTTTTTCATGGCGTTCACCTGAGGAGTTCAGTCATGTGATATTTTTATAGAGCAGGTTTTTACGGACGCGGCGATACCTAATGTGTAGTGTATATATATATATTTTTTTATTCAGTGATGTGTTTTTTTTCATTCTGAAAGCGTCCTGTCTCCACGGCAACCATCACCCGCTGCCATAAGAAAGCAGCGGGTACTGGATAGGGAGGGAGTGGGGCTCCCTCCCTCTGCGATCCCATACTGTTGGGGGGCTGCAAAGGCACAGCAGCCCCCCGATAGGGAGAGGGAGCTCCCTCCCTGTTAACCTTTCCATACCGCGGTCCGTACGGACCGCGGTATAGAAGGGGTTAAACGGCTGGCATCTGATCAAGCACAATGTGCTGACACTCTGATGGGTCCACTAGACACCAGGGAATACCCTCCCGCACCGCCTCCCGCAACCACCCCAGGGGTGTGGAATTCCTATCTCCCGACTCCCGGGACATGCAGTTCCGGGCGCCGGGCAAGTAGTTTGAACAGTTGTTTAGCCCTGCTTCGGGCAAGTATAGGGACATGTCGATTGGGCAGTAATAGGAGCGGTCATATGCTAGCAGCGAGCTGACCGCTCCTACATCTATGCCAGCCTGCCCCTGCATCGTGCATATGAGTACCGTACATACATATCACTTCGTGCAGGCGGCCCCCGCTCCTCCCGGCTCCTGTATCGAAGTCTCCGCCCACCTGCCAGCACAGGAGCGCACAAAGTCAGCACACCGTCTCCAGAGAGTGAGTATATACTGATTTCTGATGCTATGTAACCCTTACAGTTCTGGAATGTGTTGGATAACACTGACATAATGCTGTCAGTGTTATCCAACACATTCCAGAACTGTAAGGGTTACATAGCATCATAAATCAGTATAATGCTATGTGACCCCAGTCAATGCTTGCAGGTCAGGCCGGGAGCTGCGATGTGGACAGGCTCCGGGAGGAACACTCATCTGCAAGGGGCCTAAGAGCCAGGGTGTCAGAAATAAAGGTTGTGCTGTCTGTCTTCTGAGGCTCTGGCCCTGCCTGCAATCTGCACTGCACGTGGCACTTGATAAACTATAATGTCTCCCTGTTGCCCCCATACAGTATAACGTCTCCTTGTGGCCTCCATACGGTATAACGTCTCCTTGTGGCCGCCCCCATACAGTATAACGTCTCCTTGTGGCCCCCATACGGTATAACGTCTCCTTGTGGCTGCCCCCATACAGTATAACATCACCTTGTGCCCCCATACAGTATAACGTCACCTTGGGGCTGCCCTACTGCCCACATACAGTATAACATCTCCTTGTGCCCCCATACAGTATAACGTCACCTTGGGGCTGCCCTAGTGCCCCATACAGTATAACGTCTCCTTGTGCCCCCATACAGTATAACGTCACCTTGGGGCTGCCCTAGTGCCCCATACAGTATAAAGTCACCCTGTGGCCACTGCCCCCATACAGTATAACGTCACCCTGTGGCCCCCGCCCCCATACAGTATAACGCCACCCTGTGGCCCCCGCCCCCATACAGTATAACGCCACCCTGTGGCCCCCGCCCCCATACAGTATAACGCCACCCTGTGGCCCCGCCCCATACAGTATAACGCCACCCTGTGGCCCCCGCCCCCATACAGTATAACGTCACCCTGTGGCCCCCGCCCCCATACAGTATAACGTCTCCCTGTGGCCCCCGCCCCCATACAGTATAACGTCTCCCTGTGGCTCCCGCCCCATACAGTATAACGTCTCCCTGTGGCCCCCGCCCCATACAGTATGAACGTCTCCCTGTGGCCCCGCCCCATACAGTATAACGTCTCCTGTGGCCCCCGCCCCATACAGTATAACGTCTCCCTGTGGCCCCCACCCCCATACAGTATAACATCTCCCTGTGGCCCCCGCCCCCATACAGCATAACGTCTCCTTGTGGCCGCCCCCATACAGCATAACGCCTCCTTGTGGCCCCCGCCCCCATACAGTATAACGTTAGTATAAGTTCAGGACAAGTAGATGGTCATGAGGGACAAGTAGATTGAGCCCCCACTTTAGTCCTTCGACAAGCAGTTTTTTATTTTAATTTCCACACCCCTGCACCCCCCCCCCCCGCCATAATATGATTTGGGGCTGCAGGGGGGGGGGGGTGGTTTTAAAATGTATAACATTAACTCTTTAATCCCCGCGGTCACAGATTGCGGGGCTCAGAGATAGCGAAAAGAGCTGCAAACCGCAGGTCTGAATTGACCTGCGGTTTGCAGCGATCGCCCATACGGGGGGGTCACAGGACCCCCCTGGGCATTGTAACAGGGTACCTGCTGAATGATTTCAGCAGGTACCTTGTTCCGATCACTGCCGGCTGAGCAGCAGTGATCGGAACTACTCATGACGTACCGGTACGTCAGGTTTCCTTAAGGACTCGGGAAACATGCCGTACCGGTACGTCATGTGTCCAAAAGGGGTTAAAGAGGGGAACACTAGAATAAAAATCATCAACATAAAGGTGATAACGCTTGCCTAGCAAGGGGTATAAAAGTTCCCAAACAATTTTGCCGCTTGAATGGAGGATGGGTAGGTATTTTAGGGGATTGATTTGGGAGTCCTTTCCCTCAAATTCGGAATCTATGAGTGTACCCACTTTCACAGAGCTTATAAATTTTGATCCCATATCTAGCTCTTTTACTTGGCAGATATTGGCGAAATCTGAGCCTCCCCCTGAATAAAACAAGTGATTTGTCAATGGCAATATTCTTTTCTGGGGTGTATGCTTCTGACAATTTATGATTAAAATGAGTAATCAGTGGCTTAATTTTAAATAATCTGTCCTGACTGGGATCATCAGGGGCAGGGCGCTGGCTGTTATTGTAATGGAGAAATTTTAGCAACGCTTCAAAACGCTTTCTCGACATCAAAGCCCTGTACATTGGCATATCATATATACATCAGTAGACCAGTAGGACCGTATTGTGGGTTTCTTAATAAGCCCCATATTAAGGAGTCCCCAAAATTTTCGCATTTCTGTGGCATCGGTGGGATGTCACATCTGGGCTCTTGAATAATGAGATGTGGGATTATTGGCCAGAAATTGTCTGGATACAGATTTGTTTGAGTCACCATTAAGTTTATAAATTTATCTGTAAAGAAAATTTGAAAAAAGTCCAATTCCCCATACCCGTACTAATCCCCCGTATTAATTTTAATTCCTAGGACCGAAAATAATTGAGGAATTTGGGGTATCCGTAAGTTTGGGGTCACCCAACTGGAGTCCGTTGACTGATTGTCATTCTGTCTTCTCTGTCTTTCTGGGGGCTCATCACTGTCACTAGGAGGACGACGTTATAAGAAAGTGTTCCCCATCTTCAAGGCGGTGTCTGTGTCGGAACACAGGATGGCATAGCCCTCCTCCACCGAATACATTCTTTCAGCCATACTAAGAATAGGAGGTTAAAAAACAGCGCTTGAAATGTCAGCGCTGGGGAATGTTCACACACCTTTACCGAGATCTACGAGTGTGTGTGTATATCTGTATATATATCCTACCTAACCTACTGCTTGTATATCTATATGGTATATAAAACCTACAGTACTAATATCTATATATTTTTTATATTTTACATTTTTTTGTACAACAGCGCTTGAAACGTCAGCGCAGGAAGGCGTTTCACACAGGTATAAAACGTACCTAACCTTCTACACACACACATATATATATATATATATATATATATATATATATATTTTATATATATATATATATTTTATATATATATTTTATATATATATATATTTATATATATATATATATATATATATATATATATATATCTATCCTACAATACTAATATATATTTATTTTTTATGTTTTACTATTATTAACAGCGCAGGAAGTGTTTTCACACGTGTAGGTCTAGGTGCGTGTTTATATGTATATATTATATATCTACCTAACCCAGCTCACCTAAAAAAATAAAATTATATATACACACACACACACACACATATATACATACAACTTTGCAGCACCACAGAAATCAGCAATGGAGTGCCAGCGGCTGTAGGGTCGATCCAATGTCCCAATACTTGATACAAAAAAAAAAAAGAAAAGTCCACGGCACGTCCAGTGACTAGTGTCTTATTTACACCAACGAGACGTTTCGGTCCGCACAATGGAGCCTGCTTGAAAAAGGTTCCATTGTGCGGACCAAAACATCGCGTTGGTGTAAATAAAAGACACTAGTCACTGGAAGTGCCGTGGACTTTTTCCTTAAATTATATATATATATATATATATATATATATATATATATATATATATATATACACACACACACACACACTATATTCTAACTATATATATTTTTTATTTATTAGTTTCAATATTTATATTTTTAGTTATTTTTTATTCACAGGTCACTCAGCACTAGGGAAGGGGTATGGGTGTCTGATGGGGTTAACTGCAGCTGAGGGGGAAGGGCAGACACAGCTCCCCAAACATCAGGGAGCACAAAGGAAGGGCTATGAGTGTGAGAGGGACTGAAGGGGTTAACTTTGCAGCTGAGGAGAAGGGAGGGCTAATCCACAGCTTCTTTCTCCTTAGCATTTGAGAGAATCTCCTCAGCACTGAAGACAGAATGACAAGCAGCTCCGATCTCCTCAGCGCTGCAAAGGGGGGTTGAGTACACTAAGGGGGAAGGTCAGGCTCCAGCTCCGATCTCCTTAGCAATTAGGAGTATACCACTGAGGGTTTATAGCATACACTTCAATCTCCTCAGCACTGTCACAGTAATGACAAAAGTGAGGAGATCGGAGTCGAAATAGGCGCCTTTAGCTGTGATTGACCAATCACAGCGATCATCAGACGAGGACAGCTGTGATTGTCTCTGTCATAGGTGTTGTGACCAATCAGCTGTCTGTGACAGCTGTGGCCACTGTCCTGTCACTGTGTGTTTACTCACAGTGACAGTTTAACTGCAGGACGAGAATGCTCGTCCTAGTGCCTGAAGTACCTGCAAGTTAGGACGATCATTCTCATCCAAGGTCCTGAATGTGTTAATCAAAATATCTTGCACCATGACAAAACAACTGAGGTGTTGCAGGTTCAAGATGATGTCCACAGACCTATCCTTCTGAGGGACCAGGTAAAAATTGGTGTAGAATGGCTGAAATTTTGCTCCAGAAGATCTGGGATGATTGTGTTGAAAAAAAAAAAGGCAGAAGTCCTGGAGGGACAACAGAAACAAATGGTCTGTATATATGGAAAACTGATTTAGGAGCCTGAGGAGAATAATTTGCAGGACCAAGCATCTGAGATGTGTCAGAAACAAAAGTTCCAAAAATTAAAGAGCCTGCTGTTTTTTCAAGCAGGTCTAAGTAGGTGCTTATCTTCATGCGGATTTGGCACTGTTAGACAGTTTTAGGTGGTTGAGGACTTGGGTGAGGCTTGAAACTGGATTTATTTATTTTTTTCGTTTTGATAAGCCATTTTCCCTGTTGGGGCCAGAAAAGCTGAAGGAGGGGACTGTCAATCCAGTTTTTTTTTTTACATGGCCTGCTGCAAAATAAGTCCTGTAAGTGAGGTTTAGTTGGTAGCCATGACAAAGGGGCTCATTGAATAGACAACTAAAAATGCCAACTATGGAATGCGAGACCTTAGTAAAGGTCACCCAGATACGAAGGGGAAGATTTATCAAATTGGTGTAAATGAAAACTGGCTTAGTTGCCAATAGCAACCAATCAGATTACACCTTTCATTTACAAAGAATGAAAGGTGAAATCTGATTGGTGGCTATTAGCAACTGTCACTGACTTTCCCGCGACAGGTGGCAGGAGATCGGCAACAAGTGGTTTGATCTGACGTGCTTTCCTTTTGGATCAAATGACGTCTGTGTTGTTTCTGGTGCTTGCCACACCTTCTTTCCCCAGGTGTGGCTATTAGGGTCATTTAACCTTCTCTATTTATAGTTGATTCTCGCACAATGCTGTGCGGTTTATAGCTTCTGGACCTTTGGATAGATTGTGGTTGGATCTTGGCTGAGTTCCTGGTGCTTCCATTGCTCCTTTGAAGTGAGGTTTTTCCTTTCCCTTTAGTTTTTTGTTTGGGTTCTGTGTGTTGCATTTCCCTATTGTTTCTATTAGACCTGAAAGAGACTCCTTCCTGTTCGTCCTTCCTTTTGGAGGAACAGGTAGTCTCGTCCCTGCCATTAGTATCAGGGTCCTATAATAGGGCTTGATAGGACTCTAGGTATTCCTCAACTACCTTTGGGGTCTGTTTATACTGGTAGTAAAGCGTGACAGCAACTAAGCATTAGCCTTTCCATAAATTTTGACAAATCTCCCCTAAAGATTGCATCAAGTCTGCTCCAGCAAATACTGATGGCATTCTCAGAGCCAGACAGGCTCTACAGATGGATTCAGACTAAATTGGAGTTTACCGTTGCACCTTACAGAAGCAAAAAGACAGTTGGCTGCTTTAACTTGGGCAGGATGTCTTTCCTCTAGATTCTAAAATATCAATAAGCAGTGGATTACACAGTATAGCAAAAAGAGTATATTCAATAACAATTGCTCCACCTAATATGGCTCCCTAATATTTTCTATACATGTACCAGTATACAACTGGTACAACTGGACTAAATGCTATAAGGAGAATAAGGAGAGAAAAGAGGAACAGGCTGGTTCTACCAGAAAGATCTAAGATGTTCTGAACTGCAAAGCAATAGATGTGCATCACCCATCACAGCTTATTTTATCAACATTTCAGTGGGGTCTGTCTTTCCCCCATTCCCAACTAAAGAGTCAAGCATGTGCTGTGGGCCACAGTTGGAGGGTGTGAGAAAACTCACCAGTCCAGTCTAGTTGTGCACATATGTCCTAAAGAGAGAAAAATAGATTCATTTTTAAAACTGTCTATCATCAGTTATGACAAACCTTGAACAGAGAAGGCCAGATCAGCAACAGAATCATGATGCCAATGCAGAGAAGAATAAGTGTAGTCTTGCATATGGTTAAAATTTCTCCTATAAAAAGAAAACAAAAGTTAGGCATATTATCCACTATGTAGTCTGTTACCTCACCCCTAACACATGACATCAACTCAGGAAGAAATTAAATATAGCTATATGGGTTATTTTCTTTTTTTTTTTTTTTTTTTTAAAGCATGATTTGTTGAAAAAAAGTTACTAAATAGAAACCGATAACAAGGATTCAAATATATTGTCAAAATTAAAAAGTTGGTGCTCTCAGGCCTATTTCCCATTGCTCCGTAAAACCTAAACTCTATACCATTTACCAAGTTGTTTTGGTTTTTTTTCGCTGTAACACATGCCTTTGCTGTCTCACTTCAGCAAATGCATCCATCACAGGGATCAGCAACCTCTGGCACTCCAGCTGTTCTGAAACTACAACTCCCAGAATCCTCCTTTCACTTTATGGGAGTTGGAACAGCTGAGCAAGTGTGCATGCTGGGAGTTGTAGTTTCACAGCAGCTGGAGTGCCGAAGGTTGCTGACCCCTAATCTATCATGTAGACAAAGTTAATACAAGACACTTTGTACTGTGATTGACCATATGGTCTCCTTTGCTGGCTTGATTCATTTTCATTCACATTATACACTTCTAGTTTTTAGGGATTACACTAAAACAGAAGGGTAGCGAGGAAGCACTGAAAAACTATAAGGAAAAAAATAGAACATGTAAAAAACAAATACAAGCGGACAAACTAGAGACTAAGAGATTAATTGCCAAAGAGTAAACCTAACCCTAAAATTTTCTTCAATTATATAAATGTTAAAGTATAAATCTGAAGGTGTCAGCCCTTTAAAGAGTAATGAAGGGGGAGTTGCAGAGAGCGATGAGGAGAAAGCAAAGCTGTTAAATATTTTTTTCTCCAATGTATTCACTGAGGAAAATAAACTGTCAGATGAAATGCAGAATGTAAAAATAAATCCCCCATTAAGTGTCCTGTCTGACACAAGAAGTAGTACAACAGCAACTTAAAAAGATTAAAATAGACAAATCGCCAGGACCGGATGGCATACAACCCCGTATCCTTAGGGAATTAAGTAATGTCATAGCCAGACCCTTATTTCTATATACTGACAGGGAATGTCCCACAGGATTGGCGCATAGAAAATGTGGTGCCAATATTCAAAAAGGGTCCAAAAACAGAGCCCATAAACTATAGGCCGGTAAGTTTTACATCTGTTGTTGGGAAACTGTTTGAAGGTTTTCTGAGAGATGCTATCTTAGAGGATCTCAACAGAAATAAGCAAATAATACCATATCAGCATGGCTTCATGAGGGATCGGTCATGCCAAACGAATTTAATCAGTTTCCATGAGTAGGTAAGTTCTAGACTTGACAGCGGCGAATCAATGGATGTCGTATATCTGGACTTCTCCAAAGCATTTTGACACTGTACTACATAAAAGGTTAGTATATAAAATGAGGATGCTCGGACTGGGAGAAAATGTCTGTAAGTGGGTAAGTCACTGGCTGAGTGACAGAAAACAGAGGGTGGTTATTAACGGTACACACTCAGATTGGGTCACTGTCACTAGTGGGTTACCTCAGGGGTCAGTATTGGGCCCTATTCTCTTCAATATATTTATTAATGATCTTGTAGAAGGCTTGCACAGTAAAATATCAATTTTTGCAGATGACACTAAACTGTGTAAAGTAATTAACACTGAAGAGGACAATATACTGCTACAGAGGGATCTGGATAGATTGGAGGCTTGGGCAGAGAAATGGCAGATGAGGTTTAACACTGACAAATGTAAAGTTATGCACATGGGAAGGAATAATGCAAGTCACCCGTACATACTAAATGGTAAAACACTCGGTAACACTGACATGGAAAAGGATCTAGGAATTTTAATAAACAGCAAACTAAGCTGCAAAAACCAGTGTCAGGCAGCTGCCGCCAATAAGATAATGGGTTGCATCAAAAGGGGCATAGACGCCCGTGATGAGAACATAGTCCTACCACTTTACAAATCGCTAGTCAGACCACACATGGAGTACTGTGTACAGTTCTGGGCTCCTGTGAACAAGGCGTATATAGCAGAGCTGGAGAGGGTTCAGAGGAGGGCAACTAAAGTAATAACTGGAATGGGGCAACTACAGTACCCTGAAAGGTTATCAAAATTAGGGTTATTTACTTTAGAAAAAAGACGACTGAGGGGAGATCTAATAACTATGTATAAATATATCAGGGGTCAGTACAGAGATTTCTCCCATCATCTATTTATCCCCAGGACTGTCACTGACGAGGGGACATCCTCTGCGTCTGGAGGAAAGAAGGTTTGTACACAAACATAGAAGAGGATTCTTTACGGTAAGAGCAATTGGTGCTTCTCCACCTTTTCCTCACCCATGGGACTTTCCCCTTGTGGGGCCCTAAAATCTACAGAGCAGACAGCAAGATGCATTAGGTGCTCTACTTCAAAAATCTTTTGCTGCATTTGCATCTGTTCTAAGGTAAATATGATGGAAATGATATTGGGGACAACTGCGACGTGAACAATCACAAATTTTGTGGATTCTTCAAAAGCAGTCAGCATGCGACAGGTGCCTCCGATGAGTTTCCACTGCCTGACCTTGAAACAACACATGCTCACTGCTGAGGCGGTCTGGTGCATGACAAAATCATTCACGGATTTAGGCCTCTTTCACACTTGCTTTCTGAGGATCCGGCGGGCACTTCCGTCCCGCCGGATCCGTCAGAGCGCAAGTCGCCTGAAAGCATTTGAAGACTGATCAGGATCCTGATCAGTCTTTGAAATGCTTTCAGGTTACCATTGCAGCCAGGACGCTACTGAAGTCCTGGCTGCCATGGTACTCCGCAGCAGTGTACTCACCTGCGCTGCGGCCGCCGGGCGCTCCTTCATGACGTCACAGGTCCCCGCGGCACATAGATCAATGCGCCGCCCGGACCTGTGACGCCATAAAGGAGCGCCCGGAGGCCACAGCGCAGGTAAGTACACTGCTGCAGAGTACTTACCATGGCAGCCAGGACTTCAGTAGCGTCCTGGCTGCTATGGTAACCGATCAGATCCCCAGCTTACACTGAGGCCCCGATCAGAACTGCTGCTGCGCATGTGTAGACCTAAACGTCGGATTCGGCGATGCGCCGAAACGACGTTTAGCTTAACTCCGGATCCGGATTAATGCACTTCAATAGGCATTAATTCCGGATCCGGCATGTCTTCCGGATTTTTGGACGGAGACAAATCCGCAGCATGCTGCGGTTTTGTTAACGTCCAAAAAACGTTCACATACTTAACGGAAAACATCCTGATGCATCCTGAACGGATTTCTCTCCATTCAGAATGCATTAGGATAATCCTGATCAGCATCTTTCCATCCTAGAGCCCCGAGGACAGAACTCTAGGACAGAAAGCAAAAACGCAGATGTGAAAGGGGCCTTACACTACTTGTACCGATGCTCTAGCGTGTGCAAAGTGGAATTCCTTCAAGTTTGAACATTGCAGATTAAGTGGTGTAGACCAGTGTTTCCCAACCAGTGTGCCTCCAGCTGTTGCAAAACTACAACTCCCAGCATCCCCGGACAGCCTTTGGCTGTGCGGGCATGCTGGGAGTTGTAGTTCTGCAACAGCTGGAGGCACACTGGTTGGGAAACACTGGTGTAGACAGTCTCCTGGACATTATCAACACCTTGCTCCAGCTAGCGTACTTATAAAAAAAAAAAATAAAAAAAAATACGTACACAGTTGGCTTAATAGCTTAATCACGTGCGCCATGCAGAGAGGTGTTATTTCCACCAGGTTCACTGAGGCCACTGACCACCTTGCCTAGTGTACCCAGTATTATATTATTCCCAACAGCAATATAAGGATGAAAGAAAGGCAGGTAAAAGATTTCTGTCTACTGTCTCATGTGTAGTAAATTTCTTCCACTATAAACTGCTCATCGTTTGCTGCAGAGTGCTATTGTGAAGTTTTGACAAAAAAATAAAAAGTAAAAGTAATTTTTTTTTTGCAGGGAGCTGTTTGAGGTTCTGCAGCAACTGTATGCCAATCCCTGTATGCACTCAATGCTCTCAACCCCCAAAGCTTTCTCCAATGAAAGTATTCACTATTTCTATTCTGTCAGAGATCCTTTTCTATCCGATATTGAATACAACTACCCACCCTTATCAGCAGCTCAACAATATCACGACAGCAATATCTTCAGTACATGGGAAGATATCACAGTTAGAATACAGGATGAAGTGAATAAAGTTGTTGTTATTCCCGACTCGATAGCTTGGACTAAAGCTACATTCACACGACCGTATGTGTTTTGCAATCCGCAAATTGTGGATCCACAAAAAAAAACAGATGCCGTTCCGAATGGCATTAGGTTTTTTTGCAGATCCATTATAACAATGCCTATCGTATATAGGAATAGGATATTTTTATATTTTTTTTGTTGCGGGGTTACGGAACAGACATACAGATGCGGATAGCACACGGTGTGCTGTCCGCATTTTTTGTGGACCAATTGAAATAAATGGGTTCTCATTCAATTTGCAAAAAAAAAAAAAAAAAATACACGGAACGGACACGGAAACAAAATACGTTCGTGTGAGATCCGGCAGAGGATCTTAATACCGGAAAAAGACGTTTCCGTTTAGTCCTCATGCATTCCGAACGGAAAGAGATACGTTCAGGATGTATCATGATGTTTTCCGTTCCAGTAGCATTCCGTTTTGTGTCCGGCCATAAAAACTGAAAACAATGTAAGCCCATGGTGACGGATCCGTTTTTTTCCGTTCTGATTTCGTACAACCGCATCCTAACAGAACGGATGCAGCCTGATGTGCAAAATCAAAACGAATCCGCGTCATTCCAGTATTGAGATCTTCTGCCGCATCTCAATACTGGAATTAATGAACACTAATAGTGTGGAGACAGCACACCGAAGATGTCATATAACTGTGCCCAAAATATCGCAATAAATGTGACTTTGGACTCATACCACTGGTATAATAAATATTTAATTGAAGCTATATGCCATCATCGGTGTGCTGTCTCCATACTATTAGTGTTCGTGATTTACAGACATCTTGGGTGGAAAAAGTCGTGGGGACAAAGGGGACGTGCACCCACAAAAGCCATTAACTGACGTGTGCTGAGGTCTAACTGTGATTAGAAAATACTGGAATTAACAACGCAAGTGGTAAAGTAGCCTAAGATTTGAAATCGTGAATGGTGGATCATGTCTTATCTATACACAGAGGTGATATCGCCTTATCATTACAGGCAGGTTTAGAATGATATATAACTGCAGTAAAGTGATCTGTACAGACCAAGAAGTGTCGCCTATTATTAGGCTTAGTGGCCAGAGTGAAAACTGCAGGATTTTCTGGTTTTTAAATATAAATAAATATATAAATAATAAGATAATTTAAAAATATGCTAAACATAAACATGATATAACCCCTTAGTGACCGCCCATATGCCTTTTTACAGCAGTGAATACGGGGTCTTGGGCTGGGACGCCTTTTTTTCACGGCAGCCCAGTCTAAGCGCTGCACAGGTCCACCGTGCAACGTAGAGTGGGGGCTTACCTCTCACATGAGAGCCGTGCTACAGCTCTAAACAGCCAGGACCGGGAGTGCCGATCCAGGCTGTATAATCCTTACATGCCGCAGTCAATGATGCCCACCACATGTAAGTGGTGACAGGGGGAACAGACTCCCTCTGTCTTCCATCGGCACCATGCAAATGTGATCACGTGTGTACAGGCTGGCTGTGTAGGCCCCAAAACAGCCTTGAGTGTTCCCCAGGAGGATGCGCCCCTCTGGCGAAGCCTGCTGGTCAATGTTAGTATAGCACTGGCATTAAAATGCAATGCATTATAAGGTTAGTGCATTGTATTTTAGAAGCAATCAAAAGATTGCCTGTTAAAGTCCCCTTGTGGGATTATAAGGTGGTTAAAAAATAAAAAGGTAAAAAATAAATATTCTAATAAAATAAAAAAAAATATTCCCATTGAAAATAGCGCTGACTGCGACATAGAAGCAGTAAATGCGTCGGCATCGGTGTTTTCACACAGCATACATACAGCAGGAGCTCGACTAATGGGAACAGCCGGCCCCCTGGAGCTGATCGGGCGGGCGCAGCTTCTGCCCGATCAGTGCGCCGAATTATTACGGCGCTGGGTGGCAAGTCACGTCCCACTGCGCCGTACTATTACGGCGCTGGTTGGGGAGGGGTAAAACACCATAACGTGGCTTGTAAATGATGCAGCAGTCACGACATCTCCTTGCACGTCACTGTATCTGTGACACACACTTTGACATGCAGTGGTGCAGCACGTAACAGCTACAGTCAATCACAGTGATTAGCTACAGCAGTCATATGCCATATCCTGGAAACTGACCACTCCTAGAAATAGTGGTGGAGAGCAGCAGAGGGAACTCAGGAAAGGTGTTTTTTTTGTGTGCATTTATTTTAAGCTATTAACCACTTGCCGCCACGCTAACGCCGATGGGCGTCGGCTCTCTCAAGTCTCAGTCACGCCTATCGGCGTCATCTCGTGAGACCCGAGATTTCGCATGAACGCGCGTGCGTTCATGCGATCGTGACCGGGACAACTGAAATTACAGCCTGCCAGCGCTGATCATGCACTGGCAGGCTGTAGATGCGAAAAAAACGCATTTAAAACGCATATCAGACGCTGTTTTGTAAACAGCGTCTGATATGCCTGCTGTCTGCTCGTCCGGTGGTCCCTTTGTCTGGGGCCACCAGAGGAAGCATAAGTAAAGTGCACCAAATCACTACACACACACACCCCTCACCACTGATTAACCCCTGATCACCCATGTCACCTCCCCTGCCACTAATCACCCCCCTGTAACGCTCATTCAGATGTCCGTATGTGTTTTGCGGATCCATGGATCTGCGGTTACGCAAAATACGGAGACCGGCAATGTGCTTTTAGCATTTTGCGGATCCGCACATTGCCAGAACTATATAGATAATGTCTTTTCTTGTCCACAATTGCGGACAAGAACAGGACATGTTCTATATTTTTGTGGAAAGGAAGTGCAGACCCGGAAGCGCGGATCCGTAATTCCGGATCCGAGCGGGACAAAGTCTGTCCCCATAGAAATGAATGGGTCCGCAATTCCGTTCCGCAAACAGAATTGCGGACGTGTGAATGGGGCATAAGGGTCCTTTATCACCGCCAGTTAGTTAGCTACTTGTTAGGTAGTTAGCGCCCAGCCCACCGCCCCGCAGTCACTGATTTTGGCAGAGATTTTTTCATCCACATTGATCGATGCGAATGAAAAAATCTGCGCCGTTCATTTTTTTTTCTTTTTTCAGCCCAGAAGCTGAATGGAAAAAAAAAACTCATTACCCGTATGCTCAATATAAGGAGAATAGCATAAACTCCTAATGCTGGCCATACGTGTAATGATTGCAGAGACCCTCAAATACCAGGGCAGTACAAACACCCCACATGTGACCCCATTTTAGAAAGAAGACACCCCAAGGTATTCCGTGAGGGGTATGGTGAGTTCATGTAAAAATTTTATTTTTGTCACAAGTTAGTGGAATATGAGACTTTGTATAAAAAAAAAATTAAAAAAATATCAATTTCCGCTAACTTGTGCCAAAAATTTATTTTTTCTGTGAACTCGCCATGCCCCTCACGGAATACCTTGGGGTGTCTTCTTTCCAAAATGGGGTCACATGTGGGGTATTTATACTGCCCTGGCATTTTAGGGGTCCTAAAGCGTGAGAATCCAAATGTGTAAAAATGCCCTGTGAAATCCTAAAGGTACTCATGGGAATTAGGGCCCCTTTGCGCATCTTGGCTGCAAAAAAGTGTCACACATGTGGTATCGCCGTACTCAGGAGAAGTAGGGCAATAAGTTTTGGGGTGTATTTTTATAAATGCCCTTACTTTGTGTGAGAAATATCGCTGTAAACGACAACTTTTTAAATTTTTTTATACAAAGTTGTCAATTTACAGAGATATTTTTCTCACCCAACATGGGTATATGTAAAAATACACCCCAAAACACATTGCCCTACTTCTCCTGAGTACGGCGATACCACATGAGTGACACTTTTTGCAGCCTGAGTGCACACTAGCAGAAATGGAAACTTTATTATTATTTTTTTCCTCAGAAAGTGTCATTTTCCGCTAACTTGTGAAAAAATGAAATGATACATGAACTCACCATGCCCCTCCGCGAATACTTTGGGGTGTCTTCTTTCTAAAATGGTGTCATTTGGGGGTATTTATACTATCCTGGCATTCTAGCACCTGAAGAAACATGACAGGTGCTCAGAAAGTCAGAGCTGCTTCAAAATGCGGAAATTCACTTTTTTGCACCATAGTTTGTAAACGCTATAACTTTTACCCAAACCAATAAATATACACTTATTGGATTTTTTTTTAATCAAAGACATGTAGAACAATAAATTTTGCGAAAAATGTATATAGAAATGTAGTTTTAAAAAAAAAAAATTACAACAGAAAGTGAAAAATGTCATTTTTTTGCAAAAATGTTGTTACATTTTTATTATTAGCAAAAAAAGTAAAAGTGTCAGCAACAATGAAATACCACCAAATGAAAGCTCTATCAGTGAGAAGAAAAGGAGGTAAAATTCATTTGGGTGGTAAGTTGTATGACCGAGCAATAAACGGTGAAAGTAGTGTAGTGCGGATTTTTAAAAAAGGGCCTGGTCACTAGGGGGGTATAAACCTGTGGTCTTCAAGTGGTTAAAGAGGTTGTCTGAGATTTTAAATAATCTCAAACAAACCCTGTAAGGTCTCAGTTTATTTACAAGAATACTGAGAGTATAACCCCTCTGGCCTCCACTGCAGGCAGAGATGGTACTGGCTCCACCTAGTCCTTTGATGGGATAAGCATAGCAGAGAAAGAAAAAGAGAAAAAAAACTTGCAGTATAGTGGATTCTATGGTATATAACAGTGCATTTTCCATTTTATATACTATTCTTCATTCATGCATGTAGCAAAAATTGCAAACTAACCCAATAAATTGTCTGGAATTCCTTTCTCCCACATCTTCTTGTAAGAAAACAGGGTCTTTAAAAAAAAAAAAAAAAAAAAAAAAGGGGGACTGTGCAATGTATGGTTCCAGGATTACAACGACCATTTCCCACTGTAAGAACAGCTTTTTTGCCAAGTTAGTAGAACTTCTATGGTTCTACCTAATATCAGTGGATAGTGCTGGCCATCAAAAGGATAAGTAAAAACCCACCATCTTTTGGGAGTATAAAAGAGGTGACTAAACTGCAGTCATTTTGAGTAGAGCTATGATGTAGCGTACATAGACCAGATTTGGGATACCGGATGAAACAAAGTTACAGGAAAAAAAAACGAATTATGCTGACTGCCTATTCTATTATGTTTCCGCTGTAGGTCTTCTGTAAATACTCACCATAATCTAATTTTGCCATCTTTATGTCCGGTAGCGATGCAATCTTCGATATGATGACAGGTGACTACGGTGAATGAATTGTCCGCTCCCTTTTTGCTTGTAGAACTTAATGGGAACCTGACAAAAATTACACCGTCAACTAATTTTCAACTAAAAAAGGGTATACAATTAATAACAAACAAGTGTAGCATATTAACCATTAACCCTTTAATGACATTTGTTGATTATTAGTAAGCATAAGAAAAACAAAATTTGATATTGCTGAAATCGTATTGACGTGCACAATAACAGTAACTGATTTTTTGAGCACAGTAAAACAATTGCATTTTTCAACATACCCTATTTTTATCTCTATTTTTCAATAGATGATACAGTCACACGTGACATTGTAAATCAAATAATGCCATTCAAAATACAGCCTGCCCCACAAAAAAAACAAAAAAAAACAAAGGCCTTCATACAGATATCTGAATAGAAAATTAAGAAAGCTATGGCTTTTTGAAAGCGGGGAAGAAACGTCTTGCCACTTTACAGAGTTTGTCCCACAAAAACTATTCTACATTTTTCAAACCAGCAACTAAATATAAAATAGGTCATCAGTATTAGGGCCCATTCACACAGACGTATAAATGGGTGTGGACCCATTCATTTCAATGGAGCCACAAAAGATGCGGACAGCACACTGTGTGCTATCCGCAGTTCTGTTCCGCGGCCCTGTAAAAAATATAGAGCATGTCCTATTCAATAGGCATTTTCAATGAGAGTGTTGGCCATGCGCGGTCCATATCACGGGCCGGTATCAGTGTTTCACGGACCGGAAAACACATACAGCCCGTCTGAACGAGCCTTTAAAGTCATGGAAAAAAAAAAAACTTAACATAGTGACTTTTGCACATTCTCAGTTCCATCCTTCAATTGCCTCCAACTGGATTTATTGTTAAAAGCTGGGGAGAGTGCTGAACCAAAAGGGACACAACCCTTGAACTGTGATCGGGACAATGCTACAACTGTAAGAACATGGCTCTTGAGAAAGGACCAGTCCCCTGTGAGCTGCCAGCCTGAAGAGAATCTAGCAGAGCAATTACAGCAATGAATAGGGGGATCCGTATGAGGTACAGGGCTAGTTTTAGCTTTGTAAGAAAGGCATTGTCATGTACTATATGATGTCGGATTTTTATTTTTTATATCAGTCAACATATAACTCCTTTTAACAGCCTATGTGCACAGATCAGATCCCAATTAGAAAACAATTTAACAAGATGCTATAATAAAAGAATAATCTTACCTAAATATCTTTTTACTCTTGAAATAATAGACAAAGAGGCAAAGTCCTTTCACTGTAACAATATACTCTCCCTACAAAAAATGAAAAATTGTGAAAGTTGTTAAAATAATGTTAAAATAAACAATTTATATGCCTACAGCGTCGGAAAGTGGTCCTATTTTTCTTCAAACCGTCAAATAAATATTAAATGCATACATAGTGCATTACATAACTAGAAAACCCTGTCATACAATTAATAATTGCAAGAAATCTAGGAATTAGTCCTCAGCAAAGTTAAAAGCGCTCTAAATGCATATCCTGGAAACACAGAATTATGTGCAAGCTTACATGGGATTAAAGAAACATTTAAAAAGTAAAGCTGCTTTTTAAGTACTTGACTTTAAAGGGGTAGTCTTGAAAAAAAAAAAAAAAAAATTCACATGTGCCCGCAGCCTGCCTCCACTATGCTACCTGCTGCTCTAGCTCCCATGTGTCCATCTTCCGCCCTGTGGCTTGTTTATTTCCTTCCTGGAACAGGCATGATCATCTGCTCCTCTGCAACCTATGATTGGATGCAGCAATAACATGTCCACAGGGCACACATCACCACTGAAGCTAGTCATTGGCTTCAGGAAAGCATTAGACCATGCCCATTCTGGGGAGAAAGTAAACAACATTTTCCAGAAGACAGACACACAGGAGCCAGCACGCAAAACCGAAGCTGAAAGTAGTAGGTAAGTATGAATCTTTCCATAGAAGATGCAGGCACCTGTAAAAAATTACTTATTCCTGAACAACACCTTTAATACTGTCTTTCTGTTCAGTCCAGCAGTTCTGAGATGACTGCAGACATGCCCAGTTGTGAATCTCCTTCTCTGGTATTCACTACTGTGCGGCACAGTTTCAGGCATTGCAAGTAAAGGCCTTGGAGCAGGAAGGCCATAACATTATGCAAACCAAGAAGAAGCAGGTATTGCTAAGACGTGCAAATGATTTTCAAGCACCTAGCTCCAATCTGTGACATGTGGGAGGGGCATAAAAGTCAGACTTAAAGCAAAGTGGCCCTGACTTCCGTGCACTTGAGTACCTGCTGTAGGCACAGTACAGAAAAGAAGCTCACCAGCAGTTCTCCTCTGTACTGCACCAGGTACTGAAGTGCATGGCAAAGGTGCAATATTCAGGAGAAGTCAGTCAGGTGTGATGACGTTTAAACTCCCTGACCCTGTTAAAATGCAGGAGTGTTGCAGCAGCTGGACTGCCGAAAGTTGCTGATCCCTGAACTAGAGCCTCTAGAGGAAGCAACGAGAAATGGAAAATTTAGCAAAAATAAAATCTCCACATTTGGTATCTGCACCTGTAATGACCCACACAATTATCATATAATTTATCTTGCATGGTAACAAATAGCCAGAATAGCTCTTTTTTTGCTTATTCAGCACCAAAAAAATTAAAATTGAAAATTGATGAGTGTCATATACCTCGAAAAAAATAAAAATAAATACAAGTCTTCCTGCAGCTCCCACACAGCTCTATAGAAAGAAAAAGAATGTTATAGGTCTTCGGCTGTCGCAATGGACCTATAAAACTTTTTTCCCATCAAACTCAGTTTCAAGTCTTAAAGTGGTTTTCCACTTTAAAAACGAGCTATCGAAGTTATTCAACGAAGTCACGTGCGACTTTCGCAACTGACTTTCTTCGGCTCAAAGCCCATACATTCTAATACTGTACAGAGAGATCTTTGTACAGTATTCCAAAATTTTGAACAAACCGACTTCGGATGAAGCATATGAAGCTTGATTCACTCAACACTAGTAGCTATGGTTACAGAGCTGTGAGAGTGATCATTTTTTGTGGGGAGATCTGTACTTTCTATTGATACCATTTGGTGTGTGTACGACTCTCTCTGGTCAGTTTTTAGGGAAGTAAAGTAATGAAAAAAACTGCGATTTTTTTTAGCCTTCTTTTTTTCTGTTATAAAATAAACTTCTCCCGTAACAGTGAATAGCATATTTTAATAGCAAGGGCATTTTCACATGTGTTTTATATATATATATTTTATTTTTTATTTTTATTTTTTCAAAACTTTTTTTTTTTTTACTTTGTTAGGCCTCTTCCACACGAGTGTGTCCGGTTTGCCTGCGATTGCGTTCAGTTGTTCAGTTTTAATCGCGTGGGTGCAATGCGTTTTTCACGCGTGATAAAAAAAAACTGAAGGTTTACAAACAACATCTCCTAGCAACCATCAGTGAAAAACGCATCGCACCCGCACTTTCTTGCAGATGCAATGCGTTTTTCACGCAGCCCCATTAACTTCTATGAGGCCAGAGCTGTGTGAAAAACACAGAATATAGAACATGCTGCGATTTTCACGCAACACAGAAGTGATGCGTGAAAAAAATACGTTCATGTACAGAGACCCATTGAAATGAATGGGTCAGGTTTCAGTGCGGGTGCAATGCGTTCACGTCACACATTGCACCCGGAAAAGGGGTGCAAAAGGGGCCTTAGGTTCCAAGTTGGACCACAACTTGCAATCATCAGATTGCCATTTGTATAGAATAGTGATGAGCAAAGCAAGCTTTGGATGCTACATCCGCAGTCGCTTCGCTCAAAACTTCGGATTAATGCTGTACGGAGATCCCTCTTCATACAGCATTAAAATGTACGGCCTCCGATTAGGCAAAATTAGTTATTCGTGAAGTAGAGCGAGGCTTCGGTGAATAACTTCGATACTTGATTTTTATCACTTTAAAACTTGGAACTGAACTGCTTCGGTTCCGATTGGTACCTCTGAACCGAAGCAGAGTTCGGTTCAAGTTCCAAAGTGGTTTTCTACTTTAAAAATCAAGTACCGAAGTTATTCAACAAAGTCTTGCGCGATTTCGTGAATAACTAACTTCGCCTCATTACAGGCCGTACATTTTAATGCTGTATGTGTTAATCCGAAGTTTTGAACGACTTAAGATGTTGCATACGGAGCTCACTTCGATTATTCTATACTATTCATGAGCGAATTTCCTCTATTCTATATAAAAATCGCTATATTACAGTTCAGTGCTGCCACCTGCTGGCCTGAACTGTAATATTACAAGTAATGAGTCTGGACGCTTAGTACAGGCTGAGGCTCTCTACTGTAAAGGAATGTCTTCCACCGAGACAGGGAAGGAGTTCTTTACCCAGAAGCGCATCTTTAACCACAGCATGTGAGGGGTTAAAATGTCAGCAGTCAGCATTACCACCAATCACAGGCATTATCTTCGGGTGTCTACTGTATAAAACAGCAAGTACCCAGCGACCATTGCTCTGATCTGGAGCAGGCGCCGTCTTTAAAGTCCCGACATCTGCTGTACATGTACAGCGGATGTGGTGAAGGGGTAACCATGATTTTTCCGTTTCCAAAACTGCACTGAAAGAAAAAAAAAAACTGGGAAGCAGCAGTCAGTTTGCAAATTCTTCTGCTAGGGATAGTGGCATAGTTAAGACTTTGTTTCTGAATGTTCTCCAGCCTTAGAAATGACTTATGTACTGTCTAGGCTGTGTGACTATTACATTAATAATTGATAATCCAGCAACTGATCCCAACTGGACCCACTTATGCAGAAATAAATGCATTTTAGGCTGCTTTCACAAGCTCAGTTCAGGGCTCCAATCACACAATTTCTCGAAAATAGAGAGAAAAGTCCTGCATGCAGGACTTTTCTCTGCAAAAAAAAAAAAAAAGTTCTCCTGTAGGGAAACCCAACAGAACCCATCATAGTCAACAAGTGAAGAAAGAAAGGTCCAGCTTCCGTTGCAAAAATCGTGAAGAACTTTATTCACATGGTCCGGTACAGGTTAAAAGCAGACAGGTACTCGTCTACGCGTTTCGGATCCGCATATAACGATCCTTATTCATGACATGGAGTACAACATGTTTGGGCAGTCATTAAATAGAGCTCAAGTGCTAGTACAGCAGGTGAAACTCATTATGGTAGAGCCCAACCTCCAAAGGTTTAACACTATGATGACAAGATAGGATAAAATATAGTAAAACCAAGTTACATAAAATAGGACATGAAAAAAAATCAATATTGGAGGATCAAGTCATGTTTTCGATTCAACCCAAACGGGACACGTTTTCATACGGAAAATCCAAAAGGACTCTCTGTTAAACAACTTCTTTCTGTGATCACCTCCCCTCAAAGGGGGAGTGACTCTTTCGATGCCTTGTACCACAAAGCTGCCAGTGTCACCCCAGTGAACAGCTGCAAAGTGTAGACTGGCGGCAGATACATTTCTCTCCCGTGGATGTGGCACATCAGATAAATGTCTACATATTCGCGTTTTCAAACCATTGCTAGTACAGCCAACATATTGAAGGTGGCATGTGGAGCACGTAATGCAATAGACAACATACGAGGTGTTGCAGTTGATATACTGCTTAACCGCAAGAACCTCATCAGTGGCAGTAAAACGCACTTGATTGCCCATGTGAAAATAGGCACAACAGGTGCAAACTTTTTGGTCGCATTTATAAGTGCCCACGTGTCTCAGCCATCATAGTCAATGGTTTCTGTTAAGCTCAGTTATTGGGTCAGGTTTGCTTCAGTTATGTGTCGAATCCTGAACTTCCGTTATTTTCGTTCTTCTGCTCCTATAACAGAGCAGAACAACGGAAATAAGTCAAGATGTGAAAGCAGCCTTACTATATAAAATAACTTTACATATTTGCACTTAAACACTTATGTTAAAAAGGTGTTATTTCATGTATGAAGAGTCAGTAGTACAAAGAGTTAATGAAATAGAAACCAGTTCCAAGCAGCTCTCTGCACTGAGCTAGGACATGGGACACCTGACTGCACTGGTATGGGCACTAGAAATCAAATCTCAACAAATAAAAGTTTTACTGCAAATGTTCTTTGCACTTGTTACAACAGAATTACGTACAAAGATTACACATCTTCAGTTTAGTAGGGTATCACACAAATTACAGTAATGTCTTGAACACTTACATTTCTTCCAACAGCTGTAGACTTTGGTGACTGACAGACGTCTGAAAATAGTATTGTCATTTCTTTTGCTTCACATTCTTGTTCTGTGACCTTTGGTAACTTGACAGACATCAACTGAAATTTTTCTAAAAAGAATAGTTAATATATGATTACAAATTATTTACATTAGAACTATAGACCAAAGCATTTTAGAATAAAAGCTCAAGTATTATAAGTATTGATTGCAGGAGAGGTAGGGCTTGCTTTGAGAAGGTCTGACTATTTAAACCCTTAGGCCCCTTTCACACGGGTGTGATTTCCGCGCGGGTGCAACGCGTGAGATGGACGCATTGCACCCGCACTAAATCCTGACCCTTTCATTTCAATGGGTCTGTGTACATGAGCGTTTTTTTTCACGCATCACTTCTGCGTTGCGTGAAAATCGCAGCATGTTCTATATTCTGAGTTTTTCACGCAAGGCAGTTCCCTCAGAAATGAATGGGGCTGCGGGAAAAACGCAGTGCATCCGGATGCACTGCGTTGCGTTATAAACGCAAGTAACTAAGCAACAGTGAATGGATTTAAGACAGGAAGTTCAGTTTCTCAGTGGCTGGCTTCAGGCTGTGTAGTGAGAAACTTGTGTTTTGAGAATCTCCTGCCCTCGCGGAACGATTTCAAGCATGTCCAAACACTACAAACCTATGGATGTTGAGAGGCTCATTGGCCTAGTGCAGGAGAGGCCCTGCATTTGGGACAACCGTTTGGGGGGGGGGAGTACCAGGACCACTCTATTAAGGACGCCGCATGGTTGCAAATAGCCCAGGAGGTCTTTTCCGCAAAATGGGAGCAAAGTAAAGGCCAAAGTCGACAGAGGTTGGGTAAGTGGCCAATCTAAACGTGTGATCTATGCTGTCCTCCCTAGCATAGCACATGTCATACGCTGTCCTTCCTAGCATAGCACATGTCATACACTGTCCTCCCTAGCATAGCACATGTCATACGCTGTCCTCCCTAGCATAGCACATGTCATACACTGTCCTCCCTAGCATAGCACATGTCATACCATGTCCTGTAGTATTGTGTTGTTCGGTAAATGTTCCTTTCTTGTATGTTTTTTACAAAGTTGATGAAGTAAAGAACCGCTGGCGGAGCTGCCGGGACCAATCCCGGAAGGAGCTAATTCAAAGCCGCAGTGGTTCGGCCACTCACAGGAAAAGGCCCTATATGTATCGAGAACAGCTCATGTTTCTGCGTCCGACCATCAATCAGCGTCCGTAAGTTATTATTAAACAATGACCACTACATGTTTATCTATACACACTGTATGTTGACTATGTTGGTAATGTAGTATTTTACATTGCGTACATTAGAGATGTCATATTTGGTGATAACAACAAAGCCGGATCCTCCTTTTTTATTCCAAAGTAGGTGAACAGCATTCCCAAGGGTAATGCGATAATTTGCTATGACCAGATATGCCACTTCTAATTTATCTTATGTTTCTACATGACCACATATGTAAGTCATGTGATCAGTGCAGGGGGCGTGGCTCAGCACGGGATCAAATCCCCCTGCACTGATCACATGACGTCACCCCAGGTCCTTCGGCTGTTCAACAGTTCGGGTTGGTGGAAGCCGCCCCTTATGGATTCCATATGCGGCGATAGTCCGCGGTAGTGGAATCCATAACGGGATGCGCGAGTTACCACAACCCGAACGCCGAACTTTTTTTTAAAGTTCGCTCATCTCTAATCGTGACTAATTTAATTACAACAGTGTGTTCATATATATTTTTTTTAATATCGTTAGAACGGAGGACAACCTTGAAGAGGAAGGTGATGAGTGTGCACCACAGCACTCAAGCACCTGTGAGGACGACACTACATCAGGGCCACCTGCAGTAAGTGTGGAGACATCCACATCACCAGCCACGCATGGTGCTACCTCTGGACAGGGTCCCCCCCCCCACACACTTTGTCCATAAGCAGCAGACCCAGAAGAAGCCCCATGCAGGAGGACCATTTGGACTATTTTGCTAAAAGTCTGGTGCATCATTTGAGGAGTGTGCCACCACACCTTTTGCTGCGAACTGAGGGAGCTATTGGCATTGTTGTGGATGCTGCCATTCCTCCTCATGATCCGTCCGACGACTTTTTGGCGTGGAAAATTGGCGAACATATGGGCATGTCTGGGCCCCAGCCAATTTCCCACGTTCCACAGGGACCGCCACAATACCCTACAAGTAGGGATCAATATGGGCCACAAAGTAGGCCATACAGGCAACCAAATGGCGAACCTACATATGGCCATCCTGGCCCCTCCGCCTCCCAAGCTGCTACATCCCAGCACTCTATCCCTCCTTCCCAAAGCACTTACCATGGGTCGCAATTTCAGGCTGCGCCAGGTTCACCCAGCCGTTATCTTAATTTATAATTTGTGATGTGTTTTTTTTGTTTGCCATTTTTTATTTTAGGGTAAACATGATTTAGGGTTGCTCTATATTACACTTTGTTTGAGGCAAGGTAACAAAAAATAGAAATTCTGAAAATTTATCTCCATTTGCCAATTCTTGTGGAACACCTAAAGGGTTAAAGTTTGTAAAATCAGTTTTGAATACCTTGAGGGGTGTAGTTTCTTAGATGTATAGTCACTTTTTTGGAGTTTTTACACTAGGGGTGCATCAGGGAGGCTTCAAATGGGACATGGTGTCAAAAAACCAGTCCAGCAAAATATGCCTTCCAAAAACCATATGGCGTTCTTTTCCTTCTGAGCCCTGCCGTTTGGCCATACAGTAGTTTACGACCACATATGGGGTGTTTCTGCAAAGTACAGAATCATGGCAATAAATATGGAGTTTTGTCTGGCTGTTAACCCTTGCTTTATTACTGGAAAAATTGATTAAAATGGAAAATTAAAAAAAAAAAATAGCTGTTTTCGGACCGTTTTTTATTTTTTGTTATTTACATAGTTGATCTGACAGGTTAGATCGCATGCTATTTCTATAGAGCAGGTTGTTACGGACACGACAATACAAAATATGACTACTTTTGGGGGGTTTTGTTTCAGTTTTACATAATAAAGCATTTTTGAAAAATGGGGGGCTCATTTTTTGCGGGATGAGATGGCATTTTGATTGGCACCATCTTGGGGTGCATATGACATTTTGGTTGCTTGCTATTACACTTTTTGTGATGTAAGGTGACAAAAATGGCTTTTGACAACGTATTTATAGTATTTTTCTTTTGCTGTGTTCACCTGAGTGGTTAGGTCATGTGTTAGTTTTATAGAGCAGGCTGTTACAGACGCGGCAATACAAAATATGTATACTTTTTATTCATTTATTACGTTTTTCACAATAATATTTTTGAAACCAAAAACAATAAAAATCATGTTTTAATGTCTCCATAGTCAGAGCCTTTTTTTTATTTTTGGGGACGATTGTCCTATGTGGGGTATCATTTTTTGCGGGATGAGATGGCGGTTCGATTGGGAGGCATACGCCATTTTGATCGCTTGGCATTACACTTTTTGTGATGTAAAGTGACAAAAAGTTGCTTTACACCTTTTTGTGTTTTTTTTATGGTGTTCATGTGAGGGGTTAGGTCATGTGATATTTTTAAAGAGCAGGTTTTTATGGACGCGGCAATACATAATGTGTAGTGTAGTTTTATTTTTATATTCAGTGATGTGTTTTTTTTTCTTCCTTTTTTTACATTTTTTTTACCCAGACCCACTTGGTTCTTGAAGATCCAGTGGGTCTGATGTCAGTATAATACAGTACAGTACACTATAGAGTGTACTATACTGTATTTTCACTTTTACACTTAGTCTGATCAGACTTCTGAAAGCGTCCTGCTGCCATGGAAACCATCACCCGCTGCCAGATCAGCCCCTCGGCATTGTCCCAGAGTGCCTGCCGAATGATTTCGGCAGGCACTCTGTTCCGATCACCCAGCACTGCACGGCGGTGATCGAAAGTACACAGGATGTACATGTACGTCCTGTGTCCTTAACCCCTTAAGGACACAGGGCGTACCCATACGTCCTAAATTAAATCCCGTATAAAAAAAAAATTTTTTAAAATTGCTAGAAACATGGTTCCTGCTGCGATCGTGCAACAGGAACCATGTTCATATGCTAAAGGAAAAAGTCTGATCGGACTAAGTTTCAAGTAAAAAATACAGTACATTATATAATGTACTGTACTGTATTATACAGACACCAGATCCACTGGACCTTCAAGAACCAAGTGGGTCTTGGTCCAAAAAAAAAGGTAAAAAAAATGAAAAAAAAAGGTAAAAACAAAAAAACACATTTATCACTAATAA
This sequence comes from Bufotes viridis, assembly GCA_033119425.1. Taxonomy (NCBI): domain Eukaryota; kingdom Metazoa; phylum Chordata; class Amphibia; order Anura; family Bufonidae; genus Bufotes; species Bufotes viridis. Next base: position 67,492,938 of record CM065595.1, read on the forward strand.
AAAAAAAAAAACACACTACACATGTTATATATCACCGCGTCCGTAAAGACCTGATCTATAAAATGGGTTTGTTACTTGAACGTCAAAAAAAAAAAAAAAAAAAAAACTGATAAAATTGAAATTTTGCCCACCTCACTTCCCAAAAAAGTTAGTAAAAGTGATCAAACAAGTTGTATCTACACCCAAATGGTACTAATCAGTCACCTCGTCCCGCAAAAAATGATACCTAAGAAAATCGCCCAAAAAATAAAAAAAATTATGGCTCTCAGGCTATGCAGACACTAAAACATGATTTTTTTTTTGTAACCTAACATCACAAAAAGTGTGACAGCAAGCGATCAAAAAGTCATATGCACCCCAAAATAGTGCCATTAAAACAGTCATCTCATCCCGCAAAAAATGAGCCCCTACCAAAGACAATTGGACAAAAACAAAAAAAAACTGACTCTCAAACTATGGAGATACTAAAATAGTTTTTTGTTTGTTTAACAAAGGATATTATAGTGTAAAACAAATTAAATAAATTAAAAAGAGTAGACATATTAGATATTGCCACATTCGTAAGAATCTGCTCTATAAAAATAACACATGACCTAACCCCTCAGATGAACACAGTCACAAAAATAAAATAAATACGGTCCAAAAACAGCTATTTTTTCCAAATTTACCATTTTAATCATTTTTTCCAGTAACAAAGCAAGGGTTAACAGTCAAACAAAACTATATTTATTGCCCTGATTCTGTAGTTTACAGAAACACCCCATATGTGGTTGTAAACTGCTTTATGGACAAATGGCAGGGCACAGAAGGAAAGGAACGCCATATGGTTTTTGGAAGGCAGATTTTGAAGGACTGGTTTTTTGACACTGTCACATTTGAAGCTCCTCTGATGCACCCCTAGAGTAGAAACTCCATAAAAGTGACCCCATATAAGAAACTACACCCCTCAAGGTATTCAAAACTGATTTTACAAACTTTATTAACCCTTTAGGTGTTCCTCAAGAGTTTATGGCAAATGGAGATGAAATTTCAGAATTTCTATTTTTTATTACCTTGTCTCACAAAAATGTATTATAGAGCAACCAAAAATCATACGTACCCTAAAAATGCTATGTACACCTTTGCAGGCAAATTTTTTTTTTTTTTACAATTGCATTTACTTATTTTGGGCTAAAAATAATTTTTTCAATTGGTCTTTATTAAAAATATTGAGCCGATCTGTTACAAATGTTTGTTTTTCTAGCTGTGTAACTGGTACTTTCACTTTGTGTGTTGTCTAATAAACCTCATCTCTAAAATGTCAAACAACACACAGATCTTTTGTTATACACACACCAACTATTTTTCTCACTGGATAGAAATTGGTCAGATAATCTGTTGGTGTAATACAGCCCTAAGAATTGAGCTATAATGAGTGTTTCTAAGGTCAGCTCAGCAGAAATAAGGAGCCCGTCAGGTGAGGTAGCGGACAGGCAGAGTTCAAAGTTCATTGTGAGTAGTGTAAAATTCCCCATGAGGTTTCTAAGGGTCTTAGTGGGTCTACTGGCCTCATGTTCTGTTAGTCATACATGCTGTAGACGGTTAGTAATGGTAAGAGGGACAGGGAGGTTTTAAAAGAAAATGGCTTTGGTGATTTTATGAAACAAAAACACCAAATATTTATATAAGTGTATAAAGGCCCTACATGAATATTTATCAAGTCTGACTGCAACATAGGTGTAGATTCTCACATAGCACATATTTCTATAGCACATCCACATCTAAAACATTTGGATTTTGCATCAGATTATTTGCAAATGCAGTTTGAACATGATATGTTCGATTACAAACATAATTAGGTTTATGAATAGGGAGATGGGTCCAAACACCTTAAACTCCCAAATCAATATTAAAGAAAGAAAAAATATGTCCGCAAGTCTCAGTTCACACCACAAAATATGACTTTCAGCTCATCTGGCCTTGATACATCTGATCGAACTACAAAAGGATTTAGCCTTGGATTCAGTCTGGAAGTTCAAAAATATGGAAAAACAAGCTTCTAAATCAAAAAATGCAGCAAACAAAGAAAGAGGAGGTATGGTCACACACAGAAAGACTTACGCTGAGATTTATCAACTGGCTTAGCGTGGGTTCACATCATGATGTACATGTTAGAAAAAAAAGGATACAAAAAACGCAGCACACCAAGTTCTTGTACCCTGCACAGTCCGGTAAAAAAAACTTTTTTTTTTTTACACAATGGAACTCTCTGGTACAATATGCCAGGTTTGATAAATCTCCCAATTAGACTATGTACCAAGCTTTGATGTTAATGTCAGGATGTGAACCTACATCTGCCAAACATCAATTATTCACACTGGGTTCAGACCTGAGCGTTTTGAAGCCTAGCGTTTTTGGTGCGTTCAAGACTTGCATATAGGCGCGTTTTTTCAAGCGTTTTGGTAAATAGTGTAGGCGCGTTTGACGCGCGTTTATGTGATTGACTGCATAGTTGGCCAATGACCTATGATATAGTTTGGCCAATCTGAGTGCTTTAGAGGTGTGACATTCCATGGTGGCTGATTCAGCATGTTGCAAACTTTGTAAAACGCGCATCCATAGGCGCGTTTTACGCTGCACAAACGCCCGAACAACACGCCTATCGCGTTTCCCATTGAAGTATATTGGCACCAAACGCTCGAAAAAAGCCCGAATTAACGCGAACATACTTGCTTATGCGTCGGACGTTTATAGGCGCCTACGAACGCGCATAAAAACGCGCAAGTGTGAACCACCCTCATTGGAATGCATGGTTCCTTTACTGTTGTGCGTTTTTATGTGCGTTCAAAAGCGGCGTTTTACGCGAAAGTGTGAACTGAGTGTCAACCTTGGTTTAAAACTTTGCACCTACTAACAGTTTGATCTTTCCTCTGCCCTTTTCTATGCTTTCGTTACACTGTTTTACAGGAGAGCTGGGGCATAAGAAAAAAAAAAAAAAAAAAAAAGAAGATAATGCAAGTCTGCCACATGTACATCAAAAGAACACTTTTAAAGCCCATTTGCACTTTACAGAAAGGTTTATTAGGGGTGCACGACCTGCAGCCCACGGACCGCATGCGGCCCCCAGAGCCAAGGTTTGCGGCCCCCGTCCTTCTGGACAGAAACACAGCTGATCATGCGATCAGCTGTGTTTCTGCCCGCAGCACCACACGATGGAGCATTACAGCTCCTGCACTGTAGCAGGAGAAAAACGGGTCCCCAGCTGTCAGAGACAGCGGGGGAGCCGAGGAGAAGGCAGAAGCAGTGTATCAGCACTTCTGCCTTCTCCTCACACAAGTGAGCGGCGCGCTGTGCCAGGGGCAGAGGACTGCAGAGCCTAACCAGCTTTGCCCTGTACAAAACCCCCCTCAGCAGGCTGGTTTTCCCTGTAACTGGGGCTCCTTTGGATTCTCGAGTCACAGTGGAAATAGTTTTTTTTAAAAAAGTCTGTGTCCCCAAAGGTCTTTTATTTATCTTTGGGGACAAATTATGTAGCAAATATATATATATATATATATATATATATATATATATATATATATATATATATATATATATATATATATATATTAAAAGTAAAAAAATAAAAAAATGAAACAAAAATAAAAAAAATAAAAAAAAAGACTAAAAAGTGTGAAAAAAAAAGTGCCCCGCCCAAAAAAAAAAAAAAAAATTTGCAAAAATATGTGAATTACAAGTAAAAGAAAACTATATAAAAAGAAAAAAGTGCAAAATAAAATTGTTCACTGTCATTGTGGCAAAAATATTTTAAAAATAATAAAGTGATAAAAAAAATACAAAATAAATACAATACAAATAAAAAAGGGAAAAAAAAGAAAATGTGCAAAATAAAAAAAGTCTTTGTAGCAGAAAAACATATATATAAAAAATGAGAAACATAATAAAACGATCCAACACATATAGGGAACTAATTATAATAATTTGCATATTTAAATAATGAGCTATGGTTTGAATAAAAATGACTGTACAGTTTACCCCTAATAAAACTAAAATTTATATATATATATATATATATATATATATATATTTATTAAAAAGTCCTATGTTATGTAATAAAAAGCTTCAAAAGTTATTTTGGTAGTCCAAAAAATAAAAAAAGTTACAAGTGTCCACATCCAAGCCACATAAAACAAATGCAGCTCAGATGCGGACTAAAACAATGGCCGTGTGCGTGGGCCTTCAGGGAAAATACTTACTGGTTATTTCAAGGCACCTACAGTATGTATATCTGGGGGTGCAGGAGGCGGTAATAACCAGTAAGCACTGTCCTCTGCAGTGAAGTAAAGCACTCATCTGAATAGGAGGCAGGAAGGAAATGTCTCCACTTAAAAGGAGTTTCCTAGTTAAAATTATTTTTAACAAGTTCCTGCAACATAGTCCCTGAAACAGAAGTTTCCTACTTTCCTTCTCCGTGCTGCTCTTGCTGTCTCCATCTTCCTGTCTCAGAGCAGCTCTCCAAATGACTGACTTTAGCGGTGAAACGCTGCTTGTGGCCACATCACCACTGAAGCCAGTCATTGGCTGGAGAGGTACAAGTGACTATGCCCATAGCCAGCCAGATGTAAACAGCGCCGGAACCAGAAGATGGAGACAACGGGAGCGGCAGGGAGCAGGAAAGTGAATCTTCTGTTTCAGGCCCATGCTGCAGGAACGTGTTAAAAAAAAATTTTTACCACGAAATCTAAGCCCCTGTTACACGGCACGATATTTAGCACAATTACTGGGAACAATGCTCATAGGGACGCTCATTCCTGATATCTGGCCGGTATAATTGTGCCGCTGATCAGCCGATAAACAAGGAATCACTCGTTTGTTGGCCAATTTGCTTTTTTTTTTTTTTTGGGATAAAAAGATGTACAATTATCGTCAGCACATCTCACTGTGTAATCAGGAAAGTGCTACCAATAATCGATAGAAGTGAATGAGGGAGGAATGAGTATGGTAGCGATCATTCCTCCTAAGTCACTTTTTTTTTTGCGGTCCCTTGAATAGTGAGATGTGACAATGTGGGCCCAGACCAAAAAAAGGTTGTGCACCCCTGGTCTATACAGTATACACCAATAAAACAGTAATAAAAAAATAGGTACAGATTTACTCTTCCTATAGATGGCTCATACAGGCTGTCAAGATTTGCACTGAGTGGCTCAGGGTGGATGATAAATGCGGTTCATGGCTGGACATTTTTGTATAACTCGATACCAAGAGGTCACAATAACATCTGTACAAGCATCATAGACTTTTCCCCTACATTCAGTAGCACAGGGAACAGCACAGGAAGCACAGCAATGCTGCCTGTGCCTGAAATGACCAATAGCAAAGCATAATACAGTAAGGAGCTTTGCTATTGGTTAGTTTGGGCAGGTGCCGGAGCGATAGAGCGCCCTCCAGCAGGGTAATACGGCGGGAGCTGAAGATAGGAGAGGCCAGCTCCAGAGTCCCGATGTATAAGAAAAACAGGGGCAGCACCGCGCCGGCAAACATTGCGTGGAGCTAAAGAGGAATGGAGTGCTGGACAACTGCAGCAGAGCCCAGACATCCAGTCTTACAAGGTGAAAGTGCAGCAATGTATTGATATGTGTAATGTAGTGCAGTGTGTGATCTACACACTGCACCACATATATCTCACACTGATGTATGTAGTGCAGGGTATGTGATGTATGTGCTGCAGTGTGTAGTAAATGCACAGCAATAGCCAAGTAATAAAGTGCAGACTTGTACCACGTCTTCCCATCCTGCAAAGTGCACACAAAAATGGGATCCGTTCAGTTTCTGTTTGGGATCCTCTCTTTTTACCAGACAAAAAAAGTCTTGCATGTAAGGATTTTTTTGTCCAGTCTTAAAGGGATTCTGTCACCACTTTTAAGCCCTGTGAGCTAAACATATGCTCATGTCCAGGGTATCATTATGATTTCTAAGGTGGCCTTATAAAAGAGATCTGTGGCTTAATTTTGCTAAAAAAAAAAAAAAAACTGGTTTTACTAACCTGTCAATCATAGAATTAAGGTGCCAAGGGGAGGTCGGTGGATGCATGGTGCCCAGCCGCACCCATCGCTGTTCATACCCAGCGTTCACCCCATCCTACTACTACTCTGTGTCGCCTCTCCATCTCCCTCCCTCTCTTCCCACGAGTGCGCACAGGCTCAGCCTGATGCGCCCGTGCGGACTGCTTGGATCGGCTTCTTCTAGCGAAGTGCGCATGTGCCGACACATCGCTCGACCCTGGGATGACCTGAACACTGGCTGAGCCTGTGCGCACACGCGGGATCTCACAGCAGGAGGAGTGGGAGAGAGAGAGGCGACACAGAGGAGTAGTAGGCTGGGCTGAACTATGGGAAGGCGGCACTGGGCACGAACGGCGATGGGTGCGGCCTGGCACCATGCATCCACGGACCTCCCCTTGGGCACCTTAATTCTATGATTGACAGGTTAGTTAAACCTGTTTTTTTAGCAAAATTAAGCCACAGATCTCTTTTATAAGGCCACCTTAGAAATCATAATGATACCCTGGACATGAGCATATGTTTAGCTCACAGGGCTTAAAAGTGGTGACAGAATCCCTTTAACAAAATCTGTGATGGATGCTCTAAAAGCAGCCTCCAACGCAGATGTGAACAAGTGCAGGCTACGCATTATGTATTTAAAATGACTTCAACTTTCGTACTCCTTCATGGCTAAAAATACTCCTCAAAAATGGTAAGGGGAGAATTTTTACTCTTCCGGAAAAAATGTAACGCGACCTCTGTCTATACCAACTATTAGTTAGCTTACTTTGAAGAAGAATTTTACTACAGAATTGTGGCATATTTTTGACTCATCTTAGGGTACTTTCACAATTGCAACAGAGTGATCCGGCAAGCAGTTCAGTCACCGGAACGGTCTGCCAGATCCGGCAATCTGCATGCAAACGGAAAGCATTTGAAGACTGATCCGACTACGGATTAGTCTTACAAATGCATTGCAAGAACGGATCAGTCTTTCCGCTTGTTATGCGGCGAGACGGATCAGTTATATATTTTTTTCACATTTTTACCAGTCTGCGCATGAGCAGACCAGAAGGACAATTCCGGCATTGCAGTATTTGAATGCCGGATCTGGCACTAATACATTCCAATAAGAAAAAATGCCGGATCTGGCATTCCGGCAAGTGTTCCAGAATTTTGGACGGAGATAAAACCGCATCATGCTGCGGTATTATCTCCGTCCTGAAATGTCAAAAAGACTGAACTGAAGACATCCTGATGCATCCTGAATGGATTTCTCTTCATTCAGGATGCATGGGGATAAAACTGATCAGTTATTTTCCGTTATAGAGACCCTAGTACGGAACTCTATGCTGGAAAAGAAAAACGCAAGTGTGAAAGTACCCTTAGGCCCCGCATCTTCAAATTAAGTCTGGCTCCTTTTTGATCAAGTCAGAAGAAGTATAGAAACACTAGGTAAGACAAAATGAGCCAAAACTATCAAATTTTAGAGAGACATTAGTAAACCTGGGCTGTAGTGTTCAGGTGTACTTTGAATATAAATGTCAGCAAATACTTCCATATGTAAGTGTATTCCATACAGTTGCATATGTTGTTAAAGGGGTTGTCTCACTTCAGAAAGTTGCATTTATCATGTAGAGAAAGTTAATACAAGGCACTTACTAATGTATTGTTATTACCCATATTGCTGCCTTTGCTGGCTGGATTCATTTTTCTATCACATTATACACCGCTCATTTCCATTGTTACAGACCACCCTGCAATCCATTAGTGCTTACACACTATAGGAAAAAGCATCAGCCTCTCTGGTGGGACCATGGGAGCTCACATAGGCTAGTGCTTTTTCCTATATTGTGCAAGTATGACCACCACTGATGGATGGTGGTACGAGCAGTGAATAATGTGATAGAAAAATGAATGCAGCTAGCAAAGGAAGCAATATGGATAATAACAATACATTAGTAAGTCCCTTGTATTAACTTTCTCTACATGATAAATGCCACTTACTAAAGTGGAACAACCCTTTTAATTGTTTCTATATACAGTGGCATGTGAACTCTCCTTCTCCCAGGCTGTAGCACTGTCCAATCGCAGCGCAGAGCTCACAGCCTGGGAAGTTTTTTTTTTTCCTCCCAGGCTATGAGCTCTGCGCTGCGATTGGACAGAAGATTGGGAGAAGGAGACGCCCAGGACAAAAAAGGGCAGACTCCTCCCAGGAGAACCAAGTCACCGAAGATACCAGAGGACATAGCAGGAAAACGGAGCGGCGCCCATATCATGATACTTCGTTCATACTTTTTTTTTTTTTTTTTACATGAAAGGTCCTCTTTAAGTGTTTATAACCTCTTAACAGCTTAGAGATGGTTTATTAGATGACCTGCACAAAGTGAAAGTACCAGTCACAGAAAGAAAAACAGTTTACCCTTTGTGACAGCACTGCTCGAAAAAGGTCAATTGAAAATAGGATTTTTAGCTTAAAATGAGTAAAATGAAATCAAACAAATTGCCTACAAAAGGTGTAAATAGCCCTTAACCCTTCAGACAACGGAGGTTTTTTCATTTTAATTTTTCTTCCAATCTTACTTGAGCCATAAGTTTTTTTTATTTTTCCATTCACACAGATGTATGAGAGCTTAATTTTTGCGGGACAAGTTGTACTTTCTCGCATCATCCTGTAGCAAAGTAATCCAAAACGGATTAAGCCGCCACAGAGTCATAGCACGAGTTCGGGTAGGATCCAGACACAAAGCCACTCTGATGGGAGAATGGTCAGAAAGGCTTCTGGGCTGATATTCCACCACTTGGACATATTGCAATAGCTGCTGATTGCCAATACCCAAATCAATGCGGTAGGGTTGTTTCGGGTATCGAACTTTCGATACCCAATCGATACTTTTATGCCAGTATCTATTCGGTATCGGGATGTTCGTTTTTTCGATACTAGACCGCGCTACTGCGCAGTCTAGTATCTCCTGTTATGGGAGGACACGGCGTGTGCAGCGCTAAGCACATGCTGTGTTCCCTGAGGCCGTAGATAGTGGAGAAAGAGGGAGGTAGGGAATCCCTCCCTCCTATGACGCGGCCACCGGTGATTAGTGCGGGAGGAGGGACTAGGGCTGCACGATATGGGAATTTTGTGCGATTAGGGCCCTAAAAATTGCGATAACGATATGCGATATTTTAAGGGAATTGTGCTAGAGGTCTATCTGCTTGGATTTTCAAGGTAAAAGCACACACAGATGACTGATGATGTGAAATGTAGTTATGCTGAACTCAAGAACTGAAATGCGCAGTGTTTTTCAAAATAAAATACATATTTGCTTTAGTGCAAAAGTACAAAATACAAAACTTGCCATTTTCTTAATAGCGCTGCACAGAACAGATAAATAAAATAGATATAAGAACATGTGTTCATTAAAATAACGACTTTCCTCCAGCCCCTCCTCCCTCCCCGCACTGTAACTGATGTATCGCCGGCCGCGCTGTGCAGCATAGTGGCCGGAGATACAGTGTCACGTAGAAAGTCAACCATCGCTTTATAAGACACACTTTTGGGGGGAGTGTGTCTTATAGGGCGAAAAATACGGTAATATAATTGCACCATTTTTGGGTCGGCAAATTGCGATTGCGATATGGCGATTAATTGCGATTGCTTTCGCGATATATTGTGCAGGCCTAGGAGGGACATGGGAGAAGAGAACTGTCACCCTGATGGAGATCCATTAGGGTGAATAGGACAAGGGATGAAAAGATCCCAGGTCCTACCCTAAGAAATGGTAAATAAAAATGAAATACAAAGTAATAATAATAAAAATTAAAATAAAATAAAAAACACACACCGAAATATTAAGTATAAATCGCCGCCTTTTCCAATTTTACATCTAAAATATATAGATAAACATATAACATATTGCTATATCTAAAGTCTGACTCCAAACTGTTAAATAAATAAAAAAAAACTATGCGGTAAACGTCGTAACAGAAAAGTAAAAAAAAAAAAATGCACAATTCACAATACTTTTTTATGGTATCGATACCGAATCAAAATTTTGGTATTGAAACAACTCTACAATGCGGGAAAGGGAGCCATATGTGCTGGAGTGACAGGAAAATTGTCTCCTATCAGGATAGAGTGTCCCCCAAATATCGTACAGCTCTGATTCCAGCAGGACTTTGGCCATGGCAGTCGCCGCCGGTCTCCCGTGATCAGCTATATTTCGGTGCTTATCCAAGTTGTGATCTAGTACCATATTAAAATCGCCTATTATCAATGTAGGAATATTCGGTGATTCCGCCATAAACAACTGTACACGCTTCAGGACTTCTCCCTTATATGGGGGGGGCTCCATGCACTGAAACTGCACTCCTGAACTAGTACGCTTACCCCCCTTGCGTGGCTAGTATATACCGAATGATAGGCATGTCCCATCCACGCCCTTTTAAGAACCGATACCGTATCTTTGGTTAAGTGGGTCTCTGACAGGCAATAAATAGCCGGCCGGAAATGTTTCAGTGCATTAAGGACTGCACACCGCTTGAAAACCTCACCCAATCCCCTCACGTTCCATGCAATAATATTAACCCCCATCATGATATGTCATGCAAGAATGATACAAAGCAGTGTGGCTACCCCTGTGAACATTACAAGTAGATAAAGTACAGGCCTAGTGCGACTCCCCAAAACAGAAATAAACAACCATCTAACACCAACTTGATCCCCTGAATAACACGAGGTCATCAAAAACCGGGTCCAGAATATCCCAGTGGAGGTGCGGAGTCCATCCACTGTGCCGCTGGAGTATTAAAGATGTGGACCTTACCCTCCTCCACCACCCTCAGCCTCAAGGGGTAAAGCATAGAATATACGATCTGTTTCTCGCTCAACCTCCGTTTTACTTCCAGGAATTTTACTCGCCGCTTTTGCACTTCTGCCAAAAAATCCGGGAAAACGAGTACTCTCTTGCCATCAATCAGCAGATCTGCATGATCCCGTGCCTTTCTCAGGATAGTGTCTCCATCTTTATAGTGTAATAGCTTGAGCAAAAGTGGTCTAGGAGGACTACCCAGTGGAGGCGCTCTGAATGGCACCCTGTGAGCCCTTTCAATTGCAAACATGCGCGAAAGGGTATCCCTCCCAAACTTTTCAATCAGCCAGCGTTCCAGAAACAGAGCTGCATTGGTACCTTCTGACTTTTCCGGTACTCCAATTAATCTCAGGTTATTTCTTCGTAGCCCGTTTTCAAGGTCATTCTTTTTATGAAGTAGATCATTGACATCTTGTGTAACTGCCTCCAGGTCTTTACAAGTTGTACTTTCTAATTCCACCATTTAATATGGCATACAATGTAGTGGGGAAAAAAAATTCTAAATAGGGTGGAATTTAAAAAAAAAAAAAAAAAAAAAAAACACAATTCCTCCACTGTTTTACAGGTTTTGATCCCACGGCGTTCCCTTTGCGACAAAACTGACCCGAGCCCTTCATTCTTTGGGTCAGTACGATTACAATAATACCATATATGTATAGAGTTTTTTTTATGTCTAAGGCCTCTTTCACACTTGCGTTCTGAGGATCCGGCGGGCACTTCCGTCCCGCCGGATCCGTCAGAACGCAAGTGGCCGGAGAGTTTCCTGATCAGTCTTCAACATGCTTTCACTGTTACCATGGCAGCCAGGACGCTACTGGAGTCCTGGATGCCATGGTACTCAGCAGCGGTGTACTTACCTGCGCTGCGGCGGCCGGGCGCTCCTTAATGACGTCACAGGTCCGGGCGGTGCATAGATCAATGCGCCGCCCGGACCTGTGATGTCATAATGGAGCGCCCGGCGGCCGCAGCGCAGGTAAGTACACTGCTGCGTTGTACTTACCATGGCAGCCAGGACTCCAGTAGCGTCCTGGCTGCCATGGTAACCGATTGGAGCCCCAGCTTACACTGGGGCCCGATCGGAACGGCTGCTGCGCATGTGCAGCGCTAAACGTCGGATCCGGCGATGCGCCGAATCGACGTTTAGCTTAATGCCGGATCCGGAATAATGCTCTTCAATGGGCATTAATTCTGGATCCGGCACGTCTTCCGGCTTTTTGTACGGAGACAAATCCGCAGCATGCTGCGCTTTTGTCAACGTCCAAAAAAACGTTGACATACTGAATGGATGACATCCTGATGCATCCTGAACGGATTTCTCTCCATTCAGGATGCATTAGGATTATCCTGATCAGTTTCTTTCAGTCCTAGAACCCCGAAGACGGAACTCTAGGACGGAAAGAAACAACGCTAGTGTGAAAGAGCCCTAAATAGGGTAAAAATAAATGTAAACTTTGAAAACTTTTATATCACCGTGTTCTGACCCCCATAATGTTTTTATCGTTATATCGACTGAGCTGTGTGGTGGCTCATTTTTTGTGGGACAATCTGTGGTTTTTATTGATACCATTTTGGAGTGTGTGACTTTTTGATCACATTTTATTATATTTTTCTGAGTCTCTTACTCAAGCAATGAAAAAAAAGGCAAATTGGCCATTTTGACCCTTTTTTAAGTTATGCCACTCGCTGTATTGGAAAAATATTTTTATATTTTAATAGTACAGGCGTTTTCGGATGTGGTAATACCCATGATTTTTTGTTATTTATGTATTAAATTTTTATTCTACGGAAAGGTGGGCGACAAACTTATATTTTTTCAATGTTATATATTTTTTTTTAAATCATTTTTATTTACAAAACCAAAAAATTATAACAATACATAATTAAACAATCTCATCCTCCATTGTCATCCCTCCCCAACCCATCCAGACCAACCCTAGGCCCCCCCCCCCCCCCCAACGATGCGTTTCTATAATAAGAATAAAAATAATAATAGTAATAAAGGTGTACAATAGGTGGTGGTGGTGGGCGGGATTTAAGAGGAGAACTACCACTTCCACAGCCCCCATATCCTAGACCATTCTTCTTTAGAACGTCTCTGGTTAAATAAGACCCTCTCATATCTCAACCTTATTCACGAGGTATAACAACTCCTTGCAGTTTGGAGTATTCAATTTTATATATTTAACAGGGTTTTTTTTACTTTTTGTTATGATTTTGAAGCTCGTATTTGAGCCTACAAAATTTTAATTTCAATATATATATTTTTTTTATTCCAAACAATCATGGGTCTTTTAGAGCCATTATTTGAACAGAATTGCTAATTTGCCACAGCATCTAAAGGCTTTAATGACCGGTCATTAGCCGCGGGTTCCTGCTGTTGGAAAAAGCAGAGACCCTCTGGCTACGACACCCGCTGCAAGTGCGAGCGGGCCCCATGTCTGCACTTTGCTCCAGCGCTGTACATATTGTAGATGTTTAATGTGTCTGAGGTAAATCTTGTTCGCACACAACTTGGGGACACAATTGCATTTTAACCCCTTAGTGACATAACTTATTTTAGCCTTAAAGGGGTTGTCTCATCATGGACAATGGGGGGGCATATCGCTAGGATATGCCCCCATTGTTGTCTTATAGGTATGGGTCCCACCTCTGGGACCCGCACCTATATCGAGAACAGAGCCCCGCAAGGTAGTGGCTGGAGGACTCCGATCCGGCCACCACCAAGCCGGCTCCCCACAGAAGTGAATGGGAGCTTACCGCACATGCGTGGACTCCGCTCCCATTCATTTCTATGGGTCTGTCGGAAAAAGCAGAGCCAGCTCTTGGCTATTTTCGCCAGACCCATAGAAAATGAATGGAGGGCGGCTGCACATGCGCAGTGCGCCCTCCTTCACTTGCGGGGAATGCATGCACGGTACGCTCCCATTCACTTCTGTGGGGAGCCGGCTTTGTGGTCGCCGGATCGGAGTCCTCCAGCCACCACCTTTCGGGGCTCCGTTCTAGATATAGGTGTGGGTCCCAGAGGTGGGACGAGCACCTATAAGACAATGTGGGCATATCCTAGCAATATCCCCCCATTGTCCATGATGAGACAACCCCTTTAAGGAAAAGTAACATTTCGACCCTTGGTGTTCAAGCAGTCCTAACTTTTTCATTTTTTTCTTTTAATTAGTTTATTTTATGGGATTAATTGTATGTTTTTTAGGATCATGGTTGGGGTATATGTAGTGTATTAAATAATTATTTTTTATGTGGAATGAAAAAAACAGCAATTTTATTAACATTTTGTGGATTTTATTTACAGTATTAACTGTGTGGTAAAAATAACAGCTTTATAAGGCTACTTTCACACTGGCGTCTTGTGCGGATCCGTCATGTATCTGCACAGACGGATCCGCACTGATAATACATCCGCATGCATCCGTTCAGAACTCATCCATTTGTATTATCGTGAACATAGGCAAAACGGATCCGTCTTGAACACCATTGAAAGTCAATGGGGGATGGATCCGTTTTCTGTTGGTCATAAAAAAACGGATCTGTCCCCATTGACTTACATTGTATGTCAGGACGGATCCGTTTGGCGCAGTTCCATTAGACGGACACCAAATGGAGACTGAACGGAGCCAAACTGATGCATTCTGAACGGATCCTTATCCATTCAGAATGCATTGGGGCAAAACTGATCCGTTTTGGACCGCTGTTGAGAGCTCTGAAACGGATCTCACAAGCGGATCCAAAAACGCCAGTGTGAAAGTAGCCTTATATGGGTGAGTATAATGATGACAAATTTCTATATGTTTTGTATTATTTTTCCTTTGCTCCTGCAGGCTTTCAGCTCCCCAACTGCCCCCGTGCTCCTCCAGACTGAAGAGGGTGCGGCTGCTTTAGCTGCTCATTTAACTGGATAGGTAGAATTTAGAGATACGGGCTTTGTAGTGTTTCACATGGAAAGCTATCTGTTAGAAATCGGGATGCAGTGAATGCAGCTGAAAGCGAAAGTAAAAGCAGGTTTTACCACTTTTATTCCCGACTCGATTTCTAACACTGGGTTCAGACCTGAGCATTTTTTAAGACGCGCGTTTTACGCGCGTTTTTATGCGCGTTTTTGGCAATAGTAAACGCGCGTTTAACGCGCGTTCGTGACTCTGGAGACATTTTTTAATTGGTCTGGAGACCAATTAAAAAAGGGCATCTCTACACTTAACGCGCGTTAAACGCGCGTTCCCATTGAAGTCTATGGGAGGAAAAGCGCGACAAACGCCCAAAAAAACGCTCCTGAACGAGTTTAAGCATCGGGCGTTTTACAACGCGTTTTTACGCGCTGTAAAACGCTCAAGTGTGAACCACTCCCATAGGGATGCATTGGTTTTCATGTGTTGAGCGTTTTACAGCGCGTTTGAACGCGCTGTAAAACGCTCAGGTGTGAACCCAGGGTAACAGTGATATTTGCTTATGTTGTGCTTATGCTAACATCTTAGTGTTGTATGAAAGCCTGAAATTCCAGCTTTCAAACATGACTAGCTGCCACCAATCAGAAGATATAAGCAGATATGTTAGGTGGTTAAGGTCCAGTACAAGTGAGCAGGCAATAATGGGTAATAAACCAAATGCCTATTAATCAGCAAAAAGGCGAACTGCAATTTCACGTGCCCATACAGCTTCATTGTTTTTGGTCAGCAGATTTTTTTTTTTTTTTTTTACACAGATCAAGCTACTGCTGTTAAAGATCCAATCACCCAAATAAATGTTTTTTCATTCATTTGTGATCAGTGGCACCTTTACACAAGGCAATTAACAGGAACGATCATGAATAGAAATGATGAACCCTGCTAATTGCCCTGATTGTCCTTTAACCTGTGGACAGATTTGATAATAATGCCATTCACAACAGTAAGAATGCACTCACCTGAAGAGTCATTGTTCTGAGTAACAACATATACAGAGTCTTGTTTTGAAGTAGTATACAAGCCAAACATTTTAAACCCAATGACAAAAGTCTGAAAAACAAATATATGACATTAACAAAGATGGATTTGAGAAAAAAAGAAAATCAATTTAATCTACATGTATATCAGTTAGCTAAAGTACAAATTACCTTTATTAGAATTCCGTCAATGAAGTCCCATAACTTAATTGTGCCATCCAAGGAGCAAGAGTAGAGCTGTAAAATAAGAAGTATTTGCACCAAATATTATAGCTAGAAAGAGAATGTATGTCATGTAAAACTCTGAATAGATCACACTTTGTAACTTCTTGCTTCCAACTAAGTATACTTTTCTTACTGTGACCTGCTGTATAGAAAATCAGACTACAATTACCCATACAATGTGTGTATATGCACATACCAGTAGGGTTGGGCGATATCAAAAACATTGTCACGATAACCATATTAAGAAATGTATCGCGATAACGATATATATCACGATAAATGCCCATTTAGAAGAAAAAAACACTAGGAGACGTTCTACTGTATGGGGGCAGCCGCAAGGAGACGTTCTACTGTATGGGGGCAGCCGCAAGGAGACGTTCTACTGTATGGGGGCAGCCGCAAGGAGACGTTCTACTGTATGGGGGCAGCCGCAAGGAGACGTTCTACTGTATGGGGGCAGCCGCAAGGAGACGTTCTACTGTATGGGGGCAGCCGCAAGGAGACATTCTACTGTATGGGGGCAGCCGCAAGGAGACATTCTACTGTATGGGGGCAGCCGCAAGGAGACGTTCTACTGTATGGGGGCAGCCGCAAGGAGACGTTCTACTGTATGGGGGCAGCCACAAGGAGACGTTCTACTATATGGGGGCAGCCACAAGGAGACGTTATACTGTATGGGGAAGCCACAAGGAGACGTTATACTATATGGGGGCAGCCACAAGGAGACGTTATACTGTATGGGGAAGCCACAAGGAGACGTTATACTGTATGGGGGCCACAAGGAGACATTATACTGTATGGGGGACACAAGGAGACATTATACTGTATGGGGGACACAAGGAGACGTTATACTGTATGGGGGACACAAGGAGACGTTATACTGTATGGGGGACACAAGGAGACATTATACTGTATGGGGGACACAAGGAGACGTTATACTGTATGGGGGACACAAGGAGACGTTATACTGTATGGGGGACACAAGGAGACATTATACTGTATGGGGGCAGATGCAAGGAGACGTCATACTGTATGGGGGCAGATGCAAGGAGACGTTATACTGTATGAGGGCCACAAGGTGACATTATAACCCCTTTCCCATACAGTAATGTCTCCTTATTGCTCCAGTATAGGGGCCACAGGGAGACATTTTAGTGGGGGGCTTCTACTGCTGGGCCTCCTGACAGGTATATTCCCCATCACCATCTAGTGTGTAGAAAAGCCCTGTGCAGGGGCTACAGCTGGGGCCTAGGAGGAGAGGACCACTATCTTTTACCTGCTTCTCCCTCCTTGGACAGTGGCAGGCCAGGAACTGGAGAACTCCCTGAGAGAGACCTGCATGGCCTCCATCACTTGCTGCTGTCCCGGCACGTCCTGCCTTTGGTGGTAGGCGGGGCTAGGAGCCAGGAGGCAGCCACTGCGGGGACCAACACTTACTTTGTGCAGGCGCTACAGGGGAACGCACGCGCGTTCACAGGATCGCGTCGGGGAGAACTTTAACTACAGCCTGCCATCGCTGATCATGCGCTGGCAGGCTGTAGAAGTTAAAAAAAAATGGCACATCAGACGCGGTTTTGTTAACAGCGCCTGATATGCTTGCTGCTCGTTCCTTTGGTGGTTTCTTTTGCTTGGGACCACCAAAGGAAACTTTTGTAAGTGCACCAATCACCACACAGACCTCCCCATCCATCCCCCCCCCCGTCACTGATTAACCCCCGATTAACCCCTGATCACCCCATGTCACCCCCCTGATCACTCCTTGTCACTAATCACCCCCCTGTAAGGCTCATTCAGACGTCCGTATGTGTTTTGCGGATCCATGGATCCGCAAAACGCGGACACCGGCAATGTGCTTTCCACATTTTGCGGATGCGCACATTGCCAGAACTATATAGAAAATGCCTTTTCTTGTCCGCAATTGCGGACAAGAATAGGACATGCTCTATCTTTTGCGGAGCTGCGGCCGGATGTTTGGGGGCCGAAACCCGGAAGTACCTGCTACCTGGTCCTCTGGTGGTCCCATTTGCTGGGATCGACCACCAGAGGACCAGGTAGCTATGTAAAGTAGCACCACACTACACCCCCCCCCCCCCATCCCCGTCACTTATTGACCACTTGTTAACCCCTGATCACCCCATCTAGACTCCCTGATCACCCCCCTGTCACTGACTATTTTTTTTTCTGTGAACTTGCCATGCCCCTCACGGAATACATTGGGGTGTCTTCTTTACAAAATGGGGTCACATGTGGGGTATTTATACTGCCCTGGCATTTTAGGGGCCCCTAAAGCGTGAGAAGAAGTCTGGAATCCAAATGTGTAAAAATGCCCTGTGAAATCCTAAAAGGTACTCATTGGCATTTAGGCCCCTTTGCGCATCTTAGCTGCAAAAAAAGTGTCACACATGTGGTATCGCCGTACTCAGGAGAAGTAGGGCAATGAGTTTTGGGGTGTATTTTTACATATAACCATGCTGGGTGTGAGAAATTTCTTTGTAAACAACAACTTTTTAAATTTTTTTATACAAAGTTGTCAGTTCACAGAGATATTTCTCTCACCCAACATGGGTATATGTAAAAATACACCCCAAAACACATTGCCCTACTTCTCCTGAGTACGGCAATACCACATGAGTGGCACTTTTTTGCAGCCTGGGTGCGCAAAGGGGCCCAAATGCCAACGAGTACCTTTAACTTTTACATGGCTGCTCACAATTTAGCCCCGCCCAAAATGCCAGAACAGTAAACACACCCCACAAATGACCCCATTTCGGAAAGTAGACACCCCAAGGTATTCACTGAGGGGCATAGTGAGTCCGTAGGAGATTTTTAATTTTTTTTTGCCAGAAGTTAGCAGAAATGGAAACTGTATTTTTATTTTTTTCCTCAGAAAGTGTCATTTTCCGCTAACTTGTGAAAAAAAATGAAATCATACATGAACTCACCATGCGCCTCTGCGAAGACTTTGGGGTGTCTTCTTTCTAAAATGGTGTCATTTGGGGGGTATTTATACTTTCCTGGCATTCTAGCACCTGAAGAAACATGACAGGTGCTCAGAAAGTCAGAGCTGCTTCAAAATGCCGAAATTCACTTTTTTGCACCATAGTTTGTAAACGCTATAACTTTTACCCAAACCAATAAATATACACTTATTGGATTTTTTTTTTAATCAAAGACATGTAGAATAATACATTTTGCGAAAAATTTATATAGTAATGTAGTTTAAAAAAAAAAAAAAATTACAACAGAAAGTGAAAAATGTCAGCAGCAATGAAATACCACCAAATGAAAGCTGTATTAGTGAGAAGAAAAGGAGGTAAAATTCATTTGGGTGGTAAGTTGTATGACGGAGCAATAAACGGTGAAAGTAGTGTAGTGCAGAATTGTAAAAAGTGGCCTGGTCATTAAAGGGTTTCTGTCATCAGGTTTATACATTATAAGCTGTCTGACATTAGCACATAGCTAATGTCAGAGCAGCTTGATGTGTTTTTTTAAGTAAATCCGAGTTATATTTATGCTAAAAAAAAGTATTTTTATAATATGTAAATTAGCCTCTAGGAGCAGGGGGGCGTTGCCCTGCTCCTAGAGGCTCTGTGCGCCAACCTGCTGCCACGCCCCTTCTTTCCTTGATTGACAGTGCCGGGCAGCGATCCTTTGCTGCCTCCGGCACTGTCTCCTCTGCTCATCGCGCCTGCGCCGAATACAGAGCGGCGGCGCAGCCGTGGGATTTCGCAAGGAGACAGTGCCGGAGGCAGCAGAGATCGCTGCCCGGCACTGTCAATCAAGGAAAGAAGGGACGTGGCAGCAGGTTGGTGCACGGAGCCTCTAGGAGCAGGGCAACGCCCCCCCTGCTCCTAGAGGCTAATTTACATACTATAAAAATACGTTTTTTTAGCATAAATATAACTCGGATTTACATAAAAAAAACACATTATCAAGCTGCTCTGACATTAGCACATAGCTAATGTCAGACAGCTTATAATGTGTAAACCTGATGACAGAAACCCTTTAAGAGTGTTTAAGCTAGGGGGGCTGAAGTGGTTAAATAAGGTCTTAAAGACATTGGTGCCGCGTCCCGGTCTAGTGCAATCTGCAGGAATGCTGCAACCACTATTTTAGCAGATGGCACAGGCAGTAATGTGCCACCAGTGCGGGCGAGGAGGTTGCTGCCGTGCCATGGACTTCAATGCTCTGCCACGCTTCTTTATGCAGGGAGGTGGCCAGCTTGCGTTCCAGTCTTTGTGGCGTGAAATGACTATAAGTTTAGTCCTTGTTCACACCAGATGATTCTGTCCAGAACGCACTACATCACAGCCGGCTCATGCCTGGAGGGGGCGTGACGATCCATTGAAGTGAATGGCACGCCCTGCGATCTGTGGCTAACGCACTGTTATGGGGCGCTGTGGCTGACGCACACTGTTATGGGGGCACTGTGGCTGACGCACACTGTTATGGGGGGCACTGTGGCTGACGCACTGTTGTGGGGGGCACTGTGGCTGACGCACTGTTTGTTATAGGGGGGCACTGTTATGGGGGGCACTGTTATGGGGGCACTGTTGGGGGGGCACTGTTAGGGGGCACTGTTAGGGGGCACTGTTAGGGGGCACTGTTAGGGGGCACTGTTAGGGGGCACTGTTAGGGGGCACTGTTAGGGGGCACTGTTAGGGGGCACTGTTAGGGGGCACTGTTAGGGAGGGCACTGTTAGGGGGCACTGTTAGGGGGCACTGTTAGGGGGCACTGTTATGGGGGCACTGTTATGGGGGGCACTGTTATGGGGGGCACTGTTATGGGGGGCACTGTTATGGGGGGCACTGTTATGGGGGGGCACTGTTATGGGCAGGGCTGTGGAGTCGGTAGATAAATTGTCCGACTCCGACTCCTCAGATTTTGAAACTTCCGACTCCGACTCCTCTGTATTTAATATGCAAATACGAAGCTGTTCCACCAAGTTCTTCTAATCTTCTCTAGCACAGAGAGGTAGTTGAGCAGAAGCTGCTGCCTTCTCCTTTGTGTGCTGATCTTCTGCTGAAGATAAAGCAGTGGGAGGATCCCGGAAGGGGCAGGGGAAGGGGCATTTATTTTAAAACATGATTTTCCTAGTAGAATCCCATAGTCATGTTTTATAGCCTTAGCTGAATGATAGCAGTTTTTCAAATGGTTTACAGCTTCAGTCTTGAACTATTGACTATCCATTCCCTTCACTTATACAAGTGTCTCCAGTCCTTAATCAGTTATCAGTGAGAGGCGAGGATAACCATGGGTTCCCTGTAACAACAGACCACAAGACAATGGAAAGTGTAAGTATTGCCGCTCCTTAAAGGGACACTGACAGGCTGATTTTCCAGCTAAAGATATATATATACTGGTATTCATCAGAGAATTAGGAATAAAACTATACTAATGTTACCCCCAGTTAAGCTGTACTTGTGTTTAAAAAACATTTTAATCTGTATGCAAATTCACTATCTTTGTGCCCAATGGGGCAGCGTCTCCTGCGGCTTTGTGCCCAGCTGCGCCCGAAGTACAGCTTCCCAGCGCTGTTCCCCTCGTTATTATTCACTGCACTGGCCTTTTTTTTCAGGCTAGCCGAACGCTGAATTCCTGCGCAGGCGCACGTGTAGAGTGCTGGCAGCAGCCTCGTCTGGCTATGCTGAGGCTGTGCCAGCTTTCTCTCTTCCTCCTCGCTACCTAGTCCTGTCTAATGCTGCCAGTACTCTACATGTGCACCTGCCCCCTTGGGCACAAAGGTAGAGAGTTTGCATATTGATTAAAACGTTTTTAAACACAAGTAAACCTCAACTGGAGGTAACAGTCGTCTAGTTGTATTCCTAATCCTCTGATGAATACCAGCAGATATATCTTTAGCTGGTAAGTCAGCCTGTCAGTGTCCCTTTAACTGCATAGTAAAGCATATGAAAAGCATGCTTCTTCACGGTCACTTAACGTCTTTGTTTAGCGGTAACGTGACGCACTGCATGCATTGGCCTTTATTCTTACAGTAGAGAAGTAATTCATTATAACTTTATCTGAATTGGGACATTTAAACTTGCTTTTTTTTTATTCCAATTTAAATCTAGTAGGAGTCGGAGTCGGTCCATTTTTTGCCGACTCCGACTCCAGGTACCCAAAATTGCCTCCGACTCCACGGCACTGTTATGGGGGGGGGGATCTGTGGCTGACACTTATGGGGGATCTGTGGCTGACACTTATGGGGGATCTGTGGCTGACACTTATGGGGGATCTGTGGCTGACACTTATGGGGGATCTGTGGCTGACACTTATGGGGATCTGTGGCTGACACTTATGGGGATCTGTGGCTGACACTTATGGGGTATGTGTCAGCCACAGATCCCCCATAAGTGTCAGCCACAGATCCCCCATAACAGTGTCAGCCACAGATCCCCCATAACAGTGTCAGCCACAGACCCCCAACACTGGGGGGGGGCGCACTCGCAGCGGCCGGTGCAGTGTTACTCTGCAGTAATACACCGGCCCTGCAGCTCTTATCCAGTATTTATGTAATTAATCTCTTTAGAAGTAGCCCGACCTTAACTATTGTTGCGCAGGCTCCCCGGGCAGCTTGAGTTTAACATCTCTGTTCCTCCATGTGTCGTCTGCCCCTTCATTCATAAAGTGGGCGGAGCAGACAGGCGGAGCATGGAGGAACAGAGAGCTGCCTGGGGAGCCTGCGCAACAATAGTTATTAAGGTCGGGCTACTTCTAAAGAGATTAACTACATAAATACTGGATAAGAGCTGTGGGGCCGGTGCTAAATTCTCGGCAGAGCCCGCTACTTGCCCGCAGCAGGGCTAAGTTACTTAAACTACCTGCCCGGCACTACATGTCCCGGGCGCTGGGCAATAGGAATTCCACACCCCCATGGATGTTTTAGGAGCGGTCGGCACACGTGCGACCGCTCCTATGACGTCATTAAATACCGCAGTTATTAGGAAACTGTGATATCGCCATATCGCAGTTTCTTAATACCCCGGTATATCGCAGACACCGGTATATTGCCCAACCCTACATACCAGTATGTATATATATGTATGTATGACCAAATGTTGAAGCCCCGTTTTTAAAATATGACGTGTCACTTTATGTGGTAATAACTTTGGAAAGCTAACTTATTCCAAGCCATTCTGAGATTGTTTTCAGATGACATTTCATACCAGCCTTCACAACACTATGCTAGGCGGAGACTTCAGTCTAGTAGGGAACCCAGTGTCCTCACCGGCTCAAGTGGGCAGTGTAAAGCGCTGTTCTGGGAGGTTTTAGAGGCGGGTACCGGCCTCTAAAACAGCCTAGGGCAGCACTTTTCACATTTAAAGAGGCCCTGAGGTACCTCCCTAGGATGGAAACCACCAAAAAGTGACCCGAGTTTGGAAGCTACACCCCTGAAGGAATTGATTGAGGGGTGAAGTGAGCGCCTAGACAGAACAAGCATTTCATAGAATTTAGAAACACTAAAAAATTACATTTCTCCAGTAAAATAAGGCTTTATCCCCAAATTTTTCATTTTCACAAAGGATATCAGGAGAAAGCACACCCCACAATTTGTTGTGAATTTTTTCCTGAATAGAAAAATCGAGCGCTGCGTTTCGATAAAACAATTCTCTATTGATCTTTTTAAAAAGTGGCCAATAAAATTCAAATTCACATGGTACATGTTTGAGATGAACGCGTTTCGTCCTTCATCGTGGCATAAACTTAAAATGTGCAAACATACGGTATATTCCCTCATCTTTGTTCATTTTTTCCTGAATACAGGAACACATATATGTGATCATAAGCGGCTGTTTGGGGACATGGCGGGCAACATTTAGAAGGGAAGAACCAGCATCTGGATTTTCTAACATGGAATTTTTTTTAAGGGCCATAACTTTAATATTTTTGTTGAGTAGACTGTGTGAGGGCTTATTTTTAGCAACAAGCTGTAGTTTCTATTAGTACCATTTTGGGGTACACTTGACTTTTTTGATAGCTTTTAATTTTATTTTCTGGGAGGTGAAGTGGGCATGGGTCCTCCATGCAGTATATATGATATGACAACTTTATTCTGTGGGTCGATACAATTATCGCAATAACAAGTTTATAGATTTTTTATGTTTTACCACTTTTGAAAGTTAAATTTTGCATCGCCATATACTAATATTCATAACATTTTTATTTCTGCGGCAACATGGCCATCGTAGTTTTAACTGGTATCACTTTGGGATACAAACGACTGATAGCTTTTAATTCCATTTTTTGGGAGGGGAGGTGATAAAAACAGCATTTTTTTAACGGCATTCACCATGTGGGACACGTGGGTCTGATGGCTGTACGGTAGTGCAGTGTCATCTACTGCAATGTAGTGTAATGTCAGTTTTACACTGACATTCAGCCTGATAAGAGCCTTCCTTTGGCAGGCCTAATTACATGGCATGCCTGGAGGCCTATGTAAGGCTTTCGGCGGCCATGGCAACTATTTGGAGACTGCCATAAAAGCGTGGCGGCCCAATGGGGAAAAGAAGCTCCGGATCCCAATAGTTGCAATGGCAGCGGGAGGCCTTACAAAAGGCCTCTAGGCTTTCCATGTAATCAAGCCTGCCAAAGGCAGGCTCTTATTTTCCATTCATCTGTGCCCTTCTGCACAGTTAGGAGTCGAGGCTTTCTATCTGTCAATCGGGCGATGCGCTTTCCGGGGCAGTTACACTCTGGAGGCTCGTCTTCCTCCTCCCCGGACCCTGCCGCCTGCAGCCCTCTGGCCCCACCCATGGGTGGAGTTACATCTAGTAAATTTGCTGGTGATGGGTGCGCGCATCACAGCCATACCAGCGCTGGACGCTGCATCACACCACACGTGCTGCGGCTGCTGTACTTTGGTATTTTTTACTGCTGACAGTTTGCCAAAACTCCTTATGACACTTTAGTAGAAACACGTTGAGTGTACAATTTTGCGTTTATTCTGCAGCACCAAGAGTAGCAGCATCTTCAGTGGAACCAGATACAGAACTTCACTGGGGTCTCTTGTTTAGGGAACAAGCAATTAGTCTAGTGCAGGTGTGGCCAACCCGCGGCTCTTTGCCTCTTCAAGTGCGGCTCTAGCAGTGGGGCAGGGAAACAGTCAGACCAGCACTCTCCACCCCATGCTCAGATCTCCTTTCCTGATCGGGCACCATTGCTACTCTGCATCTCCAGCTCGCTCACCACTACGTCCTGATGCACACAGTGTCAGAACGTAGTAGGTGGAGACAGTGGCATACTAAGGCGGGGGGGTGGGGAGCGGTCCACCCAAGGTGCCGGCTTTCTGGGGGCACCAGAAGCAATGAGCTCTTCCATCAACACAGATGAAAGCGCTCATTGCTGGAGCGCAGGGAGCTGGATCCTGTCACTCACCACTCAGCTCACAGCGCTTCTCCCCTCCTTCAGGCTGGCGGCACACAGAATGGTGAAACAGGAAGACTTCTCCCCGCTCCACCATTCAGCCTGCACGTACTGACCGCGCTGCCGACCTGTGTGAGCGGAGCCTGCAGCCCAGAAATCTACGTAAGCCCCGCCCACACAGTGCTGCAGAGCGATCTGTGCCTGCAGGGAAGAGAGGTATGTGAGCTCCAGGAGCTGTGTTTTTTTTTTTATTTTTTTTATACAGAGGGGGCACAGAGGGCTTTATTACCGTGAAGGGGGCACAATGGGCATTACTACAATGAAGGGGGCACAATGGGCATTACTACAATGAAGGGGGCACAATGGGCATTACTACAATGAAGGGGGCACAATGGGCATTACTACAATGAAGGGCATCTGATCTGAGCATGGGGGGGAGAGATCTGATCTAAGAGTCTGATTTGTGTTGTCTGATCTGAGCATTGGGGGTCTTATCTTAGGTCATCTGAAAAATATTTTTTTTTCCTTATTTTTCTCCGCTAAAACCTAGGTGTATGTTATAGGGCGAAAAATACAGTGACTTGTGTGTAAATGTATAGCTTGTGGCTACTGGTAGTCAAACTTTTTTTTTCTGGCCCTTTGTTTCTATAAGGTTGGCCACCCCTGGTCTAGCGTATTCCACGAGAAGTTTCAGTATCCACTGACAGGTTACATTTTGCTTCTCCAGTTAATTTTTAGATACCAGGCATTGTAGCAATATAACTATCACTGTGTTCCACATTGATCTATTAGATTCTCCATCCCCCAGTCAGCTTCTCCACAGTCTTCCATAATGTGGATAGAAGCTCCCTTCTCCTTCTGACTGGGAGGTTTTAGATTTGAATCACTGCCTCAACAGGGTATCTCTGCATTTAGACTTTCACTAATAAACATCTATTATTTTGAGTTAACATATATAATATCAGTGAATCCTAAATAATTGCTAACCACAGAATATTAGATCATGTTTTAGTATTTTTTAGTCATTCCTCTACTAGAAATTTAGGAATATAGTGGCTAATAGGTGTTGCCATTTGGCGACTGGGTTTCTGCACACTGACAATGTTCAATGAGACCTGACAATTCCAGAATGTCTAAGGACGCAGCCCTTTGAGAAGCGAAATGGTAATTGTTGCCGGGACTGTCAGGGTTAGGAGCTGACAAACCCTATGGTCCCAACACATAGCCCATAAAAAAAACTAAATAAAAAAAAAAAAACACTTCAACTGTCCACAATTTCGATGTGCCAGTGCCACTGCCCCATTCCTGGCTGTTTCAAGGACCAAGAAGTGGCTTGGTAAATGGCCACATCTGATCGAATGGTACATGACTTCTGTTTTACATTACATTAAGGCCTCATGCACACGACCGTTGTTTGTTTCCACGTCTGTTCCGTTTTTTTCACGGATAGGATGCTTCCCCATTCATTTCAATAGGTCCATCAAAAATGCGGATGGTTGACCGTTTTTGTTCTGCATCCGTGGTCCGTGTTTACCTTCCGTCCAAAAAATAGAGCATGTCCTATTTTTTTCACGTTTGCGGACAAGGATAGGCATTATTACAATGGATCTTTCAAACACACGGATTCGTCAAAAAAAACGGTCCGTCATCAGTTTTTTTTGACGGACGCAAAATTTGCGGACGGAGCGGACGCGGAGGCAGGCAACGGTCGTGTGCATGTAGCCTAAAGGGAATGTCCAGGATCACAGTCGTAATCATTAGTAATCACCTTTAGGGTCCATTCACACGTCCATAGAATGGGTCCGTATCCGTTCCACCAATTCTGCGGAACGGGTGCGGACCCATTCATTCCCAATAGGGACAGAAATGATGTGGACAGCACGCATTGTGCTGTCCACATCCACATTTCCGGTCTGCGGCTGCCGAAAAAAATAGAACATGTCCCATTCTTGTCCGCAATAGTGGACAAGGATAGGCATTTCTATAAGGGTGCCGGCCCGATGTATTGCGGATCCGCAATACACTACGTACGTGTGAATGGACCCTTACATGTAGCTGTAAGCAGTCAGCTGCAGGCAGTGTTTTGGTGTCCGCCGCCAGAGCAGAATGGTGACTGAACGGAGACAAACTGATGCATTCTGAGCAGATCCTTTTCCATTCAGAATGCATTAGTGCAAAACTGCTCCGTTTTGGACTGCTTCTGAGAGCCCTGATCCGATCTCACAAACGGAAAGCCAAAAGGCTAGTGTGAAAGTAGCCTAAGACGTTAACATTTTTAAACAATATGTTAAACATAAAAACGTGATTTAAACAGTATTTTATTTTCCGAAAACATACCCTTTTGTTTGGGTTTACACACTGCATTCGTGATGCATATTTTGTCTCAGTTTTACAGCCTTAGGCCTCATGCACATGTGTTTTGCGGTCCGCAAATTGCAGTTCCACAAAAAAAAAAAAAAAAGGATGGCGTTCCGTATGGCATCTTTCTTTTTTGCGGTTCCATTGTAATAATGCCTATTCTTGTCCGCAAACTAGGAAAAAATAGGACGTGCTCTATTTTTTTTTCGGAAGGGAAAAACAGACATATGGAAACGAAATGCACACGGAGTACCTTCGTTTTTTTTGCGGACCCATTGAAATGAATGGTTCCGCATATGGTCCACAAAAAAACCAGGACAGACACTGAAGGAAAATACGTTCGTGTGCATGAGGCCTTAGTGCATTATTTCCATGGATTTCTGTAATCAAGCCAAAAATGCAATGATTTGCCCCAATGATGGAAAGCCACAGTAAAGAACACACCAGTCAGAAAACCATGGCACAAAACATGCAGCAGCCGTGACATGGGCGCAACGTGTAAACGCAACCTTATATTACAAACTGAAATACTACAGCCAGACTGGGAGGCTATCCCCATAGGCCATGCGACTCCTATCCACAGCATCCAATGACTGCATGATTTTGTGGTAAAATTATATGGTCACTGGCTGCCTTTGGTGGGTGTGACTTGGCCTTAGCCTTACTGAAATAACTACTGGTTTATTACCTTTAACCCCTTAGTGACCATCCATACTTGTTTTTACGGCGGTCACTAATGGGCCTTAGGCTGGGCCGCCGCGTTTTTACGGCGGCCCAGTCTAAGCGCTGCACGGCTCCCCCGTGCAGCGCGGAGCACAGACCCGGCTCTCACATGAGAGCCGGGGCCCTGCTCTAACAGCCCGAACCGGCAGGAGTGCCGATCCGGGCTGTTTAACACTTTACATGCCGGGCGCAATAGCGCCCGCTGCATGTAAAGTGGTAACAGAGGGAGCGGACTCCCTCTGTCTCCCATCAGCACCCCGTAAATGCGATTGCGGGGTGCTGATGTGCTGGGAAGCTTACCTAGCTTCCGATCAGGGCCCTGGGCCTGTCTTCCGGCATCTCCAGCAGACTGTGCCTCTCTGGCGCAGCCTGCTGGTCAAAGTTGGAATAGCATTGCTATTAAAATGTAATGCATTATAGACATAATGCATTACATTTTAAAAGCAATCAAAATACTGTATATTATAGTCCCCTTGTGGGACTATTAAGTAGTAAAAAAAATAGAAAAAAAATACACATTTATTAAATAAAAAAAATTCCATAAAATAAAAATATATGCTTTTTTTTCCATTGAAAATACGCTTTTCAATGAAAAAAATTGCAAAAAGAAAATATCCCCCATATGTTTGGTATTGCCGCGTCCGTAACAACCCGGACTACATAAATATTACATAAATTATCCCCTATAGTGAACGCCGTAAAAAATAAATAAAAAAAAAAAGACAGAATTTCTAATTTATTCTTAGTTTCCACGAAAAAAAACGATCAACAAGCGATCAAAAAGCGGCATTTATTCCAAATTGATACAAATGAAAAATACAAGTCTCCCCTCAAAAATAAAGCCCTCAATCAACTCTATAGAATAAAAAATAAAAAAGTTATGGGTCTTGGCAAGTGGCAATGCAAAATAATTTTTTGGGTTAATAAAAGGGGTTTTATTGCAAAAAAAAGTAGTAAAACGTAAAAAAAATTATAAGTATTTAGTATCACTGTAATCGTACTGACCCAGAGAATAAAGATATTATGTTATTTGTACCGAAAAATGAACGCCGTAAAACTTAGAATGTAAAAACGCAGTGGCAGTATTGCCATTTTTCCCCATCTCCCTCCCAGAAAGAGTTAATAAAAGTTAATCAGAAAGTTACATGTACCCCAAAAT
This sequence comes from Bufotes viridis, assembly GCA_033119425.1. Lineage (NCBI taxonomy): Eukaryota > Metazoa > Chordata > Amphibia > Anura > Bufonidae > Bufotes > Bufotes viridis. Next base: position 67,522,582 of record CM065595.1, read on the forward strand.
GGTGCCATTAAAAACTACATCTTGTCTTGTAAAAAACAAGCCCTCATAAAGCTATATAGAAAAAAAAAAAAAAAAAAAGTTATAGCTCTTGGAACGAGACCATGAAAAAAGGAAGTAAAACACTTAGTCATAAAGGCCCAAACAGGCTTGGTCACTAAGGGGTTAATTTCTTACCTGTAGATGATTATTTGGATGGAGTTCAATGCCAGTAACCAAATCACTGTGACTCCACAACGCATGAATGCATTCCTCTGTGACTGTGCTAAAAACTTTTATAGAGTCACCCGAGACACAAAGAAGGTACCTATTTAATGGGGGGGGAAAAAAAAGTCACTACAATAGAACACCCAAATACAAGTCAAACAGACCTTGTTTAAATCCAAATTGAAGGCTTCAGCATAGATTCCATCATATTTTCTGGAAGAAAATGACGGATACCATAATGAAACGAGACAGATCCCTTTATGAGGCCTGTTGGGCTTTATTTGTGTACATATAAAGTCTGAAGATGGAGTCTCTGATCATTTGGACACCATTGGGTCTGCCAAAATTATTTTGACATGTATAAATTGAAGACTTATTTGACACGTTTGGGCAAGACCTTGTCAATATTTGTCTGATGGAATGAACAAAGAAACTTTTCTGAAATGTTTGAGGAATACTTTGTCCATGTTATCTGATAATCATTAATAATAGCCGGACTTGGGGCAAAAAGTCCTGATTACATGACTGGTGAAGTCCATTTAAATAGAGATATTAAAATAAGCATATGAATTGTCCAGATCTCACCAACTCGGGTGCTGTAGTAAGTTTCCAGTAAGCCATGTGCAGTCAAAGCAGCCAGCTATACAATACAGGATCGTTCCTCCATTATTCCTCCTGGCCCATTTGTCTGCAAGTGCTGCAATGAAACACCACCGCAGATACCAGGTTTCTTCGTGGGAAGCAGGAAAGCCCTGTATATAGATTGGAAGCAGAAGACACGCACCCTAGGTAGGATCCGATATAAAAGTACTGACGAGATTAAAACTTGGTATTCAGCATATAAAAATCATGGTGTCCAACCGATTTCACCTTGCAGCTTTCTCAAGGACATTAGCAAAAAAACTCCCCTACTTGCATTTAAAAGGTTTAAAAGGTCTGAGGTTTGATATTCAAAAAACACACTTCGCCCACTTGCATTTAAATTCCAAAACAGTTCATTTAAAAAATAAAAATAAAAAATATGCAACAATCATATAAAACAATTTAAATCCAACTCCACATCTAGACCATTAGGAATCAATGTATCTAAAATTTTAGGAAAATGAATTTTTATAATACTCCCTCCTCTCCAGTCTGCCCCAGGCCCCTCCAGATTCGTGTTGTGTTTCTCAGCAAAATGTTCCTTTAGTCCCTTTTTAATATTTCTCACATGTTCTGCGAGTTGAGTTTTTAGTTTACGCGCAGTGCAGCCAACATACTAATCCCCACAGGGGCATTGTAATAAATATATGACATTTCTACAATCACGTTATTGTCTGATCTCAAAAATTATCTTTTCTTTAGAGATGAAATTAGAGGCAGACTTTATTTTCAATATTTTGCAGACAATACATTTGCAACATGGGCAGAAACTAGTTTGGATTGTTTTTTTTTTTTTTTGCTTTACTCATATGGCTGTGTACTAGCTTAAGCCTCTTGAGAAAGCTGACGGCGAAACGCTCGCCGGGGCACGTTCCTGGCGACACCACCGAGATATATTTCTGGTTGGTACATTTATAATGTTATCATTTTTGTGTGACTACCTTTAGAGTCTTTTTGTTTTCTTTATCTATTCAATCCCAGATTCTTACATTTTTTCACCTTGGGGATACATTTTTTATGCACATTTGTGTGTAACCTGGGTTTGATATAGAGAGCTTGGGATCTTATATTACGCTTGATCCCCAATTCAGTGCTATTCACATATTGTTACTTATTTGTTATATGTTCCATACCAGGTCCCATCAGTTGTACTTACCTTGATGGATGACACTATTTGTGGTGTATCGCATTGTGTGTATTGTTTTTACTTGATTTTAAACGTCTGTACCAATCGTGTTTTCCAATTTAAATAATAAAAATGTATTGTTTTTTGTACAACATTTTAGTTCATTTTTGACTCCAATATTATTAAATTGGGATATCATGTTATTTGATATTGAGTCTATTATTGACTGAGAATAATCTTGTTGGGTAAATCAATAATGATAATGGGCCTGCACATTTTGCTGAGAAACGCAACAAGAATCCGGAGGGCCCTAGGGCCTGGGGGATAGTGCAGTGTGAATTAGACTGGAGAGGAGGGGATATTATAGAAATATCTCAAAAAGAAACATTTTCCAAATAATTTTAATACATTGATTCCTAATGGTCTAGATGTGTAGTTGGATTTTAATTGTATATGATTGTTGTATATGTTTTTTAAAAATTAACTGTTTTGGATTTTAAATGCAAGGGGGAGGTGTGTTTTTTTACTAATGCCCTTGAGAAAGCTGCAAAGCGAAACCAGTCGGGCGCTATGAGTTTTATATGCTGAATACCAAGCTTTAATCTTATAAGAATTAGCATAGAGAAGGGGGGAACTCATATCTGGTGTTTTAGACGGAAAAAAAACATTTTTATTTAAAAATGGAACTAAGTATACATAATATTTAAAAGCATATATAAAAGACGCGTTTGTAAAAAATAATAAAGTTAAAAAATGATAAAACAAGCAATTTGTCCGTATCCATATTTGTGGCACACAAAGGGAATTAAGTGATGTCATAGCCAGACCTTTATTTCTGATATTTACAGACTTTATACTGACAGGGAATGTTCCAAAGGATTGGCGCATAGCAAATGTGGTGCCAATATTTAAAAGGGTTCTAAAACAGAGCCTGGAAATTATAGGCCGGTAAGTTTAACATCTGTTGTTGGTAAACTGTTTGAAGGGTTTCTAAGAGATGCTATTTTGGAGTATCTTAATTGCAACTGAGGGCAACAGCGCTCCGAAAACGTCACTGGGCTCGGCGCATGCCCAGTGACACTATTGAGGCTGTTGCCCTCAGTTGCCGTCAGATCGCACAGGCAATTGCCGGCACTGCGCCTGCGCGAGATGTATTCCGGGCAGAGAGCGAATGTAGCCGGGGGGCGGAGCCGTAGCCTTGCCTCTGGGACGAGATTTCAGCTGCTGGAGGCGTTCTTTAGATTCAAATTTAGGCGGTCTGGGCACATCAGGAGGGCGTTCCTGGGCTCTTTGGAAGAGAAAAAACGCCCCTCTGGGCTCCTTACAGACTAATTTACATAATGGATAAAGCGGTTTTTAAGAGAAAATACAAGACACACGGAAAAAAGAACTACAGACCCGGATATAAGGTACTTTATTGCCCTAGGCTAAAGAAAAAAAAAAAATTTGTGGATAGCCAGGTGATAGATTCCCTTTAAAGGGAACCTGTCAGCAAAAATATGTGATTACACTTACCGGTAATCGTTTTTCCTTGAGCCTATGACAGCACCCATGGATAGCATCCGCCCCTCTCCTCAGGACAGGAAACAGGAAGCACAGACTCTTTAAAAGGGAAGTACAACCCCCATCATGCCAGTCCTATTCCAAGAACTAAGGAAACAAAAAGTCTACACAAAAGATATAACATATCTAGAATACAAGAATACATCCATTTTTTTTTTTTTTTAAATATGAATAACCTGAGTATCATACTCCTTTTGTTATCAGAACCCATATATACATATCTCTTTTTTTTTTTTTTTTCGGGAGGGCATTAGGCGGGTGCTGTCATAGGCTCAAGGAAAAACGATTACCGGTAAGTGTAATCACATATTTCCCCCCTCGCCTATGACAGCACCCATGGATATCTAGGCGAGATTATCTAGGGTGGGACAACAGCTTGGAGGACCTTACGCCCAAACCCCAAACCTTCCTGGGACGGAAGCTGCAGTCTATAGTGTCTAAAGAAGGTATGTTGAGAACTCCAAGTAGCAGCTCTGCAAATCTGGTCAATGGTAGCTGAAGCCCTTTCTGCCCAGGATGTGGACACCGCCCTAGTTGAGTGTGCCCCAAACCCGGTAGGAGGAGGAATCCCTTTTGATGAATATGCAAGATTAATTGCTTGTTTAATATATCTAGCAATAGACTGAGAGGAAGCTGGGGAACCCTTTTTCTGCCCCTGAAAGGAAATTATAAGCTTAGAGGACGACCTCCAGTCCCGGGTGGCAGCAAGGTACTGAATTAAGCATCTCCTAACGTCAAGACAATGGAATTCCCTTTCCTTCTGATTCTTTGGAGAAGAGCAAAAGGAAGGCAGGACCACATCTTGTGAACGATGGAAGGAAGACGAAACCTTTGGAAGGAAGGAAGGGTCAGGAGACAAAATAACTCTATCATCTAAAATGTTAAGATATGGTTTTTCTATTGAGAAGGCCGAAATCTCACTCACTCTCCTAGCAGATGTAATGGCTAGTAAGAAAGCTAGTTTATAGGTTAAGATACTTATTTGTATAGCTTCAATAGGTTCAAAGGGATCACCAGTTAAGGCAGACAACACTAGATTTAAGTCCCAGGGAGGCACTCTAGACTTCTGGACTGGAGCAAGTTTTGAAACAGCAGTGACAAACCTCTTTATCCAGGGGTGGTCTGCTAGCTTATACTCAAAGAGAGCGCTCAAGGCTGAGATTTGGACCTTCAAGGTACTAGGCCTGAGTTTTTATTCCACCCTTCCTGGAGGAAACTAAGGACCATCGGGATCTCTGGGGGATCTAGGACATTAACAGGCTTATCTGCAAATCTAAGGAAGGCCCTCCAGATCCTTAAATAAATTTTAGACGTGACAGCCTTTCTACTAGCTAAAAGGGTATTTATTACATCTCCTGAAAGACCCCTCATTTCTAAGATCTGCCTTTCAACAGCCAGGCAGTTAGATGCAGGTTCTCTACCAGTGGATGGAGAACAGGACCCTGCGCTAGAAGGCCCGGGAAGACAGGAAGTACCCAGGGGTCTGCTACCGACATCTTCCTTAGCCAGGAAAACCAGACCCTCCTGGGCCAAAACGGGGCAATGGTAATTACTAGAGCCCTCTCTTCCCGAATCTTCTTTAGGACTCTCGGGAGTAATTTTATGGGAGGGAAGGCATATAGAAGGCCTACTTCCCATGATTGGGCCAATGCATCTACCGCTGTGGGTTGCTCCGACGGAGATAGGGAGAAGAACTTTCTCACTTTTCTGTTGTTTCTTGTGGCAAAGAGGTCCACCACCGGGAGACCCCATAGGGCTACAATGTCGTTGAAGATTCCCTGATCTAGGGACCATTCCCTTGTTGAATTCGATGTCTGCTCAAAAATCTGCAGTCATATTCTCTGTCCCTTTCAAGTGTACTGCCTTGATGGATGGCAGGAATCTCTCTGCAAGCCCAAAAATCTCTCTGGCTAGAGACATCAGATCCGGAGATCTGGTCCCCCTGACGATTGATGTGAGCCACTGCCGTCATGTTGTCTGAATAAATCAAGATGTTTCTGCCTTTTATGAGATGGAGACTCTCCCTCAAGGCCATGAGAATAGCTAGAAGCTCCTTGAAGTTGTGAGACTTGGAGATTATTTCCTGACTCCACTGCCCCTGCAGAAGGGCCGAATCTACGTGGGCCCCCAACCCCAAGGACTTGCATCCGTAGTCAGGGTTAGGAAATCCTTCCTTGACCAAGGGACCCCCTTCTGAAGGTTGGAAGGAACAGTCCACCATTCTAGATCCCTTAGTGTTTGTGGTGACAGGCAAAAGGGAGAATCTAGAGATTGGGGATCTCTGTCCCAAAATTCCAGGATCTGTAACTGTAGAGACCTTGAGTGGAAGTGAGCCCATTCCACCCCGGGATTGCGGCTGTCATCAAGCCCAGAACGGACATAGCCTCTCTTAAGGAGATGGAACAGCGAGTTATTATGTTCCGCACCCTGGAGATTAGAAGGGATACTTTCTGTAGAGGAAGGGAACATAACTGTTTCTGGGAGTCCAGGGATAGCCCCAGAAAGGTGCATAACTGACTTGGTATCAGACTGGACTTCTGGAGATTTAACTCCCAACCCAGTCTTTCTAGGACCTCCCTGAACCAAGAGATCTGACTGACTAATTGGTCTGGGTTCTGAGAGAGAAGGAGAAAGTCGTCCAAATAAGGGATGACAACCAAATCCTTCTCTCTCAGATGGGCCATCATTTCTGCCACTATCTTCGTGAATAGTCTGGGTGCCTGGGATAACCCAAACGGTAAGGCCTGAAATTGAACATGAAGGACTTTGTCTGGAAACTGAACCGCTACTCTCAAGAACCTTTGGTGACTTGGATGGATAGGTACATGATAATAAGCGTCCCTGAGATCCAGGGTTGCCATGTAGCAGTCTGGGAACAGATTTGGAATTACTGAACTGATGGTCTCCATGCGAAATTTCTCGTACACCAAAAATTTGTTGAGAATCTTCAGATTTATTATAGTACGGTAGGTGCCGTTCGGCTTTTTACCAGAAATAGCGTAGAGTAAAAGCCCCTCCCCTTTCCTGAACTGGAACTTCCCTCAGAACATTCTTTCTTAGTAAATCTGAAACTTCGAGAAGCAAAGCATCCAGCTTCTCTGGGCTGGAGCGAAAGTCCGTCACGGCAAACTTTTCTGGAGGAGTCCTCAGGAAGTTTAGAAGATATCCTTCTGATATGATTGAAAGAATCCAGGGGCTGTTTGAGATCTTCCGCCATTGTTCTATGAAGAGGGTGAGCCGGCCTCCTACCGGGAATCTGGCGTCATTGCTGAGGCTTCTTTGAGGCCTCTCCACCTGAAAAAAGAAACCCTTTACTCCTTTTAGTTGCATTGTTGGCCTGTCTGGGAGCCTCTCTTCTTTTGTAATTGAACCTGTTTGTCTGAGAACGGAAGGGTCTTTTTGGGGCTGCTGGCTTGTAGATGGGAAGCCCTTTTTTCTGTCTGAGGCCTTTTCTAGTAGATCGTCTAATGTGGGCCCAAAGAGGAATTCACCCTGACAGGGAATGGCACATAATTTTGCCTTTGAAACCGAATCCCTTTCCAATCTTTAAGCCAAATAGCCCTTCGGGCAGAATTGGAAAGGGCAGCGGCTCTAGCTGACAGCTTTAAAGAATCAACAGAAGCGTCTGCTAGAAAGTCAACAGCACTGTAGAGGGTAGGAAAGGAAGCCAGTAATTCCTCCCTAGGAGTCCCCTTCTTAATCTGTTCTTCTAATTCACTCATCCATACTTTAAGAGATCTGGCTACAGAGGTAGCAGCTATGGCGGGTCTAAATGAGCTGGCCGTAGCCACCCAATTTTTCTTCAAGTAGACCTCAGCCCTCCTGTCCATTGGGTCTTTAAGTATCCCTGAATCATCGAACGGAAGGGCTGATTTCTTAGAGATTTTTGCGACGGGGGCGTCCAGCTTTGGCGCCCTGTCCCAATCCGCTGTAGCCTTCTCTTCAAAGGGGTATTTCCGTTTAAGGGCTGAGGGTACAAAAATTTTTCTATCTGGCTTACTCCATTCATTTTTGATTACAGAGGTCACGTTTTCATGGACATCAAAGCATTTTACTTTCCTAAGACCCAGGCCTTCAAACATCGTATCCCTCATGGACTGTGGTTCGGACTGGTCCTCCAGACCCATGGTCGCCCTAACAATCTGGACTAGAGAATTAATGTTCTCTGACTGGAACAGAGGCTTCCCCGCCAATTGTTCCTCTTGTGAATGGTCTGAGGATGGTAGTTCTCCTTCCTCCTCTAACCTCGACAATAGCTCTTGATCACTTGAAAGGGGGATGGAGGGAGCAGCAGAAGAACTGGGCCGATTTTCAAGCAGGACATTCATGGATTCTTTAACCGACTCCTTAACCTCGTCCTTAATTATCTGTCTTAGGCTTGACAAGAGAGAAGGGGCCTCATCCTCCAATAATTTACCAACGCAAGCTTGGCAGGCAGGTTTTCCCCAACCGGACGGTAGCTTTCTTTTACAAATTGCGCAGCCCCTGTCCTTGGCTCTTGACCCCCTTCTCTCTTTGGCAGTCAAGGTACATAAGACAGAGCTCCTATCAGCATTAACATGCACAAGAGAAAAAATTGCAATTACTTACCGGTAATGCGTTTTCTTTGAACCTATGACAGCACCCATGGAGATACACCGCCCCCATCCAGGACAGGAAACAGTTCACCACACTGCTTTAAAAGGAGGGGTCATGTAGCAGCTCACCAGTACTAAACCAAGGACTAAGGAAAATAAGTGACAGAAAATATACCGAAAAATGTACATTTCTTTTTTTTTTTTTTTTTTTTTTTACACTATCCTTTTTCTCTCTCTGGGTTGGGAATTAGATGGGTGCTGTCATAGGTTCAAAGAAAACGCATTACCGGTAAGTAATTGCAATTTTTCTTCCTCACCTATGACAGCACCCATGGAGATATAGGCAAGATCCAATTAGGGCGGGACAACTGCCTGAAGAACCTTCTGGCCAAAACACAATCCCTCATTGGAGGGCAGTTGTAACTTATAATGTTTAAAAAAGGTATGAGGAGAACTCCAGGTAGCTGCCCCACAAATTTGCTCTATGGAGGCAGATGCCTCTCTGCCCAGGAAGTAGAAACGGATCTAGTCGAATGGGCACCAAAATTCAACGGGGGATCCAGGCCCTTACTTGAATAAGCTAACTGAATAGCTTGCTTAATCCATCGGGCAATGGTCTGAGAGGAGGCTGCCATCCCTCTCTGCCTCCCCTGAAAAGAGATAAAGAGCTTAGGAGACAATCTCCACGACTTAGTGGACTCAAGGTACATCAAAAGACATCTCCTAACATCAAGGCAATGGAAAAGAGACTCTTCCTCGTCTCTAGGGGAAGCAAAGAAGGACGGCAGAACTATCTCCTGAGAACGGTGAAAAGAAGAAGACACCTTCGGCAAAAAGAAGGATCGGGGGAAATAATAACCCTATCCTCCAAGATACATAAGTATGGTTCATTAATGGAAAGGGCTGCAATCTCCCCTACCCTCCTGGCAGAGGTAATAGCTAAGAGGAAGGCTAATTTCTGCGATAGTAACTTAATAGGAATCTCTTGAATGGGCTCAAAGGGAACAGAGGTAAGCGCTGAAAGAACCACATTGAGATCCCAGGGGGAAGTCTAGATTTGGAAACCGGAGCCATCTTAGAAATAGCTGTGACAAACCTCTTAATCCAAGGGTGATTGGCTAATCTAAACTCAAAAGAGCACTAAGCGCCGAAATCTGCACTTTAAGCGTACTAGGTCTGAGACCCTTCTCCCATCCTGCCTGTAAAAATCCAATATTAAGGCCATTGGAGGAGGTTCTAACACATCCACTGGAGAATTAACAAAATTGAAAAAGGTCCTCCAGGTACGAGTATAAATAGAGGAGGTAACCTTCTTGCGACTAGCCAGGAGAGTGGAAATAACCTCCTCCGATAGCCCCTTACGCCTTAAAACCTGCCTTTCAAAAGCCAGGCCGTCAAGTGTAAGTTCTCCACTTCCGGATGAACCACTGGGCCCTGTACCAAAAGGCCCGGAAACGCCGGTAGGACCCAGGGGAAGCTACTGACAGGCTCTGAAGCCAAGAGAACCATACCCTTCTCGGCCAAAAGGGAGCCACAAAAATCACTCGAGCCTTGTCCTCCCTTATCTTCCTCAGGACTCTCGGAATCAACTTCAGGGGGAAGGCATACAGAAGCCCCTCTCCCATGAGTGAGCCAGAGCATCCACCGCTGTCGGATGATCCTCTGGAGAAAGGGAGCAAAACTTCTCCACCTTTCTGTTGATCCGAGAGGCAAAAGATCTATTTCTGGAGTTCCCCATAGGTCTTCTATCATCCTGAAAATAACTGGATCTAGGGACCATTCCCCTGACGTAGACGGTGACGGCTCAGGAAGTCTGCAGTCAAGTTGTCCTTCCCCTTAGATGAACCGCAGAAATTGACAATAGAGAAGTCTCGGCTAGTAGAAAAATCTCCTGAGCTAGGGAAAAGAGTGTCAGGGATTTGGTTCCCCCTGCCTGTTTATATAGGCCACCGCGGTCATATTGTCTGAGTATATTCGTACATTTTTGTTTTTATTACAGGGAGACTCTGGGTGAGAGCTAGCCTGATAGCGTTTAATTCCCTGAAATTTTGGGACTGCTTTAGAAGGTCCTGGTTCCAGGATTCCTGAAGTAGAAGGGACTCTACATGGGCCCCCCACCCCCATGGGCTGGCATCCGTGGTCAGGGAAACTACTTCTTTCCTTACCCAGGGGACCCCCTCTGAAGGTTCCGAATATCCTTCCACCATTCCAGAGACAGGATGGTCTGAGAGGAAGGATAGAAGGGAGAATCTAGGAAGCTAGGTCCCTGTCCCATTCCTGTAAAATTTGAAGTTGAAGGGGCCTGGAATGGAACTGGGCCCATTCTACCCCTGGAATGGTGGCAGTCATAAGACCCAGGACCGACATAGCCTTTCTCAGTGAAGTTGACTGGGACTGAGCTAACCCCTCACCTCCTTCATCAGGTTTAGGGCTTTTAGAGGTGGTAACTGACAGGTCTGGGAAACCGAGTCCAAAATCATCCCCAAAAACACACACTTCTGGCTGGGGACCAAATTGGACTTCTCTAGATTCAGCTCCCATCCCAGATTCTGTAAAACTTCCCTGACCCAGGAAATCTGATCCTCCAGTTTCAGGTGAGAGTGAGAGACCAGGAGAAAGTCGTCCAGATAAGGGACAATAACTATCTCCTTCTCTCTCACATGGGCCAACATCTCTGCCACCACTTTCGTGAATAACCTGGGAGCCTGAGCTAACCCGAAGGGGAGAGCCCTGAACTGGACATGGAGGAGATCTTCCTCTAGTTGAATAGCCACCCTTAAATACTTCTGATGATCGGGATGAATCGGGATATGGTAATAAGCATCCCTTAAATCTAGAGTGGCCATAAAGCAACCCGGGGACAAATTCAGGATAGCTGTGCTGATGGTCTCCATACGAAACCTTTCGTACACCAGATAATGATTCAATAATTTCAAGTTTATTATGGTCCGGTAGGACCCGTTCAGCTTTTTACAAGAAAAAGTGTTGAATAAAAACCCTCTCCTATTTCCTGAGGAGGAACCTTTATCAACACTCTCTTCTCTAGAAGAGCAAACACTTCTGCCCTGATAGCTTCCTGCTTCACTGGATCTCTGTGAAAGTCTGTAATGACAAATCTTCCTCTTGGGGCATTTATAAAATTTATCAGGTACCCTTCTCGTATAATCTGTAAGATCCAGGGGCTGTTCGTAATCTTCTGCCAACTCTCTAGGAAGCTTGTAAGTCGACCTCCTACCGGAAGCCTGGCGTCAGTCAGATTTCTTTTGGAGGCCTCTGTTCTAGAAAAAGAAAACCCTTAGACTTATTGGAGGGACCTGGGTTTTGCCCAGGCCTTTCTCTCTTCCTAAAGAACTTGTTAGTTTGTGAACGAAAGGGTCTCTTATTAACTGGACGACTAGAAGAAGGGAACCCCTTCTTCTTGTCTGAGGCTTTTTCCAGTAAATCGTCTAACACCGGCCCAAACAGAAACTCTCCCTGACAGGGAATGCTACAGAGTTTCGCCTTGGAAGTAGGGTCCCTGTTCCAATTCTTCAACCATAAGGCTCTCCTGGCTGAATTAGATAAGGCAGAGGCTCTGGCAGAAAATTTAAGAGAATCAATAGAAGCGTCAGATAAGAAATCAATTGCGTTGGAGATAGTGGGAAAGGAGGAAAGAATCGTTTCTCTGGGAGTACCATTCTTAACATGATTCTCTAGGTCAGAGATCCAAACTTTAAGAGACCTAGCGACCTGTGCTGCTGCTATGGAAGGTCTAAAGGCCGCTGTAGTGGCCTCCCAATTCTTTTTAAGGTATATGTCGGCCCTTCTATCCAAAGTATCTTTTAAGGAACCTGCATCCTCAAAGGGAAGGGCTGCCCTCTTAGAAATTTTCGCTACTGGCGCATCTAATTTTGGGGCCCTATCCCAAGAGGCTGAGGCTTTTTCTTCAAATGGGTATTTTCGTTTAATAGCAGCTGGAATGAAAAACTTCCTATCAGGTTTACTCCATTCCCTGGAGATTAAAGCCTCAATGTTCTCATGAATATCAAAATTCCTAACCCGTCTGGTTCCCAGGCCCCCAAACATGGAATCACGGATCGTTTGAGGAGCCTTTTGATCGTCTAGCCCCATCGTGGCTCTAACCACTTTAACAAGTGAATTAATATTTTCATTCTGAAAAAAGGCCTGCCAGCAGAGTCTGTATCAAAGGATTCGTCAGATGAGAGTCTCTCTCCTTCTTCCTCCAAACCCGAAAGCACCTCTTGGTCGCTGGAGGGAGCTACAGATGCAGTGGCAGAAGTACCGGTTCTGGTTTCTAACAGACCGCTGACAGATTCTTTCACTGTCTCCCTGACTTCTTCCCGAATCATCTCCTTCAGGCTAGACAACAGGGACGGGGTCTCCTCCTGCACCAATTTCCCTATGCAATGGTGGCAGAGCGGTTTTTCATAGCCCGAGGCCAACCTCTTCTTGCACAGGGCACAAACTTTCTCTTTGGATTTAGAGGCCCTCTTACTCTCCCTTGGGACCTAGGGAACAATACCCCAACTACAATTAGGACTGTGACAAGAAGGCATAAATTTTGGGGTAATACCCCCTTACCCCACCAGGATACCGGTTCATTGGTGGTCTCAGTGGTCTCCACACGCTGGCTTGCCTCCATGATCGTTAGGAGCTGCACCTCAATGGAGAAACAGACTGCTCTGCACTCAGGGACACAGTCTTATGCTGGCTGGGACTCGCTCTGCCGCGCGTGTGAAGCGGCTCCACCTACTTCCGGTCATGCGCAGTGCCTCCCTCTGCAGCCGCGCACCCGGAAGTGCGTGTCCATCGGCTGCCTGGATCGCGATCACGGCCGCGATTCGCCGCCACCCAAGGGGACGGGTAGAACCGCCCTCAGAGTGTAGAAGGAGCCGGAGGAAGTGGGGAGCAAGGAGCCCAGACTCGGCAGTTGCTTCCAGGGGAAGAACTTACACCGCCCGGGTAAGCCCTCCATAAGCATAACGCCGGGGCGCCCGCAGCATGCCTCGTCCTACACAGTGTGGGAACTTCACCTGCCCCGCAGGACAGGAAACAGAACTGGTGAGCTGCTACATGACCCCTCCTTTTAAAGCAGTGTGGTGAACTGTTTCCTGTCCTGGATGGGGGCGGTGTATCTCCATGGGTGCTGTCATAGGTGAGGAAGAAAAAAAAATATTGTGGGGTATTTACCCCTAGTCTTACCCCCACCAGTACCGAGGGTTCGTTGGTGGTGTCAGTGGGTTCAACGCGCTGAATGGACTCCATTTTCTGTTGATTTCCTTCCATGGAGGTCGCTGCAGGCAAACACACCAGCCTGCAGCCCGAGCTGGCTGGATATGAACTCTGCCAGGCGCGTACCGGCACCCGACCCTTCCGGTCTTAGGCACGCCTCCTCCCACTGCCCAAACCGGAAGAGGCCTCAGCGCCGTCAGATGACGTCAGCGCTACCCGGCCTAACGGAAGTGACAATGCCGCGCACCCGCACGAACGCCGACTCTCAGCCGAACATACGGCACGGCCGCAGAGGTTCGCCGTACAGGGGAACCCGAAAGTAACCCCGACGGGGGAGGGACCGGAGCGAAGGGGAGTTCAGGGATCCAGGCTTTAGCAGCGGCTTCCACGGAAGACTTACGCCGCTCGGGTAGGCCCTCCTCACACGGGTAACAACCAGGGGCTCCCGCAGCTCATCCAAGAGCACTGTGCATTCCACCCTGTCCCTTAGGACAGGAAACAGAACTGGCATGATGGGGGTTGTACTTCCCTTTTAAAGAGTCTGTGCTTCCTGTTTCCTGTCCTGAGGAGAGAGGCGGATGCTATCCATGGGTGCTGTCATAGGCGAGGGGGGAAAATAGCATAGTAAGCTGTTAACAGTACCTCCTAGTGCCAGATAACAGTGTCCCAGTGCACTTTTTCTTCTTTTTGCAGCACTTGGCCTCACAGATAATTTGAAGTTTTATTCAGCTGCTGCCCCGTGCTTCAAGTCAGGCTTGAAGTCATGGGGGCAGCGGCCTAGGCGTCTCCAATAGTGCTCTCCCCGCCTCCTGCCTCCTTGATTAACATCCTGAATCTCAGTGCCGGGACCGCGTTCTAAGCCCGCATGCGCAGTAAAGGGCGGCTGGAGCGCGGTCCCGGCTCTGGCGCGTACATTGAGCCGGCTTAGTTTTTGGTTACAGCGCATGCGCCCGACACCCTGTTCCAATCGCGCTCGATACGCATAGATGCCGGGCGCTGGCGCGATTGGAACAGGGTGTCGGGTGCATGCGCTGCAGCCAAAAACTAAGCCGGGTCAATGTACGCGCCAGAGCCGGGACCACGCTCCAGTCGCCCTTTACTGCGCATGCGGGCTTAAAACGCGGTCCCGGCACTGCGATTCAGGATGTCAATCAAGGAGGCAGGAGGCGGGGAGAGCACTATTGGAGACGCCTAGGCCGCTGCCCCCATGACTTCAAGCCTGACTTCAAATTCTCTGTGAGGCCAAGTGCTGCAAAAAGAAGAAAAGTGCATTGGGACACTGTTATCTGGCACTAGGAGGTACTGTTAACAGCTTACTATGCTATTTTTTGCTGACAGGTTCCCTTTAAATAAAAAGTGAAAAAAAAAAAAGTATTAAGTATAAATTACCCACTTTTCCAATTTTACATATAAAATATATGTAAAACAGGGCTTGACAAATTTCCTTGGAATCTAGGAGTCAGCTAAAAAAGTTAGGAGCCAGGCGGAGCCGCGTCATAAAGCCCCCAATAGATGCCCCCATAGTGCTCCCCCCCCACTTCTCCATAGAGCCCCCCCAATAATGCATGCCAGTACATAGGGCCCCCAGTAGATGCCCCCATAGTGTTCCTTCCCCTGTTCTCCATAGTGCCCCCCATAATGTGCGAGTATATAGGGCCCCCCATAATACTTCAATAGGTTATATGGCACGTCAGACGCTGCCAGCGTCTAAGTGATCGCCACTTGCGGCCGCCATGACATGTGGAAACCCTTACAAGGATTGCTGGGTCCGGAGGGGAGGGCAGAGGGGTCCGGAGGGCACAAAAGGCAGGCACCATGACATTTTACTGAGCACTACAACCCCCAGCTAGCGCTCAGCCTCTGCAGTCCCCGCATCACTACAACGCCGAGCTCTTTCCCCCTCTTGTCATTCACTTCCCCCCCTTGTCATTCTCTCCCACCCTTGTCATTTATCTTTCTCCCCCCCCCCTTGTCATTCACTTCCCCCCCCCTTGTCATTCACTCCCCCCCCCTTGTCATTCACTCCCCCCCCCTTGTCATTCACTTCCACCCCCCCCTTGTCATTCACTTCCACCCCCCCCCTTGTCATTCACTTCCACCCCCTTGTCATTCACTTCCACCCCTTGTCATTCACTTCCACCCCCTTGTCATTCACTTCCACCCCCTTGTCATTCACTTCCACCCCCTTGTCATTCACTTCCACCCCCTTGTCATTCACTTCCACCCCCTTGTCATTCACTTCCACCCCCCTTGTCATTCACTTCCACCCCTTGTCATTCACTTCCACCCCCTTGTCATTCACTTCACCCCCTTGTCATTCACTTCCCCCCCTTGTCATTCACTTCCCCCTTGTCATTCACTTCCCCCTTGTCATTCACTTCCCCCCTTGTCATTCACTTCCCCCCTTGTCATTCACTTCCCCCTTGTCATTCACTTTCCCCCTTGTCATTCATCTTTCCCCCTTGTCATTATCTTTCCCCCTTGTCATTATCTTTCCCCCTTGTCATTATCTTTCCCCCTTGTCATTATCTTTCCCCCTCTTGTCATTCTCCCCCTCCCTCCCCCGCCTCTAGTGTAGCGTGGCTGAGCTCTGTATGGTCCCACGGGTACAGGAGCTTTAGTTTCCTGTACCCGGGCAGACTGACAGGAAGTGCACACTGTGTGCGCACTTCTTGTCAGTCCGGCCGGGTACAGGAGACAGATGCTCCCTGTACCGCGGACTATACAGGGCTCGGCCACGCTACAATGAGGGACTGACAGGAGGGAGCGCTGAGCGCTTCCCTCCTGTCAGCTCCCCTCCTCTTGCTGTGCCCGGGCGGTGCGCCCTCATGGACGCGCCGGCCCGGGCAGTGCTGCAGCCGCCTGAGGCTCTCTATACAGCGCTCGAGCGGCTGCAGCATGACGTGGGCCGGCGCTCCTAGGACGCGCCGACCCTGCGCCCGGCCACCTTTGCAAACAGGCTGACAAATACCCAGGCGCCCGGGATTTGTCGAGCCCTGATGTAAAATATATATAAATAAACATATCACCACGTCCGAAAAGTCCAAACTATTAAAATATAAAAAAAGAAAGCGGTGGACGCATTTAAATTTTTTTACTCAAAATATTAAAATGCACAGAATATTGGTATAAGTTATCGGCGATCGGCCTGAAAGGTCACAGAAAATCGGTATCGGCTCTAAAAAAAAAAACAATATCGGTTGATCCCTACAATCGGCCTATATTATTGCAATTACCAGTAATATTCAGTAGTAGTTTATAGGGATATAACAAACTAAAATATTCTGCTCAGTACATCGGATTTTTGCCGAGTACAAGAAATTCCCGCTGAATACAAAAGGCTTTTACTGGGTGCAGGAAAAAGTTGATCCATCTATATCCTAATATTTAGGCATTAATCGGCCTGCTGTGTTATAATTGCCATTAGTTACTCTAAGGCAGGGGTAGGCAACCTTTGGCTCCCAGCTGTTGTGAAACTACAACTCCCAGCATGCATAGTTGTTCTGCTCTAATAAGAACTTACATAGAAATGAATGGAGCATGCTGGGAATTGTAGTTTCACAACAGCTGGGAGCCGAAGGTTGCTGATGCCTGCTCTAAGGCCTCTTTCACACAGGCTTCACGTTTGACGCCCGGATAAGAGGCGGGTGTGTTGCGGCAAAATGCACAATTTTTCCGCACGAGTGCAAAGCGTTTTAACGCGTGTGAAAAATCGGCATGTTTGGTACCCAGACCCGAAGGTTCGCCGAAACGCGCGTCGGGGTTGACACCATCCTGGTCCCTCACTTCCATTTTCTTACTGGTAAGTACCCTTTCGGGTTCTGCTCTAGCACGATTCATGTCATTTTCTGTTTGCCTTGTACCACTAACATTGTCTATATACAAAGACACTTGTCCTTATTATTGTTCCTTTTTTGTGGACTTTTTGAAGGCTACAGCGAGGCTTTGATATACCATACTTATAAAACAGTATAGCATTTGACTTTTTGTTATATTACCTTCTAACGATGCTAGATACAGGGCTCCAGACTAAAAAAAATAACCAGGAGCCATTGGCTCCTAACCTAAAAAACTTAGGAGCCAAATCAAATTTTTTAGTCGCCAAATTTAAAATGTACATATAATTAAAAAAAGGACTTGGAGGAGAAGATGAGATGCAGGTCCCAGTAATGAGCGAGCTCTACACATACCTCTCATATCCCACATCTACTGGGGGACAAGGTGACTAAAAATGGCGAGTTGCGCGGTTTTGATTTTTTTTCTGTTACGGCGTTTACCGCAGCGTAAATATTTTAATAGTTCACACTTTTTCGGGCGTGGTGATATGTAATTTGTTTATTTTTTTTGTTTGTAAATTTTATATGTAAAATTGGGAAAGGGGCAATTTAAACTTTTAGTATTTTAGTGAGTTTTTTTACTTTTTATTTAATAACTATTAGCCTCCTTAGGGGTTACAACCTGGGATCTTTTCATCCCTTGTCCTATTCACCCTAATAGATCTCTATCAGGGTGAACAGGACCTGACACTCGCCTGGCTGCCCTGTGCATAGTGCACACAGCAGCAGGGAGCTGACCATGGCAGCCAGGACTTCAGGAGCGTCCTGGCTGCCGTGGTAACCAATCAGAGCCCCAGCAGTGTAATCTGCCACTGCCACCAATGGAGGGGACCCTGTGGCCACCATATAACAATGAGGGGGGGGGGGGGCTGTGGCCACTGTAGCACCAATGATACTAATACTGGGGAGGGGGGGGGCGCACTGCACTACCAATCAATCTAATTAAAGACCTTTCGTGGGTCAAAATAAAATGGACTTAGTATCAGGCTACATAGAGCGGCGCCCAGGGATCTAAGTGCACTTACTAATCTTCCTGGGCGCCGCTCCGCTCTCCCGCTGTGGCCCCCGGTATATTCAACATTGAGAGCAAGGAGGAGGAGACGCCAGTGTCTCTCCTTCTCCCTGACAGCAGCGCTGTCCAATCAGAGCTCAGAGCCAGGGAGGTGTTTTTCTCCCTGGCTCTGATTGGACAGCGCTGCTGTCAGGGAGAAGGAGAGACACTGGCGTCTCCTCCTCCTTGCTCTCAATATACCGAGAATGAATATACCGGGGGCCACAGCGGGCGAGCGGAGCGGCGCCCAGGAAGATTAGTAAGTGCACTTAGATCCCTGGGCGCCGCTCTATGTAGCCCGATACTTATGTCCTCTTTAACGCTTTAATACAAATGTCGGCAGCGGTTTCACGGACCCGGCCTCAATAACAGGGCATACAATCTGCGGCAATTAACCCCTCAGATGTGCTACATCTGAGGGGTTAATTGCCGCGGATCGCATGACCTGTTACTAGTGAGGCCGGGTCAGTGATACCGCTGCCGACACTTGTATTATAATGTCCATTACATCCATTGGTGGCGCAGCGGCCACAGCTCCTCCTCCCTGCCATCTCCCCATTGGTGGCAGCGGCTGCCGCATCACAGTGGGGTGGGCGGGAGGGACTCCCTCCTTCTCCACTGTGCTAGAAGAGAACAGGAGCGCTGAGAGCGGCCTGTTCCATGTTCTTCAACCGATACTGGGCAGCGCAGCGGTCCAGTCGCAGATGGCGACAAGACTAAAAAGTCTTGTCGCCATCTGCAAATTTTAAGGCGCATTGGCGACCGTTTTGGTCGCCATCTGGAGCCCTGAGATACATATATGTTTTTGTACGTTTTGCTATAGGGTCCAGGGTGGCGTCTATGCTCTCTTGCTACCTCCTTCTATGATCTATAATTTTTAATATATGTTCAATAAAATCTTTTTAAAACTTTTCTAAATACCGCTGCATGTTGCTTTTTGTTCTCAGCCTCTTTTTCTGTGTTTGTACAGAGTATATGCAGATATACATATTATAGGCATCTCAATAACAAAGGCCCCACCACTGAGTGTACAAATTGTAGTTAGGGCATGAGACACCTCCGGGTTTTTTCTCTTTTTCTGTTTGGAAAAATCTGATGTAGCAGAATATTTTAGTTAGAGTACATTACCATCGCAATACACAATCTATATCCTTATAAACTACTAATGAATATTACTGACAAATTGCTTGTTTTACTATTCTTGTATTCAGCAAAAATCTGATACACCCAGCAGAACGTTTTACTTTGTATAATGCGATGGTAATGCTCTCTATCTGTATCCTTTTAAACTACTACTGAACATCACTGATAATTAATACACTATAGGCCAACTGTGTGCCACAAATAAGGTTACGGACTAATTGCTTGTTTTATCATTTTTTACAAACACGTCGTTCATATATGCTTTTAAATATTATGTATATTATGTTCCGTTTTGAATTAAAACGTTTATTTTTCCGTATAAAACACCAGATAAGAGTACCCTCCTTCTCTATACCAATTCTTCTTGTAATTATTGTTGGCGGGGGTGTCGCCATAGGAGAGTGCACCTAGTCCTTTGGTTCTCGGTTGGTTGAGCCACCCGTATTAGATTTATCAAGCTTTAATCTCGCCAGTAACTTTTAAATGCGTGTGAATTAAAAAAAAACTATTGGATCCTACCTAGGGTGCGTGTCTTCTGCTTCCAATCTATATACAGGGCTTTCCTGCCTCCCACGAAGGAACCTGGTATCTGCAGTGGTGTTTCATTGCTGCACTTGCAGAGAAATGGGCCAGGAGGAATAATGGAGGAACGATCCTGTATTGTATAGCTGGCTGCTTGGACTGCACATGGCTTACTGGAAACTTACTACAGCACCCGATTTGGTGAGATTTGGATAATTTATATGAATATTTTAATATTTATATTTAAATAGACTTCACCTGTCAATTAATCAGGACTTTTTGCCCCAAGTCCGGCTACTATTGAGGTTTGTTGTTTCTTGGTCCATTTCACAAGTGCCATTTATGATTCTATGCTTACTATTTTTGCTCTTCTGAATTTATCATGTGATGTGATAGACTGTCTAAAGAAGACAAGTCTGAAATATGAGACAAGGTTTCGGATAACCCCTTTAAGGCCTCCTGCACATGACTGTGGTTCGGGTCCGCATCAGGGCCACATTTTTTGTGGGTCGGATGCAGATGTAGTCACTTCAATGGAGCCGCAAAAGATGATGACAGCAATTCGTGTGCTGTCCAGATCCACACGTCCATTCCGCTGCTCCACAAATAAATAGAACATGTCCACGAGGGCCAGACATTCCAATCTGCAAAATGCGGAATGCATGCGGCAAACTTGAGTGTTGATAGGATCAGCAATTTGCGGAACGCAAAACAGACACGGTTGTGTCCATGAGGCTGAAAGCAGTGTAAAAGCTGGTCCTTTTCAGTTAGGCAGTTAGGAAGTTAATCTATGGAAGGGTGCTTCACGTTGAACTGTTTTCCTGATAAAGATAGACTGCTTTTCGCTGAAACGGACTTCCTAGCTGATACGTCAGTGTCAGATAACATTAAATCAAATCGGTGATGTAAGTTTTTTTATTATTTGTTCACATAGCCATATGAGGGCATGTTTTTTGCGGGACAAAACGCCACCATTTTATATTGCATATGATGTAGTGGGAAAGTGGCAGTATGTCTTATGAGGCGAATGCTGCCATTTTTACTTTGCTAACACCGATACATCACCGGCCGCAATAGTGCACAGCGCGGCCTGTGATGTATCAGCGGGGAGGGAGGAGGGGCTGGAGGCCGGCAACTTGTGTTGGAATCGCAGCGGGGTGCAGTCACTGTACTCTATTACACTGGGCCCCGCTCACAGCAGTATTTATTAAGTGAAGTCATGGGTAATGCTTTGTTACGGTATAGCAATCCTCTACAGCAGTAGCGCACGTAGTACTCACTATGAAACTCCTGTAGCAGGCAGGCCGGTCACTCACTTCTTCACGCGCATGCTCTTCCCACTTTATGAATGAGCAGGTGGAGCAGGCACGTGACGGAGTAAGTGACGTTACACTGCTGGCCGCCCTGCCCGCTAGGGGAGTTTTATAGTGAGTACTACGTGCGCTACTGCTGCAGAGGATTGCTATACCTTAGGGCTCTTTCACACTTTCGTTTTTGTTTTCCGGCATAGAGTTCCGTCGTCGGGGCTCTATGCTGGAAAAATCCTGATCAGGATTATCCCAATGCATTCTGAATGGAGAGAAATCCGTTCAGGATGCATCAGGATGTCTTCAGTTCAGGACCGGAACGTTTTTGGGCCGGAGAAAATACTGCGTCATCCACAGATCCCCCCCTCCGAATCGACAGCTCATCCCTACCAGCTAAGGGTCCATTCATACGACCGTAAGTGATTTGCGGATCTGCAAAACACGGACACCGGCAACGAGCTTTTTTTCAAAACTACAACGCTCAAAATGCCCTGCTGTAGGCCGATACCTGTAGGCTGTTCGTGCATGCTGGGAGTTGTAGTTTTGCAACAGCTGGAGGGCCGCAGTTTGAGGATGCCTGGTATATAGTCTATACAGAGGGAGGACTGGAGGAAGGTATGCATGAGAGTGTGTGCCTGTGCACTGTTATGTTGAATGCTTAGGGCTCTTTCACACTTGCGTTTTTGTTTTCCGGCAGAGTTCCGTCGTCCGGGCTCTATGCCAGAAAAATCCTGATCAGCTTTATCCCCATGCATTCTGAATGGAGAGAAATCCGTTCAGGATGCATCAGGATGTCTTCAGTTCAGGACCAGAACGTTTTTTGGCCGGAAAACATACCGCAGCATGCTAAAGTCCCGGCTGCCATGGTAAAGTGTAGTGGGGAGCAGGGGGAGCAGTATACTTACAGTCCGTGCGGCTCCCGGTGGCGCTCCAGAGTGACGTCAGGGCGCCCCATGCGCATGGATCACGTGATGTGTCATATACTGCTCCCCCGCTTCCCACTACTACTATGGCAACCAGGACTTTAATAGCATCCTGGCTGCCATAGTAACACTGAAAGCATTTTGAAGACTGATCAAGGGCATGTACACAAGTTTTAGATCTTGCTCTGACATAACAGGAATTAGATCTATCAAACGCTGAGGGGCAGGAAAGGGGGCACAGCAAGTTGATTTCAAGAGCCTTATTTACATAATGCAGGCAGGGGAATTAAAGTCTTTTTTCTGTCATTAGGCACATCTGATACCAAAGAAAAAAACATCTTTGGAATCAAGCTACAGACTTCTATAAAGGTAATGCTGCCGGTATAATATACGTTCCCTTTAAATCTAAACCTTTCATGATTCACCTATGCCTTAGTCCCATCAGCTGGGTGACAAATAACGTTGTAGCTATGTGGGAAGATAAAAGGCCTTTTCTTCAAGTATGTTTTCACTTTGCCATCCCAGACAGTAATTGAAATCTGTCTACATATTCTTTTAATTTCCAAATTAGTTAAATCCAAAATGGAACACAAAAGTTTACCTTCAAAGGCATCCCAGTGCAGAAAAAAACATACGCAGCATGTCACCACAAAAAGTAAAAACCATCAGCACTCGCTTCAGTCTGCAGAATATATTTACTTACTTGTTGTCCGCAGAGAAAAGAGGCCTCCAGTAGTTGATTCTATTTCCGCCACACTGAACCACACGAACTTGGGGATCCATCACCATTTTACTTCACAGCTCAGAGAACGCACGTGGTAACGTAGGAAAAGCGGAAATCCTACAGCGAGGGTAGTAGGCGGTACAGGAAGTGGTAAGCACGAGACTTGAGAGGCGAGCTACGGCAGACATTTTTTGTTCTGGCAACTTTCCCGTAAGCGGATTTGCACAACAAGCGCACAAAAAACCGCAGCACATTAAAGTAGCTGATATTTTTCCAAATATTAACTTTACATCTACAGTACGCATGTACAATGCAGAGCTGTATGCTTTGAGACTGCACCATTCCCTATTACAATGCAGTGTAATATAGCGTCTCTAAAAGCATCACGCATATACATTAGTCATAAAACTTGTTGCAGCTGATCCGTGGGACCCGGAGCTCCGCGGCCTTCTCACTGTTTACCGCAGGACCAGTGCAACAAGTATATCCCAATTCTCCCCCTCCATGACATGGCAGCACAGTTCTGTATTATTATTAATATAATAATAGGCCCTCTCTGTACTATTATTATAATAATGGCCCCCTCTGTATAAATAATAATACTAATACAGTGGGGGCTATTAACATAAGAATAGTACAGAGGGGGCCATTATAATAATAATAGTACAGAGTCGGCCTTATAACAATAATAATAGCCCCCCTTATGTGCCAGTAGCCCCCCCTTATGTGCCAGTAGCCCCCCCTTATGTGCCAGTAGCCCCCCCTTATGTGCCAGTAGCCCCCCTTATGTGCCAGTAGTCCCCCCTTATGTGCCAGTAGTCCCCTTATGTGCCAGTAGTCCCCCCTTATGTGCCAGTAGCCCCCTTATGTGCCAGCAGTCGCCCTTATGTGCCAGTAGCCCCTTTTGTGCCAGTAGTCCCCCTTAAGTGCCAGTAGTCCCCCTTATGTGCCAGCAAGCCCCCTATGTGCCAGCAGTCGCCCCTTATGTGCCAGTAGCCCCTTATGTTCCAGTAGCCCCCCTTATGTGCCAGTAGTCCCCCTTATGTGCCAGTAGCCCCCTTATGTGCTCCACACTGACTCCAGTTTGTTTTGTAAAAAAATAAAAAAAACACATACTTACCTCCATGGCAGCGATGCGATGCAGGCCTCTTCCGGCCTGTGTCCCGCGCTGTAGGCTCAGGCGGCGCGATGATTTCATCGCGCCTTCTGGACCGGCCTCTGATAGGCTGCCGGCCTAGTGCTGGCAGCCTATCAGATGAACAGGGGATGGGACACGCCTGTTCACCCTAGGGACTGGTATTTCATTGCTGCTGACATTTTTACTTTTTTTGATATTTTACTGTTTTTAACGAAAGTTTTGCAAAAAAATTACATTTTTCACTTTTTGTTGGAAAATTTCTCAAATAAAACTACATTTCTCTATAAATTTGTCTCTAAATTTATTGTTCTACATGTCTGATAAAAAAAAATGCAATAAGTGTATATGTATTGGTTTGGGTAAAAGTTATAGCGTTTACAAACTATGGTGCAATAAAGTGAATTTCCGCACTTTGACTTTCTGAGCACCTGTCATGTTTCCTGAGGTACTACAATGCCCAGACAGTAGAAACACCCCATAAATGACCCCATTTCGGAAAGTAGACACCCTAAGGTAGTCACTGAGGGGCATAGTGAGTTCATTGAAGTTTTTATTTTTTGTCACAAGTTAGCGGAAATGGATTTTTTATTTTATTTTTTCAAAAAATTTCATTTTCCGCTAACTTGTGACAAAAAATAAAAACTTCCATGAACTCACTATGCCCATCAGCATAGAATACCTTAGGGTGTCTACTTTCCGAAATGGGGTCATTTGTGGGGTATTTATACTGCCCTGGCATTTTAGGGGCCCCTAAAGCGTGAGAAAGTTGTCAATTTACATAGATATTTCTCACACCCAGCATGGGTATATGTAAAAATACACCACAAAACACATTGCCCTACTTCTCCTGAGTACGGCGATACCACATGTGTGCCACTTTTTTGCAGCCAAGATGCGCAAAGGGGCCCTTTTTTATCTTTTGTCACAAGTTAGCGGAAATGGAATTTTTTTTTTTTTACAAAGTCTCATATTCCACTAACTTGTGACAAAAAATAAAATTTTTCATGAACTCACCATACCCCTCATGGAATACCTTGGGGTGTCTACTTTCTAAAATGGGGTCACTTGTGTGGTATTTTTTACTGCCCTGGCATTTTAGGGGCCCCTAAAGTGTGAGAAGAAGTCTGGAATCCAAATGCGTAAAATATCCCTGTGAAATCCTAAAGGTACTCATTGGAATTTGGGCCCCTTTGCGCATCTTGGCTGCAAAAAAGTGTCACACATGTGGTATCGCCGTACTCAGGAGAAGTAGGGCAATGTGTTTTGGTGTGTATTTTTACATATACCCATACTGTGTGTGAAAAATATCTCTGTAAATGACAACTTTTTCCATTTTTTTTATACAAAGTTGTCAATTTACAGAGATATTTTTCACACCCAGCATGGGTATATGTAAAAATACACCCCAAAACACATTGCCCTACTTCTCCTGAGTATGGCTGATACAATTTGACCCCATACCGGGTGCGCTTGCTTGGGATGTACTGTTTGAAGCCAAGGCGCCCGGTAAAATGTATCAGGGACTCGTCTACGCAGATGTTTTGTGCGGGGGTATACAAATCTGCAAATTTCAGGTTGAAGTGGTCTATGAGGGGCCAAATTTTGTGGAGCCGGTCAAAAGCTGGGTGGCCTCTGGGACGGGAGGTGGTGTTGTCGCTAAAGTGCAGGAAACTCAGGATGGTCTCAAATCGTGTCCTGGACATGGCAGCAGAGTACATGGGCATGTGATGAATTGGGTTCGTGGACCAATATGACCGCAATTCATGTTTTTTTGTCAGGCCCATGTTGAGGAGAAGGCCCAGAAAAGTTTTACATTCGGAAACTTGGACTGGTTTCCACCGGAAAGGCTGGGCATAGAAGCTTTCCGGGTTGGCGTTTATAAATTGAGTGGCATACCGATTTGTTTCTGCCACGACTAAGTCATAGAGCTCCGCAGTGAAGAACAGCTCAAAAAACCCCAGTGCCGATCCGATCTGAGCTGTCTCCACCCGAACTCCTGACTGGGCAGTGAAAGGGGGAACTAATGGTGCGGCTGAAGATGGGAGCTGCCAATCAGGGTTTTCCAGCACCTCAGGGATTCTAGGGGCTCTACGGGCCTGTCTGCGCGGTGGCTGCGACGGGGGAACTACTGCACGTGCCACAGTACCAGCTTCAACTGCCCTTCTGGTGCTTGCCACTTCACCATGTTGTACGGCAGTGCTGGTAGTAGGTCCAGGATGGTGAAAAATACTAGTGAAAAAAAAAAAGTGACAGTTTACACTGATCACTTTTTTCCCTTTCACTAGTGATTGACAGGTGATTGAAAGGGGTGATCATCACCAGCCTGCCAGCGCCGATCATTGGCTGGCAGGCTGGTGACGAACTTCTCCTAAGCAGCTCCCGAGAGTCTGTGCGCCTCTCGCGAGATGACGCGCCCGCGCGTCAAGGAGGAACAGAAGGACCGCCGAGATCACGCGATACTGCGTGCGGCAGTCCTAAAGTGGTTAAAGTTCCGGCGGCGCCCCCTGCTAAAATGCGCCCTAGGCGGTTGCCTAGGTCGCCTTACAGGTGGTGCCGGCCCTGGTCCTACCTCTCCAGAAAAGTCCCCCAAAAGTGAAGGAGTGCGCACCATGCATTTGTGCATGCTCTCTGTTCGTTATGGGAGATAAAAAAAAAAAAGAGTTGGTCTACTCAGCTGTTTCTGATAGTACCATAGAAGCGAATGGAGAGTGCACTGTGCGTGGATGGCCATTTCTTCATTCACGGCTATGGGAAATAGCCAAGCCACCACTTCCATAACGGTGAAAGGAAGGTGTCCACGTTTGCACAGTGCTCTCTCCTTTACTTTCGAGGACCCATTTCTGAAGATAGGTGTAGGTCCAATCTCTGGGACCCACTCCTATCTGACATTGGTGGCATATCCAAGTGATGATATTGTCCCTTTAAACTAGGCATCCTCAAACTGCGGCCCTCCAGCTGTTGCAAAACTACAACTCCCAGCATGCCCAAACAGCCTACAGGTATCATCCTACAGCAGGGCATTGTGGGAGTTGTAGTTTTACAACAGCTGGAGGGCCGCAGTTTGAGGATGCCTGCTTTAAACCATTCCAGACACAGCCGGTTTTCACCTTCCTGACAGACCCTTATTTTGCAAATCTGACTTTTCTCTTACTGACACAAAGATTTACTGTTTTTGCTTTTTGTTTTTTTCTCCCTGCTTCCCTGGAGCCATAACCTTTTTTATGATAGCTTGTTTTTTTGTGGGACAGGGTGAACTTTCTAATGCCACCATTTAATATGGCATACAATGTAAAGGGAAGCTGGAAAAAAATTCCAAATGGGGTGGAATTGGAAAAATGCTATTCAGCCACACTTTTATGGGTTCTGTTTTTACGGCTTTCACTATACTGTAAAACTGAATTGTGCTCCTTATTCTCCAGGTCAGTATGATTACGACGATGCCACATATGCCTGGTCCGTATGGACAGAGTGCATAGGGCCTTAGGGAAGCCGCCTGTTACTGAGCTCCCACGAGAGGTGAGAGACCAAATTCTGGATGCACCACCTGACCACCTTGGCTAGTCTGCCCTCCTCAGTTCATTTGTATGCTGACCTGGCACCATCTATTCTCTGCAGACGCAGGAAGATGAGACTGGTGACTCAACCTCTACAAAAAGCGCAGGTGCACCATAGATGGGGGTTTCCTTTCGTCCTCACCTTCCAGCTGAATTCTCGTACCCACATTTTGCACTCTCCGTTAGAACATTGGGAGATCCTACAACTTGCCAGGATTCCGATTGAGCAGACACCTAACTTACCACCTAGACCACAACCACTGGCCAGGGTCTGGACCTGGGTACCCACTGCCGCATCCTCTGTGTCTCGCTCCCCAGTTCCATAATGTGTGTTCACCGAGGGCCGTGTGCCGACTTTATGCAACTGCCAGTAGTGGCTGTACTGTTCTACTTTGCACGATTCCCATTGCAAGTGTTCTTTTTTATTATTGTTTTTTTTTCTACTTATGGATCCATCCTCCACTATTCAAAGGGATTTGGTGTGATAGACTTTCATATGCCTCATGTCTTAGGGCTCTTTGGGGTGGGGTCAATCGTGAGTAAGGCCTTCGGCCCCTCTTCATTTGGCCCATTTTTTGTATATCGCCAGGCTTGGCATCATCTCTTTATCTGTGCTTACGAGCACTATGTTTATTCTTTCCTCTTTTGTTGTTTTCATAGGGATTTTTTCTAAGGATTAGCTTATTGGGTATGTGTAAGATCTTAACCCATAATGTAAGGGGATTTAATTCCCTACAGACGTGCAAAATGGCGTTCCCTACTTACCTAAAACAAGTGCCCAACGTCAACTCTCTAAATGAGTCTCACTTCACCCCCATTTCTCATCCGAAATACCTCCACCCGCAGTACACTTGATTTTTCTCTTTTACATACTGTTCTAAAAGTCAGGGTGTCGTCACTATGATTACCGGCAAGTAATTATTATCTTTTGCACAATATTTCAGTGTGGCAGCACACTACAGTATGATCATTAGTGGCAGAATGAGGGGGGCACATATCCGGGCATAACTACTGTGAGGGGGCACATATCCGGGCATAACTACTGTGAGGGGCACATATTCTGGCATAACTACTGTGAGGGGTGTGGTAAGGTGCAGGGTGCCGTCCTAGATGGCAGGTACGTGTCACCGAGGTTGCTGGCCTCGGTGAGGTGAGAGCCGGGTTTTTGTCTGCAGCAGCTAGTGCTGTTTGACTCTGTTAAATAGCATGGCTGCAAAGCCGATCCGGGCCGGCTCTTACTGGGAGCAGCTAAAGAGTAGGGTGGGTGGCTGCTCCCCACGGTCCAGTCCGAGTTTTGGGCTGGGTTTATAAACTCAGCCAGCACCACCAGCTGTGAGAGTGATTGTCTTGGAAGCTGCTGCTAGTGGTGTGGAGCTCTCTGGGGTGGAAGGACGTGCCCAGCAAGGAGGCGTGCAGCCGTCCTGGAACCCTGAAGGAGGATTGTCCTGCGGCTGGGCTGACAGCCAGGTGCGAACCCGCACATCAAACCTGCCAGGTGAATGGAACCTGTGTTTGGACATTTTGTTTTCCCCTTCATTTGCTGATGTGTGTGACTTAACACCAATTGACTTTCTGCTGTTATTTTGATACAAGTGTGAATAAAACACTGTTTTCCGCACCTTCAGGACTCCCTGTTGCCTCTATACTGCACCCGCACCGCCGTCTACCAGAGCGACTCCCCACAGGGGGCACATACCTGGCCATAACTACTGTCAGGGGGCACATATCCGGGCATAACTACTGTGAGGGGGCACATATCCGGGCATAACTACTGTGGAGGGGCACATATCTGGCCATAACTACTGTGAGGGGGCACATATGCGGGCATAACTACTGTGAGGGGGCACATATCTGGGCATAACTACTGACAGGGGGCACATATCTGGGTATAACTACACAAGAAGGACATAACTATTTTGAAGGGACCACAAGGTGGGCATTAGTGCTGTGTGGTAACACTTAGGGGAAATGTCCTAGATTACCCGCTATATGTTGGCATGGCTCAGTCTTACAGGCCACAGCGCCCCCTGCTGGTGATTTCACAGGGACAGTCACCATCCCTTCTTTATGTGATTATTCTTTTTTTCTCTCCACAGGGACCTTGTTGTGGATCCAGTGGACATCACACCGATGCCAGAGACACCCTGGATGAGGTAGGACCAGATTTTATTAGGACTGGGTGAGTGTAGCCATGCATTGGGCTTGGGGCTCTTTCACACAAGCGGATCCCGTGCGGCTAATCCGCTGAGTGAAAGAGAGCCAAGCCCCGCTCTGGACAGCAGAGACACAGATCAGTAACATGATTGATAATGCTCTGTGCCTCTCTGTGATCTATTTGCTACAAAATCAGGGTTAAAACTTTATCTCACTGTGATTTTGTATTGAAAAGATCACAGAGAGGCACAGAGCATTATCAATCACGATCCAGGGGACCCAAGTAAATTCTTGCCCAGGTTCCACTCAATATTTAAGGCGGCCCTGCCTGCAGTAGTGCTGTATACCCGTCCCGGGACCCAGTGCTCTTCCCCTCGTTTCCGGCGGGCCGTCCGCCCCTTTATACTTACCCTCCCTGGCCGGCGATTTACTGTTCTGAGTGCGCACACTATGACCTGATGCTGCATGCTGTCAGGAGACAGTGCAGTGCCGGCCGGGAAGGCAGAGAGGAGCAAGACTTCTGGTGAGGAAGAGTAGCCACGGTGGCGGTGCAGAACAGGTATGTATGTTGGGGCCTGGCCTGGGCCCTGAGCCGATGGGGACAGAGTGGGGGTCTGATGGGGGTCGACCGTCTTTGGGCTGATCTGAGGTCTGATGGGGGCGACGACGGGGAGGGGGCCCCATGGATCAGTTTTGCACCGGGGGTTGTGTGTACGCCTCTGTCAGTAAGTACCATACTAACTACCCCTGGGTTGCCGCTACTTTCACAGATTTAATTACATGAATGTGGTATAGAAGCAGGGCCGGTGTATAAGAGAAGCAGCAGAGTCACAGCACCGGCCCGCCGCGAGTGTCCCCTCCTCCTCCCTCCCCACTGCAGTGTCAGCAGAGTGTCTGTGGGAGATCTGTGGATGTCACATATAGTGTAAGATGCAATATATGAGTCATCCACAGGTCCCCCATAAGTGTCACCCACAGGTCCCCCATAAGTGTCATCCACAGGTCCCCCATAAGTGTCATCCACAGGTCCCCCGTAAGTGTCATCCACAGATCCCCCATAAGTGTCATCCACAGGTCCCCCAAGAGTGTCAGCCACAGATCCTCCATAAGTGTCATCCACAGATTCACAGGTAGAGTATTAAAAAAAACTCGCCCCAGACACCCCAAACCAGCCGTGAACACCCACTTGGTATCGGTAATTGGTATCCGTGAGTACTTAAATAGGAACCACCTTAGTTCACACACACTGCTCCTGATGAAGGGGTCCCACTATTTGGCCCCGAAACGCGTTGAGCTTCCTCTTCTCCCCTTCCCTGGCTTCTCCCTTTCCCTGGTTCAAGATACACCGCTGAGTGATTGCCGTCCTTTCTGACATATCTACTACCTCCTGCGCCTGGGTCGCCTGTAATGTGGGTGTCTTGAGCTTTATCCCACATTAACCTCCTGGGTGAAGTGAGTCACAATTATTTTGACATTGATTTTAATTGATTTTATTAGATTTCATACATTTTATATATATGTGAGTATCATCATCTATTTTTTATCATTGTGATATATGACCAATCTCTACCCAGGGCAGTCAGCCCATCTCTATTCCACTATACGGATCCTTACGATCCACCTTATAGCTTTTTCCAAATACTACCTAATCATTCCATAAGGGTTTTGGCGCCGCCTATAGTGGTCCTTTGTATTGGTCCTTTTCATTGGTCCTTTTTCTGGCGTGTCCTGTGCCTCACCACTTATGTTACACAAACATGACAGCATGCTTCAGGCCATTTGCGCTAGGGACTCTGAGTACCTCCCTGCCTCCATCTCCACTGCATCGTCTTTATTGTTGTCCTTCAGCTCCTTATGCTCCTCTCTCGCTTGACCAGATAAACCACCTACTTGTGTCTAAAATTCCTGGGTGTTTTATGTCCTCATCCTCATCCGCCTTCTCTGCCAGATCATCCTCCTCAGGGTTCAGGTGGCCGTGAGATGTTGGCGCAATGTCTTCTGTCTCCTCGCCAGTCAGATTACTCAGCATCCCCTCCAGAACTTGAAGGAGTGGAATGACATTCATCCTGTAGTTCTGCCGACTGACAAATAAAGTGTCCTCCTCAAACGGCCTGAGCAAACGGCACATGTCAAGCATGAGCTGCCACTAGCTAATTTGGATGTTACACCGGGGAGTAGACCTGTCCCTCTGCTGCATTAAGAAATCGTTCACTGCCTTCCTCTGCTTGTACAGTTGGTCTTACATATGGAGCATGGAACTTCAACAGGTGGAAACTTCGCATATCAGGTAATGTTGGGGAAGAGCATTTTGCCTTTGCAGCTCAAGGAGGGTGTGTTTTGCACAGTAAGAGTGGCTGAAGTGCACGCACAGTTTCCTGGACATCTTTAACAGCTGAGTGGAAGACTTGAGGAATCGGGTGACAATGAGATTGAAGACATGCACCATGCAGGGCGCATGGGTCAGCTCTCTCTGACACAACACAGACAAATGTTCTTTACATTATCAGTAACCATGGTTCCTATCTCCAGTTGGCGAGGAGACAGCCAGTGTTCAATTTCTGTATTGATGACGCTGAGCAGTTCCTTCCCGGTGTGGCTCAGTTCGCCATGGCTGACCAGGTGCAAAACCATGTGACAATACCTAGCTTTACATAGGTGATATGATGGAGGACCAATTTGAATTGTGGATAGAGGGTAGGATGAGGACAAGGTGGAGGATGAGGAGGCAGAGGAGGACATTGGGGCAGAAATCCCACGATTACAACACAGGGGTAGTATTACTGGTGTTCTGGGCCTGGAACGACATTTACCCAGTGGGCTGTGAATGACATATATTGTCCTTGACCATAGTTACAACTCTATACCAAACGCCAAGAGGCCCAAGGACTGCCCACCTTCTGCTCAACATATGTGTGCAGGGCTGGTACCTGCCTTTTTGGAAAAGTAATGTTTGCTTGGGACTCTTCACCTTGAGTGGACACAAGCTATCAGTTCTCTGAAATGTGCAGAGTCAATACATGGCAAGTGAGGGACTGTAGTACCAGCAAGTTGGCCAGGTGCGCGTTCAGCTTCTGCGCTGTTGGATGAGTGCACGAATACTGTTGTCTTTTTGCAATCACTTTGGTGATCGATTGCTATGCAAACAATTGACAAGAAGGAGGAGCATCAGGAGCAAGAGACAACATTGATAGGAAGGTACGACAGCTTCCTTCTGCTGATGTTATCGAGCCCTGACTGCTGGAGAGGGTGTGTGGACCGCTGGGTGATGCGGTCATCAGGAGCAAAAGAAAACATTGATAGGAAGGTACGACAGCTTCCTTCTGCTGATGTTATCGAGCCCTGACTGCTGGAGAGGGTGTGTGGACCGCTGGGTGATGCAGCGGTTGCTGCATTAGGCTGTAACACTAAATGAGTGACACGGTTTTCACATGCCTCTTTAGGTGATGCTCCATGTGTTAACGCAGGGCAGTTGTGCAAACATCAGCACCCTGGCCATCAGCACGCTAACATTCCCCGGCGACTTGATGAAAAATTCCCACACGGGCAAGTACTGCATTTTCCCTCCACCACTGCGTGATGTCTGCCTGCCGCTGCATTTATGAACCCGTGTGTTGCTAGTGTTTTTCTCACTTCGCATATCAGGTAATGTTGGGGAAGAGCATTTTGCCTTGCAGCTCAAGGAGGGCGTGTTTTGCACAGTAAGAGTGCTGAAGTGCACGCACAGTTTCCTGGACATCTTTAACAGCGCTTGCAGTTCAGTGGAAGACTTGAGGAATCGAGTGACAATGAGATTGATGTAGCAAACAGTGTACCCTCCCGCGTTTTACTGCAGATCTCCCATTGCTTCCACCCTGCTGTCTCACAGGCATGCTGCCACCCTCACCCCCTGATGACGATGTCTCCTCTCACCCAGCTCCCATGTGTGATCAGCTACATTATTATCTACATCTGTTTGGTCATCACTTATGTCACCCTCACCTATCTCTTGCACACTTCCCTGACCTGTTGCAATATGTACACCTGACCGTCATCTGTAGTTGCACGCCTAGAGGAGTCCGCAGCGGACCTCTTCTCCAAGTTCCTGCTGGCTTGTAACTGCTGACTGTCCTCGCAAAGCTCACCCTCGCTGAAAAGCAGAGCAGAGCCAGCGACATACATTACTTGGTTAGTAGAAAGAGCAGCAAAAGCGAGAGGCAGGTTCTGGACAGGTAAGGGCATAGAGGCAGTTCCATGCCAACTAAGCGTGGTGTCATAAGAACCCACCAATTCCTGGTTGTGTGTAGTGTTCATCGCAAATATTCTAATCGCAAATTTTTATTGCGAATATCAGCACTTCGAGAATTTGCGAAGATGTAGACTATAGTAACAGAGTAGATGAGGCCAAAAAAAGACATTTTGTCCATCCAGTTCGGCCTGTTATCCTGCAAGTTGATCCAGAGGATGGCAAAAAAAAACAACTGTGAGGTAGAAGCCAATTTTCCCCACTGACACTCAGTTCACACTTTCGCGTAAAACGCCACGTTCGAACGCGCAAAAAAACGCACAACAGTACAGGAACCATGCATTCCAATGGGGGTGGTTCACACTTGCGCGTTTTTATGCGCGTTCGAGCGTTTGGTGCCAATATACTTCAATGGGAAACGCGATACGCGTGCTGTTCGGGCATTTGTGCAGCGTAAAACGCGCCTATGGACGCGCGTTTTTCAAAGTTTGCAACATGCTGGATCAGCCACCATGGAATTTCACACCTCTAAAACACTCAGATTGGCCAAACTATATATAGCGAGGGCTGTTTGGTCATTGGCCAACTATGCAGTCAATCACATAAACGCGCGACAAACGCGCCTACACTATTTACCAAAACGCTTGAAAAAAACACGCGTTAACGCCCGTCTTGAACGCTCAGAAAACGCTAGGCTTCAAAACGCTCAGGTCTGAACCCAGTGTTAAGGGGGAAAAAAATCCTTCCTGACTCCAATCAGGCAATCAGAATAACTCCCTGGATCAACGATCCATCTCTAGTAGCTATATCTTAAATATTATTACACTCCAGAAATACATCCAGGCCCCTCTTGAACTCTTTTAGTGAACTTACTATCACCACCTCCTCAGGCAGAGAGTTCCATAGTCTCACTGCTCTTACCATAAAGAATCATCTTCTATGTTTGTGTACAAACCTTCTTTCCTACAGACACAGAGGATGTTGCCTTGTCACAGTCACAGTCCTGGGGATAAATAGTTAATGGTAGTGATCTCTGTACTGACCCCTGATATATTTATACATAGTTATTAGATCTCCCCTCAGTCATCTTTTTTCTAAAGTAAATAACCCTAATTTAGATAATCTTTCAGGGTATTGTAGATTCCTCATTCCTCATTCAACAGTTATTACTTTAGTTGCCCTCCTCTGAACGCTCTCTAGCCTTTCTATGTCTGCCTTGTTCACAGGAGACCAGAACTGTACACAGTACTCCATGTGTGGTCTGACCAGTGATTTGTAAAGTGGTAGGACTATGTTCTTATCACGGGCGTCTATGCCCCTTTTGATGCAATCTATTATCTTTTTTTGTCTTGGCAGCAGCTGCCTGACACTGGGTTTTACAGCTTAGTTTGCTGTTCACTAAAATTCCTAGGTCCTTTTTCATGTCAGTGTTACCCAGTGTTTTACCATTTACTATGTACAGGTGACTTGCATTATTCCTTCCCATGTGCATAACCTTATATTTGTCAGTGTTAAACCTCATCTGCAACTTCTCTGCCCAAGCCTCCAATCTATCCAGATCTATCTGTAGCAGTATACTGTCTTCTTCAGTGTCAATTACTTTACACAGTTTGGTGTCAGCTGCAAAAATTGATACTTTACTGTGCAAGCCTTCTACAAATATCATTAATAAGTATATTGAAGAGGATAGGGCCCAGTACTGACCCCTGAGGTACTCTACTAGTGACAGTGATTTGAGTGTGTAACATTAATAACCACCCTCTGTTTTCTATTACTGAGCTAGTTACTTACCCACATGCAGACATTTTCTCCCAGTCCGAGCATTCTCATTTTATATACTAACCTTTTATGTAGTACAGTGTCAAGTGCTTTGGAGAGGTCCAGATATACAACATCCATTGATTCACCGCTGTCAAGTCTAGAAGTTACCTCCTCGTAGAAACTGATTAAATTAGTTGTTTGACATGACTGATCCCTCATGAAGCCATGCTGATATAGCGTTAATTGCTTATTTTCATTGAGGAGCTCTAAGATAGCATCTCTTAGAAAACCTTCAAACGGTTTACCCACGACGGATGTTAAACTTACCGGCCTATAGTTTCCGGGCTCTGTTTTTGGACCCTTTTTGAATATTGGCACCACATTTGCTGTGCGCTAATCCAATAGTGCTATGTATTGGTAATTGCGAATATTCTAGATTTTTTTTTCATCAGTAACCTCCCTTCTTGCTTGTGGGCAATGAAAAGGCTTCAATATCTTTGTCAAGAGCTTAGCAACATTCCTAGCAACCAAAAGGAAAGTTGCCTACCACTTTACTATATAAGAAACTCCCCAGCAGCCATTTTCTGCTGTTTTTTGAAGTTGTGATAGAGAGAGCAGTGTTATTGCTGTGCTCTGTGCTTTGCATGAGTCATTTACATTGCTGAGTCAATTACATTAGATAGTTAGTTAGCTCATATATATAATACAGATAGTTAGTGGGAGATAGTCAGTGTAGGTTAGCTAGTTAAATATTGTAGCTGAAATATTGTAACTGGTTCCAGTGCAGGGTGTTAGGTAGTGTGATAGGAATTACTGTACTGTGCATTATCTCCAGTCTTAGGAAACTTCTAGCAGCTTGAAAAATGTAGAATAAGTGAGCCACGCCTGTATTGCGCATGCAATACGCGCATATTACATTGCCGGTTTTCGCAATCAAGAAAATAAAGACTGAAGATCACAAATTCTAGAATTTCGCTAATTTATCTCAAATATTAGGCCAAAAATTTGCGAAATATCGTGAAAACTAATATTGCCCATGCTGCTCATCACTAGTGGTGTGTATCAGTTGTAACTTTAGACGATGTTGAAGAATCAGTCAACCATTCCAGTACGGCTGGATTGTTGGTCAACACTCAACCGCTGGATGACAGTGGCAGCTCTGGCATTTTGCTGCGGCTGCTTCCACTAACCCTTCTTCTGCTGCTATTTGTGCCGGCTACAGCAACATTTTTGCCGCTGATTGTTTCTTTAGAGGACCCAGGCAACTATCTCTTGGCCATAGTGTACAGTAAGGGTACTTTCACACTTGTGGCAGGACGGATCCGGCAGGCTGATCCGTCCTGCCGCAAGTGGCCGTGCACTGCTGTGCTGCCGCTCCATCTCCATTGACTATAATGGGCCGGGGGGCGGAGCTACGGCGCAGAACGGCAGTGCGCGGCCGGAGATCGCCGGACTAAAAGTCCTGTGTGTCCGACTTTTCAGTCCGGCGATCTTTGCCGTGCGCAGCCGTGCTGCGCCATAGCTCTGCCCCCCGCCCCATTATAGTCAATGGGGACGGAGCAGCAGCACGGCAGTGCACGGCCACTTGCGGCAGGACGGATATTCAGCCTGCCGGATCCGTCCTGCCGCAATTGTGAAAGTACCCTAAGTCTATCTATAAAATAACAGATTAACTATGAATCTCGCAGCAGCTTAACAAGATGCACGTAGCGATTACACTCAACCTGCAGCCTCCCTATGCTCTCCCTACAGTTTCAAAAAACTACCCTACAATCTCTCTGCACCCTCTCTACCCGTTATTGTTTTTTAAACTATTTTCAGCAACACTGTCTCAAGAGCATCCATGTCTCTACCTATGTTTAGCTCACAGTGAAATGGTGGATATCGTGCGCGATGAGGTTTTATAGGACTGTGACATCATAGGGCTAACAGTGGATTGGCGGGCTGCACGGCTTTATGGGTAATCTTGTGTTCCAGGGCTTCTTACTTTCACTGTGTAACATGTGCAGCTGCCATTTTAGAAAAAAAAAAAAACAACTAATCATTACCACGAAGCGCAAGGCAATTCGTGGCAAATTAAATGTTTCCTAATCTTTTGGATTGAATTTCACTTCAGATGCTTCATCAAGAAAGTCTACGGGTTAAAAAACGTTCTACAACATTTTCAGAGACTTTCATGGCAGAACTCAGTCCACAAAGATATATTTCTACTACCTTTATGTCCGATCATTACAGGAATAAATGGATATCTTGTGATGTTATGGGTCTTTAGTCATGCATCCTGCATCATCTGGCTTTGACTGTGGTCCAATATCACCTGGAAAAATAAAGTAATTTTTTGGCGTTTTTGCAGGACTGTATCCCGGAATGCATTGAGTATTTCAGAAACAATTTTTTTTAGTTGAAACAATAAGTATTTGCAGGTTATGGGAGCCCCTATGGGGTTGAAGTTCTCCCTCACCTTAGCCAATTTATATATGGATGGTGGGAGGAGGCTTTCATTTTTTTATCTTCCAATCCGTTTAGGCGGTATATCCTGTGGTATGGGTGCTATAGCAATGATATCCTTATTATTTGGAATCACAATATAGCGCCCCCACAGAGATTTTGGGATTATTAGAATGATAATGCCCTAAATTGAAGATTTACTGGCCACTGCAGTGATAATCTCATCTTTTTTTTGGACATCCATTTATGGAGGCTCTGTCACCATGATCAACCCTATTAAACCAGACTTGGGTTTTTTTCACACGAGCGGATCCCGTGCGTGGAATCCGATGCGTGAAAGAGTGCCAAGCCCCGTTCCGGACAGCAGAGACACGGAGCATTAACATGATTGATAATGCTCTGTGCCTCTCTGTGACCTTTTTACTACAAAATCACAGTGACAATTTTATCTCACTGTGATTTTGTAGTAAAAAGATCACAGAGAGGCAAAGAGCATTATCAGTCATGTTAATGCTCAGTGTCTCTGCTGTCCAGAACTGGGCTTGGCACTCTTTCACGCAGCAGATTAACCACTTCAGCCCCCCTAGCTTAAACACTCTTAATGACCAGGCCACTTTTTACAATTCTGCACTACACTACATTCACGGTTTATTGCTCCGTCATGCAACTTACCACCAAAATGAATTTTACCTCCTTTTCTTCTCACTAATAGAGCTTTCATTTGGTGGTATTTCATTGCTGCTGACATTTTTACTTTTTTTGCTATTAATCAAAAATGACCGAAATTTTTGCAAAAAAAAGACATTTTTCACTTTCTGTTGTAATTTTTTTTTAAAAAACTACATTTCTATATAACTTTTTCGCAAAATTTATTGTTCTACATGTCTGATAAAAAAATCCAATAAGTGTATATTTATTGGTTTGGGTAAACGTTATAGCGTTTACAAACTATGGTGCAAAAAAGTGAATTTCCGCATTTTGAAGCAGCTCTGACTTTCTGAGCACCTGTCATGTTTCTTCAGGTACTAGAATGCCAGGATAGTATAAATACCCCCCAAATGACACCATTTTAGAAAGAAGACACCCCAAAGTATTCGCAGAGGGGCATGGCGAGTTCATGTATCATTTCATTTTTTTTCACAAGTTAGCGGAAAATGACCCTTTCTGAGGAAGAAAAATAATAATAAAGTTTCCATTTCTGCTAACTTCTGGAAAAAAAAAAAAAATCTCCCACGGACTCACTATGCCCCTCAGTGAATACCTTGGGGTGTCTACTTTCCGAAATGGGGTCATTTGTGGGGTGTGTTTACTGTTCTGTCATTTTGGGCGGGGCTAGATTGTGAGCAGCCATGTAAAACCTAAAGGTACTCGTTGGAATTTGGGCCCCTTTGCGCACCCAGGCTGCAAAAAAGTGTCACTCATGTGGTGTCGCCGTACTCAGGAGAAGTAGGACAATGTGTTTTGGGGTGTATTTTTACATATACCCATGTTGGGTGAGAGAAATATCTCTGTAAATTGACAACTTTGTATACATTTTTTTTAAAAAGTTGTCGTTTACAGTGATATTTCTCACACAAAGTATGGGTATATATAAAAATACACCCCAAAACACATTGCCCTACTTCTCCTGAGTTCGGCGATACCACATGTGTGACACTTTTTTGCAGCCAAGATGCGCAAAGAGACCCGAATTCCCGTGAGTACCTTTATGATTTCACAGGGCACTTTTACGCATTTGGATTCTCACGCTTTAGGACCCCTAATATGCCAGGGCAGTATAAATACCCCACATGTGACCCCATTTTGGAAAGAAGACACCCCAAGGTATTCCGTGAGGGGCATGGCGAGTTTACCGAAAAACAAAATTGGGGCACAAGTTAGCGGAAATTGATTTTTTTTTTTTTTTTTTACAAAGTCTCATATTCCACTACCTTGTGACAAAAAATAAAAATTTGCATGAAAGTAAGGTGAGGTGTTTGTACTGCCCTGGCATTTGAGGGTCTCCGCAATCATTACACGTATGGCCAGCATTAGGAGTTTCTGCGATTCTCCTTATATTGAGCATACGGGTAATGAGATTTTTTTTTTCCATTCAGCCTCTGGGCTGAAAAAATAAAAAAAATGAACGGCACAGATTTTTTCATTCGCATCGATCATCGTGGATGAAAAAATCTCTGCCAAAATCAGTGACTGCGGTGCGGTGGGCTGGACTTTAACTACCTAACAAGTAGCTAACTAACTGGCGGTGATAAGGGACCCTTAGGCCCCATTCACACGTCCGCAATTCTGTTTGCGGAACGGAATTGCGGACCCATTCATTTCTATGGGGACAGACTTTGTCCCGCTCGGATCCGGAATTGCGGATCCGCACTTCCGGGTCTGCACTTTCGTTCTGCAAAAATATAGAACATGTCCTATTCTTGTCCGCAATTGCGGACAAGAAAAGGCATTTTCTATATAGTTCTGGCAATGTGCGGATCTGCAAAATGTGGAAAGCACATTGCCGGTGTCCGTGTTTTGCGGATCCGTGGATCCATGGTGCGGATCCGCAGATCCGCAAAACACATATGGACATGTGAATGAAGACTTACAGGGGGGTGATCAGTGACAGGGGGTGATCAGGGAGTCTATATGGGGTGATCAGGGGTTAACAAGGGGTTAATAAGTGACAGGGGGGGGGTGTAGTGTGGTGCTTGGTGCTACTTTACATAGCTACCTGGTCCTCTGGCGGTCGATCCCAGCAAATGGGACCACCAGAGGACCAGGTAGCAGGTATATCAGACGCTGTTAACAAAACAGCGTCTGATATACCAGTTTGATGCGATTTAATTCGCATCTACAGCCTGCCAGCGATTGATCATCGCTGGCAGGCTGTAAAAATCACTGCCGAGCTGTGCACTGCTGTGAACGCGCGCGTGCGCGTTCACAGCAAATCTTGCCTCTCGCGAGATGACGCGCGGATGCGTCCAGGAGGAACAAACCTGCCGCCGCCTGGACGCATCCGTGCGTTCAGCGGTCGGGAGGCGGTTAACATGAGCGGATGCCGTGCGGGTAAAGAGCCCCTACTGCCTAGTATGGCTCATCATTCTGATTAAGAAAAAACCTTTCTTTTGTCTGTATGCTAAACAGCTACAGAAAAAACCTATGGATTCATATGCAAATTGGTAATTGGAGCACCAAGAGGCGAGCTGAATCATCTGCACACTCCCCCCATCCCTTGATTGACAGGGCTAAACATCAGGCTGAGGGCAGAGATGTGTTCTAGAGCTGTGTGCTAGCATGTAAATATCATATACACTATATACTATAGCTTTACCACACTGAGATCTGCTCAGAAAGCTAGTTTATATATTACTGCTTTATTCATAGGCAAAATGTATGATTATACAGACACCAGTAATATGTGTTAGCTTATAAAGCTTAGTAGTATAGTGGTTTACCCTGTATGTAGATATCCCCGGTTCAAGTTCTAGGAGAGACATTTGTTTTCTTCCTATTATTTTTTTTTTTGTTTAACCCCTTTACTACCGAGCCACTTTTCACCTTAAATCCCAGGCCAGTTTTTGCAAATCTGACATGTGTCACTTTATGTGGTAATAACTTTAAAACACTTTTCCTTATCCAGTCCATTCTGAGCTAGTTTTCTCATCACATATTGTACTTCATGATAGTGGTAAAATTGAATCAAAAAATGTCAAGTTTATTTATAAAAAATACCAAATTTACCAAATGGTAAAGTGTAGTGGGGAGGCAGGGGAGTCCCGGGGCGCTCCACAATTACGTCAGAGCGCCCCATGAGCATGGATCACATGATGACGTCATTGTGGAGCGCCCCTGGAGCCGCACGGACTGTAAGTATCTGCTCCCCTGGCTCCCCACTACTTACTATGGCAACCAGGACTTTAGTAGCGTCCTGGCTGCCATTGTAACACTGAAAGTATTTTGGAGACTGATCAGTCTTCAAATGCTTTCAGTTGTCTTGCGTTGTGACGTATCCGGCGGGCATTTCCGGCGACGGAAGTGCACGCCGGATCCTCACAACGCAAGTGTGAGAGGCCTTACAGAAACACTCCATATGTGATTGTAAACTGATTTGTATATCAAGAGCACGGATAGGAATTCTCTCCTTCATTATTCCAGTAATTATCCTCCTACAGTTAAAAAAATCACTGCCCCACTCCCAGTTCCAAAGGGTCCGTAGAATTGTTTCCAATGTTGATACTAAGGAAATTCGTTTGAATGAAATGTCTACTAGGTTTAAAGACCGCGGTTATCCCACTTCACTGCTGAATAATGAGAGGAATAGAACTACTCCACCTGGGACAAAAGAGAAAAAGTCACGAATACCATTTGTCGCAAAATACCATTCATGGGTGAACAAATGTAGATTTATTTTAAATCGGCATTGGAGTATTTTATCCAGGGCATACCCCTCTGTGGAGGAATTTCAGAGTCCCCCTTTAATCTGTTATAAACGCAATAAAAATATACGTGACATGGTGGTAAGGGCAGATGTGAGCAGCAGTCAGATTGAGAAGCGACAACTTACTTTGTCCACACCAAGAAGGGTCACATTACCCTGCTTGCAGTGTATACACTATTCGAGTGTAATCAGAGGAGAATATTTTTCACACCCTCATACAGGGGAACAATTCCCAGTAAAAGGATTTTTTACATGTAATAGCAACTATGTTGTGTATTTATTGAAATGTCGGTGTGGACTTTTATACATAGGCGAGACTTCTATGCGAATGAAAGATCGCTTCTCAAAGCATAAGTCCACCATACACAAACAAAACCTGCTCTTACCTGTCCCTTACCACTTTGATCATTGCAACCATAATATTTCACAGTTGCGATTTCAGATTATTGAATATGTACCGCAACCCCGCAGAGGTGGAGACAGGATTAAAATCCTGAAAAAACGTGAAGGATTCACAAATTGCAGACACTTGAACCCAGGGGATTGAAATGGAAGTACGATCTTAATAGTTTTTTATAATCTCCCAGCTCTACTGTTTTGAATGGTTTATGTCATTGTAATTTATCTGTCCTTCTTTTCTTTTTTTCTTTTTCATTTCAGAAGACGTGACGAACCCCCAACTGCATCACTTCACCTTGAAATTTACCTTTACTTACCAGAGAATTCCTTGTATACCGTATTATGTTCTGCTGTCATTGATGCTGCTGTGGTTGGGCTGTTCTTTCACATCTTTCTGTTTTGTTTGATTGTTGCCATGGTTACCTGATGTCATTTCCGCTTTGGCGGTCTATTTAAATCCTGTTGTTTGTTTGTACATGCTATTATCTGTTTGAGAAAGGCTCATATTGCGAGCCGAAACGTGTCACAGAATCTTGTATCTAATGTGACCAATAAAAGCATTGATATCTCAGAAGACATAGTGAGTCATCTTCTACAATACATGCTGAGATTGCTGTCTCCGACACGTGCACCACGCTCATTGAACAGAGTGCCGGCTGACCATTGCCTGGTAGACAGGTCCTGTCAGCAGCTAGTGATATGGCAAACATTAAATTACTGCCGAAGGCAGGAAAAGATCTTTTCCAACTGGTGTCATACCGCCCAATTTCACTCAATGTGTCGGAATTTATGCTCAATTTTATTGGGGCCTGACAGGTGGGCTTTGTGAAGGGGAGATCAGCAATCTTTAACATTTGTAGGGTTCTCACAGTGCTCGACTATGTGGACAGACCAAATACGGGGCCTCTCTTGACTAATGATGCTGAAAAGGCCTTCAATAACGTTGGGTGGGGCTGGTTCGGAGAGGTACTGGATCGTATGAATGTGAAGGTACATTTCGGACTTATTTGAACACGCTATATTCGACACCTCAGGCACAGATAGCTTTACCTGGATTTCTTTCAAGGCCTTTTATACTGCATAAGGGCACCCACCATGGCTGCCCCCTT
This sequence comes from Bufotes viridis, assembly GCA_033119425.1. NCBI lineage: Eukaryota > Metazoa > Chordata > Amphibia > Anura > Bufonidae > Bufotes > Bufotes viridis. The sequence goes on from CM065595.1 coordinate 67,566,640, forward strand.
TCTCCCTAGCTCTTCAGTCTAGCGATTGAGCCTCTGGCCCGATGGCTGGAATATACTGCGGTCTTTGAAGGCATACATGTTGTATCACAGGAAATCCGCCTCTCCCTTTTGCAGATAATTTAATGTTATATCTAGCTCACCCATTAAGAATTATGTCCAAGATCTTTAGGCTATTACAGGAGTTTGGACTGGTTTCAGGATTTAAAGTAAACCCTGGAAAATGTGAATTACTATTTATTGGACCAGGCAGTCAAGGCGAGAACTTTCAACAACAGAGCTGCCCAGTTTCAGTGGTAACATACTTGGGGATCAAGGTAGGCCAGACAGCTAACGCTCTATATCTACTTAATTATACTCTTTTAATTCAGAGGATAAGGACAGATTTGAATCACTGGCAAAGATTACCTCTATCGTTTCTTGGAAAATTCCATCTGATAAAAATTCTCAGCTTTTCCAAAACTCGATGCAGACTATACTGCTACTGCTTAAACATAAAGATATTATGGCTTTATACTCCTCCGTCTCCAAGTTCATATGGTTACAGAGGCACCCAAGAATTGCATTAAAAAAAATGAATTTCATCTTAGAACAAGAACTGGTGGGAAGATGGGACCTAGGTGCCCTTTTACACTAGGCTAGCACTGTTGTCCTCAGATATATGATCCTCAGTAGTGATCAAGGACACATTAGAAGCCTGGAAGGATGTAAGGAAATTATTTGGGCTATCATTTCTGGCATCTAAACATTTGCCACTGTGGAAGCATTTGGAATTTGGGTTGGGATGAACCAACAAGCTGTTTTAGATTTGGAGGTCATTGGGCATACACTTCTTCAGGCATCTGTTGCATGATAAAGAAGCACACTATGAATCTTTGACAGAACTACATGCTAGATATGACCTACCCACATATCATGAAGTAATAGCCTTTTGTAAGTCCAGACTACTGGATGTGTACAGGAGTGTATGTCCAATTGGTTGGATCCTCTTCTTGAACCTAAAGAATTTAAACTCCCCCTTGCTGACATCTATAAGGCATTGAGTGAGAGAGTGACTACCAGACTTACCCCATAGCTCTTTCAGGGCTAGAAATCACTGTTCTCTTCAGATTCAGGAGACAAACTATTGATGGGGTGGACAAGAGTGAGAAGGACGTTATCATGTGAACGCTGGAGAGAAATACACCTTAAATTATTGCACAGGGTAATTTATGGCTTTAATATTCTCTCTCATGATAAGAGATGAGCGAACACCTGGATGTTTGGGTTCGAGAAGTTCGGCCGAACTTCCCGAAAATGTTCGGGTTCGGGATCTGAACTCGACCCGAACTTTATCCCGAACCCGAACCCCATTGAAGTCAATGGGGACCCGAACTTTTGGGCACTAAAAAGACTGTAAAATAGTCCAAAAGGCAGCAAAATGTAGGTAAATGCCCTGCAAACAAATGTGGATAGGGAAATGAATTAAAATAAAATAAAATAAATAAAAATTAACCAATATCAATTGGAGAGAGGTCCCATAGCAAAGAATCATGCGTCATATCACCCACCACTGGAGAAGGCCACTTTCAGTTATTTCGGCCCCAGCACCCAGACAGAGGAGAGAGGTCCCACAGCAAGGAATAAGGCGTCATATCATCCACCACTGGAGAAGGCCACTTTGGTTTTTCGGCCCCAGCACCCAGACAGAGGAGAGAGGTCCCACAGCAAGGAATCATGCGTCATATTACTTACCACTGGAGAAAGCCACTCAGTTATTTCGGCCCCAGCTCCTAGACAGAGGAGAGAGGTCCCACAGCAAGGAATCATGCGTCATATCACCCACCACTGGAGAAGGCCACTCAGTTATTTCAGCCCCAGCACCCAGACAGAGGAGAGAGGTCCCACAGCAAGGAATCATGCGTCATATCACCCACCACTGGAGAAGGCCACTTTCAGTAATTTCGGCCCAGCACCCAGACAGAGGAGAGAGGTCCCACAGCAAGGAATAAGGCGTCATATCACCCACCACTGGAGAAGGCCACTTTCAGTTATTTCGGCCCAGCACAGAGACAGAGGAGAGAGGTCCCACAGCAAGGAATCATGCGTCATTTCACCCACCACTAGAGAAGGCCACTTTCAGTTATTTCGGCCCCAGCACCCAGACAGAGGAGAGAAGTCCCACAGCAAGGAATAAGGCGTCATATCACCCACCACTGGAAGGCCACTCATTATTTCGACCAACTCCAGACAGAGGAGTAGAGGTCCCACCGCAACGGAAGGCCAGTTATTTCGGCCCAGCACCCAGACAGAGGAGAGAGGTCCCACAGCAAGGAATCATGCGTCATTTCACCCACCACTAGATAAGGCCACTTTCATTTATTTCGGCCCCAGCACCCAGACAGAGGAGAGAGGTCCCACAGCAAGGAATAAGGCGTCATTTCACCCACCACTGGAAAAGGCCACTTTCAGTTATTTCGGCCCAGCACCCAGACCGAGGAGAGAGGTCCCACAGCAAGGAATCATGCGTCATTTCACCCACCACTGGAGAAGGCCACTTTCAGTTATTTCAGCACCCAGACAGAGGAGGGGTTCATTCATCTTTGGGTTGCACCGCAACATCATGGTAAAGTTAAAAAAATTAGGATTCAATAAAGAAGTGCCCCGGAGTACAAGAATACATGGTTGAGGGGGAGGCAGTTATAAATGTCTATTCTGCACAAGGGAGGCACAGGTCCTGTGGGATCCATGCCTGGTTCATTTTTATGAAGGTCAGCTTGTGCACGTTGGCTGTGAACAGGCAGCTGCGTTTGTCAGTAATGACGCCCCCTGCCATGCTGAATACACGTTCAGACAAAACGCTGGCCGCCGGGCAGGCCAGCACCTGCAAGGCATAAAATGCTAACTCTGGCCAAGTGGGCAATTTGGAGACCCAGAAGTTGAATGGGGCCGAACCATCAGTCAGTACATGGAGGGGTGTGCAGACGTACTGTTCAACCATGTTAGTGAAATGCTGCCTCCTGCTAACACGTTCCGTATCAGGTGGTGGTGCAGTTAGCTGTGGCGTGGAGACAAAACTTTTCCACATTTCTGCCATGCTAACCCTGCCCTCAGAGGAGCTCGCCGTGACACTGCTGCATTGGCGACCTCTTGCTCCTCCTCTGCCTTCGCCTTGGGCTTCCACCCGTTCCCCTGTGACATTTGGGAATGCTCTCAGGAGCGCGTCTACCAGCGTGCGCTTGTACTCGCGCATCTTCCTATCACGCTCCAGTGCAGGAAGTAAGGTGGGCACATTGTCTTTGTACCGGGGATCCAGCAGGGTGGCAACCCAGTAGTCCGCACACGTTAAAATGTGGGCAACTCTGCTGTCGTTGCGCAGGCACTGCAGCATGTAGTCGCTCATGTGTGCCAGGCTCCCCAGAGGTAAGGACAAGCTGTCCTCTGTGGGAGGCATATCGTCATCGTCCTCCATATCCCCCCAGCCACGCACCAGTGATGGGCCTGAGCTGTGTCGGGTGCCACCCCGTTGTGAACCTGCTTCATCCTTATCCTCCTCCACCTCCTCCTCATCCTCCTCCTCGTCCTCCAGTAGTGGGCCCTGGCTGGCCACATTTGTACCTGGCCTCTGCTGTTGCAAAAAACCTCCCTCTGAGCCACTTCTAACAGACTGGCCTGAAAGTGCTAAAAATGACCCCTCATCCTCCTCCTCCTCCTGGGCCACCTTCTCTTCCATCATCGCCCTAAGCGTTTTCTCAAGGAGACATAGAAGTATTATTGTAACGCTGATAACGGTGTCATTGCCACTGGCCATGTTGGTGGAGTACTCGAAACAGCCCAACAGGGCACACAGGTCTCGCATGGAGGCCCAATCATTGGTGGTGAAGTGGTGCTATTCCGCAGTGCGACTGACGCGTGCGTGCTGCAGCTGAAACTCCACTATGGCCTGCTGCTGCTCGCACAGTCTCTCCAGCATGTGCAAGGTGGAGTTCCACCTGGTGGGCACGTCACATATGAGGCGGTGAGCGGGAAGGCCGAAGTTCCGCTGTAGCGCAGACAGGCGAGCAGCGGCAGGATGTGAACGCTGGAAGCGTGCACAGACGGGCCGCACTTCATGCAGCAGCTCTGACATGTCATAGTAACATAGTAACATAGTATATCAGACCGAAAAAAGACATTTTCCTACAAATTGATCCAGAGGAAGGCAAAAAACCCCTGTGAGGCAGAAGCCAATTTTCCCCACTTAAGGGGAAAAAAATTCCTTCCCGACTCCAATCAGGCAATCAGAATAACTCCCTGGATCAACGACCCCTCTCTAGTAGCTGTAGCCTGTAATATTATTACACTCCAGAAATAAATCCAGTCCCCTCTTGAATTCCTTTATTGTACTCACCATCACCACCTCCTCAGGCAGAGAGTTCCATAGTCTCACTGCTCTTACAGTAAAGAATCCTTTTCTATGTTTGTGTACAAACCTTCTTTCCTCCAGACGCAGAGGATGTCCCCTTGTCACAGTCACAGTCCTGGGGATAAATAGATGATGGGACAGATCTCTGTACTGACCCCTGATATATTTATACATAGTTATTAGATCTCCCCTCAGTCGTCTTTTTTCTAAAGTGAATAACCCCAATTTTGATAACCTTTCAGGGTACTGTAGATCCCTCATTCCAGTAATTACTTTAGTTGCCCTCCTCTGAACCCTCTCCAGCTCTGCTATGTCTGTCTTGTTCACAGGAGCCCAGAACTGTACACTGTACTCCATGTGTGGTCTGACTAGTGATTTGTAAAGTGGTAGGACTATGTTCTCATCACGGGCATCTATGCCCTTTTGATGCAACCCATTATCTTATTGGCCTTGGCAGTAGCTGCCTGACACTGGTTTTTGCAGCTTAATTTGCTGTTTATTAAAATTCCTAGATCCTTTTCCATGTCAGTGTTACCGAGTGTTTTACCATTTAATATGTACGGGTGACTTGCATTATTCCTTCCCATGTGCATAACTTTACATTTGTCAGTGTTAAACCTCATCTGCCATTTCTCTGCCCAAGCCTCCAATCTATCCAGATCCCTCTGTAGCAGAAAACTGTCCTCTTCAGTGTTAATTACTTTACACAGTTTAGTGTCATCTGCAAAAATAGATATTTTACTGTGCAGGCCTTCTACAAGATCATTAATAAATATATTGAAGAGAATAGGGCCCAATACTGACCCCTGAGGTACCCCACTAGTTACAGTGACCCAATCTGAGTATCTACCGTTAATAACCACCCTCTGTTTTCTGTCACTTAGCCAGTTACTTACCCACATACAGACATTTTCTCCCAGTCCGAGCATCCTCATTTTATTTACTAACCTTTTATGAGGTACGGTGTCAAATGCTTTGGAGAAGTCCAGATATACGACATCCATTGATTTGCCGCTGTCAAGTCTAGAACTTTCCTCCTCATAGAAGCTGATTAAATTCATTTGGCATGACCGATCCCTCATGAAGCCATGCTGATATGGCGTTATTTGCTTATTTTCATTGAGATACTCCAAAATAGCATCTCTTAGAAACCCTTCAAACAGTTTACCAACAATAGATGTTAAACTTCCAGGCCTATAATTTCCAGGCTCTGTTTTTGGACCCTTTTTGAATATTGGCACCACATTTGCTATGCGCCAATCCTGTGGAACATTCCCTGTTATTATAGAGTCTGTAAATATCAGAAATAATGGTCTGGCTATGACATCACTTAATTCCCTTAGGATACAGGGGTGTATGCCATCCGGTCCTGGCGATTTGTCTATTTTAATCTTTTTAAGTCGCTGTTGTACTTCTTCCTGCATTGCTATAATTGACGAAGATTGAGGATATGGCACTATATTCTCAATCTTTATATTCTAGTAACAACCATTAGGAACTCAGCTCTAAGTTTAATTCGCGATGCGAACATATACTCACATTGAGAATTAACGTTAGAGTTGGGTTGATGGATTCCCATTGAAAATGAAAACATGATTCCTTCCTGCTTAAGTTGCTTGTGGGCCAATGACTCATTGACTCACAAGAAAGAAGCAGGGACAATTCATGTTTTCGCCTTTCAGATATTGAAAAAATGGTGAATATTCGAATTAGCGAATATATATCATTATATTCTAAATATTCGCGAATTATCGAAGTTGCGATATTCACGATAAAAATTCGCATTTTGAATATTCGCGCTCTACACTACTTACCTCTAATGAGGTACAGAAACTCATGCAAAATTTCCGCTTTACAGAGTGGTATTTACATGCTGATTTGAAGGGAACACTAGGTAGACTGAAAGTACTGCTGGTAACATGAGTGATATGAATAAATCAGGAGGAGGGAGGCGTTGTGCAGACATCCAGATTTTTTTTTGTGGGGGGGGGGGGGGGGCAAGAATGGTTGTAAAATCTTTCACTGTATTTTTTTTATTATTTTGTACAACTTGCATTGCCTTACTGTCTTATCGTGAACAATAAAAAATGTTAATAAATAAATAAAAAGTTTTGGAGGGGAAAAAAGCTATGTAATAAGAAGAGGATGATATTTCATTGAAGTACATGACAGCTCTTTAAAATACTTTTGTTTTTTTGGTATAGAGAAGGTCCACAAATCTTTTAAAGAAGGTGAAGATGCAATAAAAAAAAAAATTACTAGAGGGTTCTGGATTTTATGTTTAAATTCAAGATTTCCTATGGGACTTAATTATAGTACTTATTTATTTTATACATATTAAATTAGCTTCTCTTTTTGTAATCCACTACTGGATTTGCTGTCCACCTTTTCTCCACATTTACTTAGGCATCCCCTATCAAGGGAGGATCCAAACACAGCTGTTTTTTTTTTTTTATTTAAATATTTTTATTATGAATCAAACAATATTTTCCATACAAATACTTCCAAATCATTATTACTTTACTACTTTTTAACCCAACCTTTCAATACCCTTCCTACCTACCCTCCCACTGTGGTGCGTCTCTCCAGAAAAAGGGAGAAGTAAAGAAAAAAAAAAAATTAAAAATTTCCAATCCCCCCATTTCCTGATCCGTTTTTCCTCAATATTTCTTTGTTTATAAAGAACCTTTTCGCATCTTTTTATCTTGTTAACCAAATTGAGCCATATAATCATGTTTGGGATATCCCGTGAGAACCAGACCCGTGTAATCAACAGTCTTGCCAAGTGGATTACCTATAGGCTCCATTCAGACGTCCGCAAATGGGTCCGCATCCGTTGCGAAATTCTGCAGAACGGGTACGGACCCATTCATTCTCTATGGGGCTGGAAACATTTGCGGAGCATGGCCTCGAACTTCCATGCTTCGGCCCCGAACTCCCGTTCTGCGGCTCCGCAAAGAATAGAACATGTCCTATTCTTGTACGCAGCTGCGGACAAGAATAGGCAGTTCTATGGGGCGGTGCCGGCCGGGTGTGTTGCGGATAAACACACCACGGATGTGTGAATGGACCCTTATCAGAAGAATCTTTGCCGGTGCTGGCAGGGTGTGTTGCGGATCAACACACCACGGATGTGTGAATAGACCCTTATCAGAATAATCTTTTTATATTTATGGCAGTTTACCCTGGAAAGATCGCCCAATATCCAGCACTCCCCAATAAAAGGAATCACAACTTTAAATTTTTGGGTAATAAGGTCATCAATCGTAGCCCAGTATTTTTTTTAGTTCTGTACATAGCCATAACATGTGTATAATATCTGCTCCTGATGCATCACAACGTGGGCAATTGGATGTACTCCTTAAGCCACATTTATTAAGCCATAGTGGCGTGACAAACTATGTAAAATATTATATTGAACTAAAATGTGATTAAAATTGTGGGACACTAATCTTAGGTTGAAAAATATATTCTACCAATCTGCCTGTAAAGTTGAATATTCAGCTCCCCGGACCCTTTGTCTAGAAGAGCATATGTTATTAAATAAAGTTTTAACTAGCAGTTTATAGAGTCAACCAATCTTAACCTTGTGACCTACATTTACTATTAATTGATTTAAAGGTGTGAAGTATCTACCTCTAAGGCTGACTTCACACGTCCGTTAAACCCGGACGTGAGCAGTCCGTGGTAATGCGGGCTGGATTTGTTCTTTACAGCAGGAGCGCATGGCGTCATTGGTTGCTATGACGCCGTGCGCTCCTTGCCGCCGCTGCAGGATAGTAATACACTGGTATAGATCATATCAGTGTATTACTGTAGTGCAGCGGCAGAAGTGAGCACACGGCGTCATAGCCACCAATGACACCGTGTGCTCCGCCTGTAAAGAGCAAATCCAGCCTGCATTACCACTGACTGCACACTGAAAATATCTAAAACAAGATAAATTACTTATGTTCTCTCTTTGTGCTAGCTCAAGAAATGAAAGTATTTCCCCATTCCTCACTACCTGTGCCACATAAAAAAATATAAGTTTTATGCCAATAGTGATCCCCTACTAATTCATCTAAGACCTGTAAGTGATGATTATGCCACAGGGGGTACAACCCAAAGAACCTTTTATTCCCATGCAGTCTCCAATAGTACACCAGGACTTACTAAACAGTTTCCCAGCCTCTCTGTGGTCCTGTTGTATATTAGACAACTGTCCGGAACATGCCATCATAAAAAGATCTATTCACTAGGATGCTACATAATGGGCTTTCCCTCCAATAACAATATAACCATAACTGTGCAGCTATATAGTAGCCCTTAAAAAATTGAAGGTTCAACCCTGCCTTTTCTATTGACTTATAAAGGTAATCCACTTTAAGTCTTACACGCTTCCTTCCCCATAATAAATCATTAATAATTATCTTCGTTAGTTTGAAAAATTTATCCTCAATCCATATTGGGGAGTTCCTCAAAATATATAGAAATTGGGGTAAAATCACCATCTTAATTAGGGATATTCTATCGGCTGTAAATAGAGGGAGTCTCAACCATGTTGTGATATAATTTTACTTATAAATGGGATCAAGTTAAGTTGCAAAAAAATCTTTAATCATAGTGGAAATCGCCATACCCAAATATTCAAAACAATCAGAAATCTTCAAGGTGTTTAACCCCTTAAGGACTGGGCTCATTTTCACCTTAAGGACCAGGCCATTTTTTGCGAATCTGACCAGTGCCACTTTATGTGTGAATAACTTTAAAACGCCTTTACTTATCCAGGCCATTCTGAGATTGTATTTTCATCACATATTGTATTTCATGACACTGGTAAAATGGAGTAAAAAAAAATCATTTTTATTTATAAAAAAAAAATACCAAATTTACCAAAAATTTTTTGTTTCAATTTCTCTACTTCTATAATAAATAGTAATACCTCCAAAAATAGTTATCACTTTACATTCCCCATATGTCTACTTCGTGTTTGGATCATTTTGGGAATTACATTTTTTTTTGGGGGGGGGGGGGACGTTACAAGCCTTAGAAGTTTAGAAGCAAATTTTGGATTTTTCCTCAAATTTTCCAAAACCCACTTTTCAAGGACCAGTTCAGGTCTGAAGTCACTTTGTGAGGCTTGCATAATAGAAACCACCCAAAAATGACCCCATTTTAGAAACTACACCCATCAAGGTATTCAAAACTGATTTGATTTTACAAACTTTATTAACCCTTTAGGTGTTCCACAAGAGTTATTGGCAAATGGAGATGATATTTCAGAATGTAAATTTTTTGGCAAATTTTCCATTTTAATCCATTTTTTTTCCAGTAACAAAGCAAGGGTTAACAGCCAAACAAAACTCAATATTTATTGCCCTGATTCTGTAGTTTATAGAAACACCCTATATATGGTCGTAAACTGCTGTAGGGCACATGGCAGGGCGCATAAGAAAAGGAATACCATGTGGTTTTTGGAAGGCAGATTTCACTGGGATAATTTTAAACTGCCATGTCACATTTGAAGCCCCCCTGATGCACCCCTAGAGTAAAGACTCCAAAAAAGTGACCCCATTATGGAAACTGCGGGATAAGGGGGCAGTTTTGTTGGTACTATTTTAGGGTACATATGATTTTTGGTTGCTTTATATTTACACTTTTTGTGAGGCAAGGCAACAAAAAATAGCTGTATTGGCACCGTTTTTATTTTTTGCTATTTACAGTGTTCATCTGACAGTTTAGATCATGCGGTATTTTTATAGAGCAAGGACGCGACAATACCAAATATGACAACTTTTTTTGGTTGTTTGTTTCAGTTTTACATAATAAAGCATAAAAAAAAATTTTTTTGTTTCTCCTTATTCTGAAAGCCATAGTTTTTTTTTATTTTTTGGGCAACTGTCTTATGTAGGGGCTCATTTTTTTTGGTGTGAGAGGACGGTTTGATTGGTACTATTTTAGGGTGCATCTGACTTTTTGATCGCTTGGTATTACACTTTTTGTGATGTAAGGTGACAAAAAATTCCTTTTTTTGGCAGTTTTTATTTTTATGGTGTTCATCTGAGGGGTTAGGTCATGTGATATTTTTATAGAGCAGGTTCTTATGGACGTGACGATACCTAATATGTGAACTTTTTTTTATTTATTTTACTTCAACACAATAAAAGCATTTTAGGAAAAAAAAAAAAGTTTAGTGTATTTCTTGGGTGATTGTCTTATGTTGGGGCTCATTTTTTGCAGGATGAGGTGACGTTTTGATTGGAACTATTTTGGCGTACATACGACTTTTTTGATCACTTATTACCTTTTTTGGGCAGTGAGGTGGGAAAAATTTAAATTTCATCATAGTTTTTCTTTTTTTTTTTATGGTGTTGACCGTGTGGGAAAAGTAACATGACTGTTTTATAGATCAGGTCGTTACGGATGCGGAGATATCAAACGTGTAGTGTATGTTTTTTTATTTTTAAATCAGTGATGAATGTGCAGCTATAAGAAGAAATTCATTTTTTTGACTTTTTTTGACCCAGACCCACTTGGTTCTTGAAGATCTAGTGGGTCTGATGCCTATATAATACACTACAGTACACTATATCGTGCGCACTCCCGACTACTCGCTCGCCTCACAGGATCTACGGAAGGTGTATGGTGGTGTATATTACCCTCCTATTCCGGGTCATCGGAGACCCGGAAACGCAGCAAACCGCAGGTCTGAATTGACCTGCGGTTTGCTGCGATCGTCGATACAAGGGGAGGGAAACAGGACCCCCCCTCGGCATGGTCTCAGAGTGCCTGCTGAATGATTTCAGCAGGTGCTCTGTTCCAATCACCGTCCACCACGCGGCGGTAATCGGAAATACACAGGGTGTACCTGTACACCCTGTGACCGTAAGAGGTTAAGGGCCCCTCACTGGAAAGCTGAAATCTGTCTACAGGCATAAAAATGGTTTTTGACCAGTTAATATCCAAACCTGAAACTTCACTAAAGGACTTAACTATCTGAATAATTCTTAGAAGTGTAGTGTTAGTATTATTTATGAAAAAATAATATGTCATCTGCATACAAGGAAATATGATCCTCTCTTCCCAATGTCCCGAACCCTTCAATCGCAGAGTCTTGCTTTAACCTAGCTTTAGGACACTCGTCATTTCTGTCCAGGACTTAAAGACCCGTGACCTACATGTACTTCATGGTGATCAGGCGGGTGCAGAAGCTGCGCCCTCCCGATCAGCGGCAGGGGTCTGGCAGTCACTGATAGCCGGACCCCTGCTGCATGCGCTGGCATCGGTGAAGTCACTGATGCCGGCGCATTTACCCTTGATGTGCCTTGGTCAGTGCTGACCGAGGCACGTGCGATGTCCGGCGGCAGTCGTGGAAGCCATGCTGCTGTGACAGGGACCCGATAGCAGGGAAGGCAGCCCAATGCCTTCCTTAGGCATCGGGGCTGCCTTCCGGGGGAGAGCCTGTGAGATCCAGCACCCTGGATCTCACAGGCAGGAAGCTATATGAGTAATACACACTGTATTACACATACAGCCAATAAAATAAAAACTATATATAAACTTTTTTTTGTCACCTTACATCACTAAAAGTGCAACACCAAGCAATCAATATTTCTTTATGTTTAATAGGAAATATTATCTCCAAATGTCAGCTGTCTCAATGGGGGCTAAACACTCACCATCCATAGCAAATATATATATGGCGTGGTGGGAACGACATTTTTTGCTTCTTGATGACAACCCGTTTGCTGGATACATAAAATGGTATGGACGTTATATAGAGGATATGCTGTGGGTTTGGCAGGGAGAGGAGAATATGGTAGCCCAGTGTGTCAATTATCTCAATAACTGTACAGATTCCATTAAACTTACTTATGTTAGCGATTCAGCTAAAATCGACTTTCTTGATTTACATTTGGAATCAGACCTTTGAGGGAGTGGTCACTACTTGTACTTTTAGAAAAAAGACATCTGGGAATATCATTCTTCTTGCCTCCTTCTGCCACCCATCGCATGTCAAACAATATACCAAAAGTGGAAATGATCAGAGCAAGACGCAATTGTTCCACAGAGGGCTTATTCTCAAAAGAAACAGAGGTTATCACACAGACTTCTCAGTAGAGGTTATACACTTCCAAATATTAATAAAGGCATTGAATTTGCCAGATTAAAAAATAGAGAGTCCTTGATTTTTCCTCAGACTATGAAAAAACCCTATAAACGTCAAAAAAGTGAAGAATTAAATTCTGCTCAAGAGGATAAAAAGCTGTTTTTATCACTAATTACAGTAGAGAATATTCACACATATGCAAGATCATCCGAAAACATCTCCCTGTCCTCAATTATGATGAGGAGTGGAGAGATGTGGCATCTGCAGGCATCAAATGTATATCTAAAAAAGCACCCACAGTGGGACAAAAACTTAGCCCCAGTTTGTTTATTGACACTATCCCTCGGGTATGCTCCTGGCCAAAAACCACTGGTATGTATAAAATGTGGAAGTAGGAGATGTATATGCTGCCGATATATGTGCGTTACTAAAGAGGTTACGTCCACAGTGAATAATAACAGACACACTTTGAAACAATATATTAATTGTAACACTGAATGTGTTGTGTATGTTATCACATATCCTCCCCTGGATCACTGAATGGCTCACATTCTAGGTTCCAGGTGCAGGATACCTTGCTAATTAGAAGGGGTTGGACCCTGTGCTGTATAAAAGGAATGGTTTTAATACATTTTGTTATGTCTTGATGAAAGGCTGGATTCTGTAGCCCGAAACGCGTTACTTTGATGTCATTTTCTGTGACTTTGGTGGATTTTATATGATGAGCCAATAAGAAGCTGTATTCCATTTTTCAATGCCCCCCAAAATAGTACCAATCTAACAGTCACCTCATCTCGCAAAAAATGAGCCCCTACCTAAAACAATCGCCCAAAAAATAAAAAAAACTATGGTTTTCAGACTAAAACAGGATTTTTTTTTGTTGTTTCAAAAATACTTTGTGTTAAATGTAAAAAAAAAAAAAAGTAGACATATTACTGTATTTTTCGCCCTATAAGACGCACCGGCCCATAAGACGCACCTGGGGTTTTTGGGGAGGAAAATAAGAAAAAAAATATTTTTAACCAAAAGGTGTGCTTTTGGAACTAATGGTGGTCTGTGGATGGCACTATTATGGGGGATCTGTGGATGTCACTGTTATGGAGGGGATCTGTGAAGAACACTGTTATGGGGGATCTGGGGATGGCATGGTTATGCGGGATCTGGGGATGACGTACTGTTATGGGGGATCTGGGGATGTTGTACTGTTATGGGGGATCTGGGGATGACGTACTGTTATGGGGGATCTGGGGATGACACACTTATGGAGGGGTCTGGGGATGACGCACTGTTATGGGGGATCTGTGGATGGCACTGTTATGGGGGGATCTGTGGATGGCACTGTTATGGGGGATCTGTGGATGGCACTGTTATATATGTGTCATCCACAGACCCTCCCCACCCCATAACAGTGCCATCCAGAGATCCCCATCCCATAACAGTGCCATCCACAGACCCCTCCCCCATAAAACTGAGCGAGGGGAGGGACTGGGAGGAGCTGGGGCCGGCAATTGCGGAGGGCCGTTGCAGTGACTGTACCCGGCCCTCGTTCCAGTGCTGCACTATTAAAATATAAGGTATCTAAATCAATTAAAAGTTCTGGTCCATGCCCCCACCCTAATATTACCGACACACGGCTTGTTCAGTTGATAGCAGGCGGCCGGCGCGTCACTCACTGACGTCCAAGCCTGCGCCGCCTGCTTCGTTCATAAAGTAGGCGGCGCAGGCACGTGACGTCAGTGAGTGACGCGCCGGCCGCCTGGAATGCCTGCTATCAACTGAACAAGCCGTGTGTCGGTAATATTAGGGGTGGGGGGCATGGACCAGAACTTTTAATTGATTTAGATACCTTATATTTTAATAGTGCAGCACTGGAGCGGAGGGGCCAGGTACAGTCACTGCACCGGCCCCTCCGCAATTGCCGGCCCCCAGCTCCTCCTCCCAGTCCCTCCCCGCTCACGCATACATCGCAGCTGGCGATGTAAAAATGTCAGAATTCGCCCCATAAGACGCATGGGGCACTTTCCCCCCCCATTTTTTGGGGGAAAAAAATGCGTTTTATGGGGCGAAAAATACGGTAGGTATCGCCGTTTCCGTAATAACCTGCTCGATAAAAATAACACACAGGTGAACAGTGTAAAAAAATAAATAAAATAAGTGTCAAAAAAGCCATTTTTGTCACCTTACATGACAAAAAGTGTAATAGCAAGCGATCAAAAAGTCATATGCACCCCAAAATAGTGCCAATCAAACCATTATCTCATCCCGCAAAAAAAAATGAGCTCCTACCTAAGACAATCGCTAAAAAATAAAATAAAAATATGACTCAGTATATTGAGACACTAAAACATGATTCTTTTTCCAAAAATGATATTATTGTATAAAACTTAAATAAATAAGTATACATATTAAGTATCGCCGCGTCCGTAACAACCTGCTCTATAAAAATACCACATGACCTAACCCCTCAGATGAACACTGGCTTTTTTGACACCATTTTTATTTTTTACATTTTTGTCACCTTACATCACAAAAAGTGTAAAAGCAAGCGATCAAAAAGTCATATGCACCCCAAAATAGTGCCAATCAAACAGTCATCTCATCACGCAAAAAATGAGCACCTATGTAAGACATTCGCCCAAAATATAAACAAAAACTATGGCTTTCAGAATGTGGAGACACAAAAAAAATCTTTTTTTTCAAAAATGCTTTATTATGTAAAACTGAAACAAAAAAAAACAAAAAAAGTAGTCATATTTTGTATTGTCGTGTCCATAACAACCTGCTCTATAATAATAGCACATGATCTAACCTGTCAGATGAGCGTTGTAAATAAAAAAATAAAAAAACTGTGCCAAAATAGCCATTATTTTGAAATTTTTCCATTTTAATCCATTTTTTCCAGTAACAAAGCAAAGGTTAAAAGTCAAACAAAACTCAAAACTGGATTTAGAGACATCTCACGTTATGCCTCTCTCCAAGATCTCCTTGAGTTGTTCCAGAGTTTCAGAAATGAACCATGTTTCCTCTCGGACCAACTGACCAGCTCTTCAAAATTGCATACCTGATCGACCTTCGCACACCATTCCTCCAATGTAGGAGGCAAAGTTTGTAGCCAGTGTAGCGGGATTAAAGACTTTGCAACCGCCAGCAAGTGTGTGATGAGGTTTGACTTTGAGGGGCAGTAGCCATTACTCGGTTTAGATAAAAAAAAAAAAAAACATATCTGGAGTGAGAGTAAAGGGATATTTGACTATCTTTTGGACAGCTGATTCTATTTGTTTCCAAAATAGTGCAATGGTGTCACATGTCCACCAGATATGCAAATTGGAGCTTCTGGCTGTCTGAAACCTCCAACAAACATCAGAATCTCTGCCTTTGTGCAGGTAAAGGGACTCAGGTGTCTTGTACCAGCGGCTCAGGAGTTTGTAGTTATTTTCCTGCAATCGTACACAACGAGAGAAACCTTGCGCATGAGACATTATAAAGCGTGATTCTAAGTCTGTTAAGGTAAGGCCTAAATCTATTCCCCAGGAGCTCAGGAAGATTGTTTTCCTATGATGTGGAGGTGCCACAAAATGTTTTATATATATATATATATATTAAATATTATATATAGCACGCCGCCAATCTTCCGGCCGGCGGCTCTGCAATAATATAGAGCATGTCCTATTCTTGCCCGCAATTGCGGACAAGTATAGGAATCTGTATGGGGCTCTCAGCAAGGAGTGTTTTAGATCCGCAACACACTACGGACGTGTGAATGGGGCTTTAGATTCATTCCGAAGCTGCATGTTAGTGAGAGTAGGAAAACTGCAGCTGCTGCTGTGCTGATGATTCTGAATTCATAGGGAAAGCGTTAGCTAGGCTAGTGTCCTGTGTCCACAGATTCATCTGCTGTAAGAACAGCGTCACAGCACCCCAAAAAGCCCTTTTTAGGGCTTCTACATTAGTCTGCTTTTATTTTATTTTTCTCCATTGTGGTAATTAGCTCCTGATAGAGGCAGGATTGGCCTGCTGGCGGACAGTCAGAGACAGTGACACACAGGGTTAGGTCCAACAAAGTTCCACTTTATTGTGGGATCAGCAGCAAAACAAAAGAAGGCCTTTACATCTCAGGCAAAATACAAAACAAAACCTGCTCGTCTGAGCGCTGACTAACAGTAGCTTACTCACTGTCCTAGATATGGTTTGGTCAGCTCTGCCGTTCACCACAGCCACACACTCTCATGCACCAGCATGTCAGTTCCAGATCTCCCCCTGCTCACTCTGACCCTGCATCTTTATGCAAGCGCTACAGGTGCAGCTAATCAGGCAGCCAACACTTGTCAGAAGTGGACAGCGGATTGGGGAACCCGCCCAACTCTTCCCCAATCCAAAACTCCAGGCCCTATACCAGCTTTTCTACAAAGCCAGCTCAGGAAAGCTTGAGCTTTCCACTACATACTGGGCAATCCCTGGAGCTAAGCAGCATATGACAGGATTCTGGGGGAAAAATACCTGCAATCAATCACTTTTTCTGTCACTGTCTCACACCATATATATATTGCAGTTGCTTGGCCTGTCCGTGTGTGAGAGGCTGCAGGCCCACAGACTGTAGTGTGCCCACTGCCAGTGCCCATCACTCATACCGTGTGGCACAGGACTTTGCATAAAAGAAAGGCATTTAATTTTTACACTTTAATCTAATTTCAGTTGCCTGGCCTGCCTGCTGCCAGTGTGTAGATCCAACGTCTGACAAAAAATAAAAAACGGAGACAGCACGTCCAATGCAATCTGTGATTTAATCTGGATGCAACGTTTCGGCTAATAATAAGCCTTTTTCAAGCACCCAGAACCAAGGAAACATAGGAGTGCTGTATACATGTGATAACCTTGCTGCCAGTGTGTGTCAGGCCCACTTCCACTGACTGTAGTGTGCCCACTTCCAGTGCCCACCACTCATACCGTGTGGCACAGGACTTTGCATAAAAAAAGGCATTTAATTTTTACACTTTAATCTAATTTCAGTTGCCTGGCCTGCCTGCTGCCAGTGTGTGTCAGGCCCACTTCCACTGACTGTAGTGTGCCCACTGCCAGTGCCCACCACTCATACCGGGTGGCACAGTAGCTTGCCGATAAATAAGGCATTTCATTTTTACACTTTAATCTAATTTCAGTTGCCTGGCCTGCCTGCTGCCAGTGTGTGTCAGGCCCACTTCCACTGACTGAAGTGTGCCCACTGCCAGTGCCCACCACTCATACCGGGTGGCACAGTAGCTTGCCGATAAATAAGGCATTTCATTTTTACACTTTGATCTAATTTTAGTTGCCTGGCCTGACTGCTGCCAGTGTGTGTCAGGCCCACTTCCACTGACTGTAGTGTGCCCACTGCCAGTGCCCACCACTCATACCGGGTGGCACAGTAGCTTGCCGGTAAATAAGGCATTTAATTTTTACCCTTTAATCATCTAAGGTTAGTTGCCTGCCATGTGTGTCCTGCCCACTTCCACAGACTGTAGTGTGCCCACTGCCAGTGCCCACCACTCATACCGGGTAGCACAGTACCTTGCACGTATAGTACCACTAATCAAAATAAAATGACAGGCAGAGGCAGACCACCCTGCAGGGCCCGTCGTGGTGCTGTGATTTCCTTTGGCCCTAGAATAATGTCCAGTGTTCAGAAGCCACGTACCCTGAACTCGAAAAATTCTGAGGACATACAGTTGTGTTCAAAATTATTCAACCCCCACTGAAATTGAGTGTTTTGGCCAGTTTGACATTGATTTTGATTATTTCAGTCATCTTGTTTACAATTAAATCAAAGAGGCACTTGTAAGTCAGACAAATATAACATAACATTTATAATGAAATAACCACAAATGTCTTTTCTGTGCTCACATCATTATCAGTTTTATTCAACCCCCAAGTGACATTCAATCTTAGTACTTAGTACAACATCCTTTTCCAGTTATAACAGCCTTTAAACGTGAAGCATAGCTTGACACAAGTGTCTTGCAGCGATCTACGGGTATCTTCGCCCATTCTTCATGGGCAAAAGCCTCCAGTTCTTAGGCTTGCGCGCTGCAACTGCTTTCTTTAAGTCCCACCAGAGGTTCTCAATCGGATTTTAGTCTGGTGACTGCGATGGCCACTTCAAAATGTTCCAGCCTTTTATCTGCAACCATGCTCTAGTGGACTTGGAGGTATGCTTGGGGTCATTGTCCTGTTGAAAGGTCCAACGTCTCCCAAGCCTCAGGTTTGTGACGGACTGCATCACATTTTCATCCAATTTCTCCTGGTACTGAAGAGAATTCCTCCTCCTCCAAACATAGCGTTGATCCATGGGCCCAAACAGTTGTAATTTTGTTTCATCAGTCCACAGACCACTATCCCAAAACTTTTGTGGTTTGTCCACATGACTTTTGGCATACTGCAGTCAGCTCTTCTTATTCTTTGGAGACAGCAAGGGGGTGCGCCTGGGAGTTCTGGCATGGAGGCCTTCATTACTCAGTGGGCGCCTTATTGTCTGAGCTGAAACTTCAGTACCCGCATCTGACAAATCTTTTTTCAGTTCCTCAGCAGTCACACGGGGACTTTTCTCCACTTTGCGATTCAGGTAGCGCACAGCAGTCGAAGTCAGCATCTTCTTTCTGCCACGACCAGGTAGCGTTTCAACAGTGCCCTTTGGCTTGAATTTGCGAATGATGCTTCCTATGGTGTCTCTTGGTATGTTTAACATCTTTGCAATCTTCTTATAGCCATTGCCCTTCCTGTGAAGAGAAATCACCTCTTCTCTTGTCTTCCTGGACCATTCTCTTGACTTCACCATGTTTGTAAACACACCAGTAAATGTCTAGAAGGAGCTGAGTATCACAGTCATTTTAAATCTGCCTAATTGGTGCTTATTATGCTTGATTGCTGCTTCTTGACATCCACAGGTGCTTTTTTAATACCTGTTCGAAAACACTTGAAGGAACCTCTGTTCTTAAGAGTGGTAGTCTTTAAGGGGTTGAATAATTGTGTCAATGAAGACATCACAAAAAAAACATTTAATACTGTATTACAAAAACAATTGATGTCATTTTAGTTGCATTTGGTTCTTTAAAAAGTCCTTGTAAGATTTCATTCTGAACACAATTACAAATGTACACTAAATTCCCTAAAACCCTTTACAGCATTGGGGGTTGAATAATTTTGAACACAACTGTAGTTGACTGGCTTACACAGGACACCCAATCTTCTACAGCTTCCGCTCGGAACCTTGACGCACCATCCTCCTCCAGCTCAGCTTCGAGCACCTCTCAAGTTACCACTCGCCCGCCCGCTGCCACCACCAACACTAGCACCACAGCTGCTTTATTTGATCTGTCAGAGGATTTATTTACACATCAGTTGGAAGAAATGAGTGATGCGCAACAATTATTGCCAGAGGATGTAGATAACAGGGATATGTCTCAGCCAGGCAGCATTACACACATGGACGTATGGTGTGACGATGATGATGTTGTACCCGCTGCTGCTTCCTTTGCTGAGTTGTCAGATACAAGTGAAGCGGTTGATGATGACGATGTGTCCGTGGATGTCACGTGGGTGCCCGCCGAAGAGAAGAAGAACAGGGGAGACAGAGATGAGGAGGAGACGAGTTGGAAGCAGGGGAGGTTGTCGCAAGGAGCTAGTGGCACAGTCAGACAGCATGTATCGGCACCCAGGGTCAGCCAGACAGCACGCCAATCAACTAATGCTGTTGCACCAGAATGCCGTCATTGCAAAGCTCAGCAGTGTGGCATTTTTTTGTGTGTCTGCCTCTGATGCCATTTGCAACCTGTGCCAAAACAAACTGAGTCGTGGGAAGTCCAACACCCACCTAGGTACAACTGCTTTGCTAAGGCACATGATCTCACATCACAAATGCCTATGGGATCAACACATGAGTACAAGCAGCACACAAACTCAAAACCACCATTCTCCTCCTGGTCCAGCATCTTCAGCCACGTCAACCACTGCTGTCCTCCTTGCCCCCTCTCAACCACCCGCCACTCTGCCTCTCACCTTCAGCAGTTCCTGCTCATCTGCCCACAGTCAGGTGTCTGTCAAGGAAATGTTTGAGCGTAAGAAGCCAATGTCACAGAGTCACCCCCTTGCCTGGTGTCTGACAGCTGGCTTGACGGAACTCTTAGCCCGCCAGCTTTTACCATACAAGCTGGTGGAGTCTGAGGCCTTCAAAAAATTTGTAGCTATTGGAACACCCCAGTGGAAGGTACCCGGCCGAAATTATTTTTCACAAAAGGCTATCCCCAACCTGTACTATATTGTGGAAAAGGAAGTCATGACATGTCTGGCACACAGTGTTGGGGCAAGGGTCCATCTGACCACTGCTGCTGCTCCGGCTAATTACTGGGAGAATCTTCATACTACCAATGCTTTAGGAGCGGATGTTCCTTGTGATTCAAACGTAGCTTTGCGTATTATACCCAGCGTTGTCACCCTATCCTAAGCTCCTTAGCTGGGACTCACGGGTAGCAGTGCACAGCCCCGTGTTTCCCATTGTTTATTTCCTCTTTCTATTATCACAGAAAGCACCGCAGCGTTTTTAATATGCAATTATAGGGTTTATTTATTATTACAATTACTATAATAAAAGTTATGTTTTAATACCCAAGATAAATAAAGGGATTAGTGCCTCTTGGCAAGTGTATATGTTAAGTGAATTACCCTTCTTGGAGTTAGGGTCCTGTTTTTGGTAATGTAAGATTTCATTCTGAACACAATTACAAATGTACACTAAATTCCCTAAAACCCTTTACAGCATTGGGGTTGAATAATTTTGAACACAACTGTAGTTGACTGGCTTACACAGGACACCCAATCTTCTACAGCTTCCGCTCGGAACCTTGACGCACCATCCTCCTCCAGCTCAGCTTCGAGCACCTCTCAAGTTACCACTCGCCCGCCCGCTGCCACCACCAACACTAGCACCACAGCTGCTTTATTTGATCTGTCAGAGGATTTATTTACACATCAGTTGGAAGAAATGAGTGATGCGCAACAATTATTGCCAGAGGATGTAGATAACAGGGATATGTCTCAGCCAGGCAGCATTACACACATGGACGTATGGTGTGACGATGATGATGTTGTACCCGCTGCTGCTTCCTTTGCTGAGTTGTCAGATACAAGTGAAGCGGTTGATGATGACGATGTGTCCGTGGATGTCACGTGGGTGCCCGCTCGAAGAGAAGAAGAACAGGGGAGACAGAGATGAGGAGGAGACGAGTTGGAAGCAGGGGGAGGTTGTCGCAAGGAGCTAGTGGCACAGTCAGACAGCATGTATCGGCACCCAGGGTCAGCCAGACAGCACGCCAATCAACTAATGCTGTTGCACCAGAATGCCGTCATTGCAAAGCTCAGCAGTGTGGCATTTTTTTTGTGTGTCTGCCTCTGATGCCATTTGCAACCTGTGCCAAAACAAACTGAGTCGTGGGAAGTCCAACACCCACCTAGGTACAACTGCTTTGCTAAGGCACATGATCTCACATCACAAATGCCTATGGGATCAACACATGAGTACAAGCAGCACACAAACTCAAAGCCACCATTCTCCTCCTGGTCCAGCATCTTCAGCCACGTCAACCACTGCTGTCCTCCTTGCCCCCTCTCAACCACCCGCCACTCTGCCTCTCACCTTCAGCAGTTCCTGCTCATCTGCCCACAGTCAGGTGTCTGTCAAGGAAATGTTTGAGCGTAAGAAGCCAATGTCACAGAGTCACCCCCTTGCCTGGTGTCTGACAGCTGGCTTGACGGAACTCTTAGCCCGCCAGCTTTTACCATACAAGCTGGTGGAGTCTGAGGCCTTCAAAAAATTTGTAGCTATTGGAACACCCCAGTGGAAGGTACCCGGCCGAAATTATTTTTCACAAAAGGCTATCCCCAACCTGTACTATATTGTGGAAAAGGAAGTCATGACATGTCTGGCACACAGTGTTGGGGCAAGGGTCCATCTGACCACTGATGCCTGGTCTGCAAAACACGGTCAGGGTAGTTATATCACGTACACTGCGCATTGGGTAAACCTGCTGACGGCTGCCAAGCATGGAATGGGTGGTTCTGCAGCAGAGTTGGTGACACCGCCACGACCTGCAGGCAGGCCTGCTGCCACCTCCTCTACTCCTCCTACTCCATCCTCTTCACTAACCTCTTTGGCTAAATCCTCTTCTGCTGCTGCGTCTTGCTCCACATTATCAACTGCACCCCCCAGCTCCCCAGGGGCTATTCCACATCCTGGATATGACAGTGTCACACCGTCTTGGGGTTGACTTGCCTGAAAGCAGAGAGTCACACCAGACCAGCACTCCTGTCCACCCTAAACGCACAGGTGGATCAGTGGCTGACCCCGCACCAACTGGAGGTTGGCAAAGTGGTGTGTGACAACGGAAGCAATCTGTTGGTGGCATTGAATTTGCGCAAGTTGACACATGTGCCGTGCCTGACACATGTGTTGAATCTGATTGTACAACGCTTTGTTTGTAAGTACTCAGGCTTACAAGACGTCCTCAAGCAGGCCAGGAAGGTGTGTGGCCATTTCAGGCATTCCTACACGGCCATGGCGCACTTTTACGATATCCAGCAGCGAAACAACATGCCAGTGAGGCGTTTTATTTGCGACAGCACGACACGTTGGAATTCAACACTCCTAATGTTCGACCGCCTGCTCCAACAAGAAAAAGCGGTCAAAGAGTATTTGTATGACTGGGGTGCTAGGACAGCCTTCTGCGGAGCTGGGTATTTTTGCCACGTTACTGGATGCTCATGCGCAATGCCTGTAGGCTCATGCGTCCTTTTGAGGAGGTGACAAACCTAGTCAGTCACACCGAAGGCACCATCAGTGACCTCATCCCATTTGTTTTCTTCCTGGAGCATGCCCTGCGAAGAGTGCTGGATCAGGCCGTAAATGAGCGTGAAGAGGAAGAGTTGTGGTCACCATCACCACCAGAAACAGCCTTATCATCATCACTTGCTGGACCTGCGGCAACGCTGGAAGAGGAGTCTGAGGAAGAGGAGTCAGAGGAGGAATGTGGCTTTGAGAAGGAGGAAGACCAACCACAACAGGCATCCCAGGGTGCTCGTTGTTGTCACCTATCTGGGACCCGTGGTGTTGTACGTGGCTGGGGGAAAGAACAGACCTTCAATGACATCAGTGAGGATGAGGAACGGGACATGAGTAGCTCGGCATCCAACCTTGTGCAAATGGGGTCTTTCATGCTGTGATGCCTGTTGAGGGACCCTCGTATAAAAAGGCTGAAGGAGAATGACCTGTACTGGGTAGCCACGCTACTAGACCCCGTTATAAGCAGAAAGTGGCTGAAATGTTACCAAATTCCCAGAAGATGGTAAGGATACAGCACTTCCAAAACAAGTTAAAAAGTATGCTTTACACAGCGTATAAGGGTGATGTCAGAGCACAATGGGAATCTAACAGGGGAAGAGGTGAAAGTAATCTTCCTCCTACCACAACCACGGCGGCAAGGACAGGACGCTTTACAGATGCGCAGCTTTGACCTGTAGGCCTGAGCTATCCCAATTTGCGATAGAACTTCTGTCATGCCCCGCTTCAAGTGTCCTGTCAAAAGGACCTTCAGCGCAGCAGGAGGTATTGTCACTGACAAGAAAAGTCGTCAAAAAGTGTACATTACCTCACCTTTATTAAGATGAATGAGGCGTGGATACCGAAGGGACTTACAGTGGAGGATGCATTTGACTAAAAAAAGGCCTGATAAGATGCCTTGGGCTAAAAATGGTCCCCACGCTGCTGTATTTAATCTCTGCATGCTGGATGACTTGCGTGACTTCTCCGCCACCAACTAGGGTTCAAGGGCCAAATGTTTTAGTACACTTTTTGCCGGGAAAACATCATTTTTTCTGGCCGCTGCAACAATAAACCTAATTTTTCAGGCATGTGTACATACCTAATTTTTCTGGCCTCCGTTGCTGCACTGTGGCTTCAAAAACAAAACAAAAAAAAGGCACATACATGTGTCAATTCCCTTCGTGTTCGTTAACTTGTTGTGGTGAAGGGGTTTACGTATCACAATGAAGCGAACACCTCTATGAGTGTGTTGGCAATGTTGGCACACCCCAGATGATAAGGTCATTGCTTCCTTGTGAACAGACTAAAAGCGATTGGCTAGATAATTCTTTATAGAAAAACATAAATTTTCTTTGTGATCATCTAAGGTGATCATTAAAGCCTACTAGGCCAACAATGGGCCCACACTGCAGAATCATTGTTTTCTTGGTCACTTAACTGTCACTGAACTATCTCAGCACGACCATAGGCTTTGAAAAACCGCTATCGCCGGCAATCTCCAAAACGTGCGCACGAGCACAGTCATCACTACAACAAGATTGACGCATAGAAGAATAAAATTTATGTCATGAGTGTGTCAACTATTGACAACTCTTTGCGGTTGTCTAAAATCTATTCGATACACGTCCCCTGATAGGGGACGTAACAGGGATTAAACTGATAAAAATAGTACTACTGATTACTGAACACACCACTCATATAGGGTGGCACAGTACATTGCGCAAGGAAGAGACCTTCAATGACGTCATTGAGGACAAGGAACGGGACATGGCTAGCTTGGTATCCAACCTTGTGCAAATGGGGAGTTTGCGGTTGTGCAAATGGACTGTTTGCGGTGCGTTAAACGGGGAGTTTGGTCTGTCACTGTGAAGCGCGCGTAACCCTTACACTACCTGATCAATACAACATCATACCTGATCGTACACACACACTGGATGTTTTAAAGCACGTTATTCCAAACAATTTAGGATTGTTAGGGATTTATGCCCTTTATGGATTAAAACCCGACTCTGCGTCCAATACATAATTTTCCATGGAAGTTTTGCCATGGATCCCCTTGAAACAACTTTTCCATCACTACTGTGGCCAGAAAGAGTCCCTGTGGGTTTTAAAATTCGCCTGCCTATTGAAGTCTATGACGGTTCACCCACTTCGCCCGTTCGCGAACAATTGCGGAAGTTCGCTCGCCGTTCGCGAATGGAAAATTTTATGTTCGCGACATCTCTAAGTATAAACTGCTTAAAAGCATGCGAATAAATAATGCAGATTCTTTCTTTTATCCTCCCCACTGGGGAATTCCACCTTCACTTGTATGCGATTATAATAGCAGTTCCTCATATCTACACGTGAACACACTCTGCCAGCGATCACACACAGCGCTTAGCTTTTTTTTTTTATGCCATGCTTACGGCCATCAGATCCCATTCGATATTCAAATCCGAGGGTTGCATGGTCCCCAGATCATAGATCCATTGCGCCTCTCTTTTATTTATATTTGTTATCGGATCTCCACCTCTCCAGCTATTCTGAACCCTCTCCACTGCCATGAATCTTATACCAGCAGAATTTTTCCATGGTATTTTTTAAAATGGGCTGATACACTGTGAGTATCCAATCCCTTCCTGATGTTACTGAGATGTTCATTTATCCTAGTTTTTAACTTCTGCAAGACAATTGAAAAACCGTGTGGCATTTGCCAAGGCCCACAGCCTGCTAAAAGGATGGACGCTGGAAAAGTGGCAGAAGGTGCATTTTTTAGATAAATCTTCTGTTGAATTACACCACAGTCGCCGCAAATATTGCAGGAGACCTACTGGAATTACCCAGAAAACAGTGAAGTTTAGTGGAGGCAAAATCACGGTCTGGGGTTACATCCAGTGTGGGGTGTGCGAGGGATCTGCAGGGTGGAAGGCAACATCAATAGTCTAAAATACCAAGAAATCTTAGCTACCTCTTATATTCCTAAATATTAAAAAAGCCAAATTCTGCAGCAGGATGGTGCTCCATCACATACTTCCATCTCCACATCAAAGTTCCCTAAGGCGAAGAAGATCAAGATGCTCCAGGATTGGCCAGCCCAGTCACCAGACATGAACATTATTGAGCATATGTGGGGTAGGATGAAAGAGGAAGCATGTAAGACGAAACCAAAGAATATTGATGAACTCTGGGAGGCATGCAAGACTGTTTTCTTTGCTATTCCTGATGACTTCATCAATAAATTGTATGAATCCTTGCCAAACCGCATGGATACTGTCCTTCAAGCTCATGGAAGTCATACAAGATATTAAATTTAGGTAAAATGTAGTTAAATGTCGCACTAGACTGAGTCGGTGCCTCTGGAGGTGCTCCTACCCACAGTTTCACCCAACTGTAAAAAGACTGCAATGATAAGTAAAAAATAGGGCACTCTCCCTAACAGATGGATATCATAAGAGGCAAATTTATTATTAAAATACTCAATAAATTAGATAATACGTTCTATCTCTAAAGTGCAATAGTGAAAAAGTGCAAACTCACTAAAGTGCGATTAGACAGATATAGTGCCCCAAAAATAACTGTGTGGAACAATGATCCAACAATGGTGATCAAATAGGTCTCTAGCTGTGTAGTAAAGTGTCCTTTAAAATATCCGTAATGATAAAATATAGGGTATGAAGTCAAAAGTCCACCAGTCTCTACTGGTACAAATCCAAAAGTATCCCCAAGCTTGCTCAAAGCAATGTTCGTGTATATTGTCCCAATTCAGAGCGGCGTCCCGCTTTTTCCTGCAGTTCAGCGGCGTCCCGCTGTATATGGAGATGATGCGATCGCAGAGTCTGATGCCGAATAATATGAAAGCGTCTTACCAGGAGACTTGCGTGGATCGTGTTGCCCTCTCCGTACAGGTTCTCATTCAATTTCGGTCAAAACAGTGTCGGCCTGCGTGTGTCAAAGGCCCGCTCACCGGTTACGTTCGCGCGGATAAAGTTACACAGGTATGATTTCCCTGCTCCTGGCTGTATTGGCAATCAGGGTCTCATCCAGGGGGGGCTACAACATACCATACGCGTTTCGGGGATAACTAATGGCCCCTTCTTCAGTGGTTAAAGTGCCCCCGTTTCTGACTCGTTTTTAAAGGGCCAGGGTTGAAGTCAATACTTGTCATGGATAACCTGTGTGCAGGTGAAATCAGAGCCTGCACATATCCATTATGGATAATCTATAGGAAAATCTGTAAGAAAAACCGAGACATATGCCAGAATGCAAGACATATATAAAGTAAATGGGGATAGTTTTCCAAAAGGATAAGATTTAAACAGATAAAATTTGTGGACCTAAGAGGGATGAGGTAGATGATATGCCCCGCATAATATTCACCTTTAGTAATGACTACAGAAAGGTTCAGTCCAGTATCAAAAAACACTGGCATCTGTTGCAAAAAGATAGGACATTAGGATCGTTAATTAGTTCACAACCTAAGATCACCTTCACGAAAGCGCAAAACCTGAATAATAAAATAGCACCTACAGTACAGAAATTGAATAAAGAGAGGAACAACTTACAAAAAGGGATAGACTTAAAGGGCTTTTTCAGGTGTGGAAAGTGTAAGATTTGCAAAATTACTTCCTTTCAGAAGAGGACCAAAGAAGTGGTCTCGCAGTCTAATCACTACTGTCATAAAATTAGGGACACTGAGGGTGTAATATATATATTAGAATGCTTGTGTCAGTTACAGTATATAGGGAGGACAAAGCGAACTCGAGACAAAGCGGATCTTTAAATTTAACACTCTTTTACCTATAGGTGTGAATGCCAAATTTGAACTTTTCGGCTTTTTATAGATGGGAGCACCTTTGCCGATGGCTAACTGTCCAGTGAGTAATACTTGGACAGTTTCCCCTTGCCGAATGTGCCCCCATTCATATCACCCATCCCCATGTGAGACACATTTTTATAGAAAATCGCACCAATACCACATGGAGAAAGATGGACAGAGAAAATACCCTACAGAATTTTAAGTGTTTTTAATCTATATGATATAAGTAAATGCAATGATAACGCATGAAAAGAAATGAACTGGCATTATATACTGAACCAAGGTCCACAAATTTTATCTGTTTAAATCTTATCCTTTTGGAAAACTATCCCCATTTACTTTATATATGTCTTGCATTCTGGCATATGTCTCGGTTTTTCTTACAGATTTTCCTATAGATTATCCATAATGGATATGTGCAGGCTCCGATTTCACCTGCACACAGGTTATCCATGACAGGTATTGACTTCAACCCTGGCCCTTTAAAAACGAGTCAGAAACGGGGGCACTTTAACCACTTAAGAAGGGGCCATTAGTTATCCCCGAAACACATATGGTATGTTGTAGCCCCCCCTGGATGAGACCCTGATTGCCAATACAGCCAGGAGCAGTGAAATCATACCGGTGTAACTTTATCTGCGTAAAACGTAACCGGTAGGCGGGTCTTTGACACACGCAGGCCGACACCGTTTGGCGTGGTGAGCCGGGAACCAGGAAGCCCTCGATACTGAAATTGGAGTAGAACCTGTACGGAGAGGGCAACACGATCCACGCAAGTCTCCTGGTAAGACGCTTTCATATTATTCGGCATCAGACTCTGCGATCGCATCATCTCCATATACAGCGGGATGCCGCTGAGCTGCAGTAAAGAGCGGGACGCCGCTCTGAATTGGGACAATATACACGAACATTGCTTTGAGCAAGCTTGGGGATACTTTTGGATTTATACCAGCAGAGACTGGTGGACTTTTGACTTCATACCCTATATGCTTTTTTTTGTGGCACTTTATCTGTCTAATCGCACTTTAGTGCGATTATAGTTTGCCAGCCTATTATAGTTTGCCAGCCAGTGCTGGGACACCAGATTTAGGGGATTGCTATTTTGGCAGTTGAATTTCACCCCAGAACAAAATATATATTTTGGCGGACACTATTATAGTTTGCCAGCCACAGCTGAAACCACTGATTTATGGTATTGCTATTTTGGAAATTGAATTTCACCCCAGAACAAAATATACCCTGTTACGGACAGATTTAAACTACGCCTGCAAGAGCTGGAACACCAGATTCAGGGTATTGCTATTTTGGCAATTGAATTTCACACCAGAACAAAATATATGTTTTGGCGGACACTATTATAGTTTGCCAGCCAGTGCTGGGACACTAGATTTAGGGATTGCTTTTTCGGCAGTTGAATTTCACCCCAGAACAAAATATACCCTGTTACGGACAGATTTAAACAAGGCCTGCAACAGCTGGAACACCAGATTCAGGGTATTGCTATTTTGGCAATTGAATTTCACCCCAGAACAAAATATATAATTTGCAGGACACTATGAAACTTGGCCAGCCACAGCTGAAACCACTGATTATGGTATTGCTATTTTGGCAATTAAATTTCACCCCAGAACAAAATATATCCCTTGCAGGACACTATGAAACTTGGCCAGCCACAGCTGAATCCACTGATTTATGGTATTGCTATTTTGGCAATTGAATTTCACCCCAGAACAAAATATATCCTTGCAGGACACTATGAAACTTGGCCAGCCACAGCTGAAACCACTGATTTATGGTATTGCTATTTTGGCAATTGAATTTCACCCAAGAACAAAATATATGTTTTGGCGGACACTATTATAGTTTGCCAGCCAGTGCTGGGACACCAGATTTAGGGTATTGCTATTTTGGCAATTGAATTTAACCCCAGAACAAAATATATGTTTAGGCGGACAATATTATAATTTGCCAGCCAGTGCTGGGACACCAGATTTATAGTATTGCTATTTTGGCAGTTGAATTTCACCCCAGAACAAAATATACCCTGTTACGGACAGATTTAAACTAGGCCTGCAACAGCTGGAACACCAGATTCAGGGTATTGCTATTTTGGCAATTGAATTTCACCCCAGAACAAAATATATCCTTTGCAGGACACTATGAAACTTGGCCAGCCACAGCTGAAACCACTGATTTATGGTATTGCTATTTTGGCAATTGAATTTAACCCCAGAACAAAATATCGGTTTTGGCGGACACTATTATAGTTTGCCAGCCAGTGCTGGGACACCAGATTTAGGGGATTGCTATTTTGGCAGTTGAATTTCACCCCAGAACAAAATATATGTTTTGACGGACACTATTATACTTTGCCAGCCACAGCTGAAACCACTGATTTATGGTATTGCTATTTTGGGTATTGAATTTCACCCCAGAACAAAATATATTCTTTGCAGGACACTATGAAACTTGGCCAGCCACAGCTGAAACCACTGATTTATAGTATTGCTATTTTGGCAATTGAATTTCACCCCAGAACAAAATGTATGTTTTTACGGACACTATTATAGTTTGCCAGCCACAGTTGTGACACCAGATTTATGGTATTGCTATTTTGGCAATTGAATTTCACCCCAGAACAAAATATATCCTTTGCAGGACTCTATGAAACTTGGCCAGCCACAGCTGAAACCACTGATTTATGGTATTGCTATTTTGGCAATTGAATTTAACCCCAGAACAAAATACATGTTTTGGCGGACACTATTATAGTTTGCCAGCCAATGCTGGGACACCAGATTTAGGGGATTGCTATTTTGGTAGTTGAATTTCACCCCAGAACAAAATATACCCTATTACGGACAGATTTAAACTAGGCCTGCAACAGCTGGAACACCAGATTCAGGGTGTTGCTATTTTGGCAATTGAATTTCACCCCAGAACAAAATATATAATTTGCAGGACACTATGAAACTTGGCCAGCCACAGCTGAAACCACTGATTTATGGTATTGCTATTTTAGCAATTGAATTTCACCCCGAACAAAATATATGTTTTGGCGGACACTATTATAGTTTGCCAGCCAGTGCTGGGACACCAGATTTAGGGGATTGCTATTTTGGCAGTTAAATTTCACCCCAGAACAAAATATATGTTTTGGCGGACACTATTATAGTTTGCCAGCCACAGCTGAAACCACTGATTTATGGTATTGCTATTTTTGAAATTGAATTTCACCCCAGAACAAAATATACCCTGTTACGGACATATTTAAACTAGGCCTGCAACAGCTGGAACACCAGATTCAGGGTATTGCTATTTTGGCAATTGAATTTCTCCCCAGAAAAAATATACCCTGTTACGGACAGATTTAAACTAGGCCTGCAACAGCTGGAACACCAGATTCAGGGTATTGCTATTTTGGCAATTGAATTTCACCCCAGAACAAAATATATAATTTGCAGGACACTATGAAACTTGGCCAGCCACAGCTGAAACCACTGATTTATGGTATTGCTATTTTGGCTATTTAATTTCACCCCAGAACAAAATATATCCTTTGCAGGACACTATGAAACTTGGCCAGCCACAGCTGAAACCACTGATTTATGGTATTGCTATTTTGGCAATTGAATTTCACCCCAGAACAAAATATATGTTTTTACGGACACTATTATAGTTTGCCAGCCACAGTTGTGACACCAGATTTATGGTATTGCTATTTTGGCAATTGAATTTCACCCCAGAACAAAATATATGTTTTGGCGGACACTATTATAGTTTGCCAGCCAATGCTGGGACACCAGATTTAGGGATTGCTATTTTGGTAGTTGAATTTCACACCAGAACAAAATATACCCTGTTACGGACAGATTTAAACTAGGCCTGCAACAGCTAGAACACCAGATTCAGGGTATTGCTATTTTGGCAATTGAATTTCACCCCAGAACAAAATATATAATTTGCAGGACACTATGAAACTTGGCCAGCCACAGCTGAAACCACTGATTTATGGTATTGCTATTTTAGCAATTGAATTTCACCCCGAACAAAATATATGTTTTGGCGGACACTATTATAGTTTGCCAGCCAGTGCTGGGACACCAGATTTAGGGGATTGCTATTTTGGCAGTTGAATTTCACCCCAGAACAAAATATATGTTTTGGCGGATACTATTATAGTTTGCCAGCCACAGCTTAAACCACTGATTTATGGTATTGCTATTTTGGAAATTGAATTTCACACCAGAACAAAATATACCCTGTTACGGACATATTTAAACTAGGCCTGCAACAGCTGGAACACCAGATTCAGGGTATTGCTATTTTGGCAATTGAATTTCACCCCAGAAAAAATATATAATTTGCAGGACACTATGAAACTTGGCCAGACACAGCTGAAACCACTGATTTATGGTATTGCTATTTTGTAAGTAAATTTCACCCCAGAACAAAATATATGTTTTGGCGGATACTATTATAGTTTGCCAGCCAGTGCTGGGACACCAGATTTAGGGGATTGCTATTTTGGCAGTTGAATTTCACCCCAGAACAAAATATATGTTTTGGCGGACACTATTATAGTTTGCCAGCCACAGTTGAAACCACTGATTTATGGTATTGCTATTTTGGCAATTGAGTTTCACCCCAGAACAAAATATATAATTTGCAGGACACTATGAAACTTGGCCAGCCACAGCTGAAACCACGGATTTATGGTATTGCTATTTTGGCAATTGAATTTCACCCCAGAACAAAATATATGTTTTGGCGGACACTATTATAGTTTGCCAGCCAGTGCTGGGACACCAGATTTAGGGTATTGCTATTTTGGCAGCTGAATTTCACCCCAGAACAAAATATATGTTTTGGCGGACACTATTATAGTTTGCCAGCCACAGCTGAAACCACTGATTTATGGTATTGCAATTTTGGTAATTGAATTTCACCCCAGAAAAAATATACACTATTATGGACAGATTTAAACTAGGCCTGCAACAGCTGGAACACCAGATTCAGGGTATTGCTATTTTGGCAATTGAATTTCACCCCAGAACAAAATATATAATTTGCAGGACTCTATGAAACTTGGCCAGCCACAGCTGAAACCACTGATTTTTGGTATTGCTATTTTGGCAATTGAATTTCACCCCAGAACAAAATATATGTTTTGGCGGACACTATTATAGTTTGCCAGCCACAGTTGAAACCACTGATTTATGGTATTGCTATTTTGGCAATTGAATTTCACCCCAGAACAAAATATATAATTTGCAGGACACTATGAAACTTGGCCAGCCACAGCTGAAACCACGGATTTATGGTATTGCTATTTTGGCAAATGAATTTCACCCCAGAACAAAATATATGTTTTGGCGGACACTATTATAGTTTTCCAGCCAGTGCTGGGACACCAGATTTAGGGGATTGCTATTTTGGCAGTTTAATTTCACCCCAGAACAAAATATATAATTTGCAGGACTCTATGAAATTCGGCCAGCCACAGCTGAAACCACTGATTTATGGTATTGCTATTTTGGCAATTGAATTTCTCCCCAGAACAAAATATATGTTTTGGCGGACACTATTATAGTTTTCCAGCCAGTGCTGGGACACCACATTTAGGGGACTGCTATTTTGGCAGTTGAATTTCACCCCAGAACAAAATATACCCTGTTACGGACAGATTTAAACTAGGCCTGCAATAGCTGGAACACCAGATTCAGGGTATTGCTATTTTGGCAATTGAATTTCACCCCAGAACAAAATATATGTTTTGGCGGACACTATTATAGTTTGCCAGCCAGTGCTGGGACACCAGATTTATGGTTTCGCTATTTTGGCAATTGAATTTCACCCCAGAAAAAAATATATTTTTTGGCGGACACTATTATAGTTTTCCAGCCAGTGCTGGGACACCACATTTAGGGGACTGCTATTTTGGCAGTTGAATTTCACCCCAGAACAAAATATACGCTGTTACGTACAGATTTAAACTAGGCCTGCAATAGCTGGAACACCAGATTCAGGGTATTGCTATTTTGGCAATTGAATTTCACCCCAGAACAAAATATATAATTTGCAGGACACTATGAAACTTGGCCAGCCACAACTGAAACCACTGATTATGGTATTGCTATTTTGGCAATTAAATTTCACCCCAGAACAAAATTTATCCTTTGCAGGACACTATGAAACTTGGCCAGCCACAGCTGAATCCACTGATTTATGGTATTGCTATTTTGGCAATTGAATTTCACCCCAGAACAAAATGTATGTTTTTATGGACACAGCTGTGACACCAGATTTATGGTAT
The DNA here is from genome assembly GCA_033119425.1 of Bufotes viridis. Lineage (NCBI taxonomy): Eukaryota > Metazoa > Chordata > Amphibia > Anura > Bufonidae > Bufotes > Bufotes viridis. Next base: position 67,601,070 of record CM065595.1, read on the forward strand.
TGCTATTTTGGCAATTGAATTTCACCCCAGAACAAAATATATGTTTTTGCGGACACTATTATAGTTTGCCAGCCAGTGCTGGGACACCAGATTTAGGGGATTGCTTTTTCGGCAGTTGAATTTCACCCCAGAACAAAATATACCCTGTTACGGACAGATTTAAACTAGGCCTGCAACAGCTGGAACACCAGATTCAGGGTATTGCTATTTTGGCAATTGAATTTCACCCCAGAACAAAATATATAATTTGCAGGACACTATGAAACTTGGCCAGCCACAGCTGAAACCACTGATTTATGGTATTGCTATTTTGGCAATTGAATTTCACCCCAGAACAAAATATATGTCTTTGCAGACACTATTATAGTTTGCCAGCCACAGCTGGAACACCAGATTCAGGGTGTTGCTATTTTGGCAATTGAATTTCACCCCAGAACAAAATATATAATTTGCAGGACACTATGAAACTTGGCCAGCCACAGCTGAAACCACTGATTTATGGTATTGCTATTTTGGCAATTAAATTTCACCCCAGAACAAAATATATGTTTTCACGGACACTATTATAGTTTGCCAGCCATAGCTGAAACCACTGATTTATGGTATTGCTATTTTGGCAATTGAATTTCACCCCAGAACAAAATATATGTTTTGGCGGACACTATTATAGTTTGCCAGCCAGTGCTGGGACACCAGATTTAGGGGATTGCTATTTTGGCAGTTGAATTTCACCCCAGAACAAAATATATGTTTTGGCGGACTCTATGATAGTTTGCCAGCCACAGCTGAAACCACTGATTTATGGTATTGCTATTTTGGCAATTGAATTTCACCCCAGAACAAAATATACCCTGTTACGGACAGATTTAAACTAGGCCTGCAACAGCTGGAACACCAGATTCAGGGTATTGCTATTTTGGCAATTGAATTTCACCCCAGAACAAAATATATAATTTGCAGGACACTATGAAACTTGGCCAGCCACAGCTGAAACCACTGATTTATGGTATTGCTATTTTGGCTATTGAATTTCACCCCAGAACAAAATATATCCTTTGCAGGACACTATGAAACTTGGCCAGCCACAGCTGAAACCACTGATTTATGGTATTGCTATTTTGGCAATTGAATTTCACCCCAGAACAAAATATATGTTTTTACGGAAACTATTATAGTTTGCCAGCCACAGCTGTGACACCAGATTTATGGTATTGCTATTTTGGCAATTGAATTTCACCCCAGAACAAAATATATGTCTTGGCGGACACTATTATAGTTTGCTAGCCAGTGCTGGGACACCAGATTTAGGGGATTGCTATTTTGACAATTGAATTTCAGCACAGAAAATAATCTATCCTTTGCCAAACAGCAGACAGTATTATACTTGGCTAGCCAAAGCGGGAACACCAGATTTAGGGGATTGGTATTTTGGCAATTGTATTTAACCCCTTAATAAAATATAGAATAGAATACAGGATATAGAATAGAATACAGGATATTGCTATCCTGAGTTTCTAGGGGTGACAATTAGCACAGCCAAGCCCCCGATGTATAGTTGTGTTCAAAATTATTCAACCCCCAATGCTGTAAAGGGTTTTAGGTAATTTAGTGTACATTTGTAATTGTGTTCAGAATGAAATCTTACAAGGACCTTTTAAAGAACAAATGCAACTAAAATGACATCAATTATTTTTGTAATACAGTATTAAATGTTTGTTTTGTGATTTCTTCATTGACACAATTATTCAACCCCTTAAAGACTACCACTCTTAAGAACAGAGGTTCATTCAAGTGTTTTCGAACTGGTATTAAAAAAGCACCTGTGGATGTCAAGAAGCAGCAATCAAGCATAATAAGCACCAATTAGGCAGATTTAAAATGACTGTGATACTCAGCTCCTTCTAGACATTTGCTGGTGCGTTTACAAACATGGTGAAGTCAAGAGAATGGTCCAGGAAGACAAGAGAAGAGGTGATTTCTCTTCCAAGGAAGGGCAATGGCTATAAGAAGATTGCAAAGATGTTAAACATACCAAGAGACACCATAGGAAGCATCATTCACAAATTCAAGGCAAAGGGCACTGTTGAAATGCTACCTGGTCGTGGCAGAAAGAAGATGCTGACTTCGACTGCTGTGTGCTACCTGAAGCGCAAAGTGGAGAAAAGTGCCCGTGTGACTGCTGAGGAACTGAAAAAAGATTTGTCAGATGTGGGTACTGAAGTTTCAGCTCAGACAATAAGGCGCACACTGCGTAATAAAGGCCTCCATGCCAGAACTCCCAGGCGCACCCCCTTGCTGTCTCCAAAGAATAAGAAGAGTCCACTGCAGTATGCCAAAAGTCATGTGGACAAACCACAAAAGTGTTCTGTGGACTGATGAAACAAAATTAGAACTGTTCGGGCCCATGGATCAACGCTATGTTTGGAGGAGGAAGAACAAGGCCTATGAAGAAAAGAACACCTTGCCTACTGTGAAGCATGGCGGGGGGTCAATCATGCTTTGGGGCTGTTTTGCTTCTACAGGTAGAGGGAAGCTTCAGCGTGTGCAAGGTACCATGAATTCTCTTCAGTACCAGGAGATATTGGATGAAAATGTGATGCAGTCCGTCACAAACCTGAGGCTTGGGAGACGTTGGACCTTTCAACAGGACAATAATCCCAAGCATACCTCCAAGTCCACTAGAGCATGGTTGCAGATTAAAGGCTGGAACATTTTGAAGTGGCCATCGCAGTTACCAGACTTAAATCCAATTGAGAACCTCTGGTGGGACTTAAAGAAAGCAGTTGCAGCGCGCAAGCCTAAGAATGAGACAACCCTTTTAAAGGCCCACAGCCTTTAATTTTTAAGTTTAGTGACACCCTACAACCCTTTTGGCAGTGTAATTTTATTATATTAGTCACTATTATCACCTTCTATTTTATCTATTATATTTTATCATTTGGTAATTTTCTGTACTCTGACGAAGCATTCTACATTCTTATGTGAAGTCACTATGTTCCATGTTTCACTATTAGAATCTTTTTTGGTGCTGCTTGTACACTGTTGGTCAGGACAGTTATTGTCTTTGCTTACTATTTCATCCTGCTCTACCCTTACACCTTCTCACCTCTGATCTCCTACTCAGACCTGGGATCTCTGGGAATGCTAAGCACTATTGTAATTTAGCACTATTATGGTACATTGTGGTGTGTATATCCAGAGCACTGGTCCTTTATCTGTGGACAATTAGTTATGTTTAATGTCTCTTCTTTTTTTTGTTTCTACTTTATACCTCCTCCATATTTTCCCCTTTTATGTATTTTCTGTCCTGAACCCCCTCCTATGTTGTATTGTACAATCATCACTTTTAATATGAAGGGCTTCAACTCACCCAATAAGAGAAATCACATCCTCCTCTTGTTGAGCAAATTGAAGACCCACATTATTTTCCTGCAAGAAACCCATGCCAAAACCGAAATCTCCCTTCTCGCATTGGTATCACAGTAGTCATGCTACCTCAGCTTCTAAGAGAGTAGCCATTCAGGTTCTATTCCCTTACTACTGAAACAATATGCTGATGCAGAAAGAAGACTCCTATTAGTAAAGGGTGAGATTGCCTCATAAATGTGCACCCTTGCCAACTTTTATGCATCCAATTCAGGACAAATCTGATGGCATACGGTCCGCAAAAAAAAAAAACACAGAAAGAAAATATGTTCATGTTCAGCCCTAAGCTGGAGTCTTTAGGTAGTAAGGTCTTTTTGTCTTTCATGTGAGAAGGATGTTTTATTAAGTTTCTTAGTAGTTGCTATTTGAGCTAATAAGGAATCAATTTTCTGCTGCCTTTTTTTCTTGACCCTTGTTGCCTATGCGACAAATATAGGTTTAGGGGCCAATCTGTGCTTTATTGTGGCACACAGCATAACAACAAAACATACAAAAACCAAAATAAACACCTTGCCCAGCTGGGCCCTAACTACACATTACATGGCCCTGACTCAACTACTGAACCCTGTTCCCACATATGCTCAGTTCAGCAGCCTCGAATATGTGACACCATAATACCTTTTGGGAGAAAAGTGTCAGGCTGTGCAACCCTCGCTCCAGCAGGCGTCGCTAGGTCCCCCCCAAACTTCAGGCTATGCAAGCCTTGTGGACCCTCAGCCCTCCTTGGCTGGGACCACACAGAGCCTCTCAGACTCCAGGTCTCTGTATCCCAGAGAATCTCTTCCCCTCAGACTAACATACTGGGCGGTGCTTTATGCGAGCCTGATTGCAGCAGGCCTCACCTGTGATCACCAGGTGAAAGGGAAAACCCATACTGGAAGGGTGTGGACTGGCAACTCCCTCTACCAAGCCTAGCCACCAGTCCCGGTAAAATCCAGTCCAGAACTAATAACCAAAACTGTCTTAGCAAACTATGCTTTAATGAGACCACTGCTTCCCTCTGGATTTTAGTTGTCTCATTCAGCTGAGGTACCTGAGTGGGACACACCTTCCAGCACTGTTTACATTATCACTATATATACATATATATATATATATATATATATATATATATATATATGCCCCTGTAATTTATATACATGTCTTTGTATACTTATATTTCCCCCAAGTCTGACCAGTCCTCATGTGTATGTATGTGTATGTGTATATATATATATATATATTGTGGTAAGGTGCAGGGTGCCGTCGTGGATGGCAGGTATGTGTCACTGAGGTTCATAGCCTCGGTGAGGTAAGAGCCGTATTTTGTTGATGTCAGCAGCAGCTAGTGCTACTGACATAGTTGTAAATAGCATGGCTGCAAAGCCGATCCGGGCCGGCTCTTACCGGGAGCAGCTAAAGTGTAGGGTGGGTGGCTGCTCCCACGACCCAGTCCTGGTTTTGGGCTGGGTTTAAAAACTCAGCCAGCACCAGCAGCTGTGGGCTGTGATTGTCCTGGAGCTGCTGCTAGTCCTGTGGAGCTCCGCCAGGTGCAAACGCAGCACCTAACATCTCACAGGTGATTGAACCTGGTTTTGGACTCTTTGGTTTTGCCTTTCTTTTGTTTGCTGCGTGTGAATGAACACCAAGAGACTGTTTACCATTTCGTTTGTGCAAGTGTGAATAAAACACTGTTTATTGCACGTACTGGACTCCTTGTTTTGCCTCTGTACTGCACCCGCACCGTTATCTACCAGAGCAACTCCCACATTTTGGTGTCGGATGCGGGCATGCGCAGTGAGGCTGGCGTGAACGCCGAAGTTTGTTTTTGCTGGGCACGACTGGATGTCCTATATTCGGCCGGAAAAGTTGCAGCCTGTGGTCCCTGACAAAATGGAGGCGGCTGTGAAAGCCCTCATAGAGGCTAACGTGCAGCAGCGGGAGACCAACCAGCTACTGCTGCAGCACGTGATGGCATTGCAAGCTGCAGGAGCGTCCCGCCACGCCCACGATGCCCGGAAAGCTGTCCGTGCAGCGATCCCTAAGATGACCCCCTCGGATGATGTGGAGATCTATCTGGCGGTGTTCGAGAAGGTGGCCGTGAGGGAGAAATTACCCGAGAACAGTGGGCAGAGGTCGTCGCTCCGTTCCTGGCGTCTGGACCCCAGCAAGTATTTTTGACCTCCCAGATGACCAAGCAGCTGACTACCTGACCGTGAAAGGTGAGATCCTGGCAAGACTGGGGGTGAACGTGTTAGTCCGGGCTCAGCGGGTCCACCAGTGGAACTTTAATACGGCTGAACCCGCCAGGCCGCAGTATTATGAGTTGCTGCACAGGTTGCAAAAGTGGCTGCAGCCTGAGGTTCTAAGTCCGGCTGCTATGCTGGACCGTCTGCTGGCTGACATCTTCTGGAGGGCCTTGCCGTACCCCCTGCAGCACTGGATCGGCCAGGTATCACCCACTAATGCCCTGGACATGGTCGACCTGGTCGAGCGCTATGAGGCCACAAAACCTTGAAAGGGGTGTTGTTGGGAGGGGCCGGTCAAACCCGGAGGTCTCCCATCCAGTCCCGACGACTGGTACCCGAGAAACCTGCTCGGGTATACCCCTGTAGACCCGGCCCCGATAGTCTGCTGGCGGTGTCACGAGCCTGGCCATGTGAGGGCCGACTGTCCACAGTGGGGAGAACCCATGGAGACCAATTATGGGTACCGGGCTTCCATGTATGCCCGGAGACTGTGTGCGACCGGCACCCCGAGACAATAGACAATCGTCATCTGTGCCAGGTGCAAGTCGGTGATAATCTTGCAGTGGCGCTGCTGGACTCAGGGAGCCTAGTAACCCTGGTAAGTGCTGCCCTGGTACAGCCCTCCCAGTATACGGGCCGGAAAGTTGGGGTGGTGTGCATACACGGAGACTTAAAGGACTATCGCCCGGCTGTAATGTCTCTGTCCACGGCGGCCGGCACATGGACTTGTGAAGTGGCGATCTCCGCCAAGCTACCGTATGAACTAATAATTGGGAGAGACTTCCCTGGTTTTCCGTCACTATGGCCTGAGGTGAAAGTGACTAATAGCCCTGAGACAGGGGTAGCCCTAGCAGAGTGGCCTGGTTCCTGTGAGAGGCCAGAGCCCTGGGAGCCCGAGTCCGAAGGGCCTGCGGTAGAGGTGACCACCACTTCTGTGATAGAGGGGAGACACCCCCACTGAGTGTAATGGTGGGAGACATGGAGGACTTGCCACCAGGTCCTGAGTTGGCAGACCTCCACGTCTCCGGAGATAATTTTGGGACCGCCCAACACCGGGACCAAACCCTAACCAGGGCCTGGGAGAATGTGCTGGAAATTGATGGTAAACCCCAGAAACCAGGGGCTGAGTTAATATTTCCCGCTTTGTTGTTCACCAAGAAATGTTATATCGGGTGAACCAAATCCGAGGTGAACCTGTTGAACAATTGGTGGTGCCCACAGCGTACCGCAAGCTTGTCATGGAGCTTGCCCACCAACATGTTCTTGGGGGACACTTGGGGTGGCAGAAAACCCAGGACCGCATACTGCAGCGGTTTTATTGGCCCAGTGTGTTCAAGGAGGTAGAAAATTATTGTAAGTCCTGTCCCACCTGTCAGATAAATAGCCCCCAGCCACATTTCCGTAGTCCTCTGGTACCTCTTCCAATTATTGAGGTCCCGTTTGAGCGAATCGCTATGGATCTAGTTGGGCCTGTACCAAAGTCTGCCAGGGGCCACCAACACATTCTGGTAGTTCTCGACTATGCCACTCGGTATCCGGAGGCGGTGCCTCTGCGACATACCTCAGCTAAGCTCATTGCCAAAGAGTTAATGGAAATGTTTTCCCGTGTGGGCCTGCCAAAAGAGGTTCTGACAGACCAAGGGACCCCTTTATGTCCAAAGTTATGAGGGAACTGTGTAAATTGTTGCGTATAAAGCAGTTACGGACGTCCGTTTACCATCCGCAAACGGACGGTCTTGTCGAGAGGTTTAACCAAACTTTAAAAAATATGTTAAAAAGGGTGGTGTCTAGAGATGGGAAGGACTGGGATCTGCTTCTGCCCTATCTCATGTTCGCAGTGCGAGAGGTGCCCCAGGCCTCTACTGGGTTCTCGCCCTTCGAACTGCTTTATGGCAGACACCCTCGGGTCCTGTTGGATATCGCCAAGGAAGTGTGGGAACAACAGCCTGTCCCCACAAAAGTGTCATTGAGTATGTCACCCAGATGCAGGAACGGATGGAAAGGGTGTTGCCGCTGGTCCGGGAGCATATGGAGGCAGCGCAACAAGCCCAAAGTAGGGTGTACAATCGTCAGGCTCGGGTGCAGGGCTTCAATCCGGGAGATCGGGTTTTGGTTCTGGTACCCACCCTTGACAGCAAATTCCTAGCTAGGTGGCAGGGCCCCTATGAGGTGATCGAGAAGATAGGGGAAGTAAATTACAAAGTACACCAGCCGGGCGGCGCAAGCCGGAGCAGGTGTACCACGTGAATTTACTAAAGCCGTGGAAAGATAGGGACACGGCCGACGACCACAGCCCCGGCCAGGGCTTCTAGGGAAAAGGGTCCAGCCCCACAGTTCGAGGCCTGCGAGCGGTAGCCACGGTAAAAATTGCAGACAGCCTGTCTTCCAAACAAGTTCAGGAAGTCAGGGAGTTCATCAGTCGGAACACGGATGTGTTCTCGGACCTCCCTGGCCGCACGTCTCTCATCCAACATGACATCGTCACTGAGCCTCAGGCCAAGATCCGGTTAAAACCATACCGGGTACCCGAGGCTCGGCGACGGGCCATCGCGGAGGAGGTGCAATTAATGTTGAAGCTTGATGTCATTGAGGAGTCGAAAAGTGAGTGGGCCAGTCCCATAGTCCTAATACCCAAGCCGGATGGGACGTTGCGGTTCTGCAACGATTTTCGCAAGTTAAATGAAGTGTCCAAGTTTGATGCGTATCCCATGCCCCGGGTAGACGAGCTTGTTGAAAATTTAGGGCAAGCCCGTTATTTTTCTGTGCTAGACCTCACTAAAGGATACTGGCAAGTACCCTTAACGGAGGCGGCCAAGGAAAAACCGCTTTGTTACCCGCAGGGCCTGTATCATTACAAGGTGTTACCCTTTGGCCTGCATGGCGCCCCGCCACCTTCCAAAGGTTAATGGACGTTGTGCTGCGACCGCACCGTCGGTGCGCTTCGGCCTACTTAGATGATGTAATCATCCACAGCACCGACTGGGAAAGCCATTTGCCCAAAGTGCAGGCGGTAGTGGATGCCCTGAGGAAAGCTGGACTAACCGCCAATCCAAAGAAGTGTGCGATTGGGTTGGAAGAGACCAAATATCTGGGATATGTTATTGGGCGGGAGTCATCAAGCTGCAGGTAACTAAGGTAGAGGCCATACGTAACTGGCCCCGACCGGTCACTACCAGGCAGGTAAAGTCCTTCCTGGGAATTGTAGGGTACTACATGCGGTTTGTGCCCCACTTTGCCACAATAGCAGCGCCGTTGACAGACCTGTTGAAGGGGCGAAAGTCTGGGAGGGTTAGCTGGAGTGAGAAGGCGGAGGAGGCTTTCTCCGCGTTGAAGTCGGCCCTGTGTGGGTCCCCGGTTTTGGTGACACCCGACTTCAACAGGGAGTTTGTCGTACAGACCGACGCCTCGGAGGTAGGCCTCGGTGCTGTACTGTCTCAGGAGGTCAACGGGGAAGAACATCCCGTTGTCTTCCTGAGCCGTAAGCTCAGTCCCGCCGAGACCAGGTATAGCATAGTGGAGAGGGAGTTCCTGGCTATCAAGTGGGCACTCGAATCTCTCCGCTACTACCTGTTAGGGAGGAGGTTCCGTCTGGTGACCAACCATTCCCCTCTCAAGTGGATGAGCCAGGCCAAGGAGAGGAATGCTCGGGTCACCAGGTGGTTCCTATCCCTGCAGAACTTCAAGTTCTCCGTGGAACATAGGGCAGGCCGCTTGCAGGGTAATGCAGATGCCCTTTCCCGCGTACACTGCCTCACATGTGTCCACCCCTCAGGGTTGAACAAAGGGGGTATGTGGTAAGGTGCAGGGTGCCGTCGTGGATGGCAGGTATGTGTCACCGAGGTTCATAGCCTCGGTGAGGTAAGAGCCGTATTTTGTTGATGTCAGCAGCAGCTAGTGCTACTGACATAGTTGTAAATAGCATGGCTGCAAAGCCGATCCGGGCCGGCTCTTACCGGAAGCAGCTAAAGTGTAGGGTGGGTGGCTGCTCCCCACGACCCAGTCCTGGTTTTGGGCTGGGTTTAAAAACTCAGCCAGCACCAGCAGCTGTGGGCTGTGATTGTCCTGGAGCTGCTGCTAGTCCTGTGGAGCTCTCTGGGCTGGAAGCAAAAACCCAGCAGGAGACGTGCAGTCGACCTGGAAGCCTGAAGGAGGATTATCCCACGGCTGGGCCGACCGCCAGGTGCGAACGCGCACCTAACATCTCACAGGTGATTGAACCTGGTTTTGGACTCTTTGGTTTTGCCTTTCTTTTGTTTGCTGCGTGTGAATGAACACCAAGAGACTGTTTACCATTTCGTTTGTGCAAGTGTGAATAAAACACTGTTTATTGCACGTACTGGACTCCTTGTTTTGCCTCTGTACTGCACCCGCACCGTTATCTACCAGAGCAACTCCCCACAATATATATATATACACTCACCTAAAGAATTATTAGGAACCCCTGTTCTATTTCTCATTGATGCAATTATCTAGTCAACCAATCACATGGCAGTTGTTTCAATGCATTTCGGGGTCTGGTCCTGGTCAAGACAATCTCCTGAACTCCAAACTGAATGTCAGAATGGGAAAGAAAGGTGATTTAAGCAATTTTGAGCGTGGCATGGTTGTTGGTGCCAGACGGGCCAGTCTAAGTATTTCACAATCTGCTCAGTTACTGGGATTTTCACGCACAACCATTTCTAGGGTTTACAAAGAATAGTGTGAAAAGGGAAAAACATCCAGTATGCGGCAGTCCTGTGGGCGAAAATGCCTTGTTGATGCTAGAGATCAGAGGAGAATGGGCCGACTGATTCAAGCTGATAGAAGAGCAACGTTGACTGAAATAGCCACTCGTTACAACCGAGGTATGCAGCAAAGCATTTGTGAAGCCACAACACGCACAAACTTGAGGCGGATGAGCTACAACAGCAGAAGACCCCACCGGGTACCACTCATCTCCACTACAAATAGTAAAAAGAGGCTACAATTTGCACGAGCTTACCAAAATTGGACTGTTGAAGACTGGAAAAATGTTGCCTGGTCTGATGAGTCTCGATTTCTGTTGAGACATTCAAATTGTAGAGTCCGAATTTGGCGTAAACAGAATGAGAACATGTATCCATCATGCCTTGTTACCACTGTGCTGGCTGGTGGTGGTGGTGTAATGGTGTGGGGGATGTTTTCTGGGCACACTTTAGGCCCCTTAGTGCCAATTGGGCATCGTTTAAATGCCACGGCTACCTGAGCATTGTTTCTGACCATGTCCATCCCTTCATGACCGCCATGTACCCATCCTCTGATGGCTACTTCCAGCAGGATAATGCACCATGTCACAAAGCTCGAATCATTTCAAATTGGTTTCTTGAACATGACAATGGGTTCACTGTACTAAAATGGCCCCCACAGTCACCAGATCTCAACCCAATAGAGCATCTTTGGGATGTGGTGGAACGGGAGCTTCGTGCCCTGGATGTGCATCCCTCAAATCTCCATCAACTGCAAGATGCTATCCTATCAATATGGGCCAACATTTCTAAAAAATGCTATCAGCACCTTGTGGAATCAATGCCACGTAGAATTAAGGCAGTTCTGAAGTCAAAAGGGGGTCCAACACCGTATTAGTATGGTGTTCCTAATAATTCTTTAGGTGAGTGTATATATATATATAGTAAAGGCTGATTTATCAGCCTGTATTTGTGGGAGAGGCCTCTTATTCTTAAGGCCGCTCCCCTCCAGGCTCTCCACGCCACGAGCCGCTTGCAAGCCGCTTGCTCCTACGTTCCTGTGCGGCTGACGTCAGCTCCCCTACCTCACTTCCGGGTTCCGCCGCCCGGCGTCCAGGTTGCCGGGACAACGCTCGCCTCCTCGCATCATGGTCCCTTCCCCAGGTAAGTAGAGGAGGCTTCACGGCCGGCGCCGCGTCTCCCTCCAGCTCAGGCCGGTCTGTCACCCGGAGCATTCAGCGCGGGTCAAGCGGTCCTCTGCCGGCATTTCCCTTCCCACAGGGGTCAGCTACTGGAGTAGCTCTCTCTCACTCACCGCCGCACTGCAGGTCAGGTGATCCATAGCGGTATGTGTGTTGGCATATGAGCGGCTCTGGGCATGAATGTAGCAGAGCTGAATTTGTTATTAAAATATTGGCGGCTGCTGCCCCCTCAAGAGTTGGGCCAGATGTCAGGTGTAGCTCGGCTGCGTTCATGACAGAAAGTTTATGGTTTGTTCCTGTTTTATATAAATGATGACGCTGGAGGGAACACGAGTACCTGACACTGCTTATACCCACAGCTAGGGTACAGTCGGTGCAACACTGTTGGAGTGCAGCTGTGGTGGTCTCGCGGCACCTTCCCCGGCTGCATGCATTGATCGCTACATTCTTGGCACCAGGTCTGCTTTTGCGCAGGGTCCGGTACGCCGGGCTTCAGAGCACTTGGATCCCCAATCGGGTAAGCGTGCTTGAAGCGAATGCGGCTTCCGTTCTACGCATGCCGCCGGGGGAAGAATATCCGCGGTCCGGCTAGGGTCAGGTTAGGTCTATGCACGCTCTGCCCCACGCTGCACTGGTTCGTCTGTCAGCACATCTCTATATATTTAAGTTCGGCCTTGCCCTGCACCACCGCATGGGCATTCCCATTCCCGCCGCAGATCAGCCAGTTCAGCGTTCGGGTCCGATTCCTCGGTGCAGGGTTAAAAAAAAATAAAATAAATTCCGTCCTCCTCCATATCAGCTTACCTGAACAGTTCTATTTTCTTGCACCGGGTTCCCGCTTCCAATTAGTCAGCCAGCAGGGGAAGGGTCCGTTCATTAATGTATCATGCCTGTTTTTGTCATAGTTAGCCACCCAGCTTGGGTTTCTTATTTTCAGGTCCTTTTAGGCCACGGTCAGCTCAGACATATCTCCCAGGATCGCCAGGCCAGGCCACGAGTATGTCAGGTTACCTTCATCCTCACATGCCGCTATTTTGAACCCACAAGGTCGGGAGGCTCCCGGCCCAGTGGCACTTGGGGTACACATTCACCTGGGGTGAAGCCTTGGTCACTCATCCCGGTGACTACCAATTTCATGCCAACCATCATGCCACGTCACCCACCCACGGGGCCCACCCCTCGTACTGTTCAGGGGCTAATTTTCGCTATCGGTTCTCAGTTCTACCGTGCTTAGCTTCTGAAACGTTCAGTCTATCTTCCCTGGATCGCCCAGGTCCGTTTGTCTCCTGGATCACCCAGGTCCATCACCTCCTGGATCGCCCAGGTCTGTTGTCTCCTGGATCGCCCAGGTCTGTTGTCTCTTGTATCGTCCAGGTCCGTTGTCTCCTGGATCGCCCAGGTCTGTTGTCTCCTGGATCGCCCAGGTCTGTTGTCTCCTGGATCACCCAGGTCTGTTGTCTCCTGGATCGCCCAGGTCTGTTGTCTCCTGGATCGCCCAGGTCTGTTGTCTCCTGGATCGCCCAGGTCTGTTGTCTCCTGTATCGCCCAGGTCTGTTGTCTCCTGGATCACCCAGGTCTGTTGTCTCCTGGTCTGCACAGGTCTGTGGGTGCTACCAAGCCTCTTCTCTAGGGTCCAGTCTCCGGTGAACTGTTCCGGGCTCTCTCGCTGGCACTAGACAACTGTCCTTTTGGGCACTCTCTTAGTCTGGTTTTAAAACTAGCCATGTACCTCGGGTTTTATGGCTTCCTCAGGCCCGGGGAATTCTCAGTTGGGCCTGGGCAGAAGAATTTCCTTCAAAAACATCACCTGGAAGGGGTCAGCGAACATTTTATCCTCCACTTGCCTACTACCAAAACCAGTCAAACGGGTCCTCCAACGGAAGTTAGGTTCTACCCCACAGGTAACCAGTGGTGTCCAGTTCAGGTCCTCCGACAGTTACTGTCACTCCTTTCTGCTCTCCCGTCGGACAGTTGCTCCCCTGCGGGGCAAGACCCCTTTCCACCTCCAAATTCATCGCATACATCCGTTCACTGGTTCAGGGCATGGGACTCGATCCTAAAGGAATTCCTGGCCACTCATTTCGAATAGGGGCAGCCTCTGCCGCATCCCAGCATAATGTTCCAGCCCACATAATCCGGTCTATGGGGCGCTGGCGCTCCTCCTGTTTCGCCAGGTACGTGCCAAATCCCCAGGCAGAAATTTCGCAGGCGTTTTGTACTCTAGTTCTGTAATTACATAAATATTTTGCATCTATTCTGAGTCTCTTGCCCCCTTTCCTGGCATACCCACGTACGTGGCTCCCGGCACACCTCAGCCACTATGGTCTGGGTTAGGGGCTCCACGCTCCGGTCTCCTAGCCCTGACCATAAATAGTTAAGGCTGATTTATCAGCCTGTATTTGTGGGAGGGGCCTCTTATTCTTAAGGCCGCTCCCCTCCAGGCTCTCCCCGCCACGAGCCGCTTGCCCCTCCCTCCCCTTTTTTTACTATTCATCATCAGGCACCATTCTGTGGGGTATGCCCCCTTTCTTGGCAGACCCACGTACGTGGCTCCCGGCACACCTCAGCCACTATGATCCGGGTTAGGGGCTCCACGCTCCGGTCTCCTAGCCCTGACCATAAATATATATATATATATATGGATATAGATAGATAGATATGCCCTGGGCGCGGTGAAACTGTGCCTGCTGGCAGAGAAGAAGAAACACACCTATCCACGATACCTAGCTTTATGTCCCAGTTTGCAGGGCGGCGCAGGACACCACTTTCAAAGTCAGACCAGTGCGAGCAGGTGGTCGGTTGGATTGCAGCAGATAATGCTTCCAGTCGGTTAAGCACCACCCTGTTTTCCACAAAGTCCAGTATCAGTAGCCAAGAGTCTGGTGAATCCTCACCCTGATCCTCCTTCTTCCCACCATGGAGAGTGATCCCACGGTCGGAGGAGCTCTTTTCATCGCCATTCCTTAATTTGGGCCTCTTGCTAAGCCCGCTTGAAGAGGGACATGAGGAGATCTTGTGCCCTGATTCCCAAACTGTTTAGCATCCACAGTCAGAAGAAGATGGCGGTGAGGAACGGCAATTAGTGTCTCAAGAGGTTGATACTGAGGATGAGACACAGTTGTCAATAAGTGAGGTTGTTGTTAGGTCAACAAGTCAGGAGGATGACCAGAGTGAGGAAGTGGAAGAGGAGGTGGTGGACGATGAAATCACTGACCCAACCTAAGAAGGTGGCAAGCCGAGCGAGGACAGCAGTATAGAGGGGGAGGGATCCACAGCACCGCACCAGGCTGGAAGAGGCAGTGGGGTGGCAAAAGGGAGAAGGCGGGCCACACCACACAGGCCCGCAACTGTTCCCCAGAGAACCCCCTTACGGAAATCTCTCTTGCCAAGGGTTAGGTGTTCCGCAATAGGGCGCTTTTTTGATGAAAGTGCGGACGATAAAAGAATTGTCATCTGCAACCTGTGCCGTACAAAAATGAGCAGAGGTGTGAACACTAGCAACCTCACCACCACCAGCATGATCCGCCACATAGCATCAAAGCACCCTAATAGGTGGGCTGAACGCCTGGGTCCACAATCAGTATTTGCTGGTCACACCACTGCCTCCTCTTCCCCTGTGTTACGTGCTGGCCAATCCACTATCCAAGACGCAGGCCCGGATGCCTCCTGCCCTGCACCTGGAGTTTCGCAAGCACCATCAGCTAGCACATCCACTTCTGTGTCCCAGCACAGCGTACAGATGTCTTGTGGCCTTTGAACGAAAACGCAAATACCCAGGCACCCACCCACAGGCCATAGCACTAAATGTGCACCTTTCCAAATTGCTGGCCCTAGAAATGTTGCCATTTAGGCTTGTGGACACTGAGGCTTTTCTTTGTTGCTCAGTACCCAGCTGCCACTTTTTTGTTCGGTGTACCGTCCGCGCCTTGCACCAGCATGTGTCCCGTAACATCACCCGTGCCCTGACCAACGCAGTTATTGGGAAGGTCCACTTAACGACTGACACATGGACAAGTGCTTGTGGCCAGGGATGCTACATTTCCCTGACAGCACACTGGGTGAACGTTGTGGAGGCCAGGAGCAATTCGTACCCTGGGATGGCACAGGTGCTACCGACTCCAAGGATTGGGGGCCCTACTTCCATCAGGATTTCTGCCACCATCTACATTAGTGGCTGTAACCCCCCCCTTCTCCTCCTCCACTTCCACCTCTGAATTCTCATCTTGCAGCACCAGTCAGTAGCTGAAAGCAGTGTAGCACTGCAGTGCGGAAGCAGCAACAGGCTGTGTTAAAACTTATTTGCTTAGGTGCCAAACAGCACACCGCCACAGAGCTATGGCAGGGTATAAGGGACAAGACTGAGCTGTGGCTCTTGCCACTCAACCTACAACCAGGCATTGTTGTGTCTGATAATGGCCATAACTTGGTGGCAGCTTTGGAGCTTGGCAACTTCACACACATACCATGCATAGCCCACGTGTTAAACTTAGTGGTTCAAAACCTACCCCAATTTGCCTGAGCTACTGGTGAAGGTGCACCGCGTGTGTGCCCTTTTCCAAAAGTCATATACAGCTGTCGCTGTTCTGGAAACGCTGCAGCAGCGCTTGCAATTGCCAGCTCACCGACTGTTGTGCCACATTGTTGGCCAGGCTTTGTCAGCAGTAGAGGGCAGTAGTGGAATACAAGCTGCAACATGGTTATCGCCTTTCCAGTCAGCTTCCGCTCTTCACAAGTGATGAGTGGGCATGGATGTCTGACCTCTTTGAGGAATCAACACAGATGGTGAGCGGCAATGCCGCTATTATGAGCGTAACCATCCTACTTCTGTGTCTACTGCAATGCTCGCTGCTCACAATGAAAGCAGACGCTTTGCATGTTGAAGAGGTGGAAATGGGGGAAGACAACCCTCATTTCATCTTCTCAGTGCGAAGTTGATAATGATGATGAGGAGGAGCAGGAGACGGTTGCCTCCGCAACAGAGGGTAGTACCCATAGCAGGTTTATTCCATCTGTTTAGCGTGGATGGGCAGAAGAGGAGGAAGAGGATGAGGAGATTAAGAGTCATCCTCAAGGTGAGGACAGCAAAGTCTTGTCTGTTGGGACTCTGGCACACATGGCTGACTTTATGTTATGCTGCCTTTCCCGTGACCCACATGTTATACGCAATTTGGCCAACATCGATTACTGGTTGTTCACCCTTCTCGACCCCCGCTACAAAGAGAAGTTCTCATCTCTCATTTCTATGGTGGAGAGGACTAGAAAAATGGTGCAGTACCAGAAGGTTCTTGTGGAAAAATTGCTCCAAAAATTTCCAGCTGACAACGCTGCCGGCAGAGTACATAGTTCCTTGGGCAACCAAATAGGGGAACACACAGCAGTTCCAACAGAGGCAGGGCAACACTCTCCAAGGCCTGGGATAGTTTCATGACACCCCGCTAGCACCCTCACCCTGATCCGCTGCCTACTGTCACAAGGAGGGAAACATTTTGGAAGCTGGTGAAGGAGTACGTAGCAGACCGTCTCTGCATCCTCAATGATCCCTCTGTGCCTTACAACTATTGGGTGTCCAAGCTGGACACATGGCACGAACTGGCGCTCAACACCTGGAAAGTGCTGGCCTGCCCTGCTGCAAGCGTTTTGTCAGAGCGGGTATTTAGTGCTGCTGGGGGCATAGTACATAGTATATAAGACCGAAAAAAGACATTTGTCCATCCAGTTCAGCCTGTTTCCTACAAGTTGATCCAGAGGAAGGCGAAAAACCCCTGTGAGGCAGAAGCCAGTTTTCCCCACTTAAGGGGAAAAAATTCCTTCCCGACTCCAATCAGGCAATCAGAATAACTCCCTGGATCAACTGATAAGCGCATCAACCTGTCAACTGAAAATGCTCACCGGTTGACTCCTATAAAAATGCACAAGGCCTGGACTACCCCTGACTAGAGATGAGCGAACTTTAAAAAAAAGTTTGGCGTTCGGCGTTCGGGTTGTGGTAATCGCCGCATCCTGTTATGGATTCCACTACCGCGGACTATCCCGGCATATAGAATCCATAAGGGGCGGCTTCCACGAACCCGAACTGTTGAACAGCCGAAGGACCTGGGGTGACGTCACCGTCATGTGATCAGTGCAGGGGGCGTGGCTCAGCACGGGATCAAATCCAGTAAAACTGTAATTTTGCTCACTGGCCATTGGTATTGCCCGTACAAGCACAGGTAGGTGAGTGTTAGGTCCCGAGCTACTTGAGAAACCTTGGCGTGGTGCTTGGGCTTAGACATGTCCTCCACAGCATGATATGTTGACCAATCTCTTAATTTTAACATCAGTTTGAGGGCTTAGTAAGACCGCAGTGTGCATCTGCCTTGTCATTTGTTATTGCTCCAGAGCCTTAAGGACCAAACAAGAGGAATAGATTTATTTGTTTCTGTTAGTTCTGCCATAGATGACATGAAACTGCCTTGGAACAAAGTTGCTGGGATTATTACTGATGGGGCACCTGCCATGGCTGGTAAACGAAGTGGATTATCAACCCTAATCACAAGGTGATCGAAGAAGGAGGCCAAGCTATTCATTGTATCATTCATCAACAAGTTCTCTGTGCTAAACATCTAAAATATGATCATGTTATGAAACCGGTGCTAAAGACCATTCATTTTATTTGCGCTAAAGCCCTGTGCCACCGCCAGTTTAAACAGTTTCTACTGGATATCCAGGCTGTATATGAAGATGTTTTATATCATATCAATGTTATATGTTTCAGTCGGGGGTCTGCACTGCAGCATTTCTACTCTCTCAGAAAGGAAATTGGAGAATTCTTGGAAACAACCGATGCAAGAAATATCTGATCCTATTTGGCTGGCTGATTTGGGGTTTGTAGTCGACATAACAAAGCATCTGAATGTACTGAACACAAGTCTTCAGGGCAAAGATGCAGCGGTGAACCAGCTTTACTCACACCTCAAAGCCTTTGGAACAAAGCTGCAACTTTTCCAAAAGCATTTGTCACAAGCACAGCCCAATACCATTCATTTTTCAGCGTTGCAGAAGATAGTGAATGGTTTTCCACAGGATGATATAATTGCGCAAACCAGCAGGTATGCAGCAGACATCGTATCTATTGCTAGGGAGTTTAAACGGCGCTTTCAAAATTTTGCAGCTATTGAAAAGGAGATCACCCTTTTTTCCTCTCCATTCTCTGTTGACCCCGACAATGCTCCAGATCAGCTGCAGTTCGAGCTCATTGACCTGCATTGTGACAGCGAGTTACACAGTCGTCACCAACAGCTCTCTCTTGTGAAATTTTACAGCGAACTGGATAAGAGCTGGTTTAAAGAGATTTGAACATTGGCTAAGAAAATGCTGAGCTTGATTGGCTCAACATATTTGTGTGAGAAGACATTCTCTGTTATGAACCAGTTAATAAGAACCGCATGAGGAAAAGACTAAGTGACTCTGACTTGTGTGATATTTTGCGCATCAAAACCATGGCCTTTGAACCAGATCTAGTCTATCTGCTGCAGTCCAGATCTCAGTTTCAACCTTCACATTAGTGCAGGCAAGTTTTTTTTCAATTGAGATGAATACGTTGTAAAATCTCAGTTAAAGGGAACCTGTCATCAACTTTATGCTGAGCTCACTTAGGGCAGTATAAAGTAGTGACAGAAATGCTGATCTCAGTGGTGTGTCACTCATGAGCTAAAAGTAAGTGGTTGCTGAGAACCAGCATCATAATAATTGCAACCCAGGCTTGAAAAGAGTCAAATCTACCTAAGAAGATTCAAGGTTATTCATAATCTCCTGCACTCTCACAAATCTGCTGATGATTGGCAGTTCTCTCCTAGAAAGAAAGGGAGAAAACTAGGTAGAAGCCTGTCAGTCATCACAGGTGGGCAGGGAGAGCAGGAATTCTTAAATAACCATGACTCTTCTCAGGTAGATTTGACTCTATTCCAGGCCCAGTTTGCTATGATTGTGATGTTTTTTCTTGGCAACCACTTACTTTTAAATTATAAATGACAGACCGCTAAAATCAGCTCACCTGACTCTACTTTATTCTTCTATTAGTATGGGCAGAATAAAGTTGATGAAAGGTTCCCTTTAATATAAGTTATAACACAAAAAAATTGAATAAAGGAAGCACTTAGCGCACATTTTTGATCAAAAGTATGTCGGGCCCAAGTACCACGTCGCGGTGGCTTCCGCACAAGGGTCCCTAACATTACAGACACTGCCTCTCATGGACTTACCAGTCTCCTTTTATTCAGGGCACTGCAGAAACCAGCTAAATTGCTTTTGTGCTGAAAAGTCCCAGGTACTTGGGCATTTTTTTTGGAATGAGCCCCTTTTCCTATTTTTTGCTATCAGTTTGTGATGTATTGTGCAGCCATCTTTTAACCAACCTTGTTTGCCTTATGGCTATGCATTTGTGAGTGTAGATGCATATCTGCTTAGTCTGAACTCTGTCTTATAGTATATATTGAGGGTGGCGCCTCTTTTGGACTGAGCAACGCCCAAGTACCTGGGACTTCTCAGCACAAAAGCAATTTAGCTGGTTCCTGCAGTGCCCTGAATAAAAGGAGACTGGTAAGTCCATGAGAGGCAGTGTCTGTAATGATAGGGACCCTTGTGCGGAAGCCACCGTGACGTGGTACTTGGGCCCGACATACTTTTGGCCAAAAATGTGCGCTAAGTGCTTCCTTCATTCTATTTTTTTTGGAATGAGCCCCTTTTCCTATTTTTTGCTATCAGTTTGTGATGTATTGTGCAGCCATCTTTTAACCAACCTTGTTTGCCTTAGGCTATGCACTTGTGAGTGTAGATGCATATCTGCTTAGTCTGAACTCTGTCTTATAGTATATATTGAGGGTGGTGCCTCTTTTAGACTGAGCAACGCCCAAGTACCTGGGACTTCTCAGCACAAAAGCAATTTAGCTGGTTCCTGCAGTGCCCTGAATAAAAGGAGACTGGTAAGTCCATGAGAGGCAGTGTCTGTAATGTTAGGGACCCTTGTGCGGAAGCTACCGTGACGTGGTGCTTGGGCCCGACATACTTTTGATCAAAAATGTGCACTAAGAGAACTGGCCTGGCTATGGAGGAGTGAAGACCCGCTTTGCTTCAGCTCCTACCTCGAACCGACTGTGACACTTCACCAATTGCGGTACACTATCACCATCAGCTTGATATGGGACCCAAAAAGAAGAGGAACCCCTCTGTGTCCCTCAGCCAACCTGAAACTGTGTCAGGCAGAGCATTGAACGATTCCTGGCCCCCGGCCTGCACCGCGCTGCGCCGACGCCATCACTCTGCACGCTGCCATTAGCAGACCAAGTGGAGGAGCGCAGCACTTCACCTCCGAAGACTGAGTTGCCTACACCGGGACCGGAGCTTGTAAGCGGGACTCTGGTGGTACAGACACGCCGAACCCTGGTGGTGGAGGTAATGGGGGGGCCTCACGTGGATCATCCACTCTTACCGCCATATGAACAAGGCTGCCCAGAACGACGGGAAACCGCCATTATGTCCACAGACACGGCCATGAGAGATGAGGGGGAATGGGAGTTGTCACCCGCCTATGTTCAGGCTGCAAGTACGCCCTCACCACCATCGGCACAATACTCTCCCCCAGCCTCACCTGGCATATTGATACAAGGGGCTGCGACACATAACAGTCCCCCTGAATACAATAAAATACAGGAACTTTTGGCCAAAATGGCTTCTATCCCCAGCAAAGATGATATGGAAACCTATGTCTCCAGGTTGGAACTGGGTTACAAGACCGAAATCCAAAATGTTAAAAATGAAATGCTCTCCATGAGGGAGAAAATAACTGAAGTGGAGCGGTCTGTGTCTACTATATCTGCAAGCCAGGAACGTCAGGGCTCCATGATTGATGCCCATACTTTTCAATTACATCACCTAGAAGACATGCTAGATGACGCTGAAAATAGGGGTAGGCGTAATAATATTCGCATAAGCGGTCTGTCCGAGTCGTTGCAGGCTGGCGAACTGGATGTCACCCTCAGACACATATTTAATGATCTTCTACAAGTACCTAAAGGCAGCCCTCTGGAGCTAGACAGGGCCCACAGAGCCCTAGGACCCAAGCCGGATGACCCAGACAGGGTCAGAGACGTTATTTGCCAGGTACATCAGTATCAACTTAAGGAGGCCATCATAAAAAAAGCCAGAGATGTCGGCCAGGTGTTATACAAGGGGGCGCAGCTTCATCTTTTAGCCGACCTCTCCTGGCTCACTTTGTTTAAAAGAAAAGCTTTGAGGCCCCTGCTACAAATTCTGCAGCAACGAAACATCAATTATTCCTGGGGCTTCTCCTTTCATCTACAGGTTCGTGCAAAGGGCAGGATGATGCTCCTGCTCTACCCCAGAGTCATTCCATCTTTCACCGCAGCGCTGTAGATCCCTGCAGTATCCATTCCGAACTGGCCGTCCCTACCAATCGGTCCACCTACTGCTGTCAACCCTCTACCTCAGAGGGCCATGCGGCCCTTTAAACGCAAAAATTGGCAACCTATGGAGAATCTTGAAAGTACTCCTGATCCGCCCAGAGGCTGAGGAGGCCTAAGGCACTTACATTGTTTCTTCATACAGGACTTACCTTAAGTGCCTATACCATCTAAAGTTAAGGGTGCTAGGCATATAGATGCTACCGTACACCAAGTTCATCGAGTTTACTTAATATGTATAGGCCAGGAGATGGGGTACATATACGGCCTGCCGTAGCCTGGTACCCACCTTCTTGGGATCCTGCACAGTGTAGCTAGGAATTGATTCCCAACGAACACGAAATGGTTAGCAAACTGTAATGTTTTCCTTTTTGTTACTCACCTGTAGGCTCAGGTTTAATGAGTTGAGCACTATTCATGCAGCGGTCCGATCTTCATTGAGAAACAATCTCGTGGGATTACTGACTGATGTATGTAATAGCTATTACCGTATGATATAAGTTTTCTTTATGTTTCAATATGCTTATATGGTTTTGGTGGTTTGGGAGTCCTTAGGCCATCTAACCCAGGGATTCTGTTCGACGGTCCTGGCGTTTATATTGTACTGATTTCTAACTGTACCACAATATACCTAAATAACCAATTAGTTGGTTTACATTAGCATTATTCCAGTCTCTAATGTTGGATCGGGGGGAGTAGCCCCTCTGTAGAAAGTCCACTTTCGTGACGGGTACACGTCCTAGTTAGTAGACGTACTTTTTCGTTTCAAGTTGAGTCCACACTTGACGTGTTTCATAACCCACTGTATCTTCTTCTTCATACTCCATTACTTTCTCATTTGCTCACTTTCTCTTTCTTCTTTCATCTTCTGTTCTTTCTATTCTGGGTATATACCCCTCTAGGGGTTTCCCTTCTTTTCCTCTTTCCCCCTTATTTTCCTCTGATTGTACCTCCGCTCTCATATCCAACTTCTTCCCACTTCCTCTATTCTCCAACCCCTTCCCTATCCTCATGGCAAAGGCTGCCGTTAAATTGGGGTCCTTGAACATCCGGGGCTTCAGTATCCATCAGAAACGCTCTCAGATACTCTACCACATGCATAAACAGAGGGTGACAATACTATTACTACAGGAAACGCATTTTAAGAAAGATCACTCACCCCCTCTGAGGGATAGATACTACCCCCAATGGTATCATAGTCCGCGTTCGGACTCAAGGTCTAGAGGAGTGTCAGTGGCATTTCATAAATCCTTTCAGGGAGAAATACTGGATGTGGAGGCGGATGGAGAGGGGCGCTACGTTTCTATTGAAAATGCAGGGAACTATGTTTACTGTGGTCAATTGGTATTTACCTAACCATAATCAGATCTCTACTTGCAGAGCTTACCTAGAGCACCTGACTGACTTCGCGGAGGGTCGGATGCTGGTCGGAGGGGACTTTAACTTTACGATGGATCCCCTGATGGACTCCACTACTCACTCTACCTATACCTCTAGTAGGCAACTGAAGTCTCGTCTTTATTCACTTCAACTTGTTGATATCTGGAGGATACTGCAGCCCCAAGGTAGAGACTACACATTCTATTCTGCACCTCATAACTCCTATAGTCGCATTGACTTATTTCTTATTAGCCATCACACCTTAGCCTGGAGTCCGGAAGCCTCTATTGGGGATATCCGATTTTCAGATCACACCCCTATCTACCTGTCTTTTGTGCTGCCAGACACAGCCTTTAAACCTTGGAACTGGCGGTTAAATGATAACCTCCTTAAGGACGCTCTATGTTCGGCTGATATACATCAAACTATTAAAAACTTTATATCCGACCACTCCTCTGATACTACTTCTATCCCAACCCAATGGGAGACTTTGAAGTGCGTCCTCAGAGGCGTATTTATTAAACACGGGTCTAGACTTAAAAAAGAGCGTGCGCATAAAATTACTTCTTTACTTACTCAAGTCCACACACTCGAAATACGCCATAAGCAAACTTTGATGCCGGAAGTCCATGTAGAATTGTTAAAGGTTAGGGACTCTATTAAGTCACTGATAGATCAAAAATACAAGAGTTTTATGGATAGGGGAAAGAGATTCTTCTATGAATACTCCAACAAATGCGGGAGGCCTCTTGCTCGGGTATTACATCCTAGAACTGCTAAAACTTTATCCCCCACATACGGACCTCCACTGGTCATTTGACTCATAACCCCGTAGACATACTGGAGGAATTTCGTTCGTATTATTCTGGTCTCTACAATATTATGGGTCAATATACAGACCTTCCTCCTGAGACTCTATGGAACCGTATTGATCGTTGCCGACACAGCATTACCCACCATAAAAAATATTGATAGGGAGGCACTAGAAACGGACTTCACTGAGTCAGAGACCCGATGGTTTTACACCAGCTTTTTTAAGCATTACAAGGACACACTTTCTTCCTTTTAATGAAAGTCTTTAATAACATATCTGCGAGTTCTGGTTTCGTCACCCAATCTCTGGAAGCTCACATTAGTGTTCTTCCTAAGCCTGGGAAAGATCATTCTCTTCCCTCGAATAACAGACCCATTTCCCTGTTAAATATAGACATTAAACTGTACTCTAAATTGCTAGCTGAAAGACTGTCCCCCTTGCTCCCTGAGCTTAACACAGACCAAGTGGGATTTGTGAAGGGCAGGGAAGCAAGAGACAATACTCTGAAAACTCTGTTACTGGCCAACGCGGCGAAATACACCAACTATCCCCGCCTATTATCAATTGATGCCGAAAAGGCCTTTGATAGAGTGCAATGGCAATTTTTAGACTCATCCCTGAAACAAATTGGCCTAGGTCCTAAATTTCTGGGTAAAATTAAAGCCTTATACTCCACTCCTACTGCTAAAGTCCGGACCAATGGCCTTTTGTCACGCTCCTTCCCCATACATAATGGCACGAGACAGGGGTGTCCCCTCTCCCCCTTGCTATACATCATAGTAATGGAACATTTGGCTGTAGCGCTAGGGGCAAACCCTTCTATACATGGCATCACTCTGAAAGAATCTCACTATAAAATGCGTTATATGCAGATGACCTCCTGCTTTATGTTACTCAACCACGCATTTCTATTCCTTCTATCCTAAAAGAATTTGATTGGTTCGGACATCTCAGCAATTTTAAAGTTAATTATTCTAAATCGGAAATTCTTAACATATCCATACCACAGAAGGAATTTTTGGATATACTCATCTCTTTTCCATTTAGGCACCAACCCGCTTTCCTGACATATTTGGGTGTTCGGATGCCTACAGACTCCAAACTTCTCTATGAATCGAACTATCTCTCCTTACTGGAGCGCACTATACGGGACCTGAACACTTATAGTAAAAAGGACTGTCCTGGTTCGGTAGGATGAATGTCCTGAAGATGGATATACTTCCTATAGTCATTATATATATTTCAGATGGTTCCGTTGAATCCGCCCGCTGCCTTTTTCCGCACTTTAAACTCTAAAATCCTTAGATTTATTTGGGGTTCCTTAAATCCTAGAATAGGTCTTTCCACTTTACATAGAGCTAAATCTGTTGGTGGGGCTGGTCTTCCGGACTTCAGGCTATATCACTCAGCGGCCATGTTAACCCGACTCTTTGATTGGCACTTCCATCATACCACTAAACAATGGGTTTGGTTGGAGCAGTCCCTCTACCCTTCCTCACTCAAACATACTCCGTAGATTGAGCCTGGAGGGCGCTTGCGAGTCTCCTCTCTTAATTCGATGGCGAGTCAAACACTACATCTGTGGGATTCTCTCACCAAAAAAGGTATTGGTTCCAGGAGGCACAGCCCCCTTACACCAATTTTTCATAATTCACTGTTCACAGCTAGTGCTAATAAGACATCTTTCTTGGGATTGCAAGCATCGGCTGACCCTCGATTTTACCATTTATTAGCAAATGCTCTTTTGGCTCCATTCTCTGAGCTTAAAAGAAAATCTCCCACTGCCAGTTTATCATGGCTTGAATATCATCAGTTGAAGTCTTACATCTCATCTAAAGGAGAACAGGGTTTCTTCAGTTCCTCCCCGACTGAGCTGGAGAAGATGTTCTTGTTGGCATCCCCTCCTGATCTCAGCTCTTTACCAGAACCTATTGGAGGATTCCCACAGAGGTTCCCCCGGTTTCTTAGCTGGTTGGGAGCAAGAGCTGGGGGTTCAGTTAACACAAGCTGAAATGCAAACAGCATTTCTCTTTACTCATAAGCTTTCAATGGCATGCTCTGCTCAGGAAAAAAATTATAAAATCCTGACACGTTGGTACAGATACCCGACCCGGCTGCATAGAATTTTTCCCTCAGTACCTGACACCTGCTGGCGGTGTGGACAGGATAAAGGTACGATGCTACACATTTAGTGGGATTGCTGCAGGGTCAAACCTTTCTGGGAAAAGGTCTTTATGATTTATAGGCATATCACAAAAGAAAAAAAAAACGGTTTCCAATACTCCGCAGGTGGCGCTCCTCTCCATTTTGCCGGGCTCCATTGCCCTTCAGAAGAAAAGCATATTACGGTTCTGTATTTCAGCAGCTCGATCTGTGATCCCCCGACATTGGCAAACACCTCATGAACCCACTATTAGGGAGTGGCACCAAGAAATGTTACATATAGCCAGAATGGAGGAGCTATCAGCCGAAGTAGCTGGATTGTCAGTTAAATAGCACCACATATGGTCTGACTGGATTGACTTCCAGCAATCACCGAACCTAATACCTCTGCTGTCCACATAATATCTGGCTTCTGCTATGAAGGAATACTGACCCTACCCCACCAGCCTGTTCCTCCCTCCCTCCCTCCCGACCCTCCTTTTCCCCTCTGTACTCTATTTCTTTTTCTCTCTCTCCTTTTCTCTTTACTTTCTATCCTTAAAGAGGACCTTTCACCGATTTAAAAACTAAAAACTAACTATACCTGTGGGCAGAGCGGCGCCCAGGGGTCCCCCTGCACTTACTTGTATGTCTGGGCGCCGCTCCGTTCGCCCGGTATAGGCTCCGGTGTCCGAGCTCCCTCTGTTGTATGGGGCGGGGACTTTGTATCAGGCGTGTCCCTTGCTGCAGAGCTGGCCAATCACAGCGCACAGCTCATAGCCTGGCAAGGAGATTGCGCTATTGGCTGTACCGGAGTGTCGTACTAAGGTCCTTGTATGGTGGTTAAGTTCAATTCCTTCTGTTGATGAATTCGAACGGGGGAGATAATGTGGTTTATTCTTTTTCTAAGCCGCAGATCCTTTGTAATATAAATCTCCAAAATCCCAAACGCGTTTCGGGGCGGTCATTAGCTTGCCCCTTCCTCAGTGGTAAATGGCGATATTTCCTTGCTTCCTCATATACCCTATATTCAATTAAGTTCATTCGAGATCTCATGAACATATGGATAATGGATCCGGAACGGGATACTTTATAAAACACTTAAAATCATGTAAAGACGTGATCGACTCACATTACGTTCTTATATAGATAGATATGAGAGTCTCTCATATCTGCTCCCATTATCATCTATCACCTTTTATCTACATAACCCATTCCTCTTTGGCCCACTGGGAATATATGTATATACATCGGATGGAGCCTCTCATATCTATCTATATATGAACGTAATGTGAGCCGATCACGTCTTTACATGATTTTAAGTGTTTTATAAAGTATCCCATTCCGGATCCATTATCCATATGTTCATGAGATCTCAAATGAACTTAATTGAATATAGGGTATGTAAGGAAGCAAGGAAATATCGCCATTTACCACTGAGGAAGGGGCAAGCTAATGACCGCCCCGACACGCGTTTTGGGATTTTGGCGATTTATATTACAAAGGAACTGCGGCTTAGAAAAAGAATAAACCACATCACCTCCCCCGTTTGAATTCATCAACAGAAGGAATTGAACTTAACCACCATACAAGGACCTTAGTATGACACTCCGGTACAGCCAATAGCGAAAACTCCTTGCCGTCACGTGGGACGCCACCGAGTGACGTTAGGACCACGTGGGACACCGCGTCAGGTCCTAGCAGGAAATAATCGTACAGCGCACTGAAGCCGAAGTGACCGAGAGGCAGAGGGTGAAGACCGGTAACGTACTGACACATTTACTGTCGATCTTATGAGAATTATCTGGGTGGACACGTTAATTTAGAGTGTGGAGATTACATGGACATAATCAGTCTGTGGAGATGATATGGACATAATTAGTTATGTGCTACGGGTGAGATGACCAGAAGAAATATTTGATGACACAAATGTTTTAACCTTGTTGAAGCAGTAAGACACTCAATGCCGTTTAAACGTGATATTTAACAGAGGCAATTATATCCCATCGTATGACGACCGCCAATATTTAATACCATCCTATGCCAGTGTATATAGGTGTACGGATAAGGATGATCTGGACTTTTTAATGTTTTTAGTTTTTTATGGACCTCTTATAGTTTGATGTGCAATTTGATGGTTTTGCATGTGATGAATGTATTTGACTAAAATATTGTAAAAGCCCATGTGCATCCAGACAAGTTGAGTGCCCCCACACAAGATATATATTTATCACCCCTGACTTAGTGCATAGGCTTCCAAGTGTAGGGGTCCCACTACCTGAACAATTGTACCACTATGTGAATGAGGCCCTCCTTTATGTGATATACAGGTGCCTCTTCCTTGTAATTTTTGGCAGCCCAAGTAAATATACAGGAAAGAATGAACAATTGTTCCTCTAAAATCTATTTTTATCTTCGGTTTTGTGCGTATTATTGTCAGTCTGTAAAATTGGTGTACTACTCGGAAAACATCGTTCCCACAGCGACCTGGGAGTCCAATATGCATCCAGACATCCTACTCATGCGGTTTCCGAACCATTTCAGGGGTGTTGCCATTAATTTCTGACCAGACACCCTTCCTGCTTCAGAGCAGGGGGTGCCTGGTTTAATGCTCAGGTTCTCCGATTGACTTCCATTGTGCAGTGTTCTACTTGAGCACCCAAGCACTTTGGTGCTCGATCAACACTAATCCTCAGCCATTTGCTAAACACCTCTGGCAGGGCCTGAGATGTTTGGCGTAACAAGAACAGGGGAACAAAGAGCTCTCTTGCCCTTGTATGCCACGTACTTCCAGCGCTGTAATTACAGCGCCAGAGGTATGCAGCCACTTTAAAGGCAGGAGGATCAAAGAAATCCTCCGCCTCGAAGCGCCAGAATGCGTGGCCAGGGGCGTTAATGTCATATCAACGCGCCAGCCCACGTGCACTTGCCTGCAGGTGTGCTTGAATGTCTGCAGCATGGGCTGCTTGGGAGTGAGCCCCGCCGGATTTAAATAGTCCGGCAGCGGAGGGTTCTTCAGTTGAGCGGTGCAGCCCAAGCAAGAATCATCCCCTGGAAAACGAGCAGCCACAAGCGAGTATTAACCCCTGGATGGCTGAGCAACCCTTTCCTACCTCCCTAGACCAACAAGCATTAACCCTTTTTATCTCACCACCAACCACCAATATTATTCCCACTGTATTAACCCTTTTATCCCACTGCGACCAATATTATTATTAACCCTTCTTATCCCACTGCCACAAATATGCCCACTGCATTAACCCTTTTATACCCTAACACCTGCATTGCATTCCATTATAAACCTCTACCTTGCCATTCCCTAATCCCTGCATTAAATTGCCCTGCCATTAACCCCTGAACTGCCCCATCCATATTCCTCTGTCATTTAACCCCTGTTCCCTACTACCCCTGTATTGATTTACCCTTTTTTTAGGGAGAGTTTATAGCCAGGTGGGAGGGTGCTGCTGTTTTGTGTGTGTGTGAGTGTATGTGTAGCTAGATGATTTTGGGGTGGAATTATAGTGGGGATTGTATTATCGTGCTGTTATTGTATTACCGTGTGTGTTTATATGTTTATATATTTATATAGCATTTGATATATATATATATATATATATATAGATATATATATCTATATATTCAAAAAAGTTCCATGGCACTGCCTTCAATAAAAGTGTATCTTTATTTCATCAGGTGCAATGTTTCGATTTACATACTGAAACCATTCTCAAGCGATAGCTAACATGAGTGCACTTGAAATATAAATAGGGTGAGCAATCAATTATCCAGTCAATTCATAAATATGTAAACATAGCGAAAAAATATGAAATTCATACATAAGCTATGATCAAAAAGTGAGAAACAAAAAATAAATATGTAAAATATAGTACTTTGTGACAAATTCATTATCGTGATCCACATATATTATGCAATATTATATTTCATATATCATCAATTGTGAAATCCATTACTACAATACAAGTGCAGATTAAAACATAATTAAAATGAGCCATGTGGGTCTGACCGGGATTCCTAGGTACACATGAGGTGTCTGGCGTCTCCTCGAGGTCACTGTGCAGGCGCAGGGAATTGTAGCCATCCAAATAGACGGGAGAACATCGCAGCGCTCCAATGACCCAACTTCTGCTTGCTGGAGCACAAAATGACACGCATACTGATTCCGGTCACGTGACTACCTATCATCAGATGACTCAGTCACATTACCCAAAATGGCACGTGACCGGAGTTGATGCATATTTGTATTTAAACAGAAGAGAGGAAGCTAATTGATCCATCAAAAGTTAGCAAAGAATACATAAAACAAAACCCAAAATGGGTATGTGTATTGCAACAAGACGTGACACACTTAGATTAATGAATTATTAATTTATAATAAAAGGGGCCAACCTGTGATATGGCAAGTATGTATTCAAAGTATCTCTGCAAATCAAGGGTCCAATCACAGAAGCCCACATTACTCATGTATTGCCACCATGTTGGAAGGCGGCACACGCTGTCTGGTACCTACTCCTAGACACCAGATCCAACAGTGCCAGCCACATCCCTAGAAATACACAGAGCCATAATGGAGATAGATAGAAGTCACAGCAACGATATGGATATACACTCCGATCGATGCCAAAGTCTCCACCAACCTCCACAATGTGATATATATAGAGCCAGTATACTCAATACTGATTAAAATTTTTGCAGATCTCCACTATTGGTCCCCAATAAAGGCAAACACGCCAACTCTACAAAAAGTGGCCCATCTCTTTTGGAAACACTCAGAAATAATCAGTGCTAAATATGAGTGATGGCAGTCTCATGTGTCCATAAGCGTCAAATCCAACACGGCTCACAAAAATCATCATCTGCAAGAGAATAAAAAATAGTTACAATCTAAAAATGTGTACATATTAAATTACACCCATGTTACTATACCAGGGAAATAAGGGCAAAAAAACGGGGAAAGCGGCGTGAGGCAGTTTAAGTACAGATCCATGGTCTAAATTCAATATTTAATCCACTAGGTTTGAGAGTATTTAGTTTCATTATCCAATAGATTTATCTTTTCTTTAGGGTCTGTATCCTATTACCACCTCTACGTGGCATGAACAATCAACATCCATTTAAGATCTCTCTCCGTATGTCCTAACTCTGAAAAATGTCGAGAGACAGGTAAGTCCATGCGTTTTTTCTGGATCGTATAACGATGGTAGTTCAATCGAATTTTAAAGTCAAGTGTAGTCTCACCTACATATACAAGTTGGCACAGACACCACAGAATGTAAATAACGAAAGCGGAGTCACATGTCAGATAGTAGTTGATCCTAGGTAGAGATGTCGCGAACATAAAATTTTCCGTTCGCGGACGGCGAACACGAATTTTCACAAGTGTTCACGAACCGGCGAACCGGGCGAACCACCATAGACTTCAATAGGCAGGCGAATTTTAAAACCCACAGGGACTCTTTCTGGCCACAATAGTGATGGAAAAGTTGTTTCAAGGGGACTAACACCTGGACTGTCGCATGGCGGAGGGGGATTCATGGCAAAACTCCCATGGAAAATTACGTAGTTGACGCAGAGTCAGGTTTTAATCCATAAAGGGCATAAATGACCTAACATTCCTAAATTGTTTGGAATAACGTGCTTTAAAACATCCAGTGTGTGTATACCATCAGGTATGATGTTGTATCGATCAGGTAGTGCAAGGGTTACGCCCGCTTCACAGTGACAGGCCAAACTCTGACAGACTAAACTCCCCGTTTAACGCACCGCAAACAGTCCATTTGCACAACCGCAAACTCCCCATTTGCACAAGGTTGGATACCAAGCTAGCCATGTCCCGTTCCTTGTCCTCATTGATGTCATTGAAGGTCTCTTCCCCCACCCAGCCACGTACAACACCAAGGGTTCCCGAAAGGTAACAACAAGCCCCCTGGGACGCCTGCTGTGGTTGGTCTTCCACCTCCTCAAAGCCACCTTCCTCCTCTGACTCCTTTTCTGCAGACTCCTCTCTCTGCATTGCCGCCGGTCCAGCAATCGACGACAACAAGGCTGCTTCTGGTGGTGATGGTGACCACAACTCTTCCTCTTCATGCTCATCTACGGCCTGATCCAGCACTCTTCGCAGGACACGCATATGGGATGAGGTTGATGATGTTGCCTTGGGTTTGACTGACCAGGAATGTCACCTCCGCAAAAGGACGCATGAGCCTACAGCCATTGTGCATGAGCGTTCAGTAACGCGGCCAAAAAATACCCAGCTCCGCAGAGGCTGTCCTCTTTTTTTTAAATAAAAAAAAATCTGTTCTTAACAGTTTAATCTCTGTTTTGTCCCCTATCAGGGGCCGGTGTATGGAATAGATTTTAGGAACCGGGAGATGGGGCACTGCGCGTGCGCTGTGTAATGTACTGTGCAATCCCAATATGAGTGGTATGTTAAGTAGTACTATTCCTATCATTTTAATCCCTGTTACGTCCCTTATCAGGGGACGTGTATGGAATAGATTTTAGGAACCGGGAGATGGAAAAAGATGCTTGGTTGGTCCTGCTACTTACAATTTGGCACATGAAGAAGGCCAATAAAGGAGAAGAGAAGGCGCTCTTAGGTAGTAGCGGATATTGTGGATTTTTAAAACGCTTTTTCCCGCCCAGGTTCAGTTGATAATACTCACCTGATTGAGCTGCCCTTGTCTCGGGGCTCTCTATTGCGGGTAAAGGCTATGACTGTAATGTCCCTCTCATATCCAGCAGCATAGCGCCACGGTGAAGGGCAGTGGCTCCGCCCCCAGACCATCCTCGTCATTCAGGAACGCCTCCCGCCGTGTCATAAGCGTCGGCATGTAGGAGGTCTGGCGTTCCAACAACCCCAGGTGAACGCCAGAAGAGGATCGCACACACCTGCCGCCATTCCGCTTCTCAACTGACTCTCAGGCTGCTCGTACTCACCCACTCCTGGGAGACCACCTCACCCTGCAAGGAGCGCTCCCAACCGCAAGTACCCTCTCTGTGAATCCAGTGTTGTGTACAGCTTGTGCACCTGTCTGCTGGAGACGAGCTGCTCCTGTTGAGCAGAGAACTCTGCTGCCACCCTGTGGTTCAGCAGGGAACTACTACCTGCTACCTTGCCTGTTCCTATGTCACTTACTGCGGCGAGACTGCTGCCTCACCATCTTACTGTGCTGGACTAACCATTTCCTGTGTTACCTGTTAGTGCTTACATGTAACCAACATACCTACCCCAATAGGGACCTCCACACCCTCCCTCGGGCCATCTACTACGCAGACTCCGGTATCTTCTTTCCCCGGCTCCCTGCTTTTGCCACTGCCTCACTGGCGGGGTTCTGGTGTGGGTAGTTTAGTCTATATCAACCTCTCCAACTAGGGTAGGAGGCGGAACAATGATGCACTGAGCCTGGTTGGTTTGTCATACTTACCATCACGTACTCCTGTTTCAGAGCACGCTAGATTGAACGTGACTCCGCAGCTGAGTTCCATCCTCTCACTCCTGAGGGCATTAGAATGACTGATTGGTGACTAGTAGAGCTTTATAGAAGGATACTCGTCTGGACTGGAGTCTTTTGACGAGGAGTACAACGGGCGCAAGAACAACCCAGGTGGTGAAGTAGAAGAACTTTTATTTGCAATAAACTTTCATCAAAAATCCACTAGCCATGCAATGTATCCCCACATAACACTCCATCCTATCCAATTGCGAACCTCTTCAATCCTGATTTTACATCCATGCTATTATCATTCCTTATATACAACATTTCCACTCCTCTTTCCCCTGCCTCCGTTCATTTTTACACTTTAGCTTCAGCATTACGGCGCAGTACGGCGCTCCACACCAGGCATGCCCAGCCACACCCCTCCTCCTCCCGTTCCTAGCCTTCTTAGGCAGTGCCCGCAGCGCGCTTTCTCCTCACTAGGCACGTGCAAAGTGTCAGAAGCGCTGCCGCAGCAAGGCACACTAAGTGTCCACAGACCATCAGGTAAGGACTTACCATACACCCTCACAGTAATGACTGGCCCAGCAATACATCAATTTAGCCCTCCAGTTCGGTTCCCACTTATTATTAGAGCAAGTATACTATATTAAGTAGAAAGGACATCAATTATAATCAGTCCATATAGTATGGGAAACATCATCTTGATAGACAGGGGCAATTATATATAACTTTCCCTCCCTGTATACTACTTTAGCTTGTTCAACTCTCTATTCTAGCGCTACACCCATCACACAGCGTACAAAGGGACTGCCTCCAATGGTCCTCCATATAGTGAGCGCTTATTGAAGAACACTCAGGTAACCCCTGCACCTAATAAGTATTCAAGTTGAAGTCATGAGTTTGTTTCGCTTTGTGGTTTTATTGTGCCATGCAGATATATTTTTAAATGTTTTATTAATGTAATGACATAATATGCTATTGTATATATATTGTGGGGAGTCGCTCTGGTAGACAGCGGTGCGGGTGCAGTACCGAGGCAAAACAAAGAGTCCAGGATGTGCAATAAACAGTGTTTTATTCACACTGACTCAAAAATACACAGCAAACAGTCTTTCGGTGGTAATTCACACGTGTCAGAAACAAGGAGGCAAAACAAAACAGGCCAACATAGGTTCAGTCACCTGGGAGGTGTAGGTGCAGGTTCGCACCAGGCTGTCGGCCCAGCCGCAGGAGAATCCACCTTCAGGTAGCCAGGAACAAAAGCCACCTCCTTGCTGAGCTCTTTCCTCCAGGACAGAGAACTCCAGAGCCCTGTTAGCAGGCTCCAGGATAATCACCACCTCAGACACAGCTGCTGGCTGTGTTTTGTACCCAGCCCAAAACCAGGACTGGATCGTGGGGAGCAGCCACCCACCCTACACTTTAGCTGCTCCCGGTAAGAGCCGGCCCGGATCGGCTTTGCAGCCATGCTATTTAACAGAGTCAAACAGCACTAGCTGCTGCAGACAAAAACCCGGCTCTTACCTCACCGAGGCCAGCAACCTCGGTGACACGTACCTGCCATCAAATATGACACCTTGCACCCTCTTACACACCCCCTTTGTTCAACCCTGAGGGGTGAACACACGTGAGGCAGTGGACGCGGGACAGGGCATCTGCGTTACCCTGCAAGCGGCCTGCCCTGTGTTCCACGGAGAATTTGAAATTTTGAAGGGATAGGAACCACCTGGTGACCCGAGCATTCCTCTCCTTGGCCTGACTCATCCACTTGAGAGGGGAATGGTCGGTCACCAGACGGAACCTCCTCCCTAACAGGTAGTAGCGGAGAGATTCGAGTGCCCACTTGATAGCCAGGCACTCCCTCTCCACTATACTATATCTGGACTCGGCGGGACTGAGCTTACGGCTCAGGAAGACAACGGGATGTTCTTCCCCGTTGACCTCCTGAGACAGTACCGCACCGAGGCCTACCTCCGAGGCATCGGTCTGTATGACAAACTCCTTGTTGAAGTCGGGTGTCACCAAAACCGGGGACCCACACAGAGCCGACTTCAACGCGGAGAAAGCCTCCTCCGCCTTCTCACTCCAGCTAACCCTCCCAGACTTTCGCCCCTTCAACAGGTCTGTCAATGGCGCTGCTATTGTGGCAAAGTGGGGCACAAACCTCATGTAGTATCCTACAATCCCCAGGAACGACTTTACCTGCCTGGTGGTGACCGGTCAGGGCCAGTTACGAATGGCCTCTACCGTAGTTACCTGAGGTTTGATGACTCCCCGCCCGATTACATATCCCAGATATTTGGTCTCTTCCAACCCAATCGCACACTTTTTTGGATTGGCGGTTAGTCCAGCTTTCCTCAGGGCATCCACTACCGCCTGCACCTTGGGTAAATGGCTTTCCCAGTCGGTGCTGTGGATGACTACATCATCTAAGTAGGCCGAGGCGTACCGACGATGTGGTCGCAGCACTATGTCCATTAACCTTTGGAAAGTGGCGGGGCGCCATGCAGGCCAAAGGGTAACACCTTGTAGTGATACAGGCCCTGCGGGGTAACAAACGCGGTTTTTCCTTAGCCGACTCCGTTAAGGGTACCTGCCAGTACCCTTTAGTGAGGTCCAGCACAGAAAAATAACGGGCTTGTCCTAAATTTTCAACAAGCTCGTCCACTCGGGGCATGGGATACGCGTCAAACTTGGATACTTCGTTTAACTTGCGAAAGTCGTTGCAGAACCGCAACGTCCCATCCGGCTTGGGTATTAGGACTATGGGACTGGCCCACTCACTTTTCGACTCCTCAATGACATCGAGCTTCAACATTAACTGCACTTCCTCCGCGATGGCCCGCCGCCGAGCCTCGGGTACCCGGTATGGTTTTAACCGGACCTTGGCCTGAGGCTCAGTGACGATGTCATGTCGGATGAGAGACGTGCGGCCAGGGAGGTCTGAGAACACATCCGTGTTCCGACTGAGGAACTCCCTGACTTCCTGAACTTGTTTGGAAGACAGACTGTCTGCAATTTTTACCGTGGTTACGGCTTCACAGGCCTCGAACTGTGGGGCTGGACCCTTTTCACCTAGAAGCCCTGGTCGGGGGCTGTGGTCGTCGGCCGTGTCCCTATCTTTCCACGGCTTAAGTAAATTCACGTGGTACACCTGCTCCGGCTTGCGCCGCCTGGCTGGTGTACTTTGTAATTTACTTCCCTACCTTCTCGATCACCTCATAGGGGCCCTGCCACCTAGCTAGGAATTTGCTGTCAAGGGTGGGTACCAGAACCAAAACCCGATCTCCCGGATTGAAGTCCCGCACCCGAGCCTGACGATTGTACACCCTACTCTGGGCCTGTTGCGCTGCCTCCATATGCTCCTGGACCAAAGGCAACACCCTTTCCATCTGTTCCTGCATCTGGGCGACATACTCAATGACACTTTTGTGGGGACAGGCTGTTGTTCCCATGCTTCCTTGGCGATATCCAACAGGCCCCGAGGGTGTCTGCCATAAAGCAGTTCGAAGGGCGAGAACCCAGTAGAGGCCTGGGGCACCTCTCGCACTGCGAACATGAGATAGGGCAGAAGCAGGTCCCAGTCCTTCCCATCTCTAGACACCACCCTCTTTAGCATATTTTTTAGAGTTTGGTTAAACCTCTCCACAAGACCGTCTGTTTGCGGATGGTAAACGGACGTCCGTAACTGCTTTATACGCAACAACTTACACAGTTCCCTCATTACTTTGGACATAAAAGGGGTCCCTTGGTCTGTCAGAACCTCTTTTGGCAGGCCCACACGGGAAAACATCTCCAACAACTCTTTGGCAATGAGCTTAGCTGAGGTATGTCGCAGAGGCACCGCCTCCGGATACCGAGTGGCATAGTCGAGAACTACCAGAATGTGTTGGTGGCCCCTGGCAGACTTTGGTACAGGTCCAATTAAATCCATAGCGATTCGCTCAAACGGTACTTCAAAAATTGGCAGAGGTACCAGAGGACTACGGAAATGTGGCTGGGGGCTAGTTATCTGACAGGTTGGACAGGACTTACAATAATTTTCTACCTCCTTGAACACACTGGGCCAATAAAACCGCTGCAGAATGCGGTCCTGGGTTTTCTGCCACCCCAGGTGTCCCCCAAGAACATGTTGGTGGGCAAGCTCCATGACGAGCCTGCGATACGCTGTGGGCACCACCAACTGTTCAACAGGTTCACCTCGGATTTGGTTCACCCGATACAACATATCCTGCAGAACAATAAATCGTGGGAACATTAATTCAGCCCCTGGTTTCTGGGGTTTACCATCAATTTCCAGCACATTCTCCCAGGCCCTGGTTAGGGTTTGGTCCCGGTGTTGTGCGGTCCCAAAATTTTCCCGGAGACATTGAGGTCTGCCAACTCAGGTCCCGGTGGCAAGTCCTCCGTGTCTCCCACCATTACACTCAGTGGGGTTGTCTCCCCACTACCGCTGCAGCAGTGGTCACCCCTACCGCTGGCCCTTCAGACTCGGGCTCCCAGGGTTCTGGCCTTCCAGTGGTATCAGGCCACTCTGCTAGGGTTACCCCTGTCTCAGGGCTATTAGACACTTTCACCTCAGGCCACAGTGACGGAAAACCAGGGAAGTCTCTCCCAATTATCAGTTCATAGGGTAGCTTTGTGGAGATCGCCACTTCACAAGTCCAGGTGCCGGCCGCCGTGGACAGAGACATTACAGCAGTGGGATAGTCCTTTAAGTCTCCGTGAATGCACACCACACCCACTTTCCGGCCCGTATACTGGGTGGGCTGTACCAGGGCAGCACTTACCAGGGTTACCAGGCTCCCTGAGTCCAACAGCGCCACTGCCAGGTTATCCCCGACTTGCACCTGGCACAGATGACGATTGTCTATTGTCTCGGGGGTGCCAGTCGCACACAGTCTCCGGGCATACATGGAAGCCCGATACCCATAATTAGTCTCCATGGGTTCCCCCCGATGGGGACAGTTGGCCCTTATGTGTGCAGGCTCCCGACACTGCCAGCAGACCACTGGGGATGGATCTGCAAGGGGTACATCCCGGGCGGGTTTGGCCGGCCGCCGGGACTGGGGTGGAGATTTCCGGGGTTTGACTGGCCCCTTCCCAAAAGTACCCCCCTGCAGGTTTCTGGTGGCCTCATATCGCTCCACCAGGTCGACCATCTCAAGGGCATTGGTGGGGGATACCTGGCCGATCCAGTGTTGAAGGGGGTAAGGCAAGGCCCTCCAGAACATGTCAGCCAGCAGACGGTCCAGCATAGCAGTCGGACTTAGAATGTCAGGCTGCAGCCATTTTTGCAACCGTTGCAGCAACTCATAGTACTGCGGCCTGGCGGGTTCAGCTGCTTTAAAGTCCCACTGGTGGACCCGCTGAGCCCGGACCAACACGTTTACCCCCAGTCTGGCCAGGATCTCCCCCTTCACCGTGGAATAGTCAGCAGCCTGGTCATCTGCCAAATCAAAAAACTTGCTGGGGTCCGGATGCCAGGAACGGAGCAACCACCTCGGCCCACTGGTCACGGGCAACTTTTTCCCTCACGGCGACCTTCTCAAAGACCGCCAGGTAGGTCTCCACGTCGCCTGCGGGGGTCATCTTTGGGATCGCCGCACGGACCACTTTCCGGGCATCATGGACGTGGTGGGACGCTCCTGCCGCCTGTAACGCCATCACATGTTGTAGCAGTAGCTGGTTGGTCTCCCGCTGCTGCACGTTAGCCTCTATGAGAGCCTTCACAGCAGCCTCCATGTTGCCAGAAATTCCTGCTTGCAACTTTGCTGGCTTAATATATATCATGCACTTTAGCAAAAAAACTTCGGCGTTCACGCCAGCCTCACTGCGCATGCCCGCATCCGACACCAAATGTGGGGAGTCGCTCTGGTAGACAGCGGTGCGGGTGCAGTACCGAGGCAAAACAAAGAGTCCAGGATGTGCAATAAACAGTGTTTTATTCACACTGACACAAAAATACACAGCAAACAGTCTTTCGGTGGTAATTCACACGTGTCAGAAACAAGGAGGCAAAACAAAACAGGCCAACATAGGTTCAGTCACCTGGGAGGTGTAGGTGCAGGTTCGCACCAGGCTGTCGGCCCAGCCGCAGGAGAATCCACCTTCAGGTAGCCAGGAACAAAAGCCACCTCCTTGCTGAGCTCTTTCCTCCAGGACAGAGAACTCCAGAGCCCTGTTAGCAGGCTCCAGGATAATCACCACCTCAGACACAGCTGCTGGCTGTGTTTTATACCCAGCCCAAAACCAGGACTGGATCGTGGGGAGCAGCCACCCACCCTACACTTTAGCTGCTCCCGGTAAGAGCCGGCCCGGATCGGCTTTGCAGCCATGCTATTTAACAGAGTCAAACAGCACTAGCTGCTGCAGACAAAAAAACCCGGCTCTTACCTCACCGAGGCCAGCAACCTCGGTGACACGTACCTGCCATCAAATATGACACCTTGCACCCTCTTACAATATATATTTATTAGTACCAACTGGTTTCTAGATAATCTATTATTTGAGCCCATCGGGTTTTTATCATGAGCTAGTAACGTAATCATATAATTTTAATCAGGCTATATATGTCTATATATATATATATATTTTAACGAACTAGTACATGTGTTGTACACAAACTTTCTTATTAATGTTTATTTATGCTTTATCATATAAGATTATTTTATACATTTTCCGGTAATCACAATTTTTTCAGACTTGATAAAGGGGCGTGACCCCGAAACGCGTCGTCTATTGCAAATAAAAGTTCTTCTACTTCACCACCTGGGTTGTTCTTGCGCCCGTTGTCCTCCTCGCCAAAAGACTCCAGTCCAGACGAGTATCCTTCCATAAAGAATGCAAGTCCAAGAAAGGAAAGTGCGGCACTCACCAAATAGACGGGTAATAGACGAAGCTTTATTGGGATCTGATGCGATTTACATTAAGCAGCAGTAGATGCAGATGCGGGGCAGACACCTCGAGCGTGTGATCCCGGCGACGGCCGTTTCGCGCGTCTCCTTGCGCTTCCTCTGGCCGGAAAGTCAGTGCGGGCGCATCAGCGCATACATATTACACACATCCAGGGGCATGTCAGATCGCGACCCGGCCATCTCCAAGGCAACGGCCGACGCCACCCCGGACCGCACCTATCAATTAAAACATGATATAGACAAGAAAGACAAACTAAAAAGTGACAATACATAGAAAAATGAGATTATCCTTATACCATCATCATAAATTTATATGGATAGAGGCACAGAATCGTGATAATAGAAAAGGCAGATGGCTTAAACGAATGGGCTATAG
This sequence comes from Bufotes viridis, assembly GCA_033119425.1. Classification (NCBI taxonomy): domain Eukaryota; kingdom Metazoa; phylum Chordata; class Amphibia; order Anura; family Bufonidae; genus Bufotes; species Bufotes viridis. Next base: position 67,642,175 of record CM065595.1, read on the forward strand.
GTAGTATCACTACTGAGAAGGACGCCCAGACTAAAAGCAGGTAAAGGCATGGCAATCCATGTCATTTTTATCATTAAGGCCTGCTGGGCCCAGGGCCCCTGTCTTTATAATCCACCTCGCCTCTCTCTGTAGAAGGTGTCGGTGCCGATCCCCACCACGAGGATGGGGACGGACAAATTCCACCCCCGAAAAAGAGAGGCAACGGGGATTACCCCTATGGGCAGACATAACATGTTCAATTAGCCTGGGGGAGCCTTTACCAGTACGGACTGAATTGAAGTGCTCCCGCACTCGCTCCAACATAGGACGTTTTGTTTTGCCTATATAGAACCTATTGCATGGACAAAACAGAGCATACACAACAAAAGAGGTACGACAGGTAATGATATCCCGGACAATATGTGCTACTCCCCCTAGATTGAGGAATTTCGATCGGGGATTGTATCTACAGAATGAGCAGTTACCACACCTGTGATTGCCAATCGGTCTAGCCCCTGTTAGCCAGTTGGTGGTCGGTGGGTTGGATATACCACTGTGTACCAATTCATCCCTAAGCGTCCGACATCTTTTAAATGTGACAATGGGTCTCTCGGCAACTACTTCCTGAAGAGCAACATCTCCTTTCAAAAGGTCCCAATTGTTCAGCACTACTTGTTTCACCAAAAGAGCTGCAGGGCTGAACTTAAACGCAAAGGTAAACCGCTGGTTATCTTGTCCTCGTGTTCTCTCCTCCAACAACTTAGTGCGGGGTATAGCCGCCGCCCTATATAGGGCCGACATCACTTAAACGTCCTATGTTGGAGCGAGCGCGGGAGCACTTCAATTCAGTCCGTACTGGTAAAGGCGCCCCCAGGCTAATTGAACATGTTATGTCTGCCCATAGGGGTAATCCCCGTTGCCTCTCTTTTTCGGGGGTGGAGTTTGTCTGTCCCCACCCTCGTGGTGGGGATCGGCACCAACACCTTCTACAGAGAGAGGCGAGGTGGATTTTAAAAACAGGGGCCCTGGGCCCAGCAGGCCTTGATGATAAAAATGACATGGCCGTGTTTTTGTGAATTGCCATGCCTTTACCTGCTTTTAGTCTGGGCGCCCTTCTCAGTAGTGATACTACCTATAGCCCATTCGGTTAAGTCATCTGCCTTTACTATTATCACGATTCTGTGCCTCTATCCATATAAATTTATGATGATGGTATAAGGATAATCTCATTTTTCTATGTATTGTCACTTTTTAGTTTGTCTTTCTTGTCTATATCATGTTTTAATTGATAGGTGCGGTCCGGGGTGGCGTCGGGCGTTGCCTTGGAGATGGCCGGGTCGCGACCTGACACGCCCCTGGATGTGTGTAATATGTATGCGCTGATGCGCCCGCACTGACTTTCCGGCCAGAGGAAGCGCGTGGAGATGCGCGAAACAGCCGTTGCCGGGATCACACGCTCGAGGTGTCCGCCCCGCATCCGCATCTACTGCTGCTTAATGTAAATCCATCAGATCCTAATAAAGCTTCGTCTATTACCCAGCATTTGGTGAGTGCCGCACTTTCCTTTCTTGGACTTGCATTCATGGTATTTTCTTCTCTGCTGAGCACCACCGCATTTGCCTGGACGATTCGCATATGTTTGCAGGGTTGAGTCCCCTGCCGTCTTTGTTTTTTAGTGTCAATGCCGGTTTCGTGGTGAGGGGGAAAGAAAGGTAGTGCCACCGTTTTCTATTCCTACGATTGTCAACCAAAAAACCTTTTGACCTACGGGGGTCACACATCAACCAACCACTCACACCTATAGCTACATATTATGTGTTTAGACCCAATAATTACACCCCAGATGGTAATAATTATAAATCTTTATTAAACCTTTTATAAAAGTTATTAAAATTAAACATTTCACAATATGCAGATGGTCTAATAGAGAGTCATAGACATCAATGGAGGAATAACGTAGGTGTTACACAGATTTCGTAAGAGGGAGACAGGAGAACATATACACTTCAAATGGTCATAATAAATTACACTAGTATAAAGTCTAACAATTCATTCACCTATCTTATCACAAATACATAGGGGAATTCATGGTTCAAAAATAAAGTGCATAGTGCAGTATGAGTTCCAGCAATAGTAGCTAGGTGGCAATGCAAGGTCACAGTTAGTAATTTACACTAGTATAAAGTCCAACAATTGATCCAACCTAACTTATCACAAATACATAGGAGAATTCATGGTTCAAAAATAAAGTGCATAGTGCAGTGTAAATTCCAACAATAGCAGCTAGGTGGCAGTACAGGGTCACAATTATATCCCCAAGTTGGAAAGGCAAATATAAAATAGTAACGTAGCCATTGCATGAACTCCTTGTCCCCTCCCTGTGTCTCACACCTACCTCCTACGTTATTCCTCCATTGATGTCTATGACTCTCTATTAGACCATCTGCATATTGTGAAATGTTTAATTTTAATAACTTTTATAAAAGGTTTAATAAAGATTTATAATTATTACCATCTGGGGTGTAATTATTGGGTCTAAACACATAATATGTAGCTATAGGTGTGAGTATTCCTACGATTGGTTTATCCTTCCATAAAGACTTACAATTTGGGGCACTGCGCGTACGCCTTGAAATGTACTGTGCCACCAGATATGAGTGGTGTGTTAAGTAGTACTATTCCTATCAGTTTAATCCCTGTTACGTCTCCCATCAGGGGACGTGTATGGAATAGATTTTAGACAACCGCAAAGAGTTGTCAATAGTTGACACACTCATGACATAAATTTTATTCCCCTATGCGTCAATCTTGATGTAGTGATGACTGTGCTCGTGCGCACGTTTGGGAGATTGCAAGCGATGGGGTTTTTTCAAAGCCTATGGTCGTGCTGAGGTAGTTCAGTGACAGTTAAGTGACCCAGAAAACAATGATTCTGCAGTGTGGGCCCATTGTTGATCTAGTAGGCTTTAATGATCACCTTAGATGATCACTAAGAAAATTTATGTTTTTTGTATGCAAAATGATCCAGCCGATCGCTTTTGGTCTGTTCACAATGAAGCAAAGACCTTATCATCTGGGGTGTGCCAACATTGCCATTGCCAACACACTCATAGAGGTGGTCACTTCATTGTGATACGCAAGCCCCTTCACCACAACAAGGTAACGATCACGAAGGGGAATTGACACATGTATGTGCCTTTTTGTCGTTTTGTTTTTGCAGCCACAGTGCAGCACCAGAGGCCAGAAAAATTAGGCATGTACACATGCCAGAAAAATTAGGTATTGTTGCAGCTGCTGCTGTAGCAACGGCCAGAAAGATTGTTGTTTTCCAGGCAGAAAGTGCACTAAAACATTGCGGCTTGAACCCTAGTTGGTTTGCCGATAAGTCATGCAAGTCATCCGGCATGCAGAGATCAAATACAGCAGCGTGTGGACCATTTTTAACCCAAGGCAGCTCATCTCATCAGGCCTTTTTTAGTCAAATGTATCGCCCACTATCAGTCCCTTCGGGATCCATGCCATATTCATCTTAATAAAGGTGAGGTAATCTAGACTTTTTTGACCTAGGCGACTTCTTTTCTCAGTGACAATACCTCCTGCTGCACTGAAGGTCCTTTCTGACAGGACACTTGAAGCGGGGCAGGCCAGAAGTTCTATCGTAAATTGGGATAGCTCAGGCCACAGGTCAAGCCTGCACACCCAGTAGTCAAGGGGTTCATCACTCCTCAGAGTGTCGATATCTGCAGTGAAGGCGAGGTAGTCTGCTACCTGTCGGTCGAGTCGTTCTCTGAGGGTGGACCCCGAAGGGCTGTGGTGATGCGTAGATCTTAAAAAGCTCTGCATGTCCTCCATCAACAACACGTCTGTAAAGTGTCCTGTCCTTGCCGGCGTGGTCGTGGTAGGAGGAGGATTACTTTCACCTCTTCCCCTGTTAGATTCCCATTGTGCTGTGACATCACCCTTATACGCTGTGTAAAGCATACTTTTTAATTTATTTAGGAACTGCGGCATCCTTTCTGCTTATACCGGGGGTCTAGTAGCGTGGCCACCCAGTACAGGTCGTTCTCCTTCAGCCTTTTATACGAGGGTCCCTCAACAGGCACGACAGCATGAAAGACCCCATTTGCACAAGGTTGGATGCCGAGCTACTCATGTCCCATTCCTCGTCCTCACTGATCTCACTGAAGGTCTGTTCTTCCCCCCCAGCCACGTACAACACCACGGGTCCCAGATAGGTGACAACAACGAGCACCCTGGGATGCCTGCTGTGGTTGGTCTTCTTCCTCCTCAAAGACACATTCCTTCTCTGACTCCTCTTCCTCAGACTCCTCTTCCAGCGTTGCCGCAGGTCCAGCAAGCGATGCTGATACGGCTGTTTCTGGTGGTGATGGTGACCACAATTCTTCCTCTTTACGCTCATCTACGGCCTGATCCAGCACTCTTCGCAGGGCACGCTCCAGGAAGAAAACAAATGGGATGATGTCGCTGATGATGCCTTTCATTGCGACTGACTAGGTTTGTCACCTCCTCAAAAGGACGCATGAGCCTACAGGCATGAGTGTCCCGTAACGTGACAAAAAAATTACAAGCTCCGCAGAGGCTGCCCTAGCACCCCGGTCATACAAATACTCGTTGACGGCTTTTTCTTGTTGGAGCAGGCGGTCGAACATTAGGAGTGTTGAATTCCAACGTGTCGGGCTGACGCAAATCAAGCGCTTCACTGGCATGTTGTTTCGCCGCTGGATATCTAAAAAGTGCGCCATGGCCGTGTAGGAACGCCTGAAATGGCCACACACCTTCCTGGCCTGCTTGAGGACGTCCTGTAAGCCTGGGTACTTATGCACAAAGTGTTGTACAATCAGATTTAACACATGTGCCATGCACGGCACATGTGTCAACTTGCCCAAATTCAATGCCGCCAACAAATTGCTTCCGTTGTCACACACCACTTTGCCGATCTCCAGTTGGTGCTTAGTCAGCCACTGATCCACCTGTGCGATCATGGCGGACAGGAGTGCTGGTCAGGTGTGACTCTCTGCTTTCAGGAGAGTCAACCCCAAGACGGCGTGACACTGTCGTACCCGGGATGTGGAATAGCCCCTGGGGAGCTGGGAGGGTGCAATTGATGATGTGGAGCAAGATGCAGCTGAAGAAGAGGACTCAGCCGAGGAGGTTATCGAAGAGGATGGAGTAGGAGGAGTAGAGGAGGTGGCAACAGGCCTGCCTGCAAGTCGTGGCGGTGTCACCAACTCTGCTGCAGAGCCACGCATTCCATGCTTGGCAGCCGTCACTGTAATTAATATCACAGTGTACGTGATATACCTGCCCTGACCGTGCTTTGCAGACCAGGTATCAGTTGTCAGATGGACCCTTGCCCCAACACTGTGTGCCAGACATGCCATGACTTCCTTTTGCACAATAGAGTACAGGTTGGGGATTGCCTTTTGTGAAAAGAAATTTCGGCCAGGTACCTTCCACTGCGGTGTCCCAATAGCTACAAATTTTTTGAGCTGACAGGCTAAGAGTTCCGACAAGCCAGCTGTCAGACGCCGGGCAAGGGGGTGACTCTGTGACATTGGCTTTGTACGCTCAAACATTTCCTTGACAGACACCTGACTGTGGGCAGATGAGCAGGAACTGCTAAAGGTGAGAGGCGGAGTGGCGTGTGGTTGAGAGGGGGCAGGGAGGACAGCAGTGGTTGACGTGGCTGAAGATGCTGGACCAGGAAGAGCATGGTGGCTTTGAGTTTGTGTGCTGCTTGTACTCATGTGTTGATCCCATAGGCGTTTGTGATGTGAGATCATGTGCCTTCGCAAGGCAGTTGTACCTAGGTGGGTGTTGGACTTCCCACGACTCAGTTTCTTTTGGCACAGGTTGCAAATGGCATCGCTGTTATCAGAGTCAGACACATAAAAAAAAAGGCCACACTGCTGACCTTTGCAATGACGGCATTCTGGTGGTGGCAACAGCATGCGTTGATTGGCGTGCTGTCTGGCTGACCCCGGATGCCGATACATGCTGTCTGACTGTGCCACTAGCTCCTTGCGACGACTTCCCCCTGCTTCCAACTCGTCTACTCCTCCTCTCTGACTCCCCATCTGAACTTTCCCCCTGTCTTCTTCTCTTCGAGCGGGCACCCACATGACATCCACGGACACATCGTCATCATCAACCACTTCAGTTGTATCTAACAACTCAGCAAAGGAAGCAGCAGCGGGTACAACATCATCATCATCACACCATACGTCCATGTGTGTAATGCTGCCTGACTGAGACATATCCCTGTTATCTACATCCTCTGGCAATAATGGTTGCGCATCACTAATTTCTTCCAACTGATGTGTAAATAACTCCTCTGACAGATTAAGTGAAGCAGCTGTGGTGCTAGTGTTGGTGGTGACAGCAGAAGGGGTGAGTGGTAACTTGAGAGGTGCCCGAAGCTGAGCTGGAGGAGGATGGTGAATCAAGGTTCTGAGTGGAAGCTGTAGAAGATTGGGTGTCCTGTGTTAGCCAGTCAACTATGTCCTCAGAACTTTTCGAGTTCAGGGTACGTGGTCTCTGAACACTGGGCATTATTCTAGGGCCAAAGGGAATCACAGCACCACGACCATGACAGCCCCTGCGGGGTGGCCTGCCTCTGCCTGTCATTTTTTTTAGATTAGTTTAGTTGTACTATGCGTGCAAGTAGTGTGACACCAGATATGAGTGACACTGTGCACTGGCAGAAGTTGGCAGAGTAGACGCTGTAGGCCTGACACACTCGCTTGCAGACAACTAACTGCTATTCAATCTATTACAGTCAAAATTGTTGTTGTTTTTTTAAATGTAATCTACTGTGACACCAGATATGAGTTGCACTGGTGACACTGTGCACTCGCAGGGCCTGAAACACACATGTGTGCAGGCAACTGACTGCTATTATTTTACAGTCAAAATTGTTTTGTTTTTTTAAATGTAATCTACTGTGACACCAGATATGAGTTGCGCTGGTGACACTATGCACTTGCAGGGCCTGAAACCCACACGCTTGCAGGCAACTGACTGCTATTATATTACAGTCAAAATTGGTTTTTTTTTAACTGTAATCTACTGTGACACCAGATATGAGTTGCACTGGTGACACTGTGCACTTGCAGGGCCTGAAACACACACGCGTGCAGGCAACTGACTGCTATTATATTACAGTCAAAATATTTTTTTTTTTTTTTAAATGTAATCTACTGTGACACCAGATATGAGTTGCACTAGTGACACTGTGCACTTGCAGGGCCTGAAACACACACGCATGCAGGCAACTGACTGCTATTATATTACAGTCAAAAAAGTTTTAGTTTTTTTTAAATGCAAGCTACTGTGACACCAGATATGAGTTGCGCTGGTGACACTGTGCACTTGCAGGGCCTGAAACACACACGCGTGCAGGCAACTGACTGCTATTATATTACAGTCAAATTGTTGTTTTTTTTAAAATGTAATCTACTGTGACACCAGATATGAGTTGCGCTGGTGACACTGTGCACTTGCAGGGCCTAAAACACACACACGTGCAGGCAACTGACTGCTTTTATTTTACAGTCAAAAATTATTATTATTTTTTAAATGTAATCTACTGTGACACCAGATATAAGTTGCGCTGGTGACACTGTGCACTTGCAGGGCCTGAAACACACACGCGTGCAGCCAACTGACTGCTATTATATTACAGTCAAATTATTTTTTTTTTAAATGTAATCTACTGTGACACCAGATATGAGTTGCACCGGTGACACTGTGCACTTGCAGGGCCTGAAACACACACGCGTGCAGGCAACTAACTGCTATTATTTTACAGTCAAAATTGTTTTTTTTTTAAAATGTAATCTACTGTGACACCAGATATGAGTTGCGCTGGTGACACTGTGCACTTGCAGGGCCTAAAACACACACACGTGCAGGCAACTGGCTGCTATTATTTTACAGTCAAAATTGTTTTTTTTGTTTTTAAATGTAATCTACTGTGACACCAGATATGAGTTGCACTGGTGACACTGTGCACTTGCGGGGCCTGAAACACACACGCGTGCAGGCAACTGACTGCTATTATATTACAGTCAAAAGTTTGTTTGTTTTTTAATGCAAGCTACTGTGACACCAGATATGAGTGGTGGCACTGGGCAAGTGGGCACAGTATATGCTGTGAGCCTGACACACACGCTGGCAGGCAACTGCAATTAGATTACACAGGGGGAAAAAAAGAAAAAGCAGACTGATGTACTAGCCCTAAAAAGGGCTTTTTGGGTTGCTGTCAGGACGCTGTCCTTACAGCAGAGATCAGATGAGTCTTTCAGGACTGGAGTGGACACTGAATACACTAGCCTAGCTATCGATTTCCCTATTAAATCCGCAGCAGCTACACTGTCCCTCCTCTCACTAAGACTGCAGCTTCCGCGGCACACGCGAACAAGCTATGTTCGCCGGAAACTGTTCGCCGGCGAATAGTTCGGGACATCCCTACCTAAAGGTGCGGTTAGTTTTGAAATCAGAAAAGGTCGAACCCTTGTTGATGTATTTGCAGTTAATGCAATTCAGACAAGGGAAACAGCCTTTTCTGGGGGGACATAAAAATCTATTTTCAGATTTTTAAAGTGGACCAATGTCTGCTTGTACAAGTCTGTCAGATAAATTGCTAGGTCGTCGACATTAGGGGCAAAGAACGAAATACCTCAACATTTCCTAGGCTCCCTTTTAAGATGGGCCAATATTTAATGATGACATCCCTAATATCATGGCTGTTGTGTGTAAATGTAGATATGAAGGGAATTCTATTGGTGTTAGATTTGGTTTGTATATTGCCTAATCGAAGATCTTCCCTGTCCACCTCTCCAATTTTTCTGATGTGCATGTCAAGAATATTTTGGGGATACTCACGTAGCCTAAATGCATCTGTCTTACGTGTCAAGGTCTGATCCAGCTCTACAGGGTTACTCAAAGTCACCACCCTTTTTGCCCGGAGGAATTGACTATACGGTAAAGCCCTGACAAGTGATTTAGGATGTGCACTGGTATAGTGTAACAGTATATTTTTGTCTGTGAGTTTAACATAGATAGTAGTCTCGATCTGGCCATTTTTGACAAGAAGGTGTGTATCAAGAAAGTGCATTTTGGACATGGAATAGCTGATAGTAAACTTTATGTCCGATTCAATAGTATTCAAAAAAGAAAAAAAATCCATCAGGGCGGATTCACAATCCAGCCATATGAAGAAGATGTCATCTATGTATCTCCACCACCCCAGCACATGGCTGAAGTGATGGGACACATAGATATACATCTCCTCAAGGTAGGCAACGGTCAAATTGGCGTACGTAGGCGCCATATTTGACCCCATTGCTGTACCCCGTAATTGCAACCAATAATCATCCCTAAAAAGGAAATAATTATTGGTAAGTACAGCATGAAGTAAATGTAAAACAAAATCCTGGCATTCCAGGGTGTAATCTTTTGATGATAGAGAGTGTTTGGCTGCCTCCAAGCCCAAAGTGTGCTCAATACTGGTATATAGACTATTAATATCTAAATATACCAGTATAGCATTTGAAGGTAACGTAATGTCCCTGATTTTCAAAAGGAAATCAGAGGTATCTCTGATATAAGATCTAGCGGATGTTGCAGATCTCCGCAATATCTTATCCAAAAAAATAGAGATGTTGCTGAAGAGAGATTCATTAGCAGACACAATTGGCCTCCCAGGAGGATTCAATAGGTCCTTATGAATTTTAGGTAACAAATATAAAACAGGTGTTCTGGGATGGACAACAGTCAAAAACTCTCTTAATTTATCATCTATAAGAACACCCTGCATACCTTCCTCAAGGAGAGATTGAATTTTCTTTTCTATCTCCCATCTGGGATCTTGTGTGAGTTTTTGGTAAACCTGGACATCATTCAATTGTCTCATGGCTTCACCTATGTATCTGTCTGTGTCCATGACCACGACAGCACCACCCTTATCAGCTGATTTGATGGTGAGGCCGTGGTCATGGGCCAGCGACAACACAGACTGCCTTTCTGCTGTAGAAATATTAGAATGATAGCCCTGTTCTGTTGCAGACATTTTTAGTGCATGGAAATCCCTCATTACAGCCTCAACATAGACATCAATAGCATCACTAGAAGTAGGAGGTACAAATTCACTTTTAATAAACAAATCAAAGTCCTGCAATTGTAGTTCAGTCTTTTTCCTGCATGTAACATCCTCAGTTTGACCAGAGAACCAGGCCTTTAATTTCAGTCTGCGAAAAAGCTGGTGCAAGTCAATCTCTAACTGCAACCAGTCTGTTCGCGGGCTAGGACAAAAGCTCAGTCCCCTTCGATAATACTTTTAACTGATCATTGGATAGAACATGGGAAGATATATTTACCACTGTATGTCGGTCACATTCTTTTTCTTTTGGGCCTTCTTGCTCCTGGTTTTTGCGTTTTCGGTATCTCCTTCGTCCACCCCTCCTAGTCCGTTTTCTGGGAGTGTGCTCCGGGGAGAAATCGCTAAAAAAGCAGATGATTGTGTCCCATTAGCTGTATTGTAGGTAGAGGCTTTTTTGAAAGATTTTTTATCCATCTTATTTTTTGGTGGTCTGATATTTTTGGAACCAAACCAATTGTATACAAAGCCATTATTATAATCCAGCATATCTCGTTGCCACTTATTGCATTTAGTTTCTTGTGTTTCTTTATGGAGTTTGTCCAAAAAAGGGGTAAATTTGGAAAGATACATCTCAAAGTCTTCCACAGATAATAAAGACTTCAGTAGTTGTTCTGCTGTATCAAATTGTTGCTTGGTCTCAAAAAGGTCCCTCTGAAGGAACTCCATATTTAACAGAATCAGATCAAATGAAAATCTGTGGGCAATGAGTTCATATTTGGACCGAAATTCAGCATCTTGCATGTACATAGTAGGCTTGCAATGGGTCCGTAGGCCTCTAGGAATACGATGGGCCTTATAATATTCACTCAAAGTCACAGCTCTTTCATAATTCCTTTTAGCATCAAGAACCGATAAAAAACTTTGAGTGTACTGGCTCTATATATATCACATTGTGGAGGTTGGTGGAGACTTTGGCATCGATCGGAGTGTATATCCGTATCGTTGCTGAGACTTCTATCTATCTCCATTATGGCTCTGCGTATCTCTAGAGATGTGGCTGGCACTGTTGGATCTGGTGTCTAGGAGTAGGTACTAGACAGCGTGTGCCGTCTTTCAACATGGTGGCAATACATGAGTAATGTGGGCTACTGTGATTGGACCCTTGGACCCTTGATTTGCAAAGATACTTTGAATACATACTTGCCGTACCACGGGTTGGCCCCTTTTATTATAAATGAATAATTCATTAATCTAAGTGTGTCACATCTTGTTGCAATACACATACCCATTTTGGGTTTTGTTTTATGTATTCTTTGCTAACTTTTGATGGATCGATTAGTTTAAATCCGATGTGTTTAAATACAAATATGGTCATGTGCCATTTTGGGTAATGTGACTGAGTCATCTGATGATAGGTGGTCACGTGACAGGAATCAGTATGCATGTCATTTTGTGCTCCAGTAAGCGGTAGTTGGGTCATTGGAGCGCTGCAATGTGCTTCCATCTATCTGGATGGCTACGATTCCCTGCGCCTGCGCAGTGACCTCGAGGAGACGCCAGACACCTCATGTGTACCTAGGAATCCCGGTCAGACCCACATGGCTCAGTTTAATTAGGTTTTAATCTGCACCTGTATTGTAGTAATGGTTTCACAATTGATGATATTTGAAATATAATAATACATAATATATGTGGATCACGATTATGAGTTTGTCACAAAGTACTATATTTTACATATTTATTTTTTGTTTTTCACTTTTTGATCATGGATTATGTATGATTTTCACATCTTTTCGCTATGTTTACATATTTATGAATTGATTGGATAATTGATTGCTCACCCTATTTATATGTCACGTGCACTCATGTTAGCCATCACTTCCTTGAGAATGGTTTCAGTATGTAAACCGAAACGTTGCATCTGGTGAATTAAAGATACGCTTTTATTGAAGTTAGCGCCGTGGACCTTTTGTGGATATCGATTTTGGAGAACGAGATCTCTCCAACAGCCGCTGGTACCAGGTCTTTTCACATTTTTCAGCAGTGCGGTTCACAACCTCCTGTTCTATTATATATATCAGAAAATAAGTGACTGTAGACTTGTTATTGTTTTAATAAATATTTTATTATTAAAATATAGTATACTGTTTTTTGTCGCCGCCGTAATCCAACACACGTAGTTCAGGAAAAAGGTAAAGAAACAGGTAGTAATAGGAAATAAGCTGAGTGAGCAACAGCTGGTTACAACTATTTATTAATATTAATCCAAAATATTAATAATTAATATTCCCTTTAACATTGGCAAGCCAGGCCCACTGCTAGGACTTTGTTTCTGTGTTTGGCTTTGGTGAAAACGTTGCTTATTCTGTGGACTAGTCCGGCGAGTGAGACGCGGACAGTGTTGCATTCTGTGCATCTAGAGCCTGATATTTTGGACAAGTAACGCGGTTATCAATCAAAGCTGAACACAGGGCAAAAATCTACAGCAGAGAACCTAAATCTTTTGTTTTTGTTATAACAGATTTTAACGATTTTCTGTTGCTTTGCACTCCCTCTGAACATATGCGAGTGTCCATCGAAGAAGTCGTCGCATACCGTCGCCTTGAGAGAACTATCGGCATTGGTGCTGACCAGAAGAAGTCCGGCTGGTCGTGAGAAGGTGTTCCTGGGTACTATGGGACCTCCTCCAAGCAGCAAACGAAGCACAGAAAAAAGACAGCACCAGAGAAGATGGCATCTCAAAGAGTGAGTATGGACTTCTCAACACTACAGCACTGAGCAAAACACAGCACATTTAACCCCATTCTCCCCAACACTTACAAATCTACAGAGATGCTATGGTCCTCTTCGTTGGACCAGGCATACGCTCATGATAAAATATGTATTAGTAAAAGTGTCTTTAATAAAACTACCAAACGGCTCCAAATGTTAGGTAAATTGGTGCACATCTTTGAAGTTACCATTTGGAAGCCAGAACATGCAGAATCACTCAACAGCACAAGAAGGGCAGAGGAAGTTTAACACATGGCACACTTTCACTGCAATTGTTGTGTTGAGAACATCAGACAAGTACACACGTTAGAATTTCAACTTCAAGAAAAGGCCCGTGTACAATCGAGAGGGGCAAAGAAAGTCTAGACTCTGGGAGAAGGAGAGCTATTAATCTGACATGGACAAAGAGCTGCTCAGATTGTACCCTGAGATAAATCAGTTCAAGAACAGCGCTGCATCTACAGATGCACTGATTGTTAAACTTAGACAGGACCTGGCTGCAAAAATGAAAACCATTGCGGATTTGCAACAGGTTATCTTGAATCTGTCACGGCCTGGTGCTAACGGCATATTGTCGACTAAACAGATTTGCGTTTTGGGAACAGCACAGAGGGAGACAGTGGCAACGGCGCCGATGTCTCCCACGGATTAAACATCCGACACTCTAGATACTAGAGGACAGGTGGAACGGACGCTCTAGTTCTCCCAACACCCAAGGTGAACAGATATAGCAGCCGTGTCCAGGATCAGGACAACACTTGGGAGGGGGAAATGGTTGGAAAACAGTATATACCACTTCCAATCCGCCAACTCGTCCGGAAAGACAGGAGGAATTTTATCCTAACCACACCAGTATGGAAAGGATATATTTCCTGTTATGGATCTGCAAGGAGATCCGAAAATACGATCCCAATGTAGATCCGTTTACTTCATGCGATATCTTTGAAGGTTGTTGTACGAAATATTCTGTGGCCCCCGAATATCGCATGGAGTTATTCAAATTTTGGTTACTTACACACCTGAATCAAAGGAATGAGGTAATGGGAAGGATGCAACCCAAAAATGTCCAGTTTCATTATAAGGAGGAACATCTTTTCATACTCATGAGACTGCCAACGGGCCATTATACATGATGAGCCTTTGTCTCTGTGTAGTCGGTTTGAAGCAATGTACAGAAAGATTACGAAGGATCAAGGTATCGGAATTCCACAGGGTATGATCTGCATGTTTGTGGAAAAATTGCCATACCTTAACACTGCAATCCGGCTGAGTGCAGCTAGGGAGCCATCTCTCACGGATGCGGCCATGATTTTTGAGCAGTATAGACAAGATAAACTGCACAATAAAAAATCAGTGAGGGAGCGTGTGTCTGTACACGTTAGATCTCACGATGATCGTGTATGAACAAGATGAACGTGTACAGCACACTAAATCAAATTCAATTGTTCACCCCACGGCTCCGCCATTGGAAAAGACAGGAAGCATTCTATGCTTTCTGTGTTTACAATACGGGCATATAAAGAGGAATTGTCCATAATGGCCATGAAATAATCGTGCCAATTCTGAAAAAAACTGGCAATAATAATGGTTTTAAGATGAAACAAGAAAATTCTGGGACATTAACAAGGGCAGACAAAAAAACGTGTGGCCATTGTATGTACCCCAGCCCATAAAGCAGGGGGTGTGGAATCCAAGGAATCCACAACCAAGTGTTCAGGGTGAGAACCCACAGGTGGCAGTATGTACCTCACAGGGATCAGGGATCCCAAAAGATCTCGTGTCATTATATCCCATCACGATTCTTCTGGGAGACCCCACATTAAAGCCAGAATAAAAGATCAAGATACTAAAATCATGCTTGACACTGGTGCGGAAATTTCTATTACCAACGTCAAACATGACGTCAATACCTCAACGCCAATACTGCTTTCCGCCAGAAGCCACCCAGTCAATTATGGACACCGCCCAGGAATTAAAGAGGAGGGGAGTGGTTATAGAGGAAAATTCAATATGCAACAATTCCCTCTGGCCAGTAAAGAAGAAGGACAGCAATGCATGGAGGCTCACCATAGACCTCCGAGTCCTTAATAAGTACACCTCAATGTCTGCATCGGTGGTGGCACAGACTCCCGACATCATGGCCAGAATAAGCGGCAAAAGTCTCGTATTCTCGACCATAGATGTTGCCAATGGGTTCTTTTCCATTGAACTTACGGAGAACTGCAGGTACAAAATTGTCTTTATGGTGGAGAACAAACAGTACATGTTTTGCGTACTCCCCCAGGGGTTCCACAGCAGTCCCACGTATTTTCACCAAGCATTAGCGGCTGTATTGAGCATGTTTTCACGGCCTCAATGTCTTCTTCAATACGTAAACAACTTGCTCTTACATACAGAAACCATGGAAGAACACTTGGTTCTGTTGAGAGAGCTGTTGGGACTCCTGGCTAGGGACGGACTCAAGTTGTGTCCCCACAAGGCAAATTTGGCCAAAACAGAGGCTACGTTCCTTGGGGTCCAGATTTCTTTTAGAGCCAAAGGAATTGTGGCGGCCCGAGTGGAAGCCATGGTAAAGTTATCTAGGCCTGGCGCTCTACAGGATTTGAGAAAATTCCTGGGAGTAGCCAACTTCATGAGGGAGTTTATAAAAGATTTCACTGCCAAAGCGAAACCTCTCTATCAACTCCTCCAAGGAGAAGAGCCCTCACTCAAAGGTTGGTCTGATGATCAGGAAGAGGCCTTTTCTACCTTGAAAAGGGACCTCTCCTCTGCCCCTGTATTGGCCACTCCCCATCTAGAAGGGGAAATGGCCATACAGGCGCATGCAGGGACAGAGTCTAACTCAGCGGTCTTTCTACAGCAGATAGGGTACGAGACAAGACCACTGGAATACTTCTCCAGGGTACTTTTGCCTGTTGAACGGCTTTGCTGTGCTGAATGAGACCACAGGCACCCAGAGGCTCATCAGGTTGCCAGGTCACATGTAGGCACACGGGCAGAACTGGAGGTTGTCAAGGGATCTCTGCTCCTTCAACCCCCAGGGAAACTAACTATATACAGTCATGTGAAAAAATTAGGACACCCTTTGAAAGCATGTGGTTTTTTGTAACATTTTTAATAAATGGTTATTTCATCTCCGTTTCAACAATACAGAGAGATTAAAGTAATCCGACTGAACAAAGAAAACTGAAGAAAAGTCTTTTCAAGATCTTCTGTAAATGTCATTCTACAAAAATGCCTATTCTAACTGAGGAAAAAGATAGGACACCCTTGCCCCTAATAGCGAGTGTTACCTCCTTTGGCTGAAATAACTGCAGTGAGACGGTTCTTGTAGCCATCTACCAGTCTTCGACATCGGTCTGAGGAAATTTTACCCCACTCCTCAATGCAGAACTTTTTCAGCTGTGAGATGTTTGAGGGGTTTCTTGCACGTACAGTCCTTTTCAAGTCACCCCACAGCATCTCAATGGGATTCAAATCTGGACTTTGACTTGGCCATTCCAGGACTCTCCATTTCTTCTTTTTCAGCCAATCTTTGGTTGATTTACTAGTATGTTTTGGGTCATTGTCATGTTGCATGGTCCAGTTCCGCTTCAGCTTTAATTTTCTAACTGATGGTCTCACATGTTCTTCAAGCACCTTCTGATACACAGTAGAATTCATCGTGGATTCTATGATGGTGAGCTGACCAGGTCCTGCTGCAGCAAAGCAGCCCCAAACCATGACACTTCCACCTCCATGCTTCACAGTTGGTATGAGGTTCTTTTCTTGGAATGCTGTGTTTGGTTTACGCCAAACATGTCCTCTGCTGTTGTGTCCAAATAATTCAATTTTGGACTCATCTGTCCAAAGAACATTATTCCAGAAGTCCTGGTCTTTGTCAACTTTATCTCTGGCAAATGTCAGTCTGGCCTCGATGTTTCTCTTGGAAAGCAAAGGTTTCCTCCTTGCACACCTCCCATGCAAGTTAAACTTGTACAGTCTCTTTCTGATTGTAGAGGCATGTACTTCTACATCAACAGTAGCCAGAGCCTGCTGTAGTTCTCGAGATGACACTTTAGGGTTTTTGGAGACCTCTTTTAGCATCTTGCGGTCTGCTCTTGGGGTGAACTTGCTGGGGCGACCAGTCCTGGGCATGTTGGCAGTTGTTTTGAAAGCCCTCCACTTGTAGACTATCTTCCGGACAGTGGAATGGCTGATTTCAAAATCTTTTGAGATCTTTTAAATCCCTTCCCAGACTCATAGGCTGCTACAATCTTTTTCTGAAGTCCTCTGACAGCTCTTTTGCTCTCACCATGGTGCTCACTCTCACTTCAACAGTCAGGAGCACACCAAACTAAATGTCTGAGGTTTAAATAGGGCAAGCCTCATTCAACATGCAGAGTAACGATCTACTAATTATGTGCACCTGGTGTGATATACCTGTGTGAGATCTGAGCCAATTTAAGAGGGAATACATGTGAGGGTGTCCTATCTTTTTCCTCAGTTAGAATAGGCATTTTTGTAGAATGACATTTACAGAAGATCTTGAAAAGACTTTTCTTCAGTTTTCTTTGTTTAGTTGGATTACTTTAATCTTTCTGTATTGTTGAAACGGAGATGAAATAACCATTTATTAAAAATGTTACAAAAAACCACATGCTTTCAAAGGGTGTCCTAATTTTTTCACATGACTGTATAGCGACAGTTCATATGTAGTTTGCTCCCTCACCCTGCACCTGGACACATGGAAAAGACAAGGATTTGTGGATAGCCAGAACAAAGCTCTGGTGCATGTAATGGTCCTGAAAGAATTGTAGGAAAGGGGCATGTCACAACCAGCGGAAGCAGCCATCATTAAAATCTCTGCTCACCAGAAAGGGGAAGAGCACTTGACACTAGGCAACAACAAGGCGGATGAATTGGCCAAACTAGCAGCAGTGTCTGGGACCCTTCGGGAACAGGGCACTGAGCACCTACCAGCTTACCGGATTGCAGTAAGACAGACCAATCTGAAAGATGGCCCAGCAACTTTCTCTTCCCGTGGTCCCGCAGCATCTGCAAGCAGAACTGACAAGACTAAACCACTAACTGTTTGGACACCTTGGCAGGAATAAACTCTTGTCTCTCCTAAAGGACAAATTATACTGGCCAGGAATGTCCAATGCGGTGGAGGAAGTTACCCAACAGTGCCTGGTATGCACTCAGGTTTACCCAAGGGTGCCAGCCCTGAAGCCGGTGTTGCAGCAGGTTCCTCTTGCAAATGGTCCATGGTCCACAATCCAAATTGATTACATTGGACCTTTACCAGCATGGATGTCTTCTCTAAATGGGTAGAAGCCATCCCCAGGGTCAACAATTCGGCTGCAACTACTGCCCGTGTTCTTTGGGAACAGGTTATATCACGGTGGGGTATCCCCAGAGTGATAGAGTCAGACAGAGGAACCCATTTCATGGGAAGGGTAATAGAAGCGGTTTGTGGCCTCTTAGACATAAAATAAAGGTTTCATGGGCCTTACCACCCTCAGTCTGCGGGCATTGTTGAGCGGATGAACCAAACCATTAAAACACGGCTTTCCAAAGCACTGCTGGAGAAAGGTTCCTAATGGGTGACCTCTCTTCCAGCCGTGCTAATGGGTATCCAAGCAACCAGTACCAGTATTACACCATTTTAACTCATGACCGGACGCAAAATACCCCCATGCCTGCCTAATGAACCTCTAGTGATCGATGGTGGATCCCTGTGACTGACATTCATATACATTAATACTTGACAGATCACAGGATGGAGACTCGCCGTGGAGCCAAATAGCCAGAAAAGATATACTGATCCTCTAAACAGGGCACGTCTCCAGCTTGTGACACTGGTGGTAAGTATGATGATGGCAGGCTTAGCCTCTTCGGGGGAGGGTTTGGGAACTAATTATGGTATCGTTAACATATCACTTAGTAAACCAGGTCTTTTAATGGTAGAATATTTGGGTGGCAAAGTCATGGAATCATCCGATAACTTCACCTTCACTCATAGACAGTGGTATCTGTATGGTTTCCAGAGGGAGGGTTTTGCCAAAGGTGTAATTCAACATTATACCGCAGTGGAGAATGTGTCTGCCATACAACATGACTTACATGCCCTCTGCCTCAAGGAATTTAGACGTTTTCAAGACTCAGACCCAACACCTATCAAGTCTTTAAGATGGATGTCCAGGAAGCCTCACCTGCACCCTTACAAGCAAGTGGAAGCCAACACTACCACGGTGTTGTGCAAGAAAGAAGTTGTTCCGAGTCCTGAAGATGTCACTGGGGCCAAGTATAGTGGCTGGTATATCCTCAAAAACTACCTTCACAAGAGTAAGGACATATTTTGATAGACCCATTCCTGTAAAAGGCACCCTAAAAGCTCATTGCATGTTGAGGGATTCCCAGATGATTATCACCAGGGAATCCAGTTATGCTCAAGGACATGTGTCCACAGATTACTTACGAACCAGTGTAATGATGTTAAAGTTAAACTGCAGTAACTCTGGTCAGGCCCTATGGAATGATCAGAGTGGTCCGGTAAAACTGGAAGGCTTGTACCGTGCAACAGTTTTAAAGGTACGGACTGATGCCAAGGATCTTAGGTATACTCAGGTAGAGGGATCTTCATCCATACGGTCTTTCATGATCACCATCATGAGAGACAACTGTGTACCGGAGGTGACTGGGTACTATTTAGTCATCTATGCCCACTGGGAACAGGATACCCAGATGGTGATGTTGGACACTAACCCCTGGAGGTGGGATTTGTGCAATGGGGTGGATACCCCTACAGTGGATGTATGGAGGGACGGTACCCCTATGACCGAGGAATACTGGAATAGATATGTGTCTTCCGATTGGAAAGACCCCAGAGGCAGGGATATTAACTTTGACATCAATATAGATGGACTCTTGAAACGCCCCTATCGATCAATTGGCAGATCATATAACTCCTCAACTGTCATCCCCATGGAAGATCATCGCAGAAACAAAATTTGTCCTATACACTTGGAGAATTTCCGTGGATGACTTCAGGGTAGACCATTGGGAGCACAGATGTGAGGAGTTTGTGAGAAACCAAATTGATAGGATAAGAGGTTAGATAGAGGCGGGGCAAAAGGGTAAGAAAAGACGATCCTTGACACCAGAAAGACAGGGGGAAAAGAGATCTGGTTGCCATGGGACTAGGAGGAGGTGCATTGGGAGTGAGCGCCCTGAAACCTTTGGATATGGAAGTCCTGAGAAATAAACTTGGGGATGTTGCGTGACACGCCAGGGAAGAATTCAAAACCCAGCTTGATGTAAACCATGTCCTAAAGGGTTTACAGCATTCGCAGATAGATGCCACTACATCTCTATCTTCTGCTCTGTGAGAGAAGTTTAAAAGGTTAGTTGTGGGGCTCTTCGAGGAGCAGGACAGAGCTCAGCTTGCCCTGGCATGTACGCAAGTCCAAAGTGAACTCTCGGACAATCTTAAACATATTGTATCATGCTTGCACAATGGCCACTACCCATTCAACCTCTGACAACAGGTAAGTCCCCTGATCTCTCCCTTTGCAGCCAATCACACCAACTGGGGGGGGGGGGTTCAGTGGTTCAGTGTACTGCATCATCTTTGGCACCTGTATCTGACCATCTTAGACAGGGATACAGTGCCATTACCTGGGAATTCTTATGAATAACCAGAGGGTACTTCATCCACAGCTCCCCTCGGAAGTTCTAACCTATAAGGGAGGCCATCCTTGTCTGTTTGACAAAGAAGCTTGTTGGAGGTAGTCAGGATTGGGTGCTTAGACACCAGTGTTGGAACACCAAGGGGTCCTGTGATAAAGATCCACGTTTCTGTCAATGGAGGAACCTAGTCAACGATCCACACTTCTGCTGAAAGGGTACTTTCACACTAGCGTTTTTCCTTTCCGGCGTAGAGATCCGTCGTCGGGTCTCTAATCCGGAAAGGAACTGATCAGGATTATCCCCATGCATTCTGAATGGAGAGAAATACGTTCAGGATGCATCAGGATGCCTTCTGTTCAGTATGTGAACGTTTTTAGGACGTTGACAAAACCGCAGCATGCTGCGGTTTTGTCTCCGTCCTGAAAATCCGGAACACATGCCTGAACGCCGGATCCGGCCTCAAGTCCCATTGACTTACTGTACATTGGGGCCGGATCCGGAATTAAAAAAATACTGAAGGACGGATCCGTCCTTCCAGTCTGCGCATGCGCAGACCTTTAAAACTGTACAAAAATGCAACACGCAGATGGATTCAGTTGTCAGGCATTGTCACGGATCCGGCGGGACGGAACTGCCAGCCGGATCCAAAGAACGCAAGTGCGAAAGCACCCTAAGATTGAGGTGCCGAGTGGGTCGACCTATGAACTGCAAGGGAGAAACCATTCTGAAGTCCGAACAGGAAAAAAAAAAAAGAACTCAGGATAGGTGGATACCTTATGATTGTCAGAAGACTGCAGAGAAAAGAGCAAAGAGCTTCAATCCTGAAAGGAGAAAGGAGGGAGGGTCAAGAAAGGCGAAGACTGTTTATTCTGTGGATGGAGATGTTAGGTTCAGGTGATGGGCAGGGAAGAGGTCACAGTCAGACACGACAGGTGATGTCTAGGTACCTAAGGACAGGATTATACTTCAGTCCATCCTGAACTGTTACCTACAGTGAGTAGGGTTGTGGAGACAAATACATCCTAATACAACATTTCCCCTTTAAACTTAATTGTCGTGTTCTCGACAACAGAGGGATGGTAGAGGGAAGTGCCGTGTATGTTTATATATGTTAGAAGGCCAGTTTATTGGCCTGTATTTGTGGGAGGGGCTTAAGTAGCACATTTATACCAGGCAGGCGCCTCCCTTGGGCGTGTCGTCGGCTGCTGCGTAGTTGTGTGCAGTCAGAGCCACCTGTTGCAGCACATGGGCTGAATCTGCAGCTTCCATACCCAGTCAGCGTCCAGGATCCCAGTTGAGGTCGTTCCGGTCGGGTGAGGGTTTGCAACCAGCTCGTGCAGCATTGTCCCGTTACAGTCCGGCCGGCGATGCGTCGGCTCCTTTGGTGAGGAGGAGCGGCATTGCACCGGAGCGATTCTGCCTGGCAGCCCACGTTTGGCTCCCACGCGGCAGCACGATTAGTCTGGCCGGCGGTGTGTCGGCTTCTTTGGTGAGTAGGAGCAGCACTGCACCGGAGCGATCCTGCCTGGCACCCCCACGTTTGGTGCCCACGTGGCAGTGCGGTTAGGTAGCAGGGGTCAGCGTGACTCCGTCTCGGTTTCTCGCGCCTGACAGCCCACACTTGGCATCCACGTGGTGGCACATCTAGGCAGCAGGGGTCAGCGTGACTCTGTCTCGCTTTCTCGCAGTCTTCCATGTCTTGCACAGGTCACCTTGCTTAGTCTGTCCGTGTATATCTGCATGTCTTTCTTGTCTGCTTTTCACTTCGCTGCTTGCCAGCAAACCTCTCTTGCCATCCGCTATTATTTCTGCAGACAGACTAAAACATTGTTCACACTGACATCCAGTGTTATCCCCTTACTTGCATTATAGAGGGTGAGGCAGCTGATTAATCCAGGTGGAGCAGAGTTGCTGTTTTCATAGTGTTATTGTTTCTTTAGTATAAATGCTATTTATGATGCGTGTTTAAGTAGACGGTGAAGGG
This sequence comes from Bufotes viridis, assembly GCA_033119425.1. Lineage (NCBI taxonomy): Eukaryota > Metazoa > Chordata > Amphibia > Anura > Bufonidae > Bufotes > Bufotes viridis. The sequence goes on from CM065595.1 coordinate 67,664,707, forward strand.
TTCTATTACTGAGCTATTTTATATGGGCTTTTTGAGTTACATCTATACATTTGTTTGCTTGGAGCTTGTGTGGAATGAACTTTGGACTGTAATGTAGCTGTAAAAGCTTACGTTGCAGTCCAAGGTCTATATACATTAATATATCAGGAACATGAAGGTGAGAGAGTTCTCCAGGAACTGTTTTGCTGACACTCTAAAAGATAAGATAACAAATGTGTAGCTAAGACTCGTGTCTCTCTATCATTGGATAAATTTAAACATCATGTCATTGGACTACGACTATATATGTCACATGTACGTAATAAATGACAGAGTGGCATTGTATACCAGAATCGTATCGTGTGTCAATGCTGCTCTCCTAGCGCTAGAAAAGAATCAAATCAAGCTGAATACCGAAGTCTAGTACCAGGGGTACCAATAAGAGGGGAAGAAATGAATATTCCTAACAATCTGGGGGCTCTGTCCGGGATCGAGAAGGTCATCCTCGGGTCTGGTGAGAAGAGACACCAATTTTGTCCTCTGGCCGATCCGAGGGCACTGGCCACGTCTCGGAGTAAGTACAGAGTTTTTGTTGTTTTTTGTATCCGGGATACATAGATAGGTACTCAGGGAGTACCCAGTATTGTGTCAGGGACACATACGATACAACTCAGGGAGTTGTATACAGTTCAGGGAACTGTCATAGGTACTCAGGGAGTACCCAGTATTGTGTCAGGGACACATACGATACAACTCAGGGAGTTGTATACAGTTCAGGGAACTGTCATAGGTACTCAGGGAGTACCCAGTATTGTGTCAGGGACACATACGATACAACTCAGGGAGTTGTATACAGTTCAGGGAACTGTCATAGGTACTCAGGGAGTACCCAGTATTGTGTCAGGGACACATACGATACAACTCAGGGAGTTGCACACAGTTCAGGGAACTGTCAAGTTAGGAATTTAGGGAAGTCCAGTAACAAGGAAAGCGTACTTCAGAGGGCTTGACTTCACAGAAGGTTTCACAGCTTGATTTGATTCTTAATAAGATAATTGTAAGTTTTGAATGATAAGTTGTTTGATAATTGTAGAAGTTTTGCATGATAAGTTGTTTTGTTTAACATACTTATATAAGGGGAAGTGACAGGCTGGGTGGTAAGTGTACAGCTGTCGTCCCAAGACTAACATTCTGCTTTGTTTTTTGCTGTTTTGAATTCTGTTTGTAAGAAAATAAGTTTTGATAATAAGTAGTAAAAAATCTAAGACAGAATGCCCTAAACCAGAACCAGGTGAATCATGTAAATAATATGTTGCCCGAGTCAGTCCTACAAATTATTACCTTGTTAACCCATGGGTAGATAATTTGGCAGGATGGACAGAGGCAATGGAAGCGATAGACCCCTTTCCCAGGGAAGGAGATAATAGCATATATCACATGGACATGGTCAAGGGTCTATGCTTAGGCGACACTGCCGCCTGGCTGTATTTTGAACCTGACCCTTCATGGGATATGGATTATATGCAGAAAGGAGGAGAACAATGGCTAGGGATAGCTCCTCACTGGTATGACCCCAACATGTGAAAAGGTTTAAAAAGATCAAAAGACGATAGAAAACTACATGAGATACAGACTAAGAATGAAAATGATAAAAAACATCAGATGTTTCCCCCACCTTCATATGTACATAAAATTAACTGTTTAGCGCTCAGGATTTAATAGCAGCCAGTCACATAATAGCAGGACACACAGTTAGTTAACAACCCCCACCCTCAATTGTTTCGAGATATAATTTAAGGAACAAGGGTTAAGTGGAAAAGGATAGTGAGATAAGGGGATCTGAGACATCCATGCCTTTTTTGACAGTTGGTAATCAACTGATGAAAAAGGCTTTGGACATAGATGACCTTAATAAAATTATTAAACACTGCCCCAAGCCTACTGTGGCTCCGTCTGGCACAGTGGCTTATTTAAAGAAAGCCTGTAAAGGGAGAAATATGCGAAAGACAGCAGGAAACTTTCATAGATCAAATGATAGAAGCCAAGACTTCCAAACCATGAATAACCGCTGTTATAACTGTGGACAGGAGGGACATTGGGCTAGACAGTGCACAACACCCAGGAGAGACACGCAGAATAGGGGAGCACACAGCAAACAACAGCCCATGACACAAAGGGGACAGAATACAGATAGACAGGGTACGCAGACTCAGCCCAGGTTCCCCATTGATTGAAATTATCAACAACCCTACTGACGGGGCCCGGAGGGAGTCACCCCAGCTTTCACACAGGTCACCAGCCACTGGAAAGATACACCGATTATTTTGCTTAAAGTTGCGGGAAGGAAGGTAGGATTCATGGTAGACAGCGGCGCCACCTCCAGTGTGTTTAACAAAGACATGTACAAGGGACCTTTAAGAAAGTCTGACCCCTCTATGGGAATCAATGGGGTATTAACTAAAACATATAAAACGAGTGTCCTCCCAATAGAGACAGTGGACAGTGAATACATTACGGACCATACTTTCAGCATCATACCAGACTGCCCTGTAAGTTTATTAGGAAGGGACTTGTTTGTGAAGTTGGACTTGGCAGTGACAGTAAAAAAATGACGGACTAAGTATTCACTCAGCCACCATGCCCATAGTGACCCTGGCTATATGTACTTTTGTTAGTTTACAGGACCACTCTGAGCTAGGAGACATAAACCCTTCACTATGGTCACAGGGCGACTATGACACGGGCTAGATTGATTGCACACCTTATCAAGCCAATCTAAAACCCGGTGCCACACCAGTGTATCAAAAGCAATACCCACTGTCCAAGGAAAAGATTGAGGGTCTACGGCCAATGATAGAAGAATTTCTGAGAAGAAATCCTTGAGGAGGTGATTTCACCTTACTCTACCCCTATCAATCCTGTGACAAAGGCAGATGGTACTACCCGCTTTGTCCAGGATTTGAGGGCAATCAACAATCTCATTGTGCCCATAGCCTCAGTGGTTCCTGATGTCACAACTCTCCTTTCCTCCATCCCCGCGGAAGCCGTCTGTTTAATAAGAGTACCATTTTGATTTTTCCTTTGAGGGACGTCAACTGACCTGGGGTAGAATGCCACAGGGGTATGCTGATTCACCAGTTGTGTACAGCATTGTCCTCCAAGCCACTTTGAAACCCTGGCACCCCCCCCAAGGTTCCATCCTGATACAATATGTTGATAATCTACTGTTGTGCAGCATGTCAGTGGAGGCAAGTGTAAATGATTGTTGAAATAGTTGTCAGAATGTGGTCATAAAGTGTCGTTAAAGAAACTGCAGTGGTGCAAAAAGCAGGTTGAATACTTGGGCTTTGTCCTCACACAGGGGGAAAGAAGAATCAGTCCCGGGAGAATCCAGTCTATTGTGGGTCTGGTCACCCCACACCAAAAAGGAAATGCTGTCCTTTCTTGGTATGATAAACTACTGTAGACAATGGATCCCGACTGTTCTTAATATGACAATATTTTGAGGCAAGCCACTCTGGAAGAATCCCCAGAGCTAATAAGATGGTCAAAAGGAATGTTGAATGCTTTCGATACTCTGAAATGTTCATTGATGTGTAGCCCAGGATTGGGCCTCCCTGATTATAACCTACCATTCCACATGTCTGCACAACAAAACTGTAAAACCATGGCGGGGGTACTCACTCAAGAACACGGGGGAAAGTTGCGTCCTTGTGCCTTTTTCTCAAAGGTAATGCCTGTCCCTGCACAAGGGATGCCGGCATGTCTACGTACTCTTGCGGCCTGTGCGATGATGGTGGAATTAGCCACACCCTTTACACTGGGACACCACACTGTCTTACATACCACACATGACGTAGTGGGACTACTCAGAGGTATTTGTACGCAGCACATGTCAGCACAAACATTGTCAGGTTATAAAGTCCTTTTACTCAGTGATCCATCGTTACAGATTAAATATGCCTCACATACGGCAGGACCAGCACCTATACTGAATGCATTACTAGGACTAAAAGGGACAGAAGACTTTTTACCAGACAAACATGACTGTCTCAAGGTACTCGAATACGAAACCTCCCCCAGACTAGACTTGTCAGCCACCCCCATACCGGACGCACCAGAAGTGTTTGTAGACGGTTCACGTCTACTCGACACCGTCTACTGTGCAGCATATGCAATAGTGATGCTGCCAGATATTATCCTTGAGTCACGACCCGTTCATGTGCAATCAGCCCAAGCTGCAGAATTAATAGCACTTACAAGGGCATGTCAAATACACAAAAACAAACCTGTCACAATATACACAGACAGCAGATATGCACACGGGGTAGTGTGGGACCATGGGGTAATCTGGCAACGCAGGGGTTTCACCACAGCTAACGGTAAGAAAATATCTCATTCCCAGCTTATAGATGATCTGTTGGCCGCCCTCCAGCTTCCCTCACAAATAGCTGTTATACATTGCAAAGCACATACTCGAGGAAAAGACTGGGTTTATCCTGTTTTGCAGAAAAATCCACACACTGGATTGGTCTGCAAAGAGGGAAACCATGTATACCCCAGCACAGCGCTGCACTTTTCATAGCACATTTTTACGGAGTAGAGCACAACAGCATCAAAAATTTCTTGTAGAATGCATGAATCGAACAGTTAAAGACAAACTTAGGAAAGTACTTTTGAGAAATGGAAACAAACCCTACCTATTATATTGGCAGAAATAAGAATGACTCCTAATAAGAGGTTAGGACTGTCACCCGTTGAAATCCTCATAGGTAGGCCCTTTCCAACTCCTTGGGCAAATCACCCCTAGTGGTACAGGAAGGCGACATAGACCAGAATAGGGAAGAATATGTCACAAAACTGAAGAAAAAGTTGCTTGTAAGTCTCCCTCTCTTCCACAGGAACCGACGCACTCGTTCCGAGCTGGAGACACGGTGGTGGTCAGGATACTACGTAAAGGAAAAGATCCAAAGGAGCTGGCATTCGGACCCCCTACCACGGTGGTAGCAATCACTAGAACGGCGATTCTCACAGAGGAGGCTCCGATCTGGATTCATGCTAGCAGAGTGAAAAGGATCCCTGAGGTTTCTTCTCCGGTGTCCAACAAAGACAAAGAGCGGAGCTCAGAAGAAGCCTTGCCACAGGCTGAAGATGAAGACCCCACAATATTGGGAGATTTGTTTGTCTGCTGCTGATTATTAATCTTTGTGTTTTCTTGCCAATCGGACTCATTACCACTTGTATTTATCATCCAGAGGAGATGAGTTTATTATGTGTTGCACCAAATAATCACACAGTCTCTAAAGGAGCTCAGGAGCAAGATCCAGTTGTTCCTGGACCCTCTTATTCTGAACAGAATAGTATAATCAGGATAGTGAAGGCCCTAAATGTTAGCTCATCGTGCCTTACAGATTTACAGAGTTCACGAGACCTTACACAAACATGTGTTGTTACTGTATCCAATGTATACCCTCATTAGTTAATACATTTATGAGATGTAGGCGAGTCTCAGATACACCACAAGCTGCATACATTCAGGTACCTCAAGAAACCCTGGGTCTCCAGAGGATTACCAACAATACTTACAGAAATATTTTGAAAGGAACAAAATGAAAAAACCAAAAATGAAATATGTAGATGGTTTTTAAGAGGGGATTGAAGGGTTCTATTACTGAGCTATTTTATATGGGCTTTTTGAGTTACATCTATACATTTGTTTGCTTGGAGCTTGTGTGGAATGAACTTTGGACTGTAATGTAGCTGTAAAAGCTTACGTTGCAGTCCAAGGTCTATATACATTAATATATCAGGAACATGAAGGTGAGAGAGTTCTCCAGGAACTGTTTTGCTGACACTCTAAAAGATAAGATAACAAATGTGTAGCTAAGACTCGTGTCTCTCTATCATTGGATAAATTTAAACATCATGTCATTGGACTACGACTATATATGTCACATGTACGTAATAAATGACAGAGTGGCATTGTATACCAGAATCGTATCGTGTGTCAATGCTGCTCTCCTAGCGCTAGAAAAGAATCAAATCAAGCTGAATACCGAAGTCTAGTACCAGGGGTACCAATAAGAGGGGAAGAAATGAATATTCCTAACAGACGGTAAGCTCCTCTGTGCTGAGGGATCTTCCCAGCAAACCTCTCTCACTATCCGCTATTATTTCTGCAGACAGACTAAGGCCTTGTTCACACTGACATTCAGCATTATCCCCTTACTCGCATTATAGAGGGTGAGGCAGCTGATTAATCCAGGTGGAGCAGAGTTGCTGTTTTCATAGTGTTATTGTTTCTTTAGTATAAATGCTATTTTGCGATATGTATATTGAGTAGTCGGTGAGCTCCTCTGTGTTGAGGTATATTTAATTTGTCTTGTTTCATTTGTTTTGGAAATGTAAAATGTGTGTGCACTTAATAAGCACCTGTGCTTGGTGCTGGGGATCCATCTTCAGTTCAGTGTTAGCTGGACACTGGCGGAGCTGCTTGCTACAAAGGTAATTACAGAGACCCATGAGGACCTTTTATTTTGTTGTTTTTGCTTTATTTGTGCTAAAAATAGATAGAAGCGTGGCTTTTGCCGAGAACTGAGTTTAGTTTGTTTTTACGGCTTATACGCCCACATCTCTACTGGGCGCATGTGCTGATGGTGGCGACGTTTGCATGTACTCGCCTATAGCGGAGTGGTGTGGTACAGGTTGTTTATTTTACTGCATGCCTCACGTCAGTGTCTGCATACTACCACAGTCAGGTTTGTCTTTACATGTCATTCGTTGCTTTTGAGGTCACGTCACAGCTCGCCATTCTCAGTTGATGTGGTCAATTGCTTCTCCTGCTTGGGTAGTAGAAAAAAAAAGTCACATTATGGGCGGATTTCAAGTTAGGTTACGGGCTTTGCTACTTGACGTTTATTTTAGGTTGTTATAGGTTCTGAATGTTGGGTAAGTCACATTTCATCAGTTTGCGGTCTCGCAACATCAGACCTGACCCGTCACTCAGGCCTCAGCGGTTTCAACCATTTTGTTGGTTCCGATGCCTCATGTCAGTGTCGGCATAATACCACAGCCAGCTTCATTCATTGCATGTAATTTTGCTTTTCAGGTCATGTCACAGCTCGCCATTCTCAGTTGGTGTGCTCAATTACATCTGTTGCTAAGGTAGTAGGAAAAAAAAAAAATAATCGCATGTGTGGATTTCCCATTAGGTTGCGGGCTTTGCTACTTGACGTTTTATTTTTAGGTTGTTGTAGGTCCAGAATGTTGGGTTAGTCATTTCTCATCAGTTTGCGGTGTCACAACATCAGACCTGACCTGTCACTCGGGCCTCGGCGGTGTCAACCATTTCGTTGGGGAAACTAAAATTAAATGGAAAATAAAGTATGTGTGAAACTTTATCAGCTTACAAACTCGCTACTTGATGTTTCTTCAAAGACTGCTATAGGTTCAGTGTTGGGTAAGTCACGTTTTCATCAGGTTGCAGTATCGCAACGTCAAACTGTACACGTCGCTCAGGTCACGGCGGTTTCAACCATTTTATTTTTTTTTTTTCTTTTACGTATATTGCGTATTACGTAATTACGTATATTCGCTCTTGAGATGGATAGTGAGTGATGGGGAAACTGTATCTGGAAGAAAAAAATAATAATATTCAGACATAATTTTCCCAACCTTAGTTGCTGCTTTCACAGTTCCACTATTCCTGTCACAGTAGAGATTAAACAATAGATATAATAATGTTTGTCACTTGAATAATCGCATTAATCTATTCGCGGTTTGTATTCCCTTACCTACCTAGCGTTAACAGGTCGTGTCAGACTCCAGTACGCTGAGTGTATTGTACGGATTTCCACATGCCTTTTCGCCCCTTCCATTCACTCAAATGACTCCCGCCATTTCAAGCTTTCTATACGTGTAAAGCTGTTTAAACATTATTAATAACGAACAATTTATGCGCACGCAAATATTACTCGAATTAGTCACTAGTCATGATATTGCATGCGAAATAACGAATATTGCTATATCGCAAAAGCGCGACGAATGTGATGCAGGTTGTTCGTCTGACGTTGCAAGGTCGAATGTAGGTCTTTGCGCTCATCTCTACTTAAACCTTTGTCGTGCGGCATGACCGCATACCTATGTCCAAATTAGGGTTGAAACCTACATCTATCAGCCTTTCCTTCAGGTGAGGTGCGTCATATGCTGCCTCTAGGTACGATAGTTCTGGCCCATTTTATCCGGAAGCTAGGTCAGTGGCGCTCTGCATGTTTATTAGGTTCATACCTCAATCTAGTTGAGAGATGTTCTTGCATTCCAGAGGTTGGTCGTGTTGGTGTTGTTGCTGGCACTGGTTTCATTGCCATTTTGGCCCCAATATAATCATTCTCTTTCCGACATTTCTTTCAGAGTGCCCGGCTTTGTGTCTTTTAGTAATTACTGGCAGCAGTAACAGACCAAGATCTAAGAGTACTCTGTCGCGGTCCTCACGGCACCCCTCGCCACTTCTCAGTTATGCGGCATGTCCTATCCCGGTGTCCAATTTTAGGGTCCAAACCAACAGCTATCAGGCCTTTCCTTCAAGTCAGGTGCAGCATGTGCTGCCTCTGGGAACAATAGTTCTGGCTCCATGTTATCCGGAAATTAGGCGCTCTGCATGTTCAATAGGTTCATACCTCAGCCTAGTTGAGAGATGTTCTTGCATTCCAGAGATTGGTCATGTTAGTGTTGTTGTTACCAGGGCCGGACTGGGGATAAAAACCAGCCCTGGAAAAAGTTGCATACCAGCCCCATATAAATAATATACACAGGCCGGGCCTTACCCTAACGTTGCCGTGACTTGGCCTCTGCGCAGTGGCAACTCTAGGAACAATATATGGGAGGCACATAAGATACCACAGTCAAAATGGGGGGGGGGGGGCACTAATAATTTTCCCCACTTAAATTCATACAACTGAAAAAAAACGAAATAAGTATATATAAATTCAAAATACGAGAGTATTGCGGTATGCAGGGATACATTTATAATAAAATAATTTACTTACAAAAGAACCTATTCCATCTTCTGCTGTGCTGTCCTCTGCTTGCTTCCACGGATCTTCCCCTCTTTTCAATCTGTCCTCAGTGCGCAGGGCAGGCACACTGCTATGGGGATCTGTGGATGACACACTGTTATGGGGGATCTGTGGATGACACACTGTTATGGGGGATCTGTGGATGACACACTGTTATGGGGGATCTGTGGATGATACACTGCTATGGGGATCTGTGGATGACACACTTTTATGGGGGATCTGTGGATGACACACTGTTGTTGGGATCTGTGGATGACACACTTTTATGGGGGATCTGTGGATGACACACTGTTATGGGGATCTGTGGATGACACTGTTATGGGGGATCTGTGGATGACACACTTATGGGGGATCTGTGGATGACACACTTATGGGGGATCTGTGGATGACACACTTATGGGGGATCTGTGGATGACACTGTTATGGCGGAATCTATGGATGACATACTGTTATGGGGGTACTTTTACACCTGCGGCATGGCTATCCGACCTATCCGGGCTGTTCACCCTCCTGATCCGCCAAGCCGCAAGTACCCGTGCACTGCCGTGCTGCTGCTCTGTCCCCATTGACTATAATAGGGGCAGGGGGCGGAGCTATGGTGCAGCATGGCAGAGATCGCCGGACTAAAAAGTCGGACATGCAGTACTTTTTAGTCCGGCGATCTCTGCCGTGCTGCGCCATAGCTCCGTCACCTGCACCTATTATAGTCAATGGGGACAGAGCAGCAGCACGGCAGTGCACGGGTACTTGCGGCATGGCGGATCAGGAGGGTGAACAGCCCGGATAGGTCGGATAGCCATGCCGCAGATGTGAAAGTACCCCCATAACAGTATGTCATCCACAGATTCCCCCATAACAGTATGTCATGCACAGATTCCCCCATAACAGTGACATCCACAGATTCCCCCATAACAGTGACATCCACAGATTCCCCCATAACAGTGTCATCCATAGATTCTGCCATAACAGTGTCATCCACAGATCCCCCCCATAACAGTGACATCCACAGTGCCCCCATAACAGTGTGCCAGTAGCCGTCCCCTTTAGTGCCAGTAGCCCCCTTTATGTGCCAGTAGCCGCCCCCTTTATGTGCCAGTAGCCGCCCCCTTTATGTGCCAGTAGCCGCCCCTTTATGTGCCAGTAGCCGCCCCTTTATGTGCCAGTAGCCGCCCCTTTATGTGCCAGTAGCCGCCCCTTTATGTGCCAGTAGCCGCCCCTTTATGTGCCAGTAGCCGCCCCTTTATGTGCCAGTAGCCGCCCCTTTATGTGCCAGTAGCCGCCCCTTTAGTGCTGCCAGTAGCCCCCTTTAGTGCTGCCAGTAGCCCCTTTAGTGCTGCCAGTAGCCCCAAGAAAAAAAAAAAAAAACACTTATACTTACCTCCAGCGATGCGATGCAGGCCTCTTCCGGCCTGTGTCTCGAGCTGTACGGCTCCGGCGGCGCGATGATGTCATCGCGCCGCTGGAGCCGGCCTCTGATAGGCTGCCAGCCTAGTGCTGGCAGCCTATCAGAGGAACAGGGAGAGGTCACGCCTCTCCCTCCTCTGCTGCTGCTCCGCACGGAGATGAGCGCAATGCTCCCGGTAGGCCAGTCCGGCCCTGGTTGTTACGTACTATTGTGTATCATTTAGTTGTTGGCTTTTTTGGCCCCCTTCAGGCATTCCCCCTAAGCAGCGGTTATGGAACAACTCAAGCCGCTTAGCCTAGTTAGGTAGGCAGGTAGACGGTTACATGTTATGTAGCCCCGACCACAAGTTAGAAGGCCAGTTTATTGGCCTGTATTTGTGGGAGGGGCGTAAGTAGCACATTTATACCAGGCAGGCGCCTCCCTTGGGCGTGTCGACGGCTGCTGCGTACCCTCCCAACCCACCCTTATTTTTCATAAACACCTTGCAGGGCATGCACCCCTTCAGGCATTCCTCCTACGCAGCGGTTATGGCACAACTCAAGCCGCTTAGCCTAGTTAGGTAGGCAGGTAGATTATATATTCTATCCCCCAATATGTATATATTAAATGAAATGTGCCCAGTGTATATCCCCAGCCCTCATGTTATGTATATATGCCCCATAATTGATATGTGTGTGTATGTATGTGTGTATATATATATATATATATATATATATAATATAATCACACACGTTTATAGATTCCCCCCCCCCCTCCTGCAGGCACATCAAAAGACAAAGGGTCAAAGGGACCCTCTGCCTTTTGCTAAACACCTCCGGCAGGGCCAGAGATGTTTGCCATAACAAGGATCGGGGAACAAAGGGCTCCCCTGCCCTTGTATGCCACGTACCTCCGGCGCTGAAATTACAGCGCCGGAGGTATGCGGGCAGTTCAAAGGCTGGAGGATCGCGGGCTTGTGCGGTGATGCCATATTAACGTGCCTGCCCGCGTGCTGCTCGGGAGTGAGCCCAGCCGGATTTAAATAGTCTGACAGCAGAGCGCTCGTCAGTTGAGCCGTGCAGCCCAAGCAAGAATTATCCACTGGAAAATGACCAGCCACAAGCGAGCATTAACCCCTGTAGATTAGCATTTACCCCTGAATGGCTGAGTAACCCTTTCCCTACCCCCCTACACCAACAAGCATTAACCCTTTTTATCCTACTGCCACCAATATTATTCCCACTGTATTAAACCCTTTTTATCCGACTGCCACCAATATTCCCACTGCATTAACACTTTTATATCCTAACCCCTGCATTGCATTCCATTACTAACTCCTATCTTGTTGTTCTCTAATCCCTGCATTACATTCCCCTGCCATTAACCCCTGAACTGCCCCATCCATATTCCTCTTTCATTTAACCCCTGTTCCCTACTACCCCTGTATTGATTTACCCTCTTTTTAGGAACAGTTTATAGCCAGGTGGGAGGGTGCTGTGGTTATGTGTGTGTGAGTGTATGTTTAGCTAGATTTTGTTAGTGTAGTTAGGTTTATTATTGTGCTGTTACTGTAAAATATATATATATATATATATATATATATATATATATATATTTATAGCATTTGATATTAATATATATCAGAAAGTAAGTGACTGTAGACTTGTTATTGTTTTAATGAATATTTTATTAAAATATTGTATACAGTATTTTGTCGCCACCGTAATCCAACACACCTAGTTCAGGAAAAATGTAAAGAAACAGGTAGTCACAGAAGATAATGCACTATAATAATAGATACAAGCATAACATATGGACTAAGCCCTCACATTATTGATACAATCTGAGACACTTAGTCAATACATTTTGATCAAAACACATCTAAGCCCACCTACCAAGCGACAAGGTGGTCTCAGTTCAGATAGGTCCTATGCTAACCTATCCATGCTGTTGCGCATTTATATTCAGGAGCGTAGTCCCTGCACATATGGAGTGTTGCCCCTTGTTACCTCCATGTGCATCAGCAACCGGTGAGACCGCCTGAACTGAGACCACCTTGTCGCTTGGTAGGTGGGCTTAGATGTGTTTTGATCAAAATGTATTGACTAAGTGTCTCAGATTTTATCAATAGTGAGATTTTATCAATAGAGTGAGGGCTTAGTCCATATGTTATGCTTGCATCTATTATTATAGTGCATTATTTTCTGTGACTTATTAAATGTGCGGATGTACATTGCTACATTTACAATCATATCGTGCAGGATCTTTTATGTATATTTTATTTTTATTTTTTTTTCTGTGATTTGTTTGACTTGTCTTGAAGGAGTGGCACATTCATGTGTGAATACGCTCCTACCCTGGGAGTGATATTCATGTGCACTTTTGCCCCACCTATCTAATCTAAAGTTAAATCCCTTAGGCCTCTTTCACACGGGCGTTGCGGGTGCACTCCGTCAAACAGTGCGGGTGCGTTGCAGGAATCGCCGCGATTTTCCCTGCGAGTGCAAAGCGCTGTCATGCGTTTTGCACGCGCGGGAGAAAAATCGGCACTTTTGGTACTGTAAGAGGGTGCAAGGTGTCATATTTGATGGCAGGTACGTGTCACCGAGGTTGCTGGCCTCGGTGAGGTAAGAGCCGGGTTTTTTTGTCTGCAGCAGCTAGTGCTGTTTGACTCTGTTAAATAGCATGGCTGCAAAGCCGATCCGGGCCGGCTCTTACCGGGAGCAGCTAAAGTGTAGGGTGGGTGGCTGCTCCCCACGATCCAGTCCTGGTTTTGGGCTGGGTATAAAACACAGCCAGCAGCTGTGTCTGGGGTGGTGATTATCCTGGAGCCTGCTAACAGGGCTCTGGAGTTCTCTGTCCTGGAGGAAAGAGCTCAGCAAGGAGGTGGCTTTTGTTCCTGGCTACCTGAAGGTGGATTCTCCTGCGGCTGGGCCGACAGCCTGGTGCGAACCTGCACCTACACCTCCCAGGTGACTGAACCTATGTTGGCCTGTTTTGTTTTGCCTCCTTGTTTCTGACATGTGTGAATTACCACCGAAAGACTGTTTGCTGTGTATTTTTGTGTCAGTGTGAATAAAACACTGTTTATTGCACATCCTAGACTCTTTGTTTTGCCTCGGTACTGCACCCGCACAGCTGTCTACCAGAGCGACTCCCCACAGTACCCAGACCCGAACCTACACTTCTTCACAGAAGTGCATGTTTGGGTCAGAAATTGTCGCACTGGTATTATTTCACATTATAACAGTTATAATGTAAAATAATACCCTTGGCCATCTTCCTAATGTTTAAACCGGTGCAGAATGGGTTAAAAATAATAAACTAATAACTTACCTGGTCCATTTGATCGCGAAGCCCGGCATCCTCTCCGTTAGCTTGGACCTGTGAAAAGGACCTGTGATGATGTCACAGCATCACATGGCCCAATCACCTGCTCCATCACTATGGTGATGGAGCATGTGATTGGTCCATGTGACCATGTGACATCATCACAGGTCCTTTCCTACTAGCAAGCTAACGGAGAGGATGCCGGGCTTCGCGATCAAATGGACCAGGTAAGTTATTAGTTTATTATTTTAACCCATTCTGCACCGGTTTAAACATTAGGAAGATGGCCAAGGGTATTATTTTACATTATAACTATGTTATAATGTGAAATAATACAGAACCGGTTACACATCCCGATGGTTGCATAGCAACCATGCGGGAACATCGCAAAGCATCCACACTTGCTTGCGGATGCTTGCGATTTTCCCGCAGCCCCATTCACTTCTATGGGGCCTGCGTTCCGTTAAAAACGCAGAAGATAGAGCATGCTGCGATTTTCACGCATCGCAAAAGTGATGCGTGAAAATCAACTGTCATGTGCACAGCCCCATAGAAGTGAATGGGTCTGGATTCAGTGCGGGTGCAATGTGTCCTCCTCACGCATTGCACCCGCGCGGAAAACTCGCCCGTGTGAAAGGGGCCTTATTCCGACTTCTGGGAAAAGCTCAATTCTGTTTTAATGTTTGATTATTTTGTTCAGGTACCATCCCATCCCTCAGAGACCAATGGATACCTACACAAACAACGTCCCTTCATTTTATGGTTTAGGGTTTTTTATTAGTCTTTGGGTCTTACTTTTATTCTTTTGTTGTAATGTACACTTTTTCTTGAGGTCCATCTTAACACACCACACCTCCCTCACCTGTCCCCCTCCGTTGTTTCCCTTTCTCATTTGATATTGCTATAATTATTTTGGCATCTGGATATCTCTATGCCTCAAGATTAGAGATGAGCGAACACCTGGATGTTCGGGTTCGAGAAGTTCGGCCGAACTTCCCGAAAATGTTCGTGTTCGGGATCCGAACTCGACCCAAACTTTATCCCGAACCCCATTGAAGTCAATGGGGACCCAAACTTTTAGGCACTAAAAAGGCTGTAAAATAGTCCAGGAACGGGCTAGAGGGCTGCCAAAGGCAGCAAAATGTAGGTAAATCCCCTGCAAACAAATGTGGATAGGGAAATGAATTGAAATAAAATAAAATAAATAAAATTTAACCAATATCAATTGGAGAGGGGTCCCACTGCAAGGAATCATGCGTCATATCACTCAACACTGGAGAAGGCCACTTTCAGTTATTTCGGCCCCAGCACCCAGACAGAGGAAAGGTTTATTCAACTTTGGGTTGCACCGCAAGATCATGGTAAAGTTAAAAAAAAATGAGGATTCAATAAAGAAGTGCCCCGGAGTACAAGAATACATGGTTGAGGGGGAGGCAGTTATAAATGTCTATTCTGCACAAGGGAGGGACAGGTCCTGTGGGATCCATGCCTGGTTCATTTTTATGAACGTCAGCTTGTCCACGTTGGCTGTGGACAGGCAGCTGCATTTGTCAGTGATGACGCCCTCTGCCGTGCTGAATACACGTTCAGACAAAACGCTGGCCGCCAGGCAGGCCAGCACCTCCAAGGCATAAAATGTTAACTCTGGCCACGTGGACAATTTGGAGACCCAGAAGTTGAATGAGGCCGAACCATCAGTCAGTACGTGGAGGGGTGTGCAGACGTACTGTTCAACCATGTTAGTGAAATGCTGCCTCCTGCTAACGCGTTCCGTATCAGGTGGTGGTGCAGTTAGCTGTGGCGTGGAGACAAAATGTTTCCACATTTCTGCCATGCTAACCCTGCCCTCAGAGGAGCTGGCCGTGACACTGCTGCGTTGGCGACCTCTTGCTCCTCCTCTGCCTTCGCCTTGGGCTTCCACCTGTTCCCCTATGACATTTGGGAATGCTCTCAGGAGCGCCTCTACCAGCGTGCGCTTGTACTCGCGCATCTTCCTATCACGCTCCAGTGCAGGAAGTAAGGTGGGCACATTGTCTTTTTACTGGGGATCGAGCAGGGTGGCAACCCAGTAGTCCGCACACGTTAAAATGTGGGCAACTCTGCTGTCGTTGCGCAGGCACTGCACCATGTAGTCGCTCATGTGTGCCAGGCTCCCCAGAGGTAAGGACAAGCTGTCCTCTGTGGGAGGCGTATTGTCATCGTCCTCCGTATCCCCCCCAGCCACGACCAGTGATGGGCCTGAGCTGTGTGCCACCCCGCTGTGAACCTGCTTCATCCTCATCCTCCTTCACCTCCTCCTCGTTCTCCAGTAGTGGGCCCTGGCTGGCCACATTTGTACCTGGCCTCTGCTGTTGCAAAAAACCTCCCTCTGAGCCACTTCTAACAGACTGGCCTGAAAGTGCTAAAAATGACCCCTCATCCTCCTCCTCCTCCTGGGCCACCTCCTCATCCATCATCGCCCTAAGCGTTTTCTCAAGGAGACATAGAAGTGGTATTGTAACGGTGTCATCGCCACTGGCCATGTTGGTGGAGTACTCGAAACAGGGCACACAGGTCTCGCATGGAGGCCCAATCATTGGTGGTGAAGTGGTGCTGTTCCGCAGTGCAACTGACGCGTGCGTGCTGCAGCTGAAACTCCACTCTGGCCTGCTGCTGCTCGCACAGTCTCTCCAGCATGTGCAAGGTGGAGTTCCACCTGGTGGGCACGTCGCATATGAGGCGGTGAGCGGGAAGGCCGAAGTTCCGCTGTAGCGCAGACAGGCGAGCAGCGGCAGGATGTGAAAGCTGGAAGCGCGCACAGACGGCCCTCACTTTATGCAGCAGCTCTGACATGTCGGGGTAGTTGTGAATAAACTTCTGCACCACCAAATTCAGCACATGCGCCAGGCAAGGGATGTGCGTCAAACCGGCTAGTCCCAGAGCTGCGACGAGATTTCGCCCATTATCGCACACCACCAGGCCGGGCTTGAGGCCCACCGGCAGAAACCACTCCTCGGTCTGTTGTTCAATACCCCGCCACAACTCCTGCGCGGTTGGGGCCTGTCCCCCAAACATATGAGTTTCAAAAAGGCCTGCTGCTGTTTACCCCGGGCTGTGCTGAAGTTGGTGGTGAAGGTGTGTGGATGACTAGATGAGCTGGTGGAAGCAGAGGAGGAGGAAGCCGAGTAGGAGGAGGAGGCTACAGGAGGCAAAGAATGATGCCCTGCGATCCTTGGTGGCGGAAGGACGTGCGCCAAGGAACTCTCCGCCTGCGGCCCAGCCGCCACTACATTTACCCAGTGTGCAGTTAGGGAGATATAGCGTCCCTGGCCGTGCTTACTGGTCCACGTATCTGTGGTTAGGTGGACCTTGCCACAGATGGCGTTGCGCAATGCACACTTGATTTTATCGGATACTTGGTTGTGCAGGGAAGGCACGGCTGTCTTGGAGAAGTAGTGGCGGCTGGGAACAACATACTGTGGGACAGCCATGGACATCAGCTGTTTGAAATGCTGTCATTCAGGCTGGTGGACACAGACAGCTTAAAAGGCCAGTAGTTTAGAAATGCTGGCATTCAGGCCCAGGGCTCGAGGGTGGCTAGGTGGGAATTTACGCTTTCTCTCCAAGGTTTGTGAGATAGAGAGCTGAACTCTGCCGTGTGACATGGTGGAGATGCTTGGTGACGCAGGTGGTGGTGTCGGTGGCACATCCTCTGTTTGGTGGGCGGCAGGTGCAAACGTTCCTCCCGAGGAGGAGGAAGAGGCCGAGGGAGCAGGGGGAGCCAGAGTGAGTTCCTTGCTTTTAAGGTGTTTACTCCACTGCAGTTCATGCTTTGCATGTAGATGCCTGGTCATGCAGGTTGTGCTAAGGTTCAGAACGTTAATGCCTCGCTTCAGGATCTGATGGCACAGCGTGCAAACCACTCGGGTCTTGTCGTCAGCACATTGTTTAAAGAAGTGCCATGCCAGGGAACTCCTTGAAGCTGCCTTTGGGGTGCTCGGTCCCTGGTCGCGGTGGCCAGTAGCAGGCGAACTCTCTTGGCGGCTGCTGTTCTGCTTTTGCCCCCTGCTCCCTCTTTTGCTACGTTGTTGGCTCGGTCTCACCACTGCCTCTTCCTCTGAACTATGAAAGTCAGTGGCACGACCTTCATTCCATGTGGGGTCTAGGACCTCATCGTCCCCTGCATCGTCTTCCACACAGTCTTCCTCCCTGACCTCCTGTTCGGTCTGCACACTGCAGAAAGATGCAGCAGTTGGCACTTGTGTTTCGTCATCATCAGAGACGTGCGGACTGCGATAAGATGGTATTCCCATGTCCTCATCAGGAAACATCAGTGGTTGTGCATCAGTGCATTCTATGTCTTCCACCACTGGGGAAGGGCTAGGTGGATTTCCTTGGGAAACCCTGCCAGCAGAGTCTTCAAAGAGCATAAGAGACTGCTGCATAACTTGAGGCTCTGACAGTTTCCCTGATATGCATGGGGGTGATGTGACAGACTGATGGGCTTGGTTTTCAGGTGCCACCTGTGCGCTTTCAGCAGAATAATGGGTGGGAAATAATGTTGTGAACATGCTGGATCCACTGTCGGCCACCCAATTGACTAGCGCCTGTACCTGCTCAGGCCTTACCATCCTTAGAACGGCATTGGGCCCCACCAAATATCGCTGTAAATTCTGGCGGGTACTGGAACCTGAGGTAGTTGGTTCACTAGGACGTGTGGCTGTGGCAGAATGGCTACGTCCTCTGCCAGCACCAGAGGGTACACCAACACCACCGCGTCCCTTACTAGATGTTTTCCTCATCGTTCACCAAGCACCACAATAAGGAAAAAAATACTTGGCCCAATGTATTGATTTCAAATTCAGGCCCTTTTTTACAGGCAGCTAACACTATCTGCCTATTTGTTTATGTAGCGTATTACACTAATCCAGGCACAGCATTAACCACAGATTTAGGGGAATATCTCTTTTAGGTCTAGTATTTAGGCCCTGGATGAAAGGTATCCTTTTATGGACAGATTTACAATTGGCCTGCAACAGCTGGGACACCAGATTCAGGGTATTGCTATTTTGGCAAGTGAATTACACCCCAGAACAAAATATGTTTTGGCGGACACTATTATATTTTGCCAGCCACAGCTGAAACCACTGATTTATGGTATTGCTATTTTGGCAATTGAATTTCACCACAGAAAATAATCTATCCTTTGCCAGACAGCAGACAGTATTATACTTGTCTAGCCAAAGCTGGAACACCAGATTTAGGGGATTGGTATTTGGGCAATTGTATTTAACCTCTTAATAAAATATAGAAATTGCTATCCTGAGTTTCTAGGGGTGAGAATTAGCACAGCCAAGCCCCTGATGTAGGATATAGCAAAAAAAACTAGTATTGATGGATTAATGGACTTGGTGGCAGCTTGTATTGGTGCACCACAAGTCACAAAATGGCCGCTGATCAACCCAGAAAATAAGTGACAGAAAAACGCTCTGTGCAGCCTAAAAACCAGTGAGCAAGTAACTAGCAGAAGTTCAATCATTCACAGCTGTAGATCGATCAGTTCATTAGGTGCTGTTGCTGACTTTACCCTGCCTAATCTCGCCCTGACAGAAGCTTCGTCCTCTCCCTACACTAATCAGAGCAGTGTGACGTGCGGCTCTGTGACTCCAGCTTAAAGGGCTTCTGTCACCCCCACTGATGTAATTTTCACTAGCTGACATTAGCTACTTGCTAATGTCAGCTGAGTTCAAACATATGTTTCCTAACTTTTTTTTCTGTTTTCTATCTTCTAAAAAACTTACTTTTGTGATATGCAAATTATCTTCGCTACCAGCAAGTTGGGCGGGTACTTGCTGGTAGCCGCCGCATCTTCATGCCCTGGGAACGCCCCCTCTTCTTTTGATAGACAGGGCCAGCGCGCTCTCTTCCTCCCGCTGGCCCTGTCTGCAGCTGCAATCCCGCGCCTGCGCTGTATCGGTCTTTAGTCGGCGCAGGCGCTCTGAGTGAAGGCGCTCGCTAGGCGCTCCGTCCTCAGTGCGCCTGCGCCGATGACGTCAGCCCTACACCCGGAAGAAAAGATGCCGGCATCGCCTGCTCCTTACCAGGGATGCCGGCGTCTTCTCTTCCGGGTGTAGCGCTGACGTCATCGGCGCAGGCGCACTGAGGACGGAGCGCCTAAGCGAGCGTTCTTCACTCAGAGCGCCTGCGCCGACTAAAGACCGATACGGCGCAGGCGCGGGATTGCAGCTACAGACAGGGCCAGCGGGAGGAGGAGAGCGCGCTGGCCCTGTCTATCAAAAGAGGGGGTGTTCCCAGGGCATGAAGATGCGGCGGCTACCAGCAAGTACCCGCCCAACTTGCTGGTAGCGAAGATAATTTGCATATCACAAAAGTAAGTTTTTTAGAAGATAGAAAACAGAAAAAAAAGTTAGGAAACATATGTTTGAACTCAGCTGACATTAGCAAGTAGCTAATGTCAGCTAGTGAAAATTACATCAGTGGGGGTGGAGATTCTACTCTAGGGGTGCATCTGGGGGCTTCAAATGGGACATGGTGTCAAAAATCCAGTCCAGCAAAATCCGCCTTCCAAAAACCATATGGCATTCCCTTCTGTGCCCTGCCGTTTGGCCATACAGCAGTTTACGCCCACATATGGGGTGTTTCTGAAAACTACAGAATCGGGGCAATAAAAATTTAGTTTTGTTTGGCTGTTAACCCTTGCTTTGTTACTGGAAAAAATGGATTCAAACAGAAAATTTTCCAAAAAATCGAATTCTGAAACTTTATCTCCATTTGCCATTAACTCTTGTGGAAAACCTAAAGGGTTAATGACATTTGTAAAATCAGTTTTGAATACCTTGAGGGGTGTAGTTTCTAGAATGGGGTCATTTTTGGATGGTTTCTATTATGTAAGCCTCACAAAGTGACTTCAGACCTGAACTGGTCCCTAAAAAGTGGGTTTTTGAAAATTTCTGAAAAATTTCAAGATTTGCTTCTAAACTTCTAAGCCTTGTAACGTCCCCAAAAAATAAAATGGCATTCCCAAAATGATCAATACATGAAGTAGACATATGGGGAATGTAAATCAATAACTTTTTTTGGCGGTATTACTATGTATTATAGAAGTAGAGAAATTGAAACTTGAAAAATTGCAAATTTTTCAAAATTTTTGGTAAATTTGATATTTTTTTTATAAATAAAATTTTTCGACTTAATTTTACCAGTGTCATGAAGTACAATATGTGACGAAAAAACAATCTCAAAATGGCCTGGATAAGAAAAAGTGTTTTTAAGTTATCACCACATAAAGTGACAGTGGTCAGATTTGCAAAAAATGGCCAAGTCCTTTAGGTGAAATAGGGCTGAGTCCTTAAGGGGTTAATGTCTCTATTTCCCTATTGGGTATTTGTTTACATTGACTTTTTCACCCCTGTATCTGGTCCTCCTTTGATTAGGTCAAATGTTGCCCCCTTCCCTCTGTTCACACCCGAGTGAACACCGAGTGGTACAAATCTAAGTCCTTAGGTCTCTCAGACCTTGGTCTTTTCAATGCAACATCCTTTAAGTGTGACTCATTAAGTGCACATATTGAATTATACCAGATAATAACCAGAAGGTAACAACGGAAATAGTTAATGTACACAATGTTTACATTTTTCATCTTACTTTTCCCAAACCTCCTGACATACCTCCACATCCCTTCACCCAGCAAGGAACTATTTATCTCTCCCTCTATTTTACCTACTCATCTGATCGCTTGCACAAACCTGTTTGGACACATAAAACACTTCCTTCACAAACACAGACAGCCACCTCATGCCCTCTCTTACCCTGGGTTCAGACCTGAGCGTTCTTGAAACGCGCGTTTTACGCACGTTTTTGTCACGCGTATTTCAGCTCGTTTTTGCAAATAGAAAACGCGCGTTCGTACGCGCGTTCTTGTGATTGACTACTGTGGTGTCAATCACAAAACGCGCGACAAACGCCCCAAAAAAAGCTCAAGTACTTGTTTATGCGTCGGGCGTTTTACAGCGCGTTTGAACGCGCTGTAAAGCGCTCAAGTGAGAACCAGGGCCATAGGAAAGCATTGGTTTTCATGTGTTGAGTGTTTTACAGCGCGTTTAAACGCGCTGTAAAACGCTCAGGTGTGAACTTAGGGTTACTCCCACCTACTAACACTTTCTCTGCTTCTTCTTCTTGCTGGTGATATCTCTCCAAATCCAGGCCCACCTCAGCAAATCCCCATGATCACCTATACCTCCCACTACTGTTCTCATTCTACAAATTTCTGCAACACCCTTAAACCTGAAAAACATTCCCCTGACCCCTGCTCCCTTGGTACCTCTTGCAGGAGCATTAACCGCTTCAACCCCCCTAGCTTAAACACCCTTAATGACCAGGTCACTTTTTACAATTCCGCACTACACTACTTTCACCATTTATTGCTCCGTCATACAAATTACCACCCAAATGAATTTTACCCCCTTTTCTTCTCACTAATACAGCTTTCATTTGGTGGTATTTTGTCGCTACTGAAATTTTTTACTTTTTTTGGAATTTTACTTTTTTTGACCAAATTTTTGCAAAAAAACGACATTTTTCACTTTCTGTTGTAAAATTTTTCAAATAACGCTACATTTAAATTAAAATTTTTCTCTAAATTTATTCTACATGTCTTTGATAAAAAAAAAATCCAATAAGTGTATATTTATTGGTTTGGGTAAAAGTTATAGGGTTTACAAACTATGGTGCAAAAAAGTGAGTTTCCGCGCTTTGACTTTCTGAGCACCTGTCCTGTTTCCTGACGTACTACAATGCCCAAACAGTAGAAACACCCCATAAGTGACCCCATTTCGGAAAGTAGACACCCTAAGGTATTCACTGAGGCGCATAGTGAGTTCATGGAATTTTTTATTTTTTGTCAAAAGTTAGCGGAAATGGAATTTTTTTTTTTTTCAAATTTTCTGCTAACTTGTGTCAAAAAATAAAAACTTCCATGAACTCACTATGCCCCTCAGCGAATACCTTGGGGTGTCTAATTTCTAAAATGGGGTCACTTGTGAGGATTTTCCATTGCCCTGGCATTTGAGGGTCACCGCAATCATTACACGTATGGCCAGAATTAGGAGTTTTTGCGATTCTCCTTATATTGACCATACGGGTAATGAGAATTAATTTTTTTCCGTTCAGCCGCTGCGCTGAAAGAAAAAAAAATGAACGTCACAGATTTTTTCATTCACATTGATCAATGTGGATGAAAAAATCTCTAAAAAAATGTGCGAAAAAAAGAGGGAAAAGCTGTAAAGCTGCGATCGCTAAGGGACCCTAAGGCCTCATTCAAGCATCCGCAATTCTGTTCCGCCAAATTTTGCAGAACATAATTGTGAATACATTCAATTCTATGGGGACAGACTTTGTCCCGCTCGGATCCGTAATTGCGGATCCGTAATTGGAGATCCGCAAAAATATTGAACATGTCCTATTCTTGTCCGCAATAGCGGACAAGAAAAGGCATTTCCTATATAGTTCTGGCAATGTGCGGATCTGCAAAATGCGGAAAGCACATTGCTGGTGTACGTGTTTTGCGGATCTGTGGATCCGCAGAACACATGCGGACATCTGAATGAGCCTTATAGGGGGTGATCAGTGACGGGGGGGGGGGGGTGACATGGGAGATCAGGGGTTAATCAGTGACACGGGGGGGGGGGGTTGTGTGGTGATTGGTGCACACTTAGATATTTTTCCTCTAGTGGTCCCAAGCAAAGGGACCACCAGAGGAGCGGCCAGCAAGCAGATCAGACGCTGTTCACAGAACAGCGTCTGATCTGCGACTTTTTATATTTTATTTTTTTTCTGCTGCGATATACAGCCTGCCAGCGTGCGATCGGAGCTGGCAGGCTGTAGTATAACTACATGCGAGCGTGCCGATCAGAGCTACAGGGCGGTCCTGTAGCGGTTAAGGAACGCTCGCTCTGTCTGTAACAAACTGTCCTACATTTATGATCTCTTTATCTCTCGCAAACTTTCCTTTCTGGGTCTAACAGAAACATGGCTGACAACCTCTGACACTGCCTCTCCTACTGCACTCTCATATAGAGGATTTAATTTCACTCACACCCCTGCCCCAGCTGCAAACATGGTGGAGGAGTTGGTCTTCTACTATCAGACAACTGTTCCTACAGCCCAACTCTTTCTTTCTGCTGATATCTCCACTATCATCATGGGTGACACAACCTACTCACGTTTTCTACACTGATCTCTTCTGCTGTTCCCCCCCGTCCACACACTAGCACACCCTCGAGGAAGCATTAAACATCTTGACTTTTGCTTGCTTTCTGACTCTCTTCTGCCACTCTCTTCCATTTGTTCCCTCCAGGACGCAGATGCTGCCACCACTCTGTATAACACCACAATAAGTACAGCTCTGTCTGCTGCGCCCTCACACACAACAAAACCCGAAAACTCAACAGACAACCATGGCACACTAGCCTGACCAAAAAACTCAGACAAGCTTCCAGGGCTGCAGTGCAGCGATTGAAGAAATCCCATTCTAAGGATCACTTGACCACATATAAGCAATCCCTCCTCATTTTCAAATCCTCACATGCTGATGCAAAACAGGCCTACTTCTCATCTCTCATATCTTCCCTGTCCCACAACCCTAAACAACTTTTTAACACTTTAAACTCTCCGTCACCCTCACCTCTCATCTCAGCTGATGACTTTGCAACATCCTTTAAACAAAACATTGTCAACATCAGAGATAGCTTCAGTGCACAGTCCCCACCGACCCTTTACACAACTGCTCAGTCCTCTTCTCCCAAAACCACCACAGTGTTTCTCAGCCCTAACTCATCTCTTCAACCTATCACTAACCTCTGGTGTCTTCCCCTCTGGTTTTTAAACATGCTACCATTACAACCATCCTCAAAAAGCCTTCACTTGACTAGTGATGAGCGAGCACCAAAGTGTTCGGGTACTCGGTCCGAATACATAGCGATATTCGTGCGCTCGGCCGAGCACCCGAGTATAATAGAAGTCAGTGGGAGACAACCAGGCACCCCCTGCCCGGATGAGGGTGTCTGGTCCATTGGAAAGGGTCAGAAAGTGACAAACACCACCGAAATGGATCTGGAACAGCATGGGGACCATGTCTGGGTGCATCTTGGACTCCAATGTCGCTGCTGGGAACCATATTGTCCCAGTTGTCTGCCACTTTTACATAGCAACAAAATCACACCCCCTCAAAAAAAAAAAAACTGTTTCAGTTTTAGAGGTAAAATTGTTAGGAAACATTCTTTCCTGTATATTCAATTGTATATACAGTGCAAATGCTGCCAAAAATTACAAGGAAGAAGCACTTCGATACAGCCTGTATATCACATAAAGGAGGGCCTCATTCACATGGTGCTTCAGGCACACTGCTGCACTCATAAAGCCTATGCACTAAGTAAAAGGGCTGGCAAAAATTACAAGGAACCGACACTCCAATACACCCTTTATTACACATAAAGGAGCGCATCATACACATCCTTGAAAAATTATCATTGATGGCCTACTGGTGACCCTCAAACATTTGGAGCAAGGGCGTGCTGGTTACCCTCTAAAACATTATAGTTGAGGGCCTGAAGGTGAGCAGACCCTATAAAAAAATTGTAGTGAGGGCCTAAAGGAGAGCGAACCCCATAAAACATTGCAGTGATGGCCTACAAGTGAGCAGACCTTATAAAGTATTGGAGGTAAGGGAATGAAGGTGAGCAAACCCCATAAAACATTGCAGTGATGGCCTACAGGCGAGCAGACCGTATAAAGCATTGGAGGTGAGGAAACCCCATAAAACATTGCAGTGATGGCCTACAAGTAAGCAGACCATATAAAGCATTGGAGGTGAGGGACTGAAGGTGTGCGAACCCCATAAAACATTGCAGTAAAGGCCTACAGGTGAGCAGACCATATAAAGCATTGAAGGTGAGGGAATGAAGGTAAGCGAACCCTATAAAACATTGCAGTGATGGCCGACAAGTGAGCAGACCGTATAAAGCATTGCATTGGAGGTGAGGGACTAAAGGTGAGCGAACCCCATAAAACATTGCAGTGATGGCCTACAGGTGAGCAGACCGTATAAAGCATTGGAGGGCCTGAAGCCTAGCGAACCACATAAAACATTGCAGTGATGGCCTACAGGTGAGCAGACCGTATAAAGCACTGGAGGTGAGGGCCTGAAGCTGAGCGAATCCTACAAAACATTGAAGTGAGGGCATATATATTCTGTATGGAAGAGGAGGAGGCGGATGATAAAACAAGATTCAAACATATAAAATAGTAACATAGTATATAAGACCGAAAAAAGACATTTGTCCATCCAGTTCGGCCAGTTTCCTACAAGTTGATCCAGAGGATGGCAAAAAAAAACCTGTGAGGCAGAAGCCAATTTTACCCACTTAAGGGAAAAAAATTCCTTCCCAACTCCAATCAGGCAATCAGAATAACTCCCTGGATCAACGACCCATCTCTAGTAGCTATAGCCTGTAATATTACATTCCAGAAATAAATCCAGGCCCCTCTTGAATTCCTTTATTCTACTTACCATCACCACCTCCTCAGGCAGAGAGTTCCATACAGGGAGTGCAGAATTATTAGGCAAATTAGTATTTTGACCACATCATCCTCTTTATGCATGTTGTCTTACTCCAAGCTGTATAGGCTCGAAAGCCTACTACCAATTGAGCATATTAGGTGATGTGCATCTCTGTAATGAGAAGGGGTGTGATCTAATGACATCAACACCCTATATCAGGTGTGCATAATTATTAGGCAACTTCCTTTCCTTTGGCAAAATGGGTCAAAAGAAGGACTTGACAGGCTCAGAAAAGTCAAAAATAGTGAGATATCTTGCAGAGGGATGCAGCACTCTTAAAATTGCAAAGCTTCTGAAGCGTGATCATCGAACAATCAAGCGTTTCATTCAAAATAGTCAACAGGGTCGCAAGAAGCGTGTGGAAAAACCAAGGTGCAAAATAACTGCCCATGAACTGAGAAAGCGTGCAGCTGCCAAGATGCCACTTGCCACCAGTTTGGCCATATTTCAGAGCTGCAACATCACTGGAGTGCCCAAAAGCACAAGGTGTGCAATACTCGGAGACATGGCCAAGGTAAGAAAGGCTGAAAGACGACCACCACTGAACAAGACACACAAGCTGAAACTTGACTGGGCCAAGAAATATCTCAAGACTGATTTTTCTAAGGTTTTATGGACTGATGAAATGAGAGTGAGTCTTGATGGGCCTGTGGCTGGATTGGTAAAGGGCAGAGAGCTCCAGTCCGACTCAGACGCCAGCAAGGTGGAGGTGGAGTACTGGTTTGGGCTGGTATAATCAAAGATGAGCTTGTGGGGCCTTTTCGGGTTGAGGATGGAGTCAAGCTCAACTCCCAGTCCTACTGCCAGTTTCTGGAAGA
Organism: Bufotes viridis; assembly: GCA_033119425.1. Lineage (NCBI taxonomy): Eukaryota > Metazoa > Chordata > Amphibia > Anura > Bufonidae > Bufotes > Bufotes viridis. The sequence continues at coordinate 67,691,908 of CM065595.1, forward strand.
CACCTTCTTCAAGCAGTGGTACAGGAAGAAGTCTGCATCCTTCAAGAAAAACATGATTTTTCCCTTTCATCCTCCATGACGGCATACCATGAGAGATGACCCGCCTCCAACCAGGTAGGGACAGGAAGTATAAAACGGACCCTCCTCCAGCAAAGCCTCAGTGTCTTCCTGTCCCTCCAGGTGGGAGATGGGTGATCACTCATGGCAAACTGTCATGGGTCCACATTCTGTTAAGGCAGCAGAGGTGGGAAAGTCAAGGAATGCCTTACACATGTCGGCAGGCAGCCATGTGTTGGCCGGACACTTATTTAGTTCCTCCGGCATACAGCTCCTCATCGCGCCGACTTCGGCGTTTGCGATGACGTCACCGGAAGTCCGATGCGTTCCACCGGGACTTCCAGGTAGCGCGACGACCGGAAGGGAGCTATAAAAGGCGCGCCAGATCAAGACTGAGGTCGCCCACTGATCTGAGGTCTGCAGGTGAGGGGTGATTTAAGAGAGGCTGTAAGCCAGCTATGATGGCTGACGCTGCAGCAGGACAGATGGATCCCTCAGGAAATGCTACCACCGTGAGTTCCCTACAAGGGATAAAAAGGGATGTGGTTTTATAGTTTGGTATTAATGTCCTCCCCTCTGTTATGTTTCTTTTCTCATTCCGGTTGCCTGCAGAGTGATAAAGATGTGGCTAAAAAAGCAAAATCTTCTAGTAGTATGAAGTGTGTGAGTTGTGCAGTAAAATTGCCTGACAAGTATAGCAGGAAGTTTTGTAAGAACTGCACGGCTGCTATGGCCAAAGATTTAGTTCCATCCATTAGGGATCAGTTGAGAGACGCGATTAGGGAAGAGATGCGTTCTGTCTTGTCTGAACAGCCCACTTCTAATCCTGTCTCGGCCAGCCACAAAACTAAATCAAGAGGCAGAGAATGTGTATCTGCTTCTTCCGATTTAAATACGGATTCTGGATCTGATAGTGATGAGCCCGATGATTCTTCAGGTTCTGACTCAGAATTCCGAAGTTTTCTCTTTTCGTCCGAAGACACTAGTGAATTAGTCAAAGCAATTAGGACGACAATGGACCTTGCTGATGAAAAAATTCACAGATCTGTCCAAGATGAGATGTATGGGGTCTTGAGCATAAAAAAAGTGTATTTCCAGTACATAGTAACATGATGGACATGATTAAAAGGGAGTGGAAATCACCAGATAGGAGACTGTTTGTTTATTTCCAGAACAATGAGACATAGACTTCCGTTTAGTGACGATGACGAGACCTTAACGACCTGTCCTAAGGTTGACGTATCCCTCTCTAAACTGGTTAAAGGTTCAAATTCCCTGCCCTTTGAGGATATGGGATCATTAAAAGATCCCATGGACAAAAAAGTAGATTCCACTTTAAAGAAATCTTGGGAATCGGCGGCAGCAATGTTTAAACCTAATCTTGCAGCCACCTCAGTTTCCCGTTCCATGAAAAAATGGTTACAACGACTAGAGGTACTCGTTAGGGAGGGTGCTCCGTATGATAGTTTAAAAGATGCCTTTCCTCTTCTGTTTAAAAGCGGTTGATTTTGTCTCGGATGCTACAGCAGAGTCAGTGAGAATAGCGGCAAGAACCTCTGGTTTATCTGTGGTAGCAAGAAGAGCCTTATGGTTAAAGTCGTGGACTGGGGACGTAGCGTCAAAAATGAAGCTATGTAGTCTACCGTTTCACGGTAATTTAATGTTTGGACAAGATCTGGAGACTATTCTGGAAAAAGCTGCAGATAATAAAAGATCCTTTCCCAAAGATACTAGCAAAAGAAAGTTTCCCTTTTATAAAACAAAGAAGAGAGGAAATTTCTATTCCAAAAAGACGGACAGAGGTAGTTGGAAAGGGAAAATCCAGAGTAAAAATAGGGGGTTTTTGTTCACCCCCAAAAATCCCGAAAATTCAAAACAATGACGCCAGCATTTCGGTGGGAGGAAGACTACAATTTTTTCGAGAAGCTTGGGAGCTTATTACCCAAAATCCCTGGGTTCTAAACATTGTTTTAAAAGGTCTCGACATTTTTTTCAGCCTTCTCCTCCGCCATGTTGGTTCAAGGTAACTCCGGTTCAAAAATCTCCCCTTTTTCAAGAAGAGTTAGAAGAAGGGATCAGGAACCTTTTAACCCAAAAAGCCATCGTTCCAGTACCTCCACCCCAACGGGGAAGGGGATTCTATTCCACTGTATTTTTGGTAAAAAAAACCCAACGGGAAGTTCAGGTTAATTCTAAGTCTAAAGAAACTAAACAAGTTTATAAAATATGAAAGATTCAAAATGGAGTCCCTGAAATCCACGATAAATCTACTAAAAGAAAGGGATTTTTTAGCGTCAATCGACTTAAAAGACGCATATTATCATGTACCCATGTGTATCGAAGCCCAAAAGTTCCTAAGGTTTGCGGTATATCTAGGGGAAGAGATCCACCATTTTCAATTCCAGGTCCTTCCCTTTGGCATCACAACAGCCCCAAGGGTATTCACGAAAATTATGACAGAAGTGATGGCACACTTAAGAATGAGGAACATTCTGATAGTGCCTTATTTAGACGACCTCTTAATTGTAGGAGATTCGGAAGAAAAACTTCAGAAAAATATTTCTGTGACGTGTCAGGTGTTGACCCAATTGGGATGGATAATAAATTGGGAAAAATCAAAGCTTGTTCCTTCACAAAGACTACAATTCTTAGGCGCCTGCTTGGACTCCGTGCTTCAGAAGACTTTTCTACCAGAAGAAAAGGTATCCGGTGTCATGAGGGCAGTCTCGGAATTCACAGAAAATGCCAGTTGCTCAGTCAGAGGGGTTATGAAGCTGCTAGGGTCCCTAACAGCGTGCATTCCTGCGGTAAAATGGGCACAATTTCATACTCGTGTTCTGCAGAAATGGTTACTACAAGGTTGGAACAGGAGACAGGAGTCTCTGGATCAGAGGATCATGATTCCCTCCTGGGTAAAAGATTCTCTCCAATGGTGGCTGGATCCAGACCACCTAAGGAAGGGAGTAGGTTGGTCCCCAGAACAGATTCTGACCATCACCACAGATGCAAACCTCTGGGGATGGGGGGCTTATTGCTCCTCCCAGTCTTGTCGGGGAAAATGGTCCAGAGAACAGTCAAACCAGTCCTCAAACCTGAGAGAGCTAGGGGCAGTTTGGGAGGCGTTGAAAGTTTTCTCCCAGCATCTGGTGAACAAAGATGTACAAATAAGATCAGACAATGCTACAGTAGTAGCATACATAAACCATCAAGGAGGAACAAGGAGCGAGAAACTAGAAAAATTGTCAGAAGAAATATTTTCCTGGGCAGAACTTCACGTAAGAACCTTATCCGCAGTTCATCTGAAAGGTTCTCTGAACAGGAAGGCAGATTTTTTAAGCCGTGTTCCCTTGAGGTCAACAGAGTGGGCTCTGGATCGAGAGATCTTTGCGGACCTAAGCAAGAGGTGGGGTGTCCCACAAGTAGACCTATTTGCGTCAGCCCAAAATACGAAAGTGGAAAAATTCTTTTCACTAAACCCACACGATGGGAACATAGGCGTAGATGCTCTGGCTCAAAAGTGGGACTTCAGACTAGCTTACGCGTTCCCTCCTCTGGCACTGCTACCAAGAGTAATAAAGAAGATTCACCAAGAGAGAGCTCATGTAATATTAATAGCTCCTCTGTGGGCCAAGAAACCTTGGTTTCCTCTGCTAAAACAGATGGCCTTGAGGAGTCCGTGGATTCTGCCATGGACAGAAAATCTTCTTTCTCAGGGTCCTGTCTATCACCCGCAGGTAGAAAGACTACACCTGGCTGCCTGGCATCTGAAAGGTTAACGTTGAGAGCTAAGGGCCTTTCAGATAGAGTAATTGATACAATGGCAGCAAGCAGAAAAATAGTTACTTCAAAGATTTACTCTAGAGTCTGGACAAAGTATTGTGACTGGTGTTCACAAACAGGAAACTCTTACCAGGCTTTCTCTATACAGTCAGTTCTGAGTTTTTTGCAAGGAGGTTTTGACAAAGGATTGCGCCCCAATACCCTGAGGGTGCATGTTTCTGCGTTAAGCGCAGTCTTTGATATAAAAATCGCAGACCACCCATGGATCATAAGATTTTTAAAAGGGGCAGATCGGATTAAACCTTTCATTAGGCCATTTGTTCCCCCTTGGGATTTAAACCTAGTTCTGTCAGGTCTAACAATAGCTCCCTTTGAACCCTTGTCAGAGATTGCTCTGAAATATGTTACTATTAAGGTCTTATTTTTGGTAGCAATTACCTCCGCACGCAGAGTCTGTGAGATTCAAGCTCTTAAAATAGGAGAACTCTTTCTTATAACATTTCCTGATAAGATGGTGTTCAGGTTAGATTCCACCTTTGTCCCAAAAGTAGTGTCCAATTTTCATAGACAAGAAGAGATTGTGGTTCCATCCTTTTGTCAGAATCCAAAAACTGAGGGAGAGAAAAAATGTCATAGCCTTGATGCCTGTAGGGCCATTCAGATCTATTTGGACGCTACCAGGGAATTCAGAAAGACAGATGCCTTGTTTATACAGTTTCAGGGAAGATTCAAAGGACATAAGGCTACAAAGGATTCCTTAGCTAGGTGGATCAAACTAGCTATAATAGAATCTTACAACTCTATGGGGGTTTCCCCCCCGAGTAAGCTTAGAGCCCACTCTACGAGATCAGTCTCGACATCTTGGGCCCAGAGAGCAAATGTATCTGTAGACCAAATTTGCAGAGCGGCAACATGGTCCAGCCCTCATACATTTATAAAACACTACAGGGTAGATACAGGTTTCAGACAGGACCTAAACTTCGGTAGAAGAGTGTTAGAAGCTGTCACCCCCCCCCCCTAAAGAGTCATTAATCTGATATATCTCATGGTATGCCGTCATGGAGGATGAAAGGGAAAAACCAAATTACTTACCGGTAATTCCCTGTTCTTGAATCCTCCATGACGGCAGGGATTCCCCCCCCCCCCCCCCAAAAAAAAAAAAAAAAGCACAAGACAAATACGTGTTGGGTGCATGTGTGTGAGTGTGGGGTGTTGCAAAAAAAAAAAAAAGAAAAGGAAAAAATGTGAACGAGCGGATTCTCTAGGCTGTCGGTCCAGAAGACACTGAGGCTTTGCTGGAGGAGGGTCCGTTTTATACTTCCTGTCCCTACCTGGTTGGAGGCGGGTCATCTCTCATGGTATGCCGTCATGGAGGATTCAAGAAAAGGGAATTACCGGTAAGTAATTTGGTTTTCATGCAGGACAATGCTCCATCACACGCGTCCAAGTACTCCACAGCGTGGCTGGCAAGAAAGGGTATAAAAGAAGAAAATCTAATGACATGGCCTCCTTGTTCACTTGATCTGAACCCCATTGAGAACCTGTGGTCCATCATCAAATGTGAGATTTACAAGGAGGGAAAACGGTACACCTGTCTGAACAGTGTCTGGGAGGCTGTGGTTGCTGCTGCACGCAATGTTGATGGTGAACAGATAAAAGCCTGCCATCCATGGATTCTGTCAGTGTTTTGGAGTGTCCTTGCAAAGAAAGGTGGCTATATTGGTCACTGATTTGTTTTTGAATGTCAGAAATGTATATTTGTGAATGTTGAGATGTTATATTGGTTTCACTGGTAAAAAAAAATTGAAATGGGTATATATTAGTTTTTTGTTAAGTTGCCTAATAATTATGCACAGTAATAGTCACCTGCACACACAGATATCCCCCTAAAATAGCTAAAACTAAAAACAAACTAAAAACAAACTAAAAACTACTTCCAAAAATATTCAGCTTTGATATTAGTTTTTTTGTTTTTGATTCATTGATAACATGGTTGTTAAATAATAAAATTAATCCTCAAAAATACAACTTGCCTAATAATTCTGCACTCCCTGTAGTCTCACTGCTTTTACCGTGAAGAATCCTTTTCTATGTTTGTGTACAAACCTTCTTTCCTCCAGACGCAGAGGATGTCCCCTTGTCACAGTCACAGTCCTGGGGATAAATAGATGATGGGACAGATGTCTGTACTGACCCCTGATATATTTATAAATAGTTATTAGATCTCCCCTCAGTCTTTTTTCTAAAGTGAATAACCCTAATTTTGATAACCTTTCAGGGTACTGTAGATCCCTCATTCCAGTTATTACTTTAGTTGTCCTCCTCTGAACCCTTTCCAGCTCTGCTATGTCTGCCTTGTTCACAGGAGCCCAGAACTGTACACAGTACTCCATGTGTGGTCTGACTAGTGATTTGTAAAGTGGTAGGACTATGTTCTCATCACGGTCATCTATGCCCCTTTTGATGCAACCCATTATCTTATTGGCCTTGGCAGTAGCTGCCTGACACTGGTTTTTACAGCTTAGTTTGCTGTTTTATTAAAATTCCTAGATCCTCTAGGAATTTTAATAAACAGCAAATTAAGCTGAAAAAACCAGTGTCAGGCAGCTACTGCCAAGGCCAATAAGATAATGGGTTGCATCAAAAGGGGCATAGACGCCCGTGATGAGAACATAGTCCTACCACTTTACAAATCACTAGTCAGACCACACATGGAGTACTGTGTACAGTTCTGGGCTCCTGTGAACAAGACAGACATAGCAGAGCTGGAGAGGGTTCAGAGGAGGGCAACTAAAGTAATAACTGGAATGAGGGATCTACAGTACCCTGAAAGGTTATCAAAATTAGGGTTATTCACTTTAGAAAAAAGACTGAGGGGAGATCTAATAACTATTTATAAATATATCAGGGGTCAGTACAGACATCTGTCCCATCATCTATTTATCCCCGTGACTGTGACAAGGGGACATCCTCTGCGTCTGGAGGAAAGAAGGTTTGTACACAAACATAGAAAAGGATTCTTCACTGTAAGAGCAGTGAGACTATGGAACTCTCTGCCTGAGGAGGTGGTGATGGTGAGTACAATAAAGGAATTCAAGAGGGGACTGGATTTATTTCTGGAGTGTAATAATATTACAGGCTACAGCTACTAGAGAGGGGTCGTTGATCCAGGGAGTTATTCTGATTGCCTGATTGGAGTCGGGAAGGATTTTTTTTCCCCATAAGTGAGGAAAATTGGCTTCTGCCTCACAGGGGTTTTTTGCCTTCCTCTGGATCAACTTGTAGGAAATGTCTTTTTTCGGTCTTATATACTATGTTACTATGTTACTATGTCGGTGTTACCGAGTGTTTTACCAGTTAACATGTACGGGTGACTTGCATTATTCCTTCCCATGTGCATAACTTTACATTTGTCAGTGTTAAACCTCATCTGCCACTTATCTGCCCAAGTCTCCAATCTATCCAGATCCTTCTGTAGCAGAAAACTGTGTTAATTCAGTGTTAATTACTTTACACAGTTTAGTGTCATCTGCAAAAATTGATATTTTACTGTGCAAGCCTTCTACAAGATCATTAATAAATATATTGAAGAGAATAGGCCCAATACTGACCCCTGAGGTACCCCACTAGTGACAGTGACCCAATCTGAGTGTGTACCGTTAATAACCACCCTCTGTTTTCTGTCACTCAGCCAGTAACTTACCCACTTACAGACATTTTTTTCCAGTCCGAGCATCCTCATTTTATATACTAACCTGTTATGAGGTACAGTGTCAAATGCTTTGGAGAAGTCCAGCTATACGACATCCATTGATTCGCTGCTGTAAGTCTAGAACTTACCTCCTCATAAAAACTGATTAAATTCGTTTGGCATAACCGATCCTTCATGAAGCCATGCTGATATGGCGTTATTTGCTTATTTTCATTGAGATACTCCAAGATAGCATCTCTTAGAAACCCTTCAAACAGTTTACCAACAACAGATGTTAAACTTACCGGCCTATAATTTTCAGGCTCTGTTTTTGGACCCTTTTTGAAAATTGGCACCACACTTGCTATGCACCAATCCTGTGGAACATTCCCTGTCAGTATAGAGTCCGTAAATATCAGAAATAAAGGTCTGGCTATGACATCACTTAATTCCCTTAGGATACGGGGGTGTATGCCATCCGGTCCTGGTGATTTGTCTATTTTAATCTTTTTAAGTCACTGTCGTACTTCTTCCTAGGTCAGACAGGGCACTTTTAATGGGGAATTTACTTTTACATTCTGCATTACAGTTTATTTTCCTCCGTGAATATAGTGGAGAAAAAAATATTCAATAGTTTTGCTTTATCCTCGTCGCTCGCTGCAACACCCCCCTCATTGCTATGTAAAGGGCTGACTCCTTCAGATTTATATTTTTTACCATTTATATAACTGAAGAACATTTTAGGGTTAGTTTTACTCTCTTTGGCAGTTAATCTCTGTCTCTAGTTTGGCAAATTTTATTAGTTTTTTACATATTCTATTTTCTTCCTTATAGTTTCAGTGCTTCCTGGCTCCCCTCCTGTTTTAGTGATTTATATGCTTTCTTTTTGTCATTTATTGCTTTCTTTACGGTTCTATTTATCCACATTGGTTTCTTATTGTTTCTTAGCCTTTTATTCCTATAAGGTATGTACCTCTCACAATAAGATGTTACAATGCTTTAAAAAATCTCCCATTTTGTGGTTGTATTGTTATTTTAAGGACTTTATCCCAGTTAGTTAGGCCTATGGACTCGCTTAGTTGGCTAAATTTTAGCTTTTTTTGAAGTCTGGTATATTTGTTCCTCCATTTAGAAACTCTCGTTTGAAGGATAATTGGAAGGTTATTACTTTATGGTCACTATTTCCTAGGTGTCCCCTAACCTGCACATCTGTTGTTCTGTCAGGTCTATTGGTTAATACTAAGTCCAGTATGGCCGTCCACTGGACCAGGCACGGCACATCATGAAAAATAGTGGCGGCTGGGGACTGCGTACCGAGGGACGGCTGCCGACATCAGGCTGCGGAAGGCCTCAGTGTCCACAAGCCTAAATGGCAACATTTCAAGGGCTAGTAATTTTGAAAGTTGCGCATTTAGTGCTATGCCCTGTGGGTGGATATTTGCACTTGCGTTCAAATGCCTGTGTTATCAACATTTGGAGACTGCGCTGGGACGTGGATGTTGTTGGTGACGGTTCGTGCGAAGGTCTAGGTGCAGGGCGAGGGGCATCCGGGCCTGCGCCTTCGACAGGGGATTGGCCAGCAGTGCGTAACACAGGGGAAGTGGTTTGAACCGTAGATGCAGAGTGTGGACCCAGGCGTTCGGCCCACTTATTAGGGTGCTTGGATGCCATTTGGTGGATCATGCTGGTGGTGGTGAGGTTGCTAGTGTTCACGCCCCGGCTCATTTTGGTACGGCACAGGTTGCAGACTACCACTCTTTTGTTGTCTGCGCTTTCCTCAAAAATAGCGCCATACTGCGGAACACCTACCCCTTGGCAAGGTAGATTTACGCATGGGGGTGCTCGGTGTAACGGTTGCAGGCCTGTTTGGTGTGGGGCGACTTATCCCTTTTGCAGCCCCACTGCCTCTTCCAGACTGTTGCAGTGCTGCGGATCCCTCCCCCTCTGTACTGCTGTCCTCGCTCTGCTTTTCACCTTCCCATGTTGGGTCAGTGACCTCATCGTCCACCACCTCCTCTTCCACTTCCTCCTGACTTGACCTAACCACCACCTCAGTGATTGGCAACTGTGTCTCATCATCATCCACCTTGTGAACGAATGATTGCCGTTCACCACTGTCATCTTGAGACTGTGAAGGCTCAAGAGGTTGGGAATCGGGGCACAATATCTCAGGTACCTATTGAAGCATACTTGGCAAGAGAGCCAAACCAAGTACTGGCGATGAAAAGAGGCCATGTGAATATCAGAGTGTGGGATCACTTGTTTGGCCAGACGCGACATGGTGGGAGGAAGGAGGATCAGAGTGAGGATTCGGATGACTAGACTCTTGGCTACAGAGACTGAACTTCGTGGAAGAGAGGGTGGTGCTTAACCCCTTAAGGACTCGGCCTTATTTCACCTTAAGGACCCGGCCATTTTTTGCTAATCTCACCAGTGTCACTTTATGTGTGAATAACTTTAAAACACTTTTACTTATCCAGGCCATTCTGAGATGGTTTTTTTTTTTTTTTTTTTTCGTCACATATTGTACTTCATGACACTGGTAAAATAGTGTAAAAAAAAAATTATTTTTATTTATAAAAAAATTCCAAGTGTACCAAAATGTTTGAAAAATTAGCAAATTTCCAAGTTTCAATTTCTCTACTTCTATAATATATAGTTATACCGCCAAAAAAAGTTATTAATTTATATTCTTATGTCATAATTTGGATCACTTTGGGAATGCCATTTTATTTTTTTGGGACAATAGATGCATAGAAGTTGAGAAGCAAATCTTGAAAATTTTCAAACACCCACTTTTTAGGGACCAGTTCAGGTCTGAAGTCACTTTGTGAGGCTTACATAATAGAAACCACCCAAAAATGATCCCATTCTAGAAACTACACCCCTCAAGGTATTTAAAACTGATTTTGCAAATGTTGTTAACCCTTTAGGTGTTCCACAAGAGTGAATGGCAAATGGAGATAAAATTTCTGAATTTTGATTTTTTTGGAAACATTTCCAATTTGAGAATTTTTTTTCAAGTAACCAGGCAAGTGTTAACAGCCAAACAAAACTCAATATTTATTACCCTGATTCTGCAGTTTGCAGAAACACCGCATATGTGGTCGTAAACTACTGTATGGCCAAATGGCAGGGCGCAGAAGGAAAGGAATGCAATATGGTTTTTGGTAGGCAGATTTTACTGGACTGGTTTTTAGACACCATGTCCCATTTGAAGGCCCCCTGATGCACCCCTACATTAGAAACGTCAAAGAAGTGACCCCAATTTGGAAACTACGGGATAAGGTGGCAGTTTTGTTGGTACTAGATTAGGGTAAATATGATTTTGGGTTGCTCTATATTACACTTCTTTTGGGACAAGGTAACAAAAAATAGAAATTCTGAAATTTCATCTCCATTTGCCAATAACTCTTGTGGAACACCTAAAGGGTTAACAAAGTTTGTAAAAGTAGTTTTGAATACCTTGAGGGGCGTAGTTTCTTAGATGGAATAACTTTTTTGGAGTTTCTACTCTGGGGGGCTTCAAATGGGACATGGTGTCAAAAAAACAGTCCAGCAAAATCTGCCTTCCAAAAACCATATGGTGTTCCTTTACTTCTACACCTGCTGTTTGGCCATACAGCAGTTTACGACCACATATAGGGTGTTTCTGCAAACTACAGAATCAGGGTAATAAATATTGAGTTTTGTTTGGCTGTTAACCCTTGCTTTGTTACTGGAAAAATTGAAAATTTGCAAAAAAACTGCTGTTTTGGGACTGTTTTAATTTCTTTTATTTACATAGTTGATCTGACAGGTTAGATCGAGTGCTATTTCTATAGAGCAGGTTGTTATGGATGCGACAATACCAAATATGACTACTTTTTATTTATTTAAGTTTTACACAATAATATCATTTTTGAAACAAAAAAAAAATCATGTTTTAATGTCTCCATAGTCTGAGAGCCATATTTTTTTGGGCAATTGTCCTATGTAGGGTATCATTTTTTGCGGAATGAATTGACAGTTTATTTGGCACTATTTTGGGGTGCATATGACTTTCTGATTGCTTGCTATTAGTTTTTGTAATGTGAGGTGACAAATGTTTTTTTTTTTTTTACATTATTTTTATTTTTTTACGCTATTCACTTGAGGGTTTAGATCATGTGATATTTTTATAGAGCAGGTTTTTACAGATGCGGCGATACCTAATATGTTTACTGTTTTTGTATTTATTTTACTTTAACACAATAACAGCATTTTAGAAAAAAAAGTTTGTCTCCATAGTCTGAGAGCCATAATTTTTAAGTTTTTGGGACGATTGTCCTATGTAGGGGCTAATTTTTTGCGGGATGAGATGGCGGTTTGAGTGGTACTATTTTGGGAGGCATACGCCTTTTTGATCGCTTGGTATTACACTTTTTGCGATCTAAGGTGACAGAAAATGGCTTTTTTTTTTTTACACCTTTTTTTTAAAATAGTATTTACTTGAGAGGTTAGGTCATGTGATATTTTTATAGAGCAGGTTTTTACGGACGCGGCGATACTCAATATGTGTATTGTCTGAGCAGCAGTGAACGGAAAAACTCATGACGTACCGGTACGTCATGGGTCCTTAAGAGGTTAACCGACTGGAAGCATTATCTTCTGCAATACAACCGACCACTTGTTCGCACTGGTCCGACTTGGACAGTGTTGTCCTGCTCCGCACAGCTAAGTTGAACATGAAGCTGGGTAAGGTGGATTTTTTATTATTTTTTTTTTTTTTTTTTTCTGGTGCACTGGCAGCAGGCATGGTTTCTGCTTGCACCATCAGCATCACGTCCAGGGCCACGGCCTTTGCTTGCATCATCAGCATCAAGTCCAGGGCCACGGCCTCTGCTTGCACTGTCAACATCACGCCCAGGGCCATGGCTTCTGCTTGCACCATCACGCCCACTTCCTCCTCCCTTTGTGCTCGCCTTCTTCATATTAATGGTTTTGTCTGTAGATGTGGTGCAGATTGTTTTACTGTTTGCTAAAGACACAGTTTTCTGATGCAGGACAGTACTGGATACAGCAAAATACAGATTTTTGGCAGTACACTAGCCCAGAGATAATGTAATTTTTACAATACACACCGTATTGGCTTGCTGTAATGTACTAGATACAGGAAAATACAGATTTTCGGGACTACACTAGACCACAGATAATGAAATTTTTACAATACACACTGTATTGGCTTGCTGTAATGTACTGGAGACAGAGAAATTACATTATCTCTGGCCTAGTGTAGTGCCAAACATCTGTATTTTTCTGTATCCAGTACCTTACTGGAATCCAATAGTGTGTATTGTCAAAAATACTGATTTTCGGCACTACACTAGCCCAGAGATAATATAATTTTGACAATACACACTGTATTCTATATTGGATAAAATGTGTCCCAAATAAAATGTATTCTCTGCGGGAATACTGTGTATATATACGGTTGCGGCCTAAAGGCACATACAGATGTGCCAAAAATAGTTAACTATGGCCAAAATATAAATCAGTCTCTGCTGGAGTAATTAATATAACGGTTGCGGATTGAACGCGCGCACACACATGTGGCACAAGTTAAGTTAATTTCCCCAGAACAAATAATTTCTCTGATGGTACAGTGTATATCTCAGTAACAGGCACACTGTAGTGAATAAGCCCTGTTTTATAAAGTCTGCCCAACACACTGCTTTGTATATATTGTATATGTCACTAATCTGAAATCTTTGTCTTTTGGAAGTTAAAGCGATTTTCAAGCCCTGCACTATCTGTCCCTTCCTGGTGACGCCTGTCCCTGATAGTGCTGAAGCAAACCCCTTCTTAAAAAAAAAAAAAAAAAAAAAAAAAAATGTGCTGCACTGCTGTCAAACACACACTCTAGTCCTTAAAAGGACTGTTAGCTCTTTCAATAAGGTTTTTGGAGTGAAATCAGTAAGTTTAGAGCAAAACGCTATCTGTCCCTGCCTACTGTCTGCTCTCCCTGATGCTGAATGAGCCGAGCGCTGGACCTCAGCTCCTATATGAAATGGTATCACGTATTCCGGCCAGCCAATCATGTTACAGCTAACATGGCTATGGCCTTACACTGAGGGGAATTACTTACCTGGACCTTAATTGGCTGCTAAGAAGGCCCAAACGTGTAGGGAGGAGACTCGGGCAATGCGACGAATACACATGGTGCTCGGCCAAGTAAAGCAGAGCATAGCGATGCTCGAGCTGAACCAATACTCAGCCGAGCATGCTCGGTCATGACTACACTTGACCCATCTTTTGGCCAGTTATCACCCCATATCACTTCTTACATATGCTTCAAAGCTACTTGAACAACATGTCCAATCTGAACTGTCCTCTAAACTTTCCTCCTGCTCCCTCTTTGACCGGCTACAAACTGGCTTTGGACCCCACCACTCAACTGAAACTGCCCTTACCAAAGTCCCTAACGACCTGCTAACAGCCAATATCCAAAAAATATTACTCTGTCCTCGGCCACCGTCGACCACTCCCTTCTGTATACAATTATCTCTTGGCATCACTGACCTGGCTCTCTCCTGGATCACATCATACCTCACAGACCGGACATTTAGCGTCTCCCACTCTCACACCACCTCCTCGACTCATTCTCTCTCTTTTGGTGTCCCACAAGGCTCTGTCCTAGGACTCCTGCTCTTCACTATCTACACCCTCGATCTGTGACCGCTCAGAGTTCCATGGCTTTCAGTATCCTTTTTATGCTGACGACCCACAAATCCACCTCTCTGGTCCAGACATCACCACCTTACTATCCAGAATCCCATTTCAGAACTTTTTCCACCTTTAATGTGACTTATAAACTGTACAATTAAATTGAAAAACAAACTGAAATCTTTTAGGTGGAGGGAAGAAAAAATATAAAAATAAAATAATATGGTTGCATAAGTGTGCACACCCTTAAACTAATACTTTGTTGAAGCACCTTTTGATTTTATTATAGCACTTAGTCTTTTCGGGTATGAGTCTATCAGCATGGCACATTTTGACTTGCCAAGATTTGCCCACTCTTCTTTGCAAAAACACTCCATCTGTCAGACTCCTGTGCACAGCCCTAATCAGATCACCCCACAGATTTTCAATCAGATTCAGGTCTGGGCCATTCCAAAACTTTAATCTTGTTCTGGTGAAGATATTCCTTTGTTGATTTTGGATGTGTGCTTTGGGTCGTTGTCATGCTGAAAGATCAAGTTCCTCTTCATGTTCAGCTTTCTAGCAGAAGCCTGAAGGTTTTGTGCCAATATTGAGTGGTATTTGGAACTGTTCATAGAGGGAATTATCTTAACTAAGGCCTCAGTTCCAGCTGAAGAAAAACAGCCCCAAAGCATGATGCTGCCACCACCATGCTTCACTGTGGATATTGTGTTCTTTTGTTGATGTGCAGTGTTTTTGTGCCAAACATATCTTTTGGAATTATGGCCAAAAAGTTCAACCTTGGTCTCATAAGACCACAACACCTTTTCCCACATGCTTTTGGGAGACTTCAGATGTGTTTTTGCAAAATGTAGCCTGGCTTGGATGTTTTTCTTCGTAAAAGACTTTTATCTAACAACTCTACCCCATAGCCCAGACATATGAAGAATACGGGAGATTGTTGTCACAGGTACCACACAGCCAGTACTTGCCAGATATTCCTGCAGCTCCTTTAATGTTGCCGTAGGCCTCTTGGTAGCCTCCCAGACTAGTTTTCTTCTCGTCTTTTCATAAATTTTGGAAGGGAGGTCCAGTTCTTGGTAATGTCACTGTTGTGCCATATTTTTCCCTTCCCCCACGACAGCACCCAGAGAGAGAGAGATGGCTCCTCCTCCAAGGACAGGAAACCTGTAGCATAAAAAGGTGGAACCCTCTCTCCTACCTCAGTGAGGTTTCCTGTCCCTGGAGTGGGAGACCTAGTAGCTTTTTCCTTACAGGGGACCCTTGGTTTGGAAATCCTAGGAGAGCCTAGAGAGCCAGGGGTCCTTTCCCAGCCAGGACCCATGCCGGGGGTACTTACAGGAGACGGAGATAATCCGGGACCGTTTCCTGTGCTCAGAGCTGGCCTCGCGTGTCCCTCAGTGGAGGTGGACCGCGAGAAGGAACGAGGACGCGGAGGACATGCGTCGGTCAGGAGCAACCCAGAGGGGTGTGTTTTCCTGGGGCGCGGGCATCTGGGGCGGTAAGAAGATGCCGACAGCAGGAAGCGCGCCGGGCCTGAACATGTGACGCCCCGGAAATGACGTCACTCGAAGGATGCCGGAAGTTCTGGTCACGTGATCAGAGCTTAAAGCTGGGACGCCAGAGCAGTAAGATCCTGCCTGGTGGGAATCCTAGCTTGCGGTGCGATACACGAGAGGAGCGCAGCCCCTGTGAGGTAGCAGTAGCAAGTTCCGGCAGAGGTTGGCCCAAGGAATATGTGGGACCCTCTGAGGGGGGATACTATTCCTTTTGCTTCAGGTTCTAAGCTCTATATGGGGGTATATATATATATATATATATATATTATAGTGGTAAGGTGCAAGGTACTGTGGTCGACGGGAGGTACGTGTCACCGAGGTTCCTGGCCTCGGTGAGGTAAGAGCCGGATTTTTGGTGTGTCAGCAGCAGCCAGTGCTGCTTGACACCTTGCTATTTAGTTTGGCTGCAAAGCCAATCCGGGCCGGCTCTTACTGGGAGTAGGCAAAGAGTTGGGTGGGTGCCTACTCCCCACGGTCCAGGCCGGGTTTATCCGGGACTTTAAAAGGCAGCATCCTCAGCAGCTGAGGGTGATTGTCCTGGAGCTGCTGTTAGGCTGTGGAATCATTGGCGTTTGGGAATTCTGATCCATTCTGTGCTATGTGGAGTTCTCTGGGCTGGAAGCAAGAGCCCCAGCAGGGAGGAGTGCAGACGGCCTGAAAGTCTGAGGTGGTTTGTCCTGCGGCTGGGCTGACAGCCAGGTGCGAACCTGCACCTAAAACCTCCCAGGTGATTGTAACCTGCATTGGACTGTTTGGTTTTGCATCACATTTTCTGCTGTGTGTGAATTAACACCAAGAGACTGTTCACTGTTTGTTTTGTGCAAGTGTGAATAAAACACTGTTTTCTGCACTTTCTGGACTCCCTTTTGCCTCTGTACTGCACCCGCACCGCTATCTACCTGAGCGACTCCCCACTATATATATATATATATATATATATATATATATCTCTCCATCCTCAGGTTACAACATGGAGGAGGATAAAAGACCTGAAGATGGAAAGGAGAAGCAGACTCCGGTATAAAGACCTCAGATGGGGTAAGCGGTGGTAACCGATTTTTTTTTCATACGTACTAATTTGAAGTTTGGTATATTTTTTGCTTTCTAGATCGCTAAAAAAGCGGTAGTCAAAAAGAAAAATAAGGAATGTGCGATCTGTAGATGTGCCCTGCCCTCTTCCTATTCAAAGAGATTGTGCCAGCAGTGCATAGAGAAGACGTTAGCCGAAGAATCCCCTAATTTCATGAAAGATATTAGAACCCTAATCAGGACTGAAGTTAAGGACTCTTTAAAGTCAATTAAAAAGGGAAAGAAGTCGGTGGATTGTCACGAATCTGATTCATTTGAAGATAGTGACCACTCAGAGGGAGAAATTGATTCTGAAGTCTCTTCTTCCTCGTACGAAGATTTGGACAGAGGTTTTGTTTTCCGCTGGAGACACAGACAAACTTATTAAAGCTATCAGAGCCACTTTAGAGTTAGAGGATGTTAAGGAGGACAAGTCAATGGCGGACGTAGTTTTTGGAGGTCTACGAAATAGGAAAAGGAGATGTTTTCCCTTTGTAAGAGGGTGCAAGGTGTCATATTCGATGGCAGGTACGTGTCACCGAGGTTGCTGGCCTCGGTGAGGTAAGAGCCGGGTTTTTTTTGTCTGCAGCAGCTAGTGCTGCTTGACACCTTGCTATTTAGTTTGGCTGCAAAGCTAATCCGGGCCGGCTCTTACTGGGAGTAGGCAAAGAGTTGGGTGGGTGCCTACTCCCCACGGTCCAGGCCGGACTTTATCCGGGCCTTTAAAAGGCAGCCTCCTTAGCAGCTGAGGGTGGTGATTATCCTGGAGCCTGCTAACAGGGCTGTGGAGTTCTCTGTCCTGGAGGAAAGAGCTCAGCAAGGAGGTGGCTTTTTGTTCCTGGCTACCTGAAGGTGGATTCTCCTGCGGCTGGGCCGACAGCCTGGTGCGAACCTGCACCTACACCTCCCAGGTGACTGAACCTGTGTTGGCCTGTTTTGTTTTGCCTCCTTGTTTCTGACATGTGTGAATTACCACCAAAAGACTGTTTGCTGTTTATTTTTGTGTCAGTGTGAATAAAACACTGTTTATTGCACATCCTGGACTCTTTGTTTTGCCTCGGTACTGCACCCGCACCACTGTCTACCAGAGCAACTCCCCACACCTTACACAAAAATATTTCTGATTTAATTGAGAGAGAATGGGAAAAGCCTGATAGAAAGCCCTTCGTTACGAAAACTTTTAAAAGAAAATATCCTTTTGAGGAAGAGGCCTCTACTTCATGGGATAAAGCCCCTAGGTTAGACGTGGCCATATCTAAAATTTCTAAAAAATCCTCCCTGCCATTCGATGACATGGGGTATTTGAAGGATACGTTAGACAAACGAATCGATACATGTTTGAAGTATACATGGGAAGCGTCATCGGCTTCCTTTAGGCCCAGCATAGCTGCCAAAGTTACTGCCAGGTCGGTTTCAATTTGGCTAGACAGGTTAGAGGGCCAGCTTAGGGATAAGTCGTCCAGGGAGCAGATCCTGGCTAGTTTGCCTACGTTGAAAAAAGCAATTGATTTCCTGTCCAATGCCTCTGTTGAGGCTGTTAGGTTGGCGGCTAGATCAGCGTCCCTTTCTAACTCGGCCAGAAGGGCTTTGTGGTTAAAAAATTGGAAGGGTGGTGACATGGCTTCTAAAGTTAGACTCTGTAGTATCCCCTGTCAAGGCCAATTTCTCTTTGGTCCTGAACTGGATTCCCTTTTAGAAAAGGCGGCAGATAGAAAAAAGAAGCTCCCTCATGAGGGTCCTTTTTCACAGTTCAAAAGCTATAGAAAATCCTTTCGTAACCCCTCCAGGTTCCAGAATAGAAAACAGGGAGAAAAGGAACAGTTCTCCAGGTCTAGAGGAGCAGCTAACAGGGGGTTTCTGTTCAGAAGCTCCGCTTCCCAGAAAGATAAACCATCTAAACAATGAAGCCAGGCTTCAAGTAGGCGGCAGACTCCGGTTTTTTCTTGGCGCCTGGCAGAAGGTAGCAGGAAGATGGGTCACAGACATCATTGCAAACGGGTTAAAGCTAGAGTTCAAGGGCTGTTACCCTCAAAGGTTTTTTGTCACCAGACCGTCCGAGAATCTAAAAACAGAAGTGGACTCGCTCATAGACAAGGAGGTGTTGATTCCGGTTCCCAGGGGAGAACAAGGAAAAGGCTTCTATTCAAGCCTTTTTCTGGTAAAGAAACCAGATGGGTCCTTTCGCACCATTATCAATTTAAAAAATCTAAACAGGTCTCTGGTAGCAAGAAAGTTCAAAATGGAAACAATAAAGTCAGCAATCAACCTAGTCTTTCCGGGCTGCTTCATGTCTGTCATAGATCTAAAAGATGCTTATCTTCACGTGCCGGTACATCGGTTTTTCCAGAGATTCCTTCATGTAGCGGTACTGTGGGGTGGAGAAACAAGGCATTTCCAGTTCCAGGCTATGCCCTTCGGGCTCTCGATGGCTCCAAGAATTTTCACCAGAATTCTGGCGGAGGTGGCTTCGTTTGTCCGCAGTCAGAACATTGTTTTTCTACCCTACCTGTACGATTTTCTTATAATTGCCGAATCTCGGGAAAAATGTCGGACTGCAGTTGCTCAAGTGATTCAGATCCTGAAAGACCTGGGTTGGATTATAAATATAAAAAAGTCGAGACTATCGCCCAGTACCTGTCAGAGGTTTCTGGGACTAGAACTAAATTCCTTGTGCCAGAGAACCTTTCTCCCAGTAGAAAAGTTACAAAAGATCCAGCTGGATATTCTGACAGTTCAGAAGTCTCCCGTTCTATCCATCAGGAAAGCTATGTCTCTTTTAGGGAGCCTAATAGCATGCATTCCAGCGGTGCAATGGGCTCAGTATCATGCCAGAAATCTTCAGTGGGAGATCCTGGAAGTGACAACCTCGGGGGAGAGGTCCCTAGACTCAAAAATGACACGATCAGGAAGAGTTCTGAGATCCCTGGTTTGGCGGCTGAGAATAGAAAATTTGAATCAGGGCATCCAGTGGAGTTATCCGGAACAGATTGTTATCACTACGGATGCCAGTCCTTGGGGCTGGGGGGCACATTATGCAGATCATGTACTACAGGGGAACGGGTCCCAGGCACAAAGAGCGTTCTCATCCAACAGGAAGAAACTGAGGGCGGTTCTGCTGGCCTTAAGGGCAGCCCAACAAGACATTCAGCACAGACATGTCAGAATAATGACAGACAGCAGGACGGTGGTTGCATATTTAAATCATCAGGGAGGCACAAGATCCCGCTCTTTGATGAGGGACACAAAACGGATCTTTTCAGAGATGGAAGATCAGGTCATCAACATTTCTGCTCTGCACATAAGGGGAAGAGAGAATACGCAGGCGGATTTCCTGAGTCGTCACTGGCTAAAAGAAGGAGAATGGACCCTGAATACACGAATATTCTCAAAGATAGTAGATCTTTTGGGGGAAGCCGGATATAGATCTATTCGCAACCAGGATGAACAGACAAGTGCAAACTTTTTGCTCCCTCAATCCAGAAGAATCCCCGTTTGGGGTGGACTCCTTGCTCCTGCATTGGAATTTTCAGCTGGGTTATGCATTTCCCCCGCTGCAACTTCTACCCTCAGGAAAATAAGGGAAGACAGAGCAGATGCGATAGTAATCGCCCCGTTCTGGCCAAAGAGAGCTTGGTTCTCGCCCCTCAGAAACATGTCACAGGGCCCAGTAAGGCACCCGCGGATAAAGACCTTGCATCTTACGGCCTGGAGATTGAAGGGACACACCTAATTAAAATGGGGTTTTCTGAGACCCTTATCACTACGTTACAGAAAAGTAGGAAGAAAACAACCAACGTAATTTATGCTAGGATTTGGAAGAAGTTCCTATCCTTTTCAGGCCTTAATAACCAGGTTTGGCCTGAGGAGGTTAGAGTTGAGCAGGTCCTAGAGTTTTTGCAGCAGGGTCTCTCTATGGGGTTGGCTAAATCTACCCTTAAAGTTCAAGTATCGGCCCTTTCAGTTTTTTTTCTCAAAAAACTTAGCTTGGGACCCCTGGGTGGTCAGGTTCTTTCACGCAGTGGATAGGATAGCTCCGATTAGGGGACCAAACTTTCCGCCATGGGACTTGAATTTGGTACTTAAGGCCCTGACAATGCATCCCTTTGAACCCATAGAAAGCTGCTCCATTAAGCTTCTCACCCTTAAACTGTTTTTTCTGATGGCTCTTACCTCTGCCCGTAGGGTCAGTGAGATACAGGCCTTTTCTATTACTCCCCCCCTTTATGTCAATCAGAGATGATAGAGTGGTAATCAAACCTGACCCAAAGTTCATTCCAAAAGTTCCATCCAGAACTAACCGTATGCAGGAGATAGTTCTCCCAGTATTTTTTCAGATCCAGAGAATGAGGAGGAGGAGGAGAAGTGGCATTGTCTTGATGTCAGGAGATGTCTGATTCAATATCTAGAACAGACTAGAGACTGGAGAAAGTCCTCATCTTTATTTGTCTTACATGCTGGCAGTAGAAAAGGTAATGCAGCTTCTAAATGTTCTATCGCTAGATGGATTAGAGAATTAATCTCTTCAGTTTACACCTTCTCGGGATCCTCTCCTCCGGTTTCCATAAGAGCTCATTCTACCAGGGCGGTTTCGACCTCTTGGGCCGAGAGATCCTGTGTATCAATTGAACAAATTTGTAGGGCAGCCACCTGGTCTTCACCCTCAACTTTTTATAGGCACTATAGACTTCAGCTGGACTCTATTTCTGACCTTTTGTTTGGTAAAAAGGTGTTGGAAGTCGTTACCCACCCTAAGTAGTTCTCTGTAATCTCTCTGGGTGCTGTCATGGGGGAAGGGAAAAACGACTGTTACACTCACCGGTAAGCGTTTTTTCCGGACCCCACGACAGCACCTGCTTATTCCCTCCCTTTCTTCTTATAAGGTGTTGGGGTCTCTGTGTGTTGCACGAGGTGTAAGCAAAGAAAGAAGAAAGGAAAAAAAAGTTATTTGAGTAAAATTTGGGGAGTCCCTCTCATGCTCTGTAAACTCACTGAGGTGGGAGAGAGGGCTCCACCTTTTTATGCTGTCCTTGGAGGAGGAGCCATCTCTCTCTCTGGGTGCTGTCGTGGGGTCCAGAAAAAACGCTTACCGGTGAGTGTAACCGTCGTTTTCTCTACTTGATGATCACTGTGTTCCTGTTTCCAAGGCATTATCTAATGCCTTGGAAATTCTTTTGTACCCTTCTCCTGACTGATGCCTTTTAACAATGAGATCCCTCTGATACTTTGGAAGCTCTCTGTGGACCATGGCTTTTGCTGTGGGATACGACTAAGAAAATTTCAGGAAAGACCCACTAGAGCAGTTGAACTTTATATGGGGGTCATCAGAGGCACTGTAAATTATGGCACATGTATGCTGACTCCTATTTAACATGATTTTGTATGTAGATATTGTAGAAATTTATATTCTTACAGATGTAAGCTGTATGTGGGTAAGTAACTGGCTGAGTGACAGAAAACAGAGGGTGGTTATTAACGGTAGATACTCAGATTGGGTCACTGTAACTAGTGGGGTACCTCAGGGGTCAGTATTGGGCCCTATTCTCTTCAATATATTTATTAATGATCTTGTAGAAGGCCTGCAGAGTAAAATATCTATTTTTGCAGATGACACTAAACTGTGTAAAGTAATTAACACTGAAGAGGACAATATACTGCTACAGAGCGATCTGGATAGATTGGAGGCTTGGGCAGAGAAATGGCAGATGAGGTTTAACACCGACAAATGTAAATTTATGCACATGGGAAGGAATAATGCAAGTCACCCGTACATATTAAATGGTAAAACACTCGGTAACACTGACATGGAAAAGGATCTAGGAATTTTAATAAACAGCAAACTAAGCTGCAAAAACCAGTGTCAGGCAGCTACTGCCAAGGCCAATAAGATAATGGGTTGCATCAAAAGAGGCATAGATGCCCGTGATGAGAGCATAGTCCTACCACTTTACAAATCACTAGTCAGACCACACATGGAGTACTGTGTACAGTTCTGGGCTCCTGTGAACAAGGCAGACATAGCAGAGCTGGAAAGGGTTCAAAGGAGGGCAACTAAAGTAATATTTGCCGCCAGATCCACATTCGCTTGTGGGGCCATGCGAAAAAATCAGCGCGACCTCCCTCCTCCAGGTACCTATCCCCAGGGGTGAGACCCGTGCCCTTACTAGCAACAGCCTGTTGCTGGTCAGATATAAGGACAAGAGGGATGTCCTTATCCTGACCACAATCCATGGTAACGGCACCACCCCAGTCTCTGTGCGAGGTACCACGGCAACAGTCCTCAAGCCCGATTGTATAGTCGACTACAATCGGTATATGGGAGGAGTTGATCTATCTGATCCTCAAACCATATAATGTCCTCCAAAAGTCCTCAAACCATATAATGCCATGCGGAAAACCCGGGCATTGTACAAAAAGGTTGCGGTCTACATGGTACAGGTTGCCATGTACAACGCTTTTGTACTATCCCAAAGCGCTGGCAGCACAGAGACTTTCCTCCAGTTCTATGAGGCAGTCCTCAAGGACCTGATCTTTTCAGACCGGGAAAGAGCAGGTTGGAGTACCTCGGGAATTGGAGGGGCCCAGATCGTCCCTGGCCAACATTTTCCAGGTGTGGTCCCCCATACTGGAAAGAAGGGACGAACCCAAAAAAGATGGAGTGTGTCACAGGAGGGGGATACGGAAGGACACCACCACTCAGTGTGACACTTGCCCCGATCCTCCGGGCCTCTGCGTTATCAATTGCTTCAGGGAGTATCACACTTCCATGGAGTACTAAATTTTTTTAATTCCCGACAGTCCCCTAGAGAACATAAAAAAACGATGGCTCTCAGACTTTGGAGACACGGGAACAAATTTTTTTTCACAAAAATATTAGTTTTAGTGCAGGCATCCTCAAACTAAGGCCCTCCCGATGTTGTAAAACTACAACTCCCAGCATGCCCAGACAACCTACAGTGGGAATTGTATTTTTACAACATCTGGAGGGCCGCAGTTTGAGGATGCCTGCTTAGTGTCTTCAAAGTATGAGAGCCATACATATTGGGCATCGCCGAGTACGTAAAAAACTTGTCTATAAATATACCCTATAAACTAGCCCCTCAATAAATGCCGTCCAAAAAAATCTAATAAAAACTATGTAAAAAAAGCCATTTTTATTTTCACCTTGTATCCCAAAAAGTGTAATAAGTTAAAACGTCATATGCACCCGAAACTAGTGCCAATGAAACCGCCATCTCATCCTGCAAAAAATGAGCCCCTACATTAGACAGTCACCCAACCAAAAAAAAAATGTAGCTCCCAGGATATTGAGATACTAAAATTACTTAATTTGTGTTCCTCAACTGATAATATAGTGTAAAATCTAAACAAATTATATAAAGTAGACATATTGGGTATCTCCACGTCCGTAACAATCTGCCCCATAAAAATAACATTTAACCCAACCCCCCCCCCGGATGAACAGCGTAAAAAAAAACAGACGTGTGAAAACACAATATTTTTTTTTTTTTTTTGGCAAAATTTCAATCCATCTTTCCGATAATAAAGCAAGGGTTAACAGCCAAAAAAAACTAAAATTTTATTGCCCCGATTCTGTAGTTTGCAGAAACATCCCATATGTGGTCGTAAATGGCTATATAGCCACAAGGCAGGGCATAGAACGAAGGGAATGCCATATGGGTTCTTGAAGGCAGATTTTGATGGATTGGTTTATTTACACAATGTCCCATTAGAAGCCCCCCCTGATGTAGCCTAGACTAGAAACTCCAAAAAAGTGACTCAATCTAAGAAACTACTCCCCTCAAGGTATTCAAAAAATACTTTGCAAACTTTATTAACCCTTTAGGTGTTCCACAAAACTTAATGGCGAATGTAGAAACAATTTTAAAATTAAAATGTTTTGTTATCTTGCCTCAAAACAGTGTAATATAGAGCAACCAAAAATCATATTTATCCTAAAATAGTACCAAGACAACCACCATATCCTGTAGTTTCCTAGATGGGGTCACTTTTTTATGGAGTTTCTACTCAAGGGGTGCAGCAGGGGGCTTGAAAGGGTACATGGTGTAAATAAACCAGTCCTGCAAAATATGCCTTCCAAAAACCATATGGCGTTCCCCTTCTATGTCCTGCCGTTTAGGACCACATATGGTGTGTTTCTGCAAACTACAGAATCAGGGCAACCCATATTGAGTCTTGTTTGGCAGTTAACCCATTTTGTCCAGTAATAAAGTAAGGGTTAAAATGGAAAATTTTCCAAAAAATTTAAATTCCGAAATTGTTTCTCCATCTGCCATTAATTCTAGTGGAACACCTAAAGGGTTAACAAAGTTTGTAAACCCAGTTTTGAATACCTTGAGGGGTGTATTTTCTTAGACGGAGTCACTTTTTTGGAATTTCTATTCTAGGGGTGCAACAGGGGGCTTGAAATGAGACCTGGTATAAACAAAACCAGTCCCGCAAAATCTGCTTTGCAAAACCCATATGGCGTCCCCCTCCTATGTCCTACCGTTTGGCCAAACAGTAGTTTAGGACCACATATGTTTTTTTTTTTTGAAAACTACAAAATCAGGGCAACCCATATTGACTTTTGTTTGGCTGTTTCCCTTGCTTTGTTCCTGGAAAACATGGATTATATTGGAAAATTTTCCAAAAAATTGAATTTCTTAAATTTTATGTCCATTTGCCATTAACTCTAGTGGAACACCTAAAGGGTTAACAAAGCTTTTAAAATCAGTTTTGAATACCTTGAGGGGTGTAGTTTCTAAAATATGGTCATTTTTGGGTGGTTTCTATTATGTAAGCCTCACAAAGTGACTTCAGACCTGGACTGGTCCCTAAAAAGTTGGATTTGGAAAATTTCTGAAAATTTCAAAATTTGCTTCTAAGCTATGTAACATCCCTAAAAAATAAAATGGCATTCCCAATATGCTCCAAGAATGAAGTAGACATATGGGGAATGTGAAGTAATAACTATTTTTGGGGGTATTACTATGCATTAGAGAAGTAGAGAAAATGAAACTTTGAAATTTGGTAAAAATTGTATTTTGTTATGCAAAAAAATTAACTTTTTTGACCCAATTTTAGCAGTGTCATGAAGTACAATATGTGACGAAAAAACAATCTCAGAACGGCCTGGGTAAGTAAAGGCGTTTTAAAGTTATTCACACATAAAGTGACACTGGTCAGATTTTCAGAAAATGGCCAAGTCCTAAGGGTGAAATAGGGCTGAGTTCTTAAGGGGTTAAAGGGCCGACACCTTCAGATTTATACTTTTTAACATTTATATAATTGAAGAAAATTTTAGGGTTAGTTTTACTCTCTTTTGCAATTAATCTCTCGGTCTCTAGTTTGGCCGCTTTTATTTGTTTTTTACATGTTCTATTTTTTTTTCCTTATAGTTTTTCAGTGCTTCCTCGCTACCCTCCTGTTTTAGTCATTTATATGCTTTCTTTTTGTCATTTATTTCTTTCTTTACATTTCTATTTATCCACGTTGGTTTCTTTTTGTTCCTTAACCTTTTATTCCCATACGGTATCTACCTCGCACAATGAGAATTTAAGATGCCTTTAAAGGTATCCCATTTTGTGGCTGTATTTTTGTTTTTGAGGACTTTGTCCCCGATAGTTAGGCCTATGGCCTTGCTTAGTTGGCTAAATTTAGCTTTTTTGAAGTTTGGTATTTTTGTTCCTCCCTGTAGAAATGCTCTTTTAAATGATAATTGGAAGGTTATTACTTTATGGTCACTATTTCCCAGGTGTCTCCCAATTTGCACATCTGTTGTTCTGTCAGGTCTATTGGTTAATACTAAGTCCAGTATGGCCGTCCCTCTAGTTGGGTCCTGAACTAGTTGGGAAAGGTAATTGTCTTTGGGTATTGCCAAGAACCTGTTTCCTTTATGCGATGTACAGCTTTCAGTTTCCCAGTCTATATCTGGGTAGTTGAAGTCCACCATAATAACCACCTCATTATGATTTGCGGCCTTGTCAATCTCATTTAGTAATAGATTTTCTGTGGACTCTGGTATATTAGGTGGTTTATAGTAAACTCCTATTAGTAATTTATTATTGTTTTTGGCTCCATGTATCTCTACACATGTTCATGTCCCTCACTTAAAAAATTTTCAGAACTTTTCCAAATCCCACTTTTTAGGGACCAGTCCAGGTCTGAAGTCACTTTGTGAGGCTTACATAATAGAAACCACCCAAAAATGACCCCATTCGAATTCCCCAGTTTTGTTAGTCAGGCTTCTGGCATTCTTGCACATACAATTTAGAGGTTTTTGTATATTTTTAACCCTACACCTTTCCTTCTGAACTGTTTTATTCCCTCCTTCCATTCCCCCAGTCCCACTACCTTGCCCCCGGTATCTATCTGCACTATCTCCCCCCCAGTTCCTAGTTTAAACACTCCTCCAACCTTCTCGCCATCTTTCTCCCCCAACACAGCTGCCCCTTCCTCATTGAGGTGCAGCCCGTCCCTACGATAGAGCCTGTAGCCGACAGAGAAGTCGGCCAAGTTCTCCAGGAACCCAAACCCCTCCTTCCTACACCAGTTCTTGAGCCACTTGTTAACCTCCCTAATCCTCTCTGCCTTTCTTGTGTGGCTCTTGGTACAGGCAGTATCTCGGAAAATACTACCTTTGAGGTCCTTGCCCTAAGCTTTTGACCTAAATCCCTGAACTTATTTTTAAGGACGCTTTACCTACCCCTAACTTTGTCATTGGTTCCGATATGGACAATGACCGCTGGATCTTCTCCAGCCCCTCCCAGTAATCTGTCAACCTGATCCGCGATGTGCCGAACTCTAGTGGCCGGGAAGACAGCACAATGTTAGGCGATCACGGTCTTTGTGACAGATTGCCCTTTCTGTTCCCCTAATAGAGTCTCCCACTACCAGCACCTGTCTGGCCTGCCCTGCTCTCCTGTTCCCCTGCTTACTGGAGCCGACATTCCCCTGACTGGCAGAGGAAGTGTCCTGCTGCAGCAGTACTGTCCCTGAACTGACATCCCCCTCATCTGCCAAACGTGCAAACTTGTAAAAAAAAAAATTAAACAGGTAGCAAGAAAAAAAAAAATCGTGAGTTAGTTTAGGCTTTAAAAGTTTTATGATGTTTAGGCTTTATAAAGTTTGTAACATTCAAATTTAGGAGCTTGCTGCTTGTTTTTTCTTTTTTTTTTTTTTCTTTTTTTTTTTTTTTTGTTTTTTAACTAGCCACCCTTTAGTAGCCACCCTTTAGCTGGACCAACCGACGAAAATGCTGCAGCTCTGATGTGCATTTTGAGAGAAGCACTGCGCTGCTGTCAGATTACATGTGAAGTCGGTGTATGCGGCGCTGCAGAACAAGATTTTTTCTCTGCAGGACAGGTACGTTTGCCCAGGCATATGAGCTGAGGAGAGGTGTTGGAGTTCATATGCTTTGGCAAACACTTTGTATCAAAAATCTGGCAAAGATGTCTTCCTCCACAACGATCGATTGATCCATGTGAATGGAGAAATCATGTTTGGCATGACATAGGAGCTGAAGTGGGTATGGATGTTTGGGTGGAGCCCCTATGTCCTGGCAATCGCCAGGCCCCTTTTTTTTTTTTTTTTTTTTTTTTTTTTTTCTTGCATATTTTTTGGCAGAGATTTTTTCATCCACATTGATCAATGTGAATGAGGAAATCTGTGCCGTTCATTTTTTCTTTCAGCCCAGAGGCTGAACGGAAAAAAAAATCTCATTACCCGTATGCTCAACATAAGGAGAATAGCAGAAACTCCTAATGCTGGCCATACATGTAATGATTGCGGAGACCCTCAAATGCCAGGGCAGTACAAACACCTCATATGTGACCCCATTTTGGAAAGAAAACACCCCAAGGTATTCGCTGAGGGGCATATTGAGTCCATGAAAGATAGAACTTTTTGTCACAAGTTAGCGGAAAGAGAGACTTTGTGAGAAAGTCAATTTCCGCTAACTTGTGCCAAAAGAAAAATCTTCTATGAACTCGCCATGCCCCTCACGGAATACCTTGGGGTGTCTTCTTTCCAAAATGGGGTCACTTGTGGGGTATTTATACTGCCCTGGCATTTTAGGGGCCCTAAAGTCTGGAATCCAAATGCCTAAAAATGCCCTCCTAAAAGGTACTCATTGGTGTCACTCATGTGGTATCGCCGTACTCAAGAGAAGTAGGGCATTGTGTTTTGGGGTGTATTTTTACATATACCCATGCTGGGTGACAAAAAATATCTCTTTTACATTTTTTTTTATACAAAGTTGTCAATTTATAAAGTTGTCATTTACAGAGATATTTTTCACACACAGTATGGGTATATGTAAAAATACACCCAAAAATACACCCAAAACACATTGCCCTATTTCTCCTGAGTACGGTGATACCACATGAGTGACACTTTTTTTGCAGCCAAGATGCGCAAAGGGGCCCTAATTCCAATGAGTACCTTTAGGATTTCACAGGGCATTTTTACGCATTTGGATTCCAGACTTCTTCTCATGCTTTAGAGACCCCTAAAATGCCAGAGCAGTATAAATATCCCACAAGTGACCCCATTTTAGAAAGTAGACACCCCAAGGTATTCCCTGAGGGGTATGGTGAGATCATGTAAAATTTTATTTTTTGTCACAAGTTAGTGGAATATGAGACTTTGTAAGAAAAAAAAATTCCATTTCCGCTAACTTGTGACAAAAAATAAAAACCTCCATGAACTCACTATGCCCATCAGCGAATACCTTAGGGTGTCTACTTTCCAAAATGGGGTCATTTGTGGGGTGTTTCTACTGTCTGGGCATTGTAGCACCTCAGGAAACCTGACAGGTGCTCAGAATGTCAAAGTGCGGAAATTCACTTTTTTGCACCATAGTTTGTAAACACTATAACTTTTACCCAAACCAATAAATATACACTTATTGCATTTTTTTTATCAAAGACATGTAGAACAATACATTTTGAGAATTTTGTATAGAAATGTAGTTTTATTTGAAAAATTTTACAACAGAAAGTCAAAAATGTCATATTTTTTTGCAAAGATTTCGGTCATTTTTGATATATATCAAAAAAAGTAAATGTCAGCAGCAATGGAATACCACCAAATGAAAGCTCTATTAGTGAGAAGAAAAGGAGGTAAAATTTATTTGGGTGGTAAGTTGTATGACCGAGCAATAAACCGTGAAAGTAGTTTAGTGCAGAATTGTAAAAAGTGGTCTGGTCATTTAGGGTGTTTAAGCTAGGGGGGCTGAGGTGGTTAAAGGTGGAAAAAGTTCTGAAATTATTTATATTTGTCTCATTTTTTTACAGCACAGAAACCTGACATTTTAACAGAGGTGTAGACTTTTTATATCCACTGTATCTATCACGATCAATGGCTGCACACTCTCTCCCCGGTCAACCAAGTCCACTGCCTTAGAGTGACCTTTGATTCTGCCCTCTCCTTCAGACCGCACATCCAAACCCTTTCCACCACCTGCTGCCTCCAACTCAAAAATATCTCCCACCATGAGTCTACAAAAATGCTTGTACATGCTTGTTCTCATCATCTTCCGCCAAGACTACTGCAGCATCCTTCTCTGTGGCCTTCCATCTAGCACTTTCGCACCCCTCCAATCTATCCTCAACTCTGCTGCCCGACTAATCCACCTCTCCCCTCTGCCAATCCATTCACTGACTCCCCATTGCCCAGCGAATTCAGTTTAAAATTCTAACAAATATATATAAAGCCATCCACAACCTGTCCCCTCCATACATCTGAGCCACTTTCCCAATACATCCCCACACATAATCTCAGACCTTCACAAGACCTCCTTCTCTCCTCACCTCTTCCCACAACCGCCTCCACGATTTCTCTCATGCATCCTCCATACTCTTGAACGCTCTACCCCATCAGACTCTCGCCTACAGTGGAATCCTTCAAAAGAAACCTAGAAACTCGCCTCTTCAGACAAGCCTACAACCAGTGACCCTTCTGCTATACCGGCATGACCAGCTTTACCCTCAAGCTACTGTGTCCTTATTTCATACCTTGTAGATTGTAAGCCCTCACGGGCAGGGTCCTCTCTGTCCCTCTGTACCAGTCTGTAACTAGTCTTCTTCATGCTTGGTGCAATTGTCTGTACTATGTTTGTATGACCCTTATCATATGTACAGCGCCAGGGAATGAATGGCGCTTTAATAAATAAATAATAACTGTATACACTGACCCGGTATATACTGTGCTGTACCCCATATAACTGCATACACTGACCCTGTATATACTGTGCTGTACATCATATACCGGCTCTCAGAGGGGTGCCAGAACAGATACAGATGGAAACGCTCATTGCTTTTCCCTTTATAAGATGCATTACATCTTATAAAGGGAATACTAGTGAACGTTTCCATAATGGTTCTCGAGGTCTGACTGGGGGTCTGGAGGTCTAATGGAGTTCTTATATGGGGTCTTACATGGAGGTCTAATGGGGGTCTGATCTGAGGTTTAAAACTGGCGTCTGACAGAGGTCTAAAGGGGTTTTGGTCTGAGAATGGGGGATCTTATTTAGGGTTTCATATGGGCATCTGATCTGAAAGGAAGGTGTGTTTTTTTTTTTTTTTATTACTAGCGCACAATATAAAGGGGTGTTTTTATACTGACGCACTGTGTGGTACCAGTATTTTCAGGGGGACTGTTTCTGCATGAAAGTATTGGGGAGCACAGTGGACACAGTATTGGGGGTGGCAGGATGGGGTGTTGAGACGGTGGGAGGATGATGGAAAAGTAGGAAAGTAAGATGTCTGTTTGTTAAACTCTGCAGAGACGAGGCGTGGCTGAAAGAAGTCACCATGGTGGTCTGGTCTAACAGGAGAAGAGGAAAGAGAATATCTACATCAGAGAAGAGAAGTCACTGGATATAAGAGGTATGTGGCGCTCTATGACCCTGAAGGTTCTGTAGCACTGTATGTAATGTTTTCCAAGTATGTCTTCAAAGGGCTTGTCTGCTTTTTTTTGTACGAGCGCTTCCTTCTCTGTTCACCTGCTAATCACTGCAAATGCTACGGCGAGCAGGTGAACAGAACAGAGAAAGCAGCCTTCATATGAGCGCTGCCCTCTCTTCAAACAGCTGGGGGCACAAAGGGCATTACTACTATGGAGGGGGCACAGAGGGCATTACTAATGTGAAGGGGGTACAATGGGCATTTTTACTATGGAGGGGGCACAGAGCCAGAGGTCATTACTACAATGAAAGGGGCACAATGGGCATTATTACTGCGAAGGGGGCACAATGGGGATTTCTACTATGGAGGAGGCACAAAGTCAGAGGGCATTACTATTATGAAAGGGGCACAATGGGCATAATTACTATGAAGGGGGCACAGTGGGCATTATTACTATAAAGGAGGCACAATGGGGATTATTACAGTGAAGGGGGCACAAAGAGGGCATTACAACTGTGAAAGGGGCACAGAGAAGGCATAACTACTGTGAGGGGGGCAAACATCTGTACAAAACTACTTTAAAAGCTGTACAATGAGGGCATTACCTGCTGGGTTACAATTTTTTATTTTTTTTTCTGCTCCCCCTGCGCCTCTATTACTCAGTCCCATGTATAAAAAAAAAGTATAACCTGCTTTCAGCACCGCCAACTTACATTTCCTTGTAAAAACCTCACTCCCTTCCCTTCAGCCATGCCAACATAAGTCCCATGTAAGAAAAATCCTGCTGCCTTTATCCCCTTCAACACACAGTCCTGCGTAAATAACATCACTCCCTGCCACCTACAAAAAGGGCCCCAAGTAATAAAAAGAAATCATTTGTTCAGGCTGCAACACCCCTCCTCTCTCCACCCACCCACACTGACCTTTCTCCTGCTATCGTGAAGCCCCACCTCTTAGGTAAGACTCAGCCTCTTCCTGTGATATCACACATACCAGGAGTTACTCCGTTCTACTCACTAGGTAATAGCATCTACTGTTTGACACGCACCGAAATGTAAACGGGTGATTCTCCTTTGTTTATAAAGGTGCGCAGATAGCTTCCTGCTCCAATGACTGCGGTCACCGGTGCTCCAGTGACTGCGGTCACCGGTACAGCAGTACATTCAGTAGGTGGGCTTCAGGCTCCTGTGTGGCCCTGAGAATCCGCGGTCCCCATGGGCAGCCGTACAGCTTAGGCCGGGGAGTGACGTGATAGATACACCGAGGATATATGTGCCTTTGATAATTCACTTCAGGGGACAGTTATTGGTCCAAACATCCAATACCCTGAGACAAGCAAATGGCTCAAAAAGCCATAGCCTGGATAAATCACAGGGTGAGGTACTGCATCTGCAGTGTGCTGCCTGCCATATTGGTCTTATCTGCTGTAGACTAGAGATGGCCCGAACTGTTCCCGGCGAACATAGCTTGTTCGCATTCAACGCAGCGGGCGAACACATGCGATGTTCATTCCGCCCCCTATACATCATCATTGAGCAAACTTTGACCCTGTACCTCAGTCAGCAGACACATTCCAGCCAATCAGCAGCAGACCCTCCCATCTCCTGAACAGCATCCATTTTAGATTCATTCGGAAGCTGCAGTCTTACGCTGGGTTCACAGAAGTACTTGTTTATGCGTCGGGCGTTTTTCAGCGCGTTTGAACGCCAGTGTGAACTGAGGGTTAGTGAGAGGAGGGAGAGTGTAGTTGCTGCTGATTTAATAGGGTAATCGATGGCTAGGCTAGTGAATTCAGTGTCCACTCCAGTCCTGAAAGACTCATCTGATCTCTGTTGTAAGGACAGCGTCCTGACAGCACCCCCAAAAAGCCCTTTTTAAGGCTGCAACATTAGTCTGCTTTTTTTTTTCCTTTATATACATATTGCAGTTGCCTGGCTTGCCTGTGTGTGAGGAGCTGCAGGCCCACAGACTGTAGTGTGGCCACAGTAGCTTGCCGATAAATAAGGCATTTAATTTTTAGACAGTAGTCTAATTTTAGTTGCTTGCCTGCTGCCAGTGTGTGTCAGGCCCACTTCCACAGACTGTAGTGTGCCCACTGCCAGTGCCAACCACTCATACTGGGTGGCACAGTACCTAGCACGCGTAGTACCTAACCAAAAAAAATATTACAGGCAGAGGCAGGCCACCCCGCAGGGGCCGTCGTGGTGCTTTGATTTCCACTGTCCCTGGAATAATGCCTAGTGTTCAGAGGCCACATACCCTGAACCTGAAAAATTCTGAGGACATAGTTGACTGGCTTAGACAGGACACCCAATCTTAAACAGCTTTCGCTAAGAACTTTGACGCACCATCCTCCTCCAGCTCAGCTTCGGTCACCTGCTCTCAAGTTACCACGCTCCCGCCCGCCTCCACCACTACCAACACCAGCCGCTTCACTCGATCCGTCAGAGGAGTTATTTACACATCAGTTGGATGCAATTAGTGATGCGCAACCATTATTGCCAGATGATGTAGATTACAGGGATATGTCTCAGTCAGGCAGGATTACACACATGGACGTACAGTGTGATGATGTTGTACCCGCTGCTGCTTCCTTTGCTGAGGTGTCAGATACAAGTGAAGCGGTTGATGACGATGTGTCCACGGATGCCACGTGGGTGCCTGCTCGAAGAGAAGAAGAGGGGGAAAGTTCAGAAGGGGAGACGGAGAGAATGAGGAGAAGAGTTGGAAGCAGGGGGAGGTCGTCGCAAGGAGTTAGTGGCACAGTCAGACAGCATGTATCGGCACCCGAGGTCAGCCAGACAGCACGCCAGTCAACGCATGCTGTTGCGACCACCAGAATGCCGTCATTGCAAAGCTTAGCAGTGTGGCATTTTTTTTGTGTCTCTGCCTCTGATAATAGCAATGCCATTTGCAACCTGTGCCAAAAGAAACTGAGTCGTGGGAAGTCCAACACCCACCTCGGTACAACTGCTTTGCGAAGGCACATGATCTCACATCACAAACGCCTATGGGATCAACACATGAGTACAAGCAGCACACAAACTCAAAGCCACCATGCTCCTCCTGGTCCAGCATCTTCAGCCACGTCAACCACTGCTGTCATCCCTGCCCCCTCTCAACCAACCGCCACTCCGCCTCTCACCTTCAGCAGTTCCTGCTCATCTGCCCATAGTCAGGTGTCTGTCAAGGGCATGTTTGAGCATAAGAAGCCAATGTCAGTCACCCCCTTGCCCGGCGACTGACAGCTGGCTTGACGGAACTCTTAGCCCGCCAGCTTTTACCATACCAGCTGGTGGAGTCTGAGGCCTTCAAAAAATTTGTCGCTATTGGGACACCACAGTGGAAGGTACTCGGACAAAAAATTTTTTCAAAAAAGGCAATCCCAAACCGCTACAATATCATTGAAAAGGAAGTCATGGCATCTCTGGCATACAGTGTTGGGGCAAGGGTCCATCTGGCCACTGATACCTGGTCTGCAAAGCACGGTCAGGGCAGGTATATCGTACACTGCGCATTGGATCAACCTGCTGACAAGCATGGAATGCGTGGCTCCGCAGCGGAGTTGGTGACACCGCCACGACTTGCAGGCAGACCTACTGCCACCTCCTCTACTCCTACTCCATCCTCTTCGATATCCTCCTCGGCTGAGTCCTCTTCTGCTGCGGCGTCTGGCTGCACATCAACTGAATCCCCCCAGCTCCCCAGGGGCTATTCCACATCCCGGATACGACAGTGTCACGCTGTCTTGGGGTTGACTTGCCTGAAAGCAGAGAGCCACACAGGACCAGCACTCCTGTCTGCCCTGAACGCACAGGTGGATCAGTGGCTGACCCCGCACCAACTGGAGATCGGCAAAGTGGTGTGTGACAATGGAACAAATTTGTTGTCGGCATTGAATTTGGGCAAGTTGTCACATGTGCCGTGCATGGCACATGTGTTGAATCTCATCGTACAACGTTTTGTGTCTAAGTACCCAGGCTTACAGGACGTCCTCAAGCAGGCCAGGAAGGTGTGTGGCCATTTCAGGCGTTCCTACACTGCCATGGCGCACTTTTCCGATATTCAGCGGCGAAACAACATGCCAGTGAGGCGCTTGATATGCGACAGCCGGACACGTTGGAATTCAACACTCCTAATGTTCGACCGCCTGCTCCAACAAGAAAAACCCGTCAATGAGTATTTGTATGACCGGGGTGCTAGGACAACCTCTGCGGAGCTGGGAATTTTTTTGCCACGTTACTGGACACTCATGCGTCCTTTTGAGGAGGTGACAAACCTAGTCAGTCGCACTGAAGGCACCATCAGCGACCTCATCCCATTTGTTTTCTTCCTGGAGCGTGCCCTGCGAACAGTTCTGGATCAGGCTGTAGATGAGCGTGAAGAGGAAGAGTTGTGGTCACCATCACCACCAGAAACAGCCTTGTCATCATCGCTTGCCGGACCTGCGGCAACGCTGGAAGAGGAGTATGAGGAAGAGGAGTCAGAGGAGGAATGTGGCGGTTTTGAGGAGGAGGAAGACCAACCACAGCAGGCACCCCAGGGTGCTCGTTGTTGTCACCTATCTGGGACCCATGGTGTTGTACGTGGCTGGGGGGAAGAACAGACCGTCAATGACATCAGTGAGGACGAGGAACGGGAAATGAGTAGCTCTGCATCCAACCTTGTTCAAATAGGGTCTTTCATGCTGTCATGTCTGTTGAGGGACCCACGTATAAAAAGGATGAAGGAGAACGACCTGTACTGGGTGGCCATGCTACTAGACCCCCGGTATAAGCAGAAAGTGGCAGAAATGTTACCAAATTACCGAAAGTCGGAAAGGATGCAGCAGTTCAAAACCAAACTAAAAAATATGCTTTACACAGCTTATAAGGGGGATGTCACAGCACAACGGGAATCTAACAGGGGAAGAGGTGAGTGTAATCCTCCTCCTACCACGGCGGCAAGGACTGGACGATTTACTGATGTGTTGTTGATGGAGGAGATGCGGAGCTTTTTCAGTCCTACTCATCGCCACAGCCCTTTGGGATTCAGCCTTAGAGAACGACTCGACCGACAGGTAGCAGACTACCTCGCCTTAACAGCAGATATCGACACTCTGAGGAGCAATGAACCCCTTCACTACTGGGTGTGCAGGCTAGACCTGTGGCCTGAGCTATCCCAGTTTGCGATAGAACTTTTGGCCTGCCCTGCTTCAAGTGTCCTGTCAGAAAGGACCTTCAGTGCAGCAGGAGGCATTGTCACTGACAAGAGAAGTCGCCTCGGTCAAAAAAGTGTTGATTACCTCACCTTCATAAAGATGAATGAGGCATGGATCCCGAAGGGACTGACAGTGGGGGATACGTTTGACTAACAAAAGGCCTGATTACATGCCTTCGCCTCAAAATGGTCCCCACGCTGCTGTATTTAATGTCTGCATACCGGATGACTTTCGTGAACTCTCCACCACCAACTAGGGTTCAAGCCGCAATGTTTTAGTCCCTTTTCTGCCTGGAAAACATCAATTTTTCCGGCAGCTGCTACAATAGCGGCTGCAACAAGGCCATTATTTTTCAGGCATGTGTACATGCCTAATTTTTCTGTCCTATGGTGCAACACTGTGGCTGCAAAAACAAACCAAAAAAAAAGGCACGTACAAGTGTCAATTCCCCTTCGTGATCGTTACCTTGTTGTGGTGAAGGGGCTTGCGTATCACAATGAAGCAATTATCACCTCCTATGAGTGTGTTGGCAATGTTGCCACACCCCAGATGATAAGGCCGTTGCTTCATTTTGGTCAGACCAAAAGCGATCGGACGGCTGGATAATATTTCATAGAAAAAACATTAATTTACTTTTTTTTTTTTTTTTTTTGTATGGGTTTTTAATACATAAAATAATAGTTTATTAGAAATAATGCAGACAATTAAAAAAATCACCATCAATTCCAATACAAAGCAAGTACAGAGCTCAGAACTAAATTATTTCATGATGTCGTAATGGTTCGCTAATTCGACAATGGTTAATCAATTCGACAGACGTCCCCGGATAAGGTACGTAACAGGGATTAAACTGATAGGAATAGTACTAGTTAAGACACCACTCATATAGGGTGTCACAGCACAGTGCTCTGTGCACGCGCAGTGCCCCAATTTGGGAGTAAGAGGACCGACCAAGCTGCTTTTTCCATCTCCCGGTTCCTGAAATCAATTCAGTTTGGTGTATGAGAGTTTGGTCTGTCACTGTGAAGGCAGTCGAAGGTACCGGCCTAAATTTTTTTTCACAAAAGGCAATCCCTGATATGGGATGTAACAGGGATTAAACTGATGAGAATAGTACTACAGAAAATACCACTCATATCGGGTGTGACAGTAAATTGCACGGCGCAGATGCAGTGACCGTGGATAAAAACAAAGGGGAGGGAGCCAGCGTTTTTTTTTAACCATCTCCCCGTTCGAAAAATCAATTCAATAAATGGCCCCCAGATTGGGGACGTTAGAGGGATTAAATTGATGAGAATAGTACTACAGAAAATACCACTCATATCGGATGTGACAGTAAATTGCACGGCACAGACGCAGTGACCGTGGATAAAAACAAAGGGGGGGGGGGGAGCCAGCGTTTTTTTTTTTTTTTTTTAACCATCTCCCCGTTCGAAAAATCAATTCAATTCATTCACCTTTTCGGGGACCCTTGGTGTTGTACGTGGCTGGGTGGAGGAAGAAACCTTCAATGACATCACCGGGACGTGGCTAGCTTGGTATCCAACCTTGTGCAAATGGGGAGTTTGCGGTTGTGCAAATGGGGAGTTTGCGGTTGTGCAAATGAACGGTTTGCGGTTGTTTGCGGTGCATTAAAAGGGGAGTTTGGTCTGTCAATGTCTGTGAAGCAGCCGTAACCCTTACACTACCTGATCGATAAATCATACCTGATCGTATACACACACTGGATGTTTTAAAGCATGTTATTCCAAACAATTTAGGAATGTTAGTTGATTTATGCCCTTTATGGATTAAAACCAGACTCTGTGTCCACTACGCAATTTTCCATGGGAGTTTTGCCATGGATCCCCCTCCGGCATGCCACAGTCCAGGTGTTAGACCCCTTGAAACAACTTTTCCATCACTATTGTGGCCAGAAAGAGTCCCTGTGGGTTTTAAAATTCGCCTGCCAATTGAAGTCTATGGCGGTTCGCGAACATTTGCGGAAGTTTGCGTTCGCTATTAGCGAACAGAAAAATTTATGTTCGCGACATCACTACTGTAGACCAAGTCAATTGGATCAGGGACACTGTACATGTTGTTCCCTGGTTGCAGTTTATTCTGTCCTTAAAGAGGTATTCCCATCTCAGACAATGGGGGCATATCGCTAGAATATGCCCCCATTGTCTGATAGTGTGACCCGCACCTATATCGAGAATAGAGCGGGGAGAGGAGCTGTGTGGGGCGGAGAATGGAGCTGTGGCTGGCCCATTTTAGAAAGAAGACACCCCAAGGTATTCCGTGAGGGGTATGATGAGTTCATGTAAAATTTTATTTTTGTCACAAGTTAGTGGAATATGAGACTTTGTAAAAAAAATAAAAAAAATAAATATCAATTTCCGCTAACTTGTGCCAAAAAAAATTTCTCTGAACTCGCCATGCCCCTCATGGAATACCTTGGGGTGTCTTCTTTCCAAAATGGTGTCACGTGAGGTATTTATACTGCCCTGGCATTTTAGGGGCCCTAAAGCGTGAGAATCCAAATGCGTAAAAATGCCCTGTGAAATCCTAAAGGTACTCATTGGTTTTAGGGCCCCTTTGCGCATCTTGGCTGCAAAAAAGTGTCACACATGTGGTATCACCGTACTCAGGAGAAGTAGGGCAATGTGTTTTAGGGTGTATTTTTACATATACCCATACTGTGTGTGAGAAATATCTCTGTATAAATTTTTTTTTAAAAGTTGTCATTTACAAAGTTGTCAATTTACAGAGATATTTTCCATACGCCTCCCCAACGGCACTGAGCTGGAGGTTACCCCGCTTCCCCAGGGACAGGAAACAACGTGGAGAACTGACCTTTGAAAGCCTCCTCCCCTTTGCCTTCTCCAGTTGTTTCCTGTCCCTCGGGATGAAGTGGAAAACGGAGCGGGGGTTCTCTCCTGCTCTTAGCAACTTAGGATAGCGCAGCCCCGATTGATCCCCCTGATGCTGGGGAAGGCGGCTGCGAGGCTCCGGGTTGCGGGGCAAAGATAGGGGCCTTTCCGGAGTCTAGGCATAAGTCCTGATGGGTTCCCAGGCAGCCCCGGGCTTCTAGCTCCTCGGAGCTATGCGGAGGCATTCGGCATCCGCGAGACTTCCGGGGGCGAAGTCTCGCGGGAACGGTCACGTGACTCGATGACGCGGCAAGAGCGGGTCACGTGACCCGGAAGTAAGGTTTCAATGTGCCGGCTTCCTTCTGGAGCTGGCGTGCAGCGTTTTTTCACCGGAGCAGCATGTCCAATCCTCCAGAGACCTCGTCTGAGCCTCCCAGGCCCCCCAGCCCGGTAAGCCTCCTCCTGGAGCATCTCTAAAAAATTTTTATTTGTATACACAATATCCCCTAATAGGCACAAGGGCTTGTTATGGTGAAGGTTCCCCCTTCCATACTATTCTTTTTAGCTCCATTGTGAAGCCCTTCCCTTTTTACCTTCTTTTTAGGGAAAAACGGGAAGGTCTGGGGAACCTTCATCTAAAAAGAGATGCGGTGTCTGTAAAAAAACACCTAGCGGGAGACTACAAGAAACCGCTTTGTTCCAGATGTATTGAAAAATTACTGGCAGAATCATCCTGAGACACGAGCCTTCCTTTTTACCGAAAGTTCATTCCAAATTCCACTGTAACCAGGAAATTTCACTGCCTACTTTTTATCCACAGGGCAGGACAGACAGAGGCTAAGTTTCACAACTTGGATGTAAGGAGATGTGTTCTATCCTACTTAGAAGCCACAAAATCTGTTAGAAAAA
Source organism: Bufotes viridis (assembly GCA_033119425.1). Lineage (NCBI taxonomy): Eukaryota > Metazoa > Chordata > Amphibia > Anura > Bufonidae > Bufotes > Bufotes viridis. The sequence continues at coordinate 67,732,614 of CM065595.1, forward strand.
CGGACCGCCTATTTGTCCAGTTTCAAGGTACCAACAAAGGCAAAGGAGTTTCCAAAGCCACCATTTCTCGTTGGATCAGGATGGCTATTATAAAAGCATATAAAGAAAAAGACCGCCCTCCACCATCATGTTTGACTGCACATTCTACTAGAGCAATTTCTACATCTTGGGCGGAATATGCCTCGGTTTCCCTAAACCAGATTTGCCAAGCAGCTACATGGTCAAGTCCTAACACTTTTTTCAGGCATTATAGACTGGATATTGATTCTAGCAGAGATCTCTCGTTTGGACGAAAAGTACTGTCTGCAGTAGTCCCACCCTAATGAAGTAGTATTCCTCTGCTAATCCTCCAGCTCAGTGCCGTTGGGGAGGCGTATGGAAAAAACCACGATTACTTACCGGTAATTGGATTTTCCAGTTAGCCTCCACAACGGCACTGAGATTTTTTCCCACCCGTTACTTCCTTTTTTGATACTGCTTGTTTTGTTCTCAATTTTGACATTACTTGTTTCCGGTTGTACAAGATATTTTTTGTTTGTGTATGTTCCTTTTTATAAAGGTTACGAAATAAATTTTTGGTTCAGCATCACCCTTGGTCCTCGAATATTAACTGGAGAAGGCAAAGGGGAGGAGGCTTTTAAAGGTCAGTTCTCCACTTTGTTTCTTGTCCCTGGGGAGGCGGGGTAACCTCCAGCTCAGTGCCGTTGTGGAGGCTAACTGGAAAATCCAATTACCGGTAAGTAATCGTGGTTTTTCTCACACCCAGCAGGGGTATATGTAAAAATACACCCCAAAATTCATTGCCCTACTTATCCTGAGTACGGTGATACCACATGTGTGACACTTTTTTTTGCAGCCAAGATGCGCAAAGGGGCCCTAATTCTAATGAGTACCTTTTTAGGAGGGCATTTTTACGCATTTTTCTTCTCACGCTTTAGGGCCCCTAAAATGCCAGGGCAGTATAAATACCCCACATGTGACCCCATTTTGGAAAGAAGACACCCCAAGGTATTCCGTGAGGGGCATGGCGAGTTCATAGAAGATTTTTATTTTTTTTTTGGCACAAGTTAGCGGAAATTGATTTTTTTTTTTTTTATTGTTTTTTTTCTCACAAAGTCTCCCTTGTCCGCTAACTTTTCATGGACTCACTATGCCCCTCAGTGAATACCTTGGGGTGTCTTATTTCCAAAATGGGGTCATTTGTGGGGTGTTTGTACTGTTCTGGCATTTTGGGCGGGGCTAAATTGTGAGCAGCCATGTAAAAGCTAAAGGTACTCGTTGGAATTTGGGCCCCTTTGCGCACCCAGGCTGCAAAAAAGTGTCACTCATGTGGTATCGCCGTACTCAGGAGAAGTAGGGCAATGTGTTTTGGGGTGTATTTTTACATATACCCATGTTGGGTGAGAGAAATATCTCTGTAAATTGACAACTTTGTATAAAAAAAATTTAAAGTTGTCGTTTACAGCGATTATTTCTCACACAAAGTATGGGTATATATAAAAATACACCCCAAAACACATTGCCCTACTTCTCCTGAGTACGGTGATACCACATGTGACACTTTTTTGCAGCCAAGATGTGCAAAGGGGCCCTAAAACCAATGAGTACCTTTAGGATTTCACAGGGCATTTTTACGTATTTGGATTCTCACGCTTTAGGACCCCTAAAATGCCAGGGCAGTATAAATACCCCACAAGTGACCCCATTTTGGAAAGAAGACACCCCAAGGTATTCCGTGAGGGGCATGGCGAGTTCACAGAAAAAAAAAAATTTGGGCACGAGATAGAGAGATAGAGAGATGATTATTTTTTTTTACAAAGTCTCATATTCCACTAACTTGTGACAAAAAATAAAATTTTACATGAACTCACCATACCCCTCACGGAATACCTTGGGGTGTCTTCTTTCTAAAATGGGGTCACTTGTGAGGTGTTTGTACTACCCTGGCATGTGAGGGTCTCCGCAATCATTACACGTATGGCCAGCATTAGGAGTTTCTGCAATTCTCCTTATATTGAGCAGACGGGTAATGAGATTTTATTTTCCGTTCAGCCGCTGTGCTGAAAAAAAAAAAAAATGATGAACGGCACAGACTTTTTCATTCGCATCGATCAATGTGGATGAAAAAATCAGTGACTGCGGTGGGCTGGGCGCTAACTACCTAACAAGTAGCTAGCTAACTGGCGGTGATAAGGGACCCTTATGCCCCATTCACACGTCCGAAATTCTGTTTGCGGAACGGAATTGTGGACCCATTCATTTCTATGGGGGCAGACTTTGTCCCGCTCGGATCCGGAATTACAGATCCAGGCTTCCGGGTCTGCACTTCCGTTCCGCAAAAATATAGAACATGTCCCATTCTTGTCCGCAATTGCGGACAAGAAAAAGCATTTTCTATATAGTTCTGTGCGGATCTGCAAAATGCAGAAAGCACATTGCCGGTGTCCATATTTTGCGGATCCGCAAAACACATACGGACGTCTAAATGAGCCTTACAGGGGGGTGATTAGTGACGGGGGGGGGTGACAGGGGGTGATCAGGGGGTGACATGGGTGATCAGGGGTTAATCAGTGATGGGGGGTGGGTGGGGGGTGTGTAGTGATTGGTGCACTTTACCTATGTTTCCTCTGGTGGTCCCAGACAAAGGGACCACCAGACGAGCAGGCATATCAGACGCTGTTTACAAAACAGCGTCTGATATGCGATTTAAATGCGTTTTTTTCCGCATCTACAGCCTGCCAGCGCATGATCAGCGCTGGCAGGCTGTAGTTTCAGTTGTCCCGGCTCCGATCACATGAACGCACGACGCGCGCGCGTTCATGCGAAATCTCAGGTCTCACGAGATGACGCCGATAGGCGGCAGTGAGACCTGAGAGAGCCGCCGCGCTGACGCCCATCGGCGTTAGCGTGGCGGCAAGTGGTTAAATGACCCCCTTTCTGTAGAATAAAAAATAAATACATAAATAAAAATATAAACATCATGGGCATCACCACTTCTGAAAACACCAGTACTATTAGAATATAATTTTAATAGATAACTGGCCTGGGATGGTCTTAAACACTGTACTTTTGGAGCATTTTAACATGTACCCATTGATTTAAATGTGCCTGTTCAAAGAGCAGTATTTTATTTTTTTACTGACCGTGGGTCGCCGGCAGAGTGAGTCACTACGTCATGCACCCGCCCTGCCTGCTTCACTCATAAAGTGGGCGGCGCAGGCGCATGCCGTACTGACTCGCGCTGCCAGCGCCCGTCCTCCCGGCCTGCCTCCTCCCGGCCTGCCTGCTACCGAGCGCTTGTAAGTAAAACAAGCGCTGATTACCCACAATTTTTACATATTAACAATGCCTACACTTATAGATAACATTATATACAGTGAGCGGGGCCCATGTAGTAGAATACAGTCACTGCACGGGCCCCGCTGTCATTATAAAACCAGATACGTCCCCTACCCCCTGTTATTCACACTACAGGGACACTGTTATGGGGGGGATCTGTGGATGACACATAGAATAAGATGCTATATATGTGTCATCCACAGATCCCCCCATAACAGTGTGTCATCCACAGATCCCCCCCCATAACAGTGTGTCATCCACAGATCCCCCCCCCATAACAGTGTGTCATCCACAGATCCCCCCCCATAACAGTGTGTCATCCATAGATCCCCCCCCCATAACAGTGTGTCATCCACAGATCCCCCATAACAGTGTGTCATCCACAGATCCCCCATAACAGTGTGTCATCCACAGATCCCCCATAACAGTGTGTCATCCACAGATCCCCCATAACAGTGTGTCATCCACAGATTCCCCCATAACAGTGTGTCATCCACAGATCCCCCATAACAGTGTGTCATCCACAGATCCCCCCATAACAGTGTGTCATCCACAGATCCCCCATAACAGTGTGTCATCCACAGATCCCCCCATAACAGTGTGTCATCCACAGATCCCCCCATAACAGTGTGTCATCCACAGATCCCCCATAACAGTGTGTCATCCACAGATCCCCCATAACAGTGTGTCATCCACAGATCCCCCCCATAAGTGTGTCATCCACAGATCCCCCATAACAGTGTGTCATCCACAGACCACCATTAGTTCAAAACCCACCAAAAGCACACCTTTTGGTTCAAAATATATTTTTTCTTATTTTCCTCCTCAAAAACCTAGGTGCGTCTTATAGGGCGAAAAATACGGCAATACTGGCACGGAAATGTGAACGAGGGCATAAGAGATGAGTTTATTTGAGCTGAGAGAGTTCCATAGCCAGTAGTGTCTGTGATCAGACACAATTTTGATTGTGGACATTTAACCCCTCAGATGCAATAGTCCATTGCACCCACAACGTCTGAGAAGTTGCTGTGGCAGCAGGGAACCTGTGAAAGCTCCTGCTATAGTAAAGTTCCTGTTAAGTCCTGGTCTAAAGTGGTTCTAAGCTTTTCCTATATTGATGACCTATCCTCAGGATAGGTCCTCAATATCAGATTGGCAGGGATCCAACTGCCAGTAACCGTACCTATCAGCTGTTTGAAGAGAATGCAGCACTCATACGCCCCTTGGGATAGAGCCCCCAAATTAGATGCTCCGTTGGCCAAGATGTCTAGGAAGTCGGCTCTACCCTTTGATGACGGGGGCTCCTTAAAGGACCCCATGGATAGGAGGGCCGATATTTACCTGAAGAAGTGTTGGGAAGCCTCGGCGGCATCTTTTAAGCCCGCTATTGCCACTACTTCAATAGCTAGGTCCCTCAAAGCATGGATGAAGGAGCTAGAGAATCATCCAGGAGGTATCTTTTTTCCCGTGCAGAAGCCTCTAAGAAGAAGCCCCAATGACGACATGCTTTCAGTTGGGGGTCGTCTGTCACATTTGTAAAAAGAATGGCAGAAAATATCAAACCGTCCCTGGATCCTGTCAGTAGTGAGAGAAGGCCTAAAATTAAAATTTCTAGACCCACCAGGGGAAAGATTTGTAGTGACAGATTTGCGATCAGACCCCCAGAAACTGGGAGCTATCGTGTCAGAAGTTCAGTCCCTGTTAAAGAAAAATGTATTGATTCAGGTCCACAGGGTAGAGGAGACAAGGGGTTTTTACTCTACGCTGTTTTTGGTGAAGAAACCAAATGGAACCTTTCGTGCAATAAAGGTGTTTTATGGCCACATTGGATCTGAGGGATGCCTACTATCACGTTCCCATCCATCACTTGCATCAAAACTTTCTCAGAATAGCCGTTCACATGGGGAAGGAGATTCTACATGCTCAGTTCCAGGCCCTTCCCTTTGGTTTCACCCAAGCTCCAAGGATCTTTACAAAAATAGTCTCGGAACTGATGGCCCATGTGAGAGAGAGGGACATGCTAATTATTCCCTACCTAGACGATTTCCTTCTCCTAGCCAGGGACCATCAAACCTTGTTGGGACAAATAGCTTGGTTCAGGGAAGTGCTTCAGAAGCTGGGGTGGGAAATAAACGAAGAAAAGTCCTCCCTGGTTCCAGGCCAATCTTGCAAATTTCTGGGAATGATCCTGCATTCAAGACAATATGACGGCAGTTGCCTATGTCAACAAGCAAGGGGGCACCAGAGCACCAAGCCTCAAGTCCCTGGCATTCCAGATTTTCAGCCTAGCGGAAAGTTTTCTCTCTTCTCTTTCTGCGGTCCATCTGAAGAGAACAGAGAACTTTGAGGTGGACTTCTTAAATCGTCACCGTCTCAGTCAAAATTAATGGTCCCTAAATCAAGGGGTGTTCAACAGGATCACGGGCCTCTGGGGTATGTTGTCGCAAGTGTCTTCAGCTCTGCCTCCTGCACTAACATTGCTGGAGGGAGTGGTTCTTTCTTGACAACATCAGATTAAGTAGGGACAGCATATCCTGTCTGAGTTGATCCATCTTCCAAGAACCTGAAATTATCTACCAGAAACTCAAAAACATTGTCTCCAATTAATAACCAATCATGTGAATTTGAATTGTTATTTTTAGGGGTACTACAGTACTACTCCCTCCCCCTTCCAGAGGCAGCAGAGTAGCTTTATCCAAATTTGTGCACCTTTAAGGCAGTGAATAGTTGGTGAGAGGAGTAGTAACTGCATTACTATCTACTCCTACACATGTGATACTAGCCTTAGCCATGAGAGATCATGGAACATGTTTGCTATGATACAATAGAAACAAATTCTAAGGATTGTAGAGATAATAGGGATCCAGTATTTGATTCTGGGTTGTTGATTCCCTATGGGCGTTGCACTTAAAGGGCTGAACATTTGTAGCTCCTCCCACAGGTGAGGAAGTGGGCAAATACATTGAGTCTTCCTTCCCCCCTTCTTATGGTGAGGACTGATAAGCAGCCACGCTCGCCTTATGCCTTTGTTCAATTGAACTTCCACAACATTGAGGGACAAAATATAGGACTATAGTGAACTTCACTCAGGCCTACCTAATACTAGACCTTTTCAGATGATCCTTAAAACCATCCACAAAGGCAGCACTTATGATTTTCTCATTTATCTCCAAGATATTTTCAAAGGCCAAATCCACCCAGCTTTCCTGGAGTCTAATGAAAACTTTTTCCCCACACTCTGATGCACATTCAGACAATGTGACAGGCTAATCACTTAAATGCTTCCTCCCGCACCCACTAACAACATGAAAGAACTTTTTTTTTTCTTTTCCTTTTTTTTTTTTTTTTTTTTTTTTTAACTACAACCCAGTATAGGTAAGTCCTCTGAATTGGAAATTCTACTCATTGTAAAAATTGATGTTATTACTATTTGGGGATAATGGGTACAGCAGATTTCATCATAAAATAATGCTAGAAATCTCACATTTTCCTGTGATTGTAACCCACTTGTAAATAAGTTCTAAGAGTCCCTAATTTAATAGGATTGGACACTTCCAATTGGCATCATAGGGATAATCACTGCAGGCACATTTTAAACTAGTGGAACATACAATTGGGACATACTGGAACCTATTATATGAACACACATGTTACGATCTTCACAGTCTAAAGATGCATTCCCAATTACCAGCCCCCAACATAAGGGGCGGTCGAATTCCTCAGGAGGGGGTTTCAGCAAGAGCACAGGCAGGAAGGAGTTTTTGTAGAACTACAAGCACAAAATAACCATTATTGGTTACAGAAGATGTGGTGGGGAAAGGGATGCCACATGGCAGACTCTTTGTTCTCTATAGGATTCAAAATCCTCCATCTTGCATAGACCTACTGCTAATTTGATTTCTTTACTTTCTTCAATTTCTATCAATCACTTCCATAGGCAATTTTCACCATAACTCAACTTGCACCAGCCTATTACTATCCTTCAACCAACTTCTCTTTTTCCTTCAATACACTTTCCACAATCCTTCATTTAGTCTACCTCCTACTGCACTTTCCTTCTTAGGTTGTTTTGAAATACAGTCTCTAGGGGGAAATCTTACACAATACTACATATTTCCAGATAATACCAGAAATCTTTGCTACATAGTATCACATAATGCTATCAACTTTTTTCTATTTTTAACTGAAACATTTTCTCTCTTTCTCTCATCAGCTGAGCTGTTGTTAACATCTCCTCATTATATCCTGTAACATTAGAATTTCCCATTATTGGGGGCTCCACAGCTTAACAATATGTGGCTATTATTGATCCCACAATCTTACACAAAAATAAGAAAATGGTAATTCACAATTCAAACAATATACAACCACTACTGATCCCACACTACCTTTGGTGAAGACCCCAGGTCTATTTCACCTCTTAGGGATACACAATCTTAATAACTTCCAATTGAATATATACTGTAATACGCGATTGGTGTTAATCCTAATCTCTGTAGGGATACACAATCTTAATAACTGCCAATCGAATTGGTGTTAATCCTACTAGTCACTCTCCAAGACTCTCTTCAGAGCTTGGCTGGGATCAAATTCTACGTCACAGGATATGCATCAGCTGTCTAGCAACTTCCGTTCTGCTCAGTTTCAGCACGTTCTGCCACACAAAGAAGGAATATTCAAACAGGTTCTTTCGTTCTAAAGGACAGATCAGCTATAATTTGAACCCTTCTATCGCGATAACACCAATTCAACTCTTGAGAATTAACTTGGGCAAAAGATTCAGAGGAGGTGTAAGAATTAAACTTACCTTTTGTTTGCTGCAGCTTGGGACCTCGTCTGATAATTTTGTCCAAGTCCTCTCCTGGCGTTTGAATCGGAAATTACGCAAGCTGATCTGCCACACGTTGGGCGCCATTTTGTTGTCGCAATTCATGCTCTTCTCATCTTCTTTGTGTGGTGCCAAATAAATAGAAGTTATAAGTATGTATACACCATACTGCTTTCATAATGAGACCAGACACAAGTTGGTTCCATTCAAAGCACTTCTCAAGCCATGAGAGCTTTATTCAAATTTATGTTCACTTAAATAGCATACATGACATCACATAAGGGGTGTTCCTTAAGAAAAGGTAATTGGCTCCTTAACTTCATAGGAGTGGTTTCAGCAACATCAACTCTGAGTTCATGGGTAATTTGAAAACTGCAACCTAATTCCCCCCTCCCCCTTCACAGTGACCTTACACACACATCTGGATAGCGGCCATCTTGTGGACAAAAATGTGTACTACGATTTTCACTAATAAGTTTATATATATATATATATATATATATATATATATAAACTTATCTCTCACAGGTATGCCAGAGATAGACCTGTTCGCTTCCAGGTCAAACAGAAAAGTGAAGCAATTCTTTTCCCTGTCTCCGAAGGACCATCCCCAGTCTTTAGATGTCCTAGCCCAGACTTGGAAGTCGTGGCTTCTTTATGCCTTTCCTTCTCTGAAACTGCTTCCAAGGGTTCTCAGAAAGATCAGGGAGGACCAGGATTCAGTTATAGTAATAGCCCCCTTTTAGCCAAGAAGGGTTTGGTTTTCGGAGCTACGTGAAATGTCAATAGCCAGTCCATGGGTTCTGCCTGTATTTCGGTGTCTCCTTGCTCAGGGACCGATTCTTCATCCAGGGGTGGAAGCTCTTCACCTGACTGCCTGGCGTTTGAAAGGGAGATATTGAAGTGCAGGGGCCTGTCTGATGTTATATCCACGCTTCTGGCGAGTCGGAAGAAAGTTACCTCTGAGATTTACTTGAGTCTGGAGGGCTTTCTCTCGCTTTGCGGCGAGACCTGTGGATGTTTTTGAGTCTCCTAATGTGCCCCTTATACTTGACTTCCTTCAGGAGGGCTGGAATAAGGGACTTAGGCCCAGCACCCTTAAGGTGCAGGTTTCTGCCCTAAATGCCTTTTTTGAATCCAAACTGGCTGATCATCCTTGGGTGAAGAGGTTTTTTACTGCAGTATCAAAATTATCTCCAGTTTGTAGGAATAATCTTCCCCCTTGGGACTTAAACTTGGTTCTATCGGCCCTCTCTTCAGCCCCCTTTGAGCCTTTAAATGACCTACCACTCAGACTGCTATCCTTTAAATTGGGTTTTCTTTTGGCCATTACTTCAGCTAGGAGGCTGTCTTTTCTATTGATCTACCTTATCTGAAGATTTTTGAGGATAGGATTGTGATTGTCCCGGATCCTGCGTTTCTGCCCAAGGTGTCTTCTAGTTTTCACAGAACCCAGGAGATAGTACTTCCCTCTTTTTTTTTCCCCTCTCCTAGGGATGATACAGAATCCGTTTTTCATTGCCTAGATGTTAGAAGGTGTGTGATTCAGTATTTACAGGTTACACAGCCCTGGAGGTCTTCACCCCGCCCCCCCCTGCCCGTGGTTATTGTTATGTTTCCAGGGTACTAGAAAGGGTTCTGCTGCTTCTCCGCAAACAATTGCTAGATGGATCAGACAGGCTATAGGATTGGCATATTCTTCCAAAGGGCAGGTTCCCCCTTCTAGTTTCGGGGCCCACTCCACTAGGTCAGTGTCTACCTCCTGGGCGGAAAGGGCCTCAGTCTCCCTAAAACAGATTTGTAGGGATGCCACCTGGAGCACCCCTCATACCTTCTACAGACATTATAGGCTTTGTTTTCCTTCTGATGAAGGACTGGAGTTCGGCCGCTCCGTTCTTCATGCCGTTGTCCCTCCCTACGGTTATTCTAGCTTATATCTCCATGGGTGCTGTCATAAGGCGAAAGGATAAAATCTAGATTACTTACCGGTAAGCTTTTTTCTTTGAGCCTATGACAGCACCCAGCTAAATTCCCTCCCCCCAAAAAATAAAAATAAATTTTTATATAAATATATATACTTTGTAGTTTTCACCTCATTTTTTAGATAAGAGGTATAGGGCTATAGTGTCAGGGTATAGGATAGTTTTTTGTATGTGTTTGTTCTGCTCTTAGTTCTCAGAACAAGTCTGGAGTTGTGGGGAGGTGGAGCCCCCTTTATGCGTTTTTTTTTCTGGTTCCTGTTTCCTGTCCATAGGCAAAAGAGGCGATCTCTCCATGCGTGCTGTCATAGGCTCAAAGAAAAAGATTACCGGGAAGAAATCTAGATTTTTCTGGCATAGAGCCCCGACGACCGAACTCTATGCCGGAAAAGAATAATGCTAGTGTGAAAGTACCCTAACATTTATTAGGGTGGTGTGGATTTTGTGCAGAAAAGCTGCCACATAATACATCACCAGCAAAGTGAATGAGATTTGACAAACCTTATGTACACTGCTTTTTTTCTAAGGTGCGGAAATTGCACTGTTGTGCGGATTTTAAAATCTGCAGCATGTCAGTTGTGCCATTTTGGATCTTGTGTCGAGTGGTTTTATCCATACTTCAATACTTATCCATAAACAGAAAATCTGTACCAAAAAATGCAACAAAACTGCAATGAATAGTGCCGATTTGTGTGTGGTTTTTTTCTGTAGTTTTGGTGCAGATGTCCTCCAGATTTTCTGCAGACAAATCTGCACTGTGTAACATAATATATAAGACTAGTGTTGAGCGAACAGTTCGAAAATCGTTCGGGTCCGTACCGAATTTTGGGGTGTCCGTGACACGGACCCGAACCCGGACATTTTCAAAAAAGTTCGGGTCCGGTGTTTGTCGATTACTTCCCGCTTTCTGAAGGGCTGCATAGCAGCCAATCAGCTAGCGTTTTACTTCTTGCCCTAAGAGCCCATCACAGCCATGCCTACTAATGGCATGGCTGTGATTGGCCAAGTGCAGCATGTGACCCAGCCTCTATTTAAGCTGGAGTCATGTAGCGCCGCATGTCACACTGCTCTGACTAGTGTAGGGAGAGGATGCAGCTTCTGTGAGGGCGAGATAGGCAGGGATAAAGAAGTGATTGAATGATCTACCTTTCTACACCTGTGCATCAGAACAACTCAGCTGAGCTGTTCACTGAAAGTCACTATTTTGTTGAGACTGGCCAGAGCGATTTTTACTGGCACATGTAACTGGGCTGACCGGCGGTGGCTATTTTGGGACTTGTGGTGCGCCAGCACTTGCTGCCACAGAGTGAAAACCAAAGCTCCAAAGAAGTTAAAAATCTACACCTGTGAATCAGAACAACAGCGATTCAGCTGCTCAGTCAAAGTCTATTTTTTTTCTGGCTGGGCAGACTGTTTTCTGGCACATGTTACTGGGCTGATAGGCGGCGGCCATTTTGGGACTTGTGGTGCTACAGCAAAAGCTGCCACAACGTCCATTAATCTAATGTAATAGTCGATTTTTTCATAGATATACTACATCAGGGGTTTGGCTGTGCTTGTGTCACCCATACTAACTGCAAAGATATTTACTATATCAGTGGTGAAACTGAAAGTAACCCACTTGGATAGCAAATCCCATGAATGTGCTGTTCCAGCTAGGCTAGCCAGTGCCACTACTTTGTCCAATACTGTCAGCCAGAAATATTTTTTTTTTTATGTGCCAGAAATATAAATTAGAAAAAGCTTTCACCGTAATAATAAAATTATTCTGGTGTTAGACCAGAAGAAGCACTCCTGTTGTAATTAATACTGTAAAAAGGCTTAGGCAATATTTCTCCCAGTGTGGGAAATTTATCTAGCAAAACTAGCATTTTAACAATTCCGGTGTTCTGAAATACCAGCAGTCCTCTTGTAATTAATACCGCCAAAGGCATTATATCGTCCAGTGTTGTAATTTTGGTGAAAAAAAGGCCAATTTAATCAATCTGGTGTTTGGTAGACCAGAAACACTAGGCCTCACGTTTTCACTCCTGTAAAAGGAATTATATCTCCCGTGTGGGAATCTATGTACCAAAACTAGCATTATAAAAATCTGGTGTCCAATTAGCAGCAGTGTTCTTGTAAATAATACCGCCAAAAGGCATTATTGTCCAGTGTTGTAATTTTGCTGAAAAAAAGGCCAATTTAATCAATCTGGTGTTTGTTAGACCAGAAAAACTAGGCCTCACGTTTTTACTCCTGTAAAAAGGAATTATATCTCCCCGTGTGGGAATCTATGTACCCAAACTAGCATTTTAAAACTTCAGATGTCCTATTTGCAGCAGTATTCTTGTAAATAATACCGCCAAAAGGCATTATTGTCCAGTGTTGTAATTTTGGTGAAAAAAAGGCCAATTTAATCAATCTGGTGTTTGTTAGACCAGAAAAACTAGGCCTCACGTTTTCACTCCTCTAAACAGGAATTATATCTCCCCGTGTGGGAAGCTATGTACCAAAACTAGCATTATAAAAATTCTGGTGTCCAATTAGCAGCAGTGTTCTTCTAATTAATACCGGAAAACGGAATTATATCTTCCAGTGTGGGAATTTTGGGGCTAAAAAATAATATATTTTATTGTGGTGCGAGTTGAATCGCAACAATGAGGAAACATTCTATTAAGGGACGAGGACGCGGTCGTGGTGGTGTCCGTGGAGCCTCTGTTGCTGGCAGAGGACGTGGCCGTTCGGCCTCAGGCGCACAAAGTAGTGAAACAACTCCCTCAAGTAGCCGGCAGAATTTACAGCGATATTTGGTGGGGCCCAATGCCGTTATGAGGATGGTAAGGCCTGAGCAGGTACAGGCATTAGTCGATTGGGTGGCCAACAGTGCTTCCAGCACGTTCACCACATTGTCTTCCGCCCAGTCTTCTGCGGAAAGCGCACAGGTGGCACCTGAAAACCAAGCCCATCAGTCTGTCACATCACCCCCATGCATATCAGGGAAACTGGCTGAGCCTCAAGTTATGCAGCAGTCTCTTCTTCTGTTTGAAGACTCTGCTCCCACGGTTTTCCAGGGGCATCCACCTATCCCTTCCCCAGCGGTGGAAGACATTCCATGCACTGACGCACAACCACTTATGTATCCAGATGATGAGGACATGGGAATACCACCACAGCAGAGTGACCGAGTGTCTGATGATGCGAAACACAGGTGCCCACTGCCGCGTCTTATTGCAGTGTGCAGACTGAACAGGAGGAGGTCAGGGAGGAAGACTGGGTGGAAGACGATGCAGAGGACGATGAGGTCTTAGACCCCACATGGACTGAAGGTCGTGCCGCTGACTTAAATAGTTCAGAGGAAGAGGCAGTGGTGAGACCGAGACAACAGCGAAGCCAAAGAGGGAGCAGGGGGCAAAAGCAGAACAGCCGCCGTCCAGAGAGTTCGCCTGCTATTGGCCAGCGCCAACAGGGACCCAGCACCCCAAAGGCATCTTCAAGGAGTTCCCTGGCATGGCATTTCTTCAAACAATGTGCTGAGGACAAGACCAGAGTGGTTTGCACGCTGTGCCATCAGACCCTGAGGCGAGGCATTAACGTTCTTAACCTGAGCACCACCTGCATGATCAGGCATCTACATGCAAAGCATGAACTGCAGTGGAGTACACACCTTAAAAACAAGGAACCCGCTCAGGCTCCCCCTGCTCCCTCTACCGCTGCTGCCTCGGCTTCCGCCTCGAGAGGACTGTTGCCACCTGCCGAGCAGCAAACAGAGGATGTGCCACCGACACCACCACCGTCACCTAGCGTCTCCACTATTTCACACAGCAGCGTTCAGCTCTCCATCTCTCAAACCTTTGAGAGGAAGCGCAAATTCCCACCTAGTCACCCTCGAGCCCTTGACCTGAATGCCAGCATTTCTAAACTACTGGCCTTTGAAATGCTGTCATTCCAGCTGGTGGACACAGACAGCTTCAAACAGCTGATGGCCATGGCTGTCCCCCAGTATGTGGTTCCCAGCCGCCACTACTTCAAGACAGCCGTGCCTTCCCTGCACATGCAAGTGTCCGATAAAATCAAGTGTGCACTGCGCAACGTCATTTGTGGCAAGGTCCACCTAACCACAGATACGTGGACCAGTAAGCACGGCCAGGGACGCTATATCTCCCTAACTGCACACTGGGTAAATGTAGTGGCGGCTGGGCCCCAGGCGGAGAGTTCCTTGGCGCACGTCCTTCTGCCGCCAAGGATCACAGGGCATCATTCTTTGCCTCCTGTAGCCTCCTCCTCCTACTCGGCTTCCTCCTCCTCCTCCTCATCCTCTGCTTCCACCAGCTCATCCAGTCAGCCACACACCTTCACCACCAACTTCAGCACAGCCCGGGGTAAACGTCAGCAGGCCATTCTGAAACTCATATGTTTGGGGGACAGGCCCCACACCGCGCAGGAGTTGTGGTGGGGTATTGAACAACAGACCGACCAGTGGTTGCTGCCGGTGGGCCTCAAGTCCGGCCTGGTGGTGTGCGATAATGGGCGAAATCTCGTGGCAGCTCTGGGACTAGCCGGTTTGACGCACATCCCTTGCCTGGCGCATGTGCTGAATTTGGTGGTGCAAAAGTTCATTCACAACTACCCAGACATGTCAGAGCTGCTGCATAAAGTGCGGGCCGTCTGTGCGCGCTTCCGGCGTTCACATCCTGCCGCTGCTCGCCTGTCAGCGCTACAGCGGAACTTCGGCCATCCTGCTCACCGCCTAATATGCGACGTGCCCACCCGGTGGAACTCCACCTTGCACATGCTGGAGAGACTGTGCGAGCAGCAACAGGCCATAGTGGAGTTTCAGCTGCAGCACGCACGGGTCAGTCGCACTGCGGAACAGCACCACTTCACCACCAATGATTGGGCCTCCATGCGAGACCTGTGTGCCCTGTTGCGCTGTTTAGAGTACGCCACCAACATGGCCAGTGGCGATGCCACTGTTATCAGCGTGACGATACCAATTCTATGTCTCCTAGAGAAAACGCTTAGGGCGATGATGGAAGAGGAGGTGGGCCAGGGCCAGGAGGAGGAGGATGACGGGTCGTTTTTAGCACTTTCAGGCCACTCTGTTAGAAGTGGCTCAGAGGGAGGTTTTTGCAACAGCAGAGGGCAGGTACAAATGTGGCCAGCCAGGGACCACTACTGGAGGACTGAGAGGAGGTGGAGGAGGATGAAGCAGGTTCACAGCGGGTGGCACCCAGCACAGCGCAGGCACATCCCTGGTGCGTGGCTGGGGGATACAGAGGATGATGACGATACGCCTCCCACAGAGGACAGCTTGTCCTTACCTCTGGGGAGCCTGGCACACATGAGCAATTACATGCTGCAGTGCCTGCGCAACGACAGCAGAGTTGCCCACATTTTAACGTGTGCTGACTACTGGGTGGCCACCCTGCTGGATCCACGGTACAAAGACAATGTGCCCACTTTACTTCCTGCACTGGAGCGTGATAGGAAGATGCGTGAGTACAAGCGCACACTGGTAGACGCGCTCCTGAGAGCATTCCCAACTGTCACAGGGGAACAGGTGGAAGGCCAAGGCAGAGGAGGAGCTAGAGGTTGCCCACGTAGCAGTGTCACGGCCAGCTCCTCTGAGGGCAGGGTTAGCATGGCAGAAATGTGGAAAAGTTTTGTCTCCACGCCAGAGCTAACTGCCCCACCACCTGATACGGAACGTGTTAGCAGGAGGCAACATTTCACTAACATGGTTGAACAGTACATCTGCACACAACTCCACGTACTGACGGATGGTTCAGCCCCATTCAACTTCTGGGTTTCCAAATTGTCCACGTGGCCAGAATTAGCATGTTATGCCTTGGAGGTGCTGGCCTGCCCGGCGGCCAGCGTTTTATCTGAACGTGTATTCAGCACGGCAGGGGGCGTCATTACTGACAAACGCAGCCGCCTGTCCGCAGCCAACGTGGACAAGCTGACGTTTATAAAAATGAACCAGGCATGGATCCCACAAGACCTGACCCTCCCTTGTGCAGAGTAGTCCTTAATAACTGCCTTAAACCATGTTGTCTTGTACTCCTGGCCACTTCTTCATTGAAAAATCAATTTTTGAAATTAAGTAGGATCTTGGGGTGCAACCCAGAGTTGAATGAACCTTCCGTCTGTCTGGGTGTCGGGGCCAAAGTACATGAAAGTGCCCTTCTCCTGTGGTGGTTGATGTGAAACTGGTGCTTGTGCTATCTGACCTGTCTCCTCTGTGTCGGTGCTAAGGCCTAAGTCACTGAAAGCGGCCTTCTCCTGTGCTGGCTGATATAAATGCCTGAATCTCTGCTGTGGGACCTCTCTCCTCCGTCTGGGTGCAGGGGTAAAAGTCTCTCAAAGTGGCCTTCTCTTGTGCTGGGTGATGTGAAGCTGATGTTTGTGCCATCTGACATGGTTGCCGGGGTCCCATTAAATGGTGGCCTACTCCTGTGGTGGGTGATCTAAATGCATGATTCTCTGCTGTGAAAACCTCTCTCCTCCGTCTGGGTGCAGGGGTCAAAGTCTCTCAAAAGTGGCCTTCTCTTGTGCTGGGTGATGTGAAGCTGATGTTTGTGCCATCTGACATGGTTGCCGGGGTCCCATTAAATGGTGGCCTACTCCTGTGGTGGGTGATCTAAATGCCTGATTCTCTGCTGTGAAAACCCCTCTCCTCCGCCTGGGTGCAGGGGTCAAAGTCTCTCAAAGTGGCCTTCTCTTGTGCTGGGTGATGTGAAGCTGATGTTTGTGCCATCTGACATGTTTGCCGGGGTCCCATTAAATGGTGGCCTACTCCTGTGGTGGGTGATCTAAATGCATGATTCTCTGCTGTGAAAACTTCTCTCCTCTGTCTGGGTGCTGGTCCAAAATACATGAGAGTGGCCTTCTCCGGTGGTGGTTGATATGAAGCATGATTCCTTGCTGTGGGACCTGTATCCTCTGTCTGGGTGCTGGTCCCAAATAAATGAGTGGCCTTCTCCGGTGGGGGTTGATATGACGCATGATTCCTTGATGTGGGACCTCTCTCCTCTGTCTGGGTGCTGGTCCAAAATACATGAGTGGCCTTCTCCGTTGGTGGTTGATATGACGCATGATTCCTTGATGTGGGACCTCTCTCCTCTGTCTGGGTGCTGGTCCAAAATAAATGAGTGGCCTTCTCCGGTGGGTGTTGATATGACGCATGATTCCTTGATGTGGGACCTCTCTCCTCTGTCTGGGTGCTGGTCCAAAATACATGAGTGGCCTTCTCCGTTGGTGGTTGATATGACGCATGATTCCTTGCTGTGGGACCTGTATCCTCTGTCTGGGTGCTGGTCCAAAATAAATGAGAGTGGCCTTCTCCGGTGGGGGTTGATATGACGCATGATTCCTTGCTGTGGGACCTGTATCCTCTGTCTGGGTGCTGGTCCAAAATAAATGAGAGTGGCCTTCTCTGGTGGTGGTTGATATGACTCCTTATTCCTTGCTGTGGGACCTGTATCCTCTGGGTGCTGGTCCAAAATACATGAGAGTGGCCTTCTCCGGTGGGGGTTGATATGACGCATGATTCCTTGATGTGGGACCTCTCTCCTCTGTCTGGGTGCTGGTCCAAAATACATGAGAGTGGCCTTCTCCGGTGGGGGTTGATATGACGCATGATTCCTTGATGTGGGACCTCTCTCCTCTGTCTGGGTGCTGGTCCAAAATAAATGAGTGGCCTTCTCCGGTGGGGGTTGATATGATGAATGATTCCTTGCTGTGGGACCTCTCTCCAATTGATATTGGTTAATTTTTATTTATTTTATTTTAATTCATTTCCCTATCTACATTTGTTTGCAGGGGATTTACCTACATTTGCTGCCTTGTGCAGCCCTCTAGCCCTTTCCAGGAGTCTTTTACAGGCTTTTTAGTGCCCAAAAGTTCGGTCCCCATTGACTTCTATGGGGTTCGGGTTCGGGATGAAGTTCGGGTTGAGTTCGGATCACGAACCTGGACATTTTCCGGAAGTTCGGCCGAACCTCTCGAACCCGAACATCCAGGTGTTCGCTCATCTCTATATAAGACCAAAAAAAGACATTTGTCCATCCAGTTCGGCCTGTTTCCTACAAGTTGATCCAGAGGAAGGCAAAAAACCCCTGTGAGGCAGAAGCCAATTTTCCCCACTTAAGGGGAAAAAAATTCCTTCCCGGCTCCAATCAGGCAATCAGAATAACTCCCTGGATCAACACCCCTCTCTAGTAGCTATAGCCTGTAATATTATTACACTCCAGAAATACATCCAGTCCCCTCTTGAATTCTTTTATTGTACTCACCATCACCACTTCCTCAGGCAGAGAGTTCCATAGTCTCACTGCTCTTACCGTGAAGAAACCTTTTCTATGTTTGTGTACAAACCTTCTTTCCTCCAGACGCAGAGGATGTCCCCTCGTCACAGTCCTGAGGATAAATAGATGATGGGAGAGATTTCTGTACTGACCCTTGATATATTTATACATAGTTATTAGATCTCCCCTCAGTCATCTTTTTTCTAAAGTGAATAACCCTAATTTTGATACCGTTTCAGGGTACTGTAGTTGCCCCATTCCAGTTATTACTTTAGTTTCCCTCCTCTGAACCCTCTCCAGCTCTGCCATGTCTGCCTTGTTCACAGGAGCCCAGAACTGTACACAGTACTCCATGTGTGGTCTGACTAGTCATTTGTAAAGTGGTATGACTATGTTCTCATCACGAGCATCTATGCTTTTGATGCAATCCATTATCTTATTGGCCTTGGCAGTAGCTGCCTGACACTGGTTTTTGCAGCTTAATTTGCTGTTTATTAAAATTCCTAGATCCTTTTCCATGTCAGTGTTACCGAGTGTTTTACCATTTAATATGTACGGGTGACTTGCATTATTCCTTCCCATGTGCATAACTTTACATTTGTCAGTGTTAAACCTCATCTGCCATTTTTCTGCCCAAGCCTACAATCTATCCAGATCCCTCTGTAGCAGTATATTGTCCTCTTCAGTGTTAATTACTTTACACAGTTTAGTGTCATCTGCAAAAATAGATATTTTACTGTGCAAGCCTTCTACAAGATCATTAATAAATATATTGAAGAAAATAGGGCCCAATACTGACCCCTGAGGTACCCCACTAGTGACAGTGACCCAATCTGAGTATCTACCGTTAATAACCACCCTCTGTTTTCTGTCACTCAGCCAGTTACTTACCCACATACAGACATTTTCTCCCAGTCCGAGCATCCTCATTTTATATACTAACCTTTTATGAGGTACAGTGTCAAATGCTTTTGAGAAGTCCAGATATACGACATCCATTGATTAGCGGAAGTCTAGAACTTACCTCCTCATAGAAGCTAATTAAATTTGTTTGGCATCACCGATCCCTCATGAAGCCATGCTGATATGGCGCTATTTGCTTATTTTCATTGATATACTCCAAGATAGCATCTCTTAGAAACCCTTCAAACAGTTTACCAACAACAGATGTTAAACTTACCGGCCTATAATTTCCAGGCTCTGTTTCTGGACCCTTTTTGAATATTGGCACCACATTTGCTATGCGCCAATCCTGTGGAACATTCCCTTTCAGTATAGAGTCCGTAAATATCAGAAATAAAGGTCTAGCTATGACATCACTTAATTCCTTTAGGATACGGGGGTGTATGCCATCCGGTCCTGGCGATTTGTCTATTTTAATCTTTTTAAGTTGCTGTTGTACTTCTTCCTGGGTCAGACAGGGCACTTTTAATGGGGAATTTACTTTTACATTCAGCATTTCATCTGACAGTTTATTTTCCTCAGTGAAAATATAGTGGAGAAAAAAATATTTAATAATTTTGCTTTATCCTCGTCGCTCTCTGCAACACCCCCCTCATTGCTATGTAGAGGGCCGACTCCTTCAGATTTATATTCTTTACTATTTATATAATTGAAGAACATTTTAGGGCTAGTTTTACTCTTTGGCAATTAATCTCTCGTTCTCTAGTTTGGCAATTTTTATTAGTTTTTTACATATTCTATTGTTTTCCTTATAGTTTATCAGTGCTTCCTGGCTCCCCTCCTGTTTTAGTGATTTTATATGCTTTCTTTTTGTCATTTATTGCTATCTTTACGGTTCTATTTATCCACATTGGTTTCTTATTGTTTCTTAGCCTTTTATTCCTATAAGGTATGTACCTCTCACAATTAGATGTTACAATGCTTTTAAAAATCTCCCATTTTGTGGTTGTATTTTTATTTTTGAGGACTTTGTCCCAGTTGGTTAAGCCTATGGCCTCGCTTAGTTGGCTAAATTTTGCTTTTTTTGAAGTCTGGTATATTTGTTCCTCCCTTTAGAAACTCTCATTTGAAGGATAATTGGAAGGTTATTACTTTATGGTGACTATTTCCCAGGTGTCCCCCGACCTGCACGTCTGTGGTTCTGTCCGGTCTATTGGTTTATACTAAGTCCAGTATGGCCGTCTCTCTAGTGGGATCCTGAACCAGCTGGAAAAGGTAATTGTCTTTGGCTATTGCCAAGAACCTGTTTCCTTTTTGGGATGTACAGCTTTCAGTTTCCCAGTCTATATCTGGTTAGTTGAAGTCCCCCATAATAACCACTTCATTATGATTTGCCGCCTCTTTCACACGGGCGTTCTGGATTTGCTCCGGATGTGTCCCGGGTGCATTGTGGGAAACCCGTGCGAGTGCGCATGCAATTTCAGTCAGTTTTGACATTGATTGCGTTGCGTTGTTCAGTTTTTTCCGCGCAAGTGGAATGCATTGCGCGCACGTGAGAAAAAACTGAATGTGGTACCCAGACCCGAACTTCTTTATTGAAGTTCGGGTTTGGGTTCAGTGTTGTGTAGATGTTATTATTTTCCCTTATAACATGGTTCTAAAGGAAAATGATCGCATTCTTAATATAGAATGCTTACTTAAATGTGGCTTAAGGGGTTAAAAAAAATTAACTCACCTCATCCAATTGATCGCAAAGCTGGGCATCGTCTTCTTTCTTCTTCTTTGAAGACCTGCAAAAGAATCTTTGACGTCACCGCTCTCACATGCTAATCCGCACGGCAGGTCTATTTCCACACTGAAAAAAAAAATGAAATGAAACTTTGCTGGTATTGTAATATGCTGCACATCAAAAATGCACGTATTCTGCAACAATTGCAGGTGGCCCTAGGGAAGGGTGCGATCTGCGGCAAAACCACATCAATTCTGGTGCGGAAACACACAGAAATCTGCTTGAAAAACCATGCAGATTTTCTGTTTTGAAATCTGCACTTGTGTGCCGGTAATCATAAGGGCACTGGTTGTAGAATATGTGCGGTATTTGCATGTGGAAAAACTGCTGCATATTAAAGTACTAGCAAATTGTATGAGATTATACAAATCTCATGTACACTTTGCAAATTTTTCATCTGTGGAAATTGACCTGCATTGCAGTTCTAATAGCATGTCAATTGTGTTTGTGGTTTTAGCTGCCGATTTCACACTTTTCAATGGAAGGATGAAATCTGCAGCAAAACCACATCAAATCGGCACCAAAAACCACAATCAGAAACTGCACACTCCGTGTGCAGGTGGCCTTAGGCTGGGTTCACAAGTAGCTGTGTATTTTAGTGTGGCTGATCTGTAGCGTTGTACAGTACCAGCAAAGTACATGAGAATTTTAGAATTCTCATCCACATGCTATGTAAAAACAAATGCAGCAGTAATGCTGCTGTACTGTCGTTTAAAAATCTACAACATGTAAATTTATACTCTAGACTAGCAGAAGAATCTGGCTATGCACAGGTATATTTCATCTATTTAATTTTAATGTTTGTATGTTGTTAAAAGATAGACAGTATCCACTATAACAGTGACATCTACAGTACTCCGCCCCTTTAACAGTGACCTCCACAGCATCCCTCCCCCATAACTGTGTCCTCCACAGCAGCCCGCTCCTCTAACAGTGACCTCCATAGCATAACAGTGGCCTCTACAGCAATATGCTCGTTAACACTGACCTCCATAGCGGACTGTCACCTTAACTGTGACCTCCACAGCAGCCTCCCCCTAGGGTGGTCAGAGGTCCGGTTTTAGGCCAGTACCTCTGGCTTTCAGACTCCCTGTCCTCCGTCCGGCGCAGGGCCTGGACGGACACAGGAATGTTCTTTTGAACAGCTCACTCTCAGACAGCAGCACTGTGCATGAGCTGCAGGGAGAAAGTCACCCTCCCTCCCACCCCTGGGTTTAGTAGGGCCTGGGGCCGGGGCTTTTAGGTACATCTTTTGAGAGTGGTCTGAATGGCCACCCTACCTGCCCCCTTAACTATGACCTCCACAGCACTCCGCTCCCTTAACAGTGTCATCCACTACACCCTGCCCCATTAAAGCTGACCTGCAGCAGTGAAGAAAAATGGTTGGATTGTTATGGAGACCTGGTGTAAAACTGTGTATGTGAAGATTAAGGGCTTTGAGAGCTTCTATTGGCTGATAAGGGACATGTGACCATGGCAGGCTTCTAATGGCTAATGCATTTTTTGGGAATATCTCAGAAACGGTACGTGCCAGAAAGCCGAGACACTGTCTAAAACTTTCCCGGACACCTGATGAACAGTGGATATAAAAAGTCTACACACCATTGTTAAAATGTCAGGTTTCTGTGCTGTAAAGAAATGAGACAAAGATAAATCATTTCAGAATTTTTTCCACCTTTAATGTGACTTAAACTGTACAACTCAATTGATAAACAAACTGAAATCTTTTAGGTAGAGGGAAGAAAAACTATTAAAATAAAAAAAATATGGTTGCATAAGTTTGCACACCCTCAACCACTTCAAAAGTGGTCTGGTCATTTACAGAGATATTTCTCACACCCAGCATGGGTATATGTACAAATACACCTCAAAACACATTGCCCTACCTTTGCAGCCCCCCCGACGGGATAGGATAGTAGAGGGAGGGGGCTCCCCTCTCTTCCCATCACCCGCTGCTCTCTTGTGGCAGCGGGTGATGGTTACCATGGCAGCAGGACGCTTTCAGAAGCGTCCTGCTTGCCATGGTACTGAAACTCTGAATGGGCTTTTGCTAAAGGCAAAAGCCTATTCAGACTTTGTAAAGTAAAAAAATACAGTAAGTACACTATATAGTGTACTTACTGTATTATATAGACACCAGATCCACTGGATCTACAAGAACCAAGTGGGTCTGGGTCAAAAAAATGTCAAAGTGAAAAAATAAGTAAAAATAATAAAAATACATATCACAGAATAAAAATAAACAAATACACTACACATATTAGGTATCGCCGCGTCCTTAAAAATCTCCTCTATAAAAATATCACGTGACCTAACCCCTCACGCAAATGGCGTAAAAAAAACACAAAAAAATGGTGTAAAAAAGCCATTTTTTGTCACCTTGCATCACAAAAAGTGTAATACCAAGTGATCAAAAAGGCGTATGCCTCCCAAAATAGTACCAATAAAACCGCCATCTCATCCCGCAAAAAATGAGTCCTTATATAGGACAATCGCCCAAAAAAATAAAAAAATATGTCTCTCAGACTATGGAGACACTAAAACATAATTTTTTTTTTCTAAAATGCTATTGTGTTAAAGTAAAATAAATAAATAAAAAGTATACATATTATGTATCGCCATGTCCGTAAAAACCTGCTCTATAAAAATATCACATTATCTAACCCCTCAGGTAAATACTGTTAAAAAAAATTAAATAAAAGCAATGTAAAAAAAAAAACATTTTTGTCACCTCACATCTCAAAAACTGTAATAGCAAGCGATCAAAAAGTTATATGCACAAAAATAGTGCCAATCAAACCGCCATCTCATCCCGCAAAAAATGACACCCCACATAGGATAATCACCCCCCAAAAAAAAATAGGGCTCTCAGACTATGGAGACACTAAAACATGATTTGTTTTGTTTTAAAAAATATTGTGTAAAACATAAATAAATAAAAAGTATACATATTTGGTATCGGCGCGTCCGTCGCAACCTGCTCTATAAAAATAACACATGACCAAAACCCTCAGGTGAACACAACAACAAAAAATAAAAAATAAATAGCTCTTGACACCGTATTTTTTATGTCACCTTACATCACAAAAAGTGTAATAGCAGGCGACCAAAATGTCATATGCACCCCAAGATAGTTCCAATCAAACCGCCATCTCATCCCGCAAAAAATGAGCCCCTACATAAGACAGTCGCCCAAAAAATAGAAAAAATATATGGCTTTCAGAATGTGAAGACACTAAAAAATCATTTTTTTCAAAAATGCTGTATTATGCAAAACTGAAACAAAACCCCCCAAAAAGTAGCCATATTTGGTATTGCCGCGTCCGTAGCAACCTGCTCTATAGAAATAGCACACAATCTAACCTGTCAGTTCAACGATGTAAATAACAAAAAATAAAAACGGTCCAAAAATAGCTATTTTTTTGCAAATTTTCCATTTTAATCATCGTAAACTGCAGGGCGTATAAGGAAGGGAATGCCATATGGTTTTTGGAAGGCAGATTTTGCTGGACTGGTTATTTGACACCATGTCCCATTTGAAGCCCCCCTGATGCACCCCTACAGTAGAAACTCCAAAAAAGTGACCCCATTTTGGAAAGTACGGGATAAGGTGGCAGTTTTGTTTTTATTTTAGGGTAAATATGATTTTTGGTTGCTCTATATTACACTTTTTTTGAGGCAAGGTAACAAAAAATAGAAATTCCGAAATTTCATCTCCATTTGCCAATAACTCTTGTGGAACACCTAAAGGGTTAACAAAGTTTGTAAAATCAGTTTTGAATACCTTGAGGGGTGTAGTTGGATGGAGTCACTTTTTTGGAGATTCTACTCTATGGGTGCATCGGGGGCTTCGAATGGGACATGGTGTCAAAAATCCAGTCCAGCAAAATCCGCCTTCCAAAAACCATATGGCGTTCCCTTCCTTCTGTGCCCTGCCGTTTGACCATACAGCAGTTTACGCCCACATATGGGGTGTTTCTGCAAACTACAGAATCGGGGCAATAAATATTGAGTTTTGTTTGGCTGTTAACCCTTGCTTTGTTACTGGAAAAAAATGGATTCAAACGGAAAATTTTCCAAAAAATTGAAATTTTATCTCCATTTGCCATTAACTCTTGTGGAAAACCTAAAGGGTTAATGATGTTTGTAAAATCAGTTTTGAATACCTTGAGGGGTGTAGTTTCTAGAATGGGGTCATTTTTGGATGGTTTCTATTATGTAAGCCTCACAAAGTGACTTCAGACCTGAACTGGTCCCTAAAAAGTGGTTTTTGAAAATTTCTGAAATATTTCAAGATTTGCTTCTAAAATTCTAAGCCTTGTAACGTCCCCAAAAAATAAAATGGCATTCCCAAAATGATCGATACATGACGTAGACATATGGGGAATGTAAATCAATAACTTTTTTGGGCGGTATTACTATGTATTATAGAAGTAGAGAAATTGAAACTTGGAAAATTGCTAATTTTTTTCCAAATTTTTGGTAAATTTGATATTTTTTTTTTATAAATAAAAATGAAATTTTTAGACTTAATTTTACCAGTGTCATGAAGTACAATATGTGACGAAAAAACAATCTCAGAATGGCCTGGATAAGAAAAAGCGTTTTAAAGTTATCACCACATAAAGTGACACTGGTCAGATTTGCAAAAAATGGCCTGGTCCTAAGGTGAAAATGAGCCCGGTCCTTAAGGGGTTAAAGGGGTTATCTGGGAATTTATACTTGTGACCTAACTTCAAGATAGGTCATCAGTATCAGATCTACAGGCATCTGAAACCTGGAACCCCTGCCGATCAGCTGTTAGAAGAGGCTAAAAGCTCCATGAGCACCACTGCCTCTTCCTAGGCCATGTGACCTCACCTTACATTAGTTGTAGCATCCCCAAGTCAGAGGAGTATGAGAGACTGACCTGGGGAATGCCAGTGATGGAGAGGCTGGCACGTGGATCCTCTGGGGCACTCTCTGGGTTCTTAAGGGACACAGCCAGGTGTAGTGTGAGGTGCCCTTGGTGTTGGTAGATTAACGTGCCTGTGGCTGGGTGTCCCTGATGTCCGTGACGCCAGTGCCGGTAATAGTGGCACACCGATTTGATAGGAGGAATAATTGAGGTGCAGACTTGGATAGTAAACCAGAACTTCACTTTACTTAACAGTAGTAACAACATACACTCTCTTGACATTCCTCAGAAGACAATTGGTTTCAGCAAGCTTTAAGTTTCAGTACATTAATGACAGGCTTATATTTAGCAAGGTGATCACAGAGGGTTAAAGCAGGACTTGCAGATACAGGCGGCTTGCACACTATTCCTGACTGATCCTGACTAGGAATATATTCTTCTCCAAGGCCCCAATGCCCTATCTCTGGCTTATATCCTTGGGTATATGAAATAAGTACCTCCTCTGGTAATTGTAGTACCTCTTGCTGTCTTGGTTACTGCTCTGCCTTCCCGCAGCTCACACAGGCTGGTGACCAGTGATGTTCCTGCAGGGATCCTTATCCTGTTTGCAGCTTGACTAAGGAGGCAACACTTCTCCACTAGTCCTAGGGTCTGGACTGCTCCTTCCAGGGAATGACTCTTCCTTGGCTGGACCCTCTCAGGCTATAGGGCCTGGGCTGACTTCAACAGGCTCAGGGCCTGAACACTGAACACCTTTACAGGCTCATAGCCTGGACTGCCTTCAACAGGCTCAAGGCCTGAACTGCCTAACTCCTCCCCTGACTGGGCCTATATTAACTAGGGCTCCCTAGCTCTCTCTAGTGGCTAAAGCGGAGATGACACCCCTAGCAGGCCTGCACGATGGCACATAATAGCAGTAACAGGGTGATAGGATATATAAATAGGCATTACATTACATAGTATTTACTGGAAATGACATTCACCAATCTCCCCACAAATGAGGGGAACGTACGCACGCTAGTGACCCTTCTGTAGTGTCGGGCATCACAACTCCCGTACACTACACAGTCACATGGCCCAGTTGCAGCTCAGTCCCATTCAAGTCAATGCCGCTGAGATGCAATACCAAGTAAAGCCGCTATACAGCGTACAGCTCTGTTCTTGGTAAGCTGCCCGGAGCCGGCCACGCTTACCAGAACTCCGGTGAGTGCCGTGGCTCTCTGAAACAGCTGATTCGCGGGGGTGCTAGAACTCGGACCCCCAGAGATGTGATAATGGTGACCTATCATTATTATAATTTCCTGGATAACCCCTTTAATATTTTCTCTCATTTTAGGATTCACACCTTGATTTTTGGCTTCCAAAACTGCATAATAAACCTTAACGTGTGGCAATGCCCTAAAGCCTCTTTCCCATAGTCAATATTTGGTCAGTATTTTTAAGCCAAAACCAGAAGTGGAACCTGCAGAGAAAAGGTATCAAAGAAATATTTTTGCCTACTTGTGGTTTTGGTTTACAAATACTGACCGCGTGAAAGAGGCCTAAGGCCCCATTCACGTGATTGTATTTTTGGTCCACATCTGATCTGCAATCTTTTTGGGGATTGAATGCAAACAAACGCCACAAAAACACACATATTAAATGTAGTTTTTGCTGCGGAAAAGCCAGCAGATTTCACCCTCTCTTTTGAGAAGGGTGAAATCTGCAAGAGAAATCCACTATATAAATTAACATGCTGTGGATTTTCTGGTGCTTTTTTTTTTTTTTTTTTTTTTTTTACACAGCATATTTGGATGAGAATTCAGATATTCTCATCCACTTTGCTGGTACTGTACAACACTGAGGATTTGGCACACGAAAATCTGTGGCTGCAAATCTGAGAGGGTGGATTCTGCAGCAAGTTTGGAGGCATGTACCTGGACAATTAATGAATTGTTCAAATCCATGTGGTTGCTGCCACAAGAGCCTCATTTAGATGAATAGAACTGATTTTCAGTCGCAGAAATCTTCTGCAACAAAATCTGCCAAGTGTGAAGGCCTCTCAAAAGATCTATATGGATGATCTACACCAAAGGAAACCTGTGTTTCAGGTCATCTAAAGATTTATTTTTTTTAACTCTATTTTTATTACTTTTAAGTAAAACAATACAGGATATAAACAATAAGCCGTCAAGGAGATATCAAGAAGCTGGGTAAAAGAATATAAGGCCAGCAATGTATATCAAATAGGCATATAAATAGAAACATAGATGTATCAATGTATTACTTGTCCTGGTCAAGAATAATATGGCATGTCAAGATCAAATTAAGACATGGTAAGCTGCCTGGACCAAGAGAAAGAGAGAGTACAAACAGAATTAAAAAAATATATAAAAAAGTAACAATAAAAATAAAAAATAAAAATACTGGGAACAAATGCCACAGCAGTCACATCTTGGGCTACTTTTACACTAGCATTTTGGCTTTCCTTTTCTGAGATCCGTCATGGGCTCTCAAAAGCGGTCTAAAACTGATCACTTTTGCCCTAATGCATTCTGAATGGAAAAGGATCCGCTCAGAATGCATCAGTTTGCCTCCGTTCAGTCACCATTCCGCTCTAGAGGCAGATACTAAAACGCTGCTTGCAGCCTTTTTTTTTTGTCTGCGATGTGGTGCGGAGCACACAATGTGAGTTAATGGGGACGGATCCATTTTCTCTGACACAATAGTAAACGGATCCCTCCCCCATTGACTTTCAATGGTGTTCAAGACGGATCCGTCATGGCTATTGAAGACATAATACAACCGGATTCGTTCATGACGGATGCATGAGGTTGTATTATGGTAACGGAAGCGTTTTTGCAGATCCATGATGGATCCTCAAAAAACGCTAATGTAAAGTAGCCTTACTATATAAAGAGGTGACACCATTAAAGTACTATGTAAATAAGTAAGGGTTCACTCTGAAGGAATTATGAAAGTATATGTCCTTGCCTCTAATACTTGTTATGAGTTATCCAGGGGCTCCATGTTTTAAAAAAAAAACTATGTCTAGTGTTAGATTCCCAACCATAGAGTTTCTCAAGGTGGAACAGGCCATCAACTTCTGCTTTCCACTATCATGGGGGGATCTGTAGACCTCCAGTGCAGAGGGATCAGAAGCTTTGCTGGGTGTATAAACCAGGTAATGAGGCAGGTCTTGGCTGATGTCAAATCTGTGGATCCAAAGTAGAATAGTTTCATGTGGGAGGGACATTCTGCAACAAATCAGATTTGTGATGAGGTAGAAGTATAAGCGGACAGTCTAGCCAGAATAGTTTAAATGAGTTCTCCTGAACTGCAATATATGGACAAAAACCATGGGAATTCTTGCACATAGTCTTCACCTCTGAGTCGGAGAAGTTACAACCAAGCTCGCCCTCCCACTCTCGCACATAATAAGGTTTAAGGGTTGCCGACTGTGTAAATAGATCATTATATATATTGGAGACTAAACGGGCGTGAGGCAATGAGGAAGAAACAAGCTCTTCCAACTGGTTAAGTGGTTTAACCCCTTAAGGACGCAGCCTTATTTCACCTTAAGGACCTGGCCATTTTTTGCAAATCTGACCAGTGTCACTTTATGTGGTGATAACTTTAAAACGCTTTTACTTATCCAGGCCATTCTGAGACTGTTTTTTCTTCACATATTGTACTTCATGACAGTTGTAAAATGGAGTCAAAAAATTTCATTTTTATTTATAAAAAAATACCAAATTTACCAAAAATTGTGAAAAATTAGCAATTTTCCAAGTTTCAATTTCTCTACTTCTATAATACATAGTAATACCGCCAAAAAAGTTATTGATTTACATTCCCCATATGTCTACTTCATGTATCGATCATTTTGGGAATGTCATTTCATTTTTTGGGGACGTTACAAGGTTTAGAAGTTTAGAAGCAAATCTTGAAATTTGTAAGACATTTTTAAAAACCCACTTTTTAGGGACCAGTTCAGGTCTTAAGTCACTTTGTGAGGCTTACATAATATAAACCACGCAAAACCCTATTCTAGAAACTACACCCCTCAAGGTATTCAAAACTGATTTTACAAACGTTGTTAACCCTTTAGGTTTTCCACAAGAGTAAATGGCAAATGGAGATAAAGTGACTGAATTTTGATTTTGTGGAAAACGTTCAATTTCAATCAATTTTTTCCAGTAACAAAGCACGGGTTAACAGCCAAACAAAACTCAATATTTATTGCCCTGATTCTGTAGTTTGCAGAAACACCCCATATGTGGTCGTAAACTGCTTTATGGCCAAACGGCAGGGCACAGAATGAAGGGAACGCCATATGGTTTTTGGAAGGCGGATTTTGCTGGACCATCCCGCCTGCCACAGCGCCCGCCTCCCGCACTGCCCGCCGCACCGCCCGTTAAAAATGATAGATTTGGGGCATTGTTTAAGTCTCTGATCCCTGTGGTCTGTGCAGAGACTACAGAAAGCGCTGCAAACTGCAGGTCTGAATTGACCTGCGGTTTGCTGCAATCGCGGACATGGTGGGCTGTCCGCCAATGATTTTAGCAGGCACCTTGTTCCGATCATCGCCACTTGCGCAGTAGTGATCGGAAATTCTCAGGTACCTGTACGCCCTGCGTCCTTAAGAGGTTAAGAGGTACGGGTGCAGAGCACAAGAATGTGCGACCCACCATTCGAAAATTAAGTAAGTGTAAGAAAGTCACACGGGTCCGATCCTCTGGTGTAAGGCTACTTTCACACTAGAGTTAAAATTTTCCAGATTGAGATCCATCATAGGGTCTCAATACCGGAAAAAAAGGCTTCAGTTTTGTCCCTATTCATTGTCAATGGGGACAAAACGTAACTGAACGGAATGTTCCAAAATGCATTCCGTTCCATTCTCATACCGGAGAGCAAACTGCAGCATGGTTTTCTCTGAGAGTGTGAATAGAAAACAGATCGGTTCCCCATTGATATTCCATGGAGTTCATGACGTATGGGTATGGGTATGTTAAAGATAATACAACCAGATCCGTTCATAATGGAGGCAGATGGTTGTATTGTCAGTAACGGAAGTGTTTTTGCTGAACCCTACTGGATCCAGCAAAAACGCTAGTGTCAAAGTAGCCTAAGAAGGGAGCACAAGTCATTTGTAGGTGCAAGAATTGTTAAATATTTACATAGTTACTTAGTTAATACGGTTGAAGAAAGACATAAATCCATCAAGTGCAACCAAAGGATAGGTGGGGATGCAAATCCCAGAAGGAAGTCAGACTCAGATTTCTACATGTCCTCATAAGCATTAATGTAATTTGCTTTCAAGTATCCATCTAAACCTCTTATAAAAAGGTATGCTGTTATTTAATCTACCATCTACAAGGACACCCAAATCCTTCTCTATAAGTGACTCTCCGATTGTTACATTTCTTAGGACAGTGTTGGAGAACCTATGGCACCCACTCTGTGGAAAAAGTCTATGGTGTATCAATAGGGCTCATGCACACGACCGTTGTTTGATTCTGTGTCCGCGACGCCGTTTTTCGTGATTTTCCACGGACCCATTGGTTTTCAATGGGTCCGTGGAAATCTCAGCAAATGTTCCGCGTCCGTGATTCTTGTCAGTCAAAAAAATATAACCTGTCCTATTCTTGTCCGCGAAAAACGGTTTGCGGACCCATTCAAGTCAATGGGACCGTGGAAAATGCGGATGGCCATCCATGTGTCATCCGCTTCTGCATTTTTTGTGGATCCCTTGGCTGGAATTTGGCAACTTGTCAGCCTGTCTTTTGGTAGGATCTGGTTAACAAAAAACCAGGAAGTGGAGAGCCAGCAGGCTTGGCAAATAGATTCCTGATCCCTGTGCACCGTGTGGCTGGTTCTGCTATTCTGCTGGCTAAGCTATTTTATTGACAATGCCACGTTGGAATGTGGAAAAACTTATTTCGCTGATCCAAGAGCGTCCTGAAATATGGGACAGCAGGACCAGTGCGTACCAGGATCGGGTACGGAAAGAGGTGGCCTGGGAGCAGGTGGCACGTTGCATGCGGTGTGCCGAATGGGAGAAAGGGGACAGCCGACGTCGTGCTGATTTGGGTAAGTGCCACCTATGGAATTTTTTGGGCCCTACACTTGTCTTGTCACTTTTCTTTCTCTTTCTACTTCAAGTAGGCCATGATACTGTGTGATTTGTGGTGTGCCTTTTAGTTGTTTTAGAATAATTTATGTTTGCTTGCTGTTTAGGCCTTTTTTTCAAAATTACATCCTCATTTCCCTTGTAATATGGATATTTATGCCTTTGGAGTGCAGCATATATATATATAATATATGTCTCCCATAGCATATTAGCTGTTTATTTCATGTTGCATATGTGCGCCTGTAATGCCAGTGCATGCAATAGTTGTCACCATTCTCTATGGTGATAAAGTGTGTCCTTTCCAGACTGGACAGCTGAAATTTGCACAATTTTTCCCTGCCATGCTTGTACATTACTTATCATACTGTACCATGCACACGGAACGTGAGAACATTTTAGTCCCTGTTTGCTATGAACTTGTGTAAACTTTGTATGTTACATTATTGTATTTGGTGTGTATGCTTATATATCCCTTTTACATTTGTGTTCTTTCTTCTATTGTAGGCTTCTTTTCAGGTGTGGTTTAATAATCTTTTTGTTTCATTTTTTACTATAGTCAAGCAGCTGAAAACCCGATGGAATAGCTGCAGAGACCAATTCTGTCGGGAACTGAATGACCGGGGCCAAAGTGGGCCAGGCAGCTCCCGGAAGAGGCCCTATATGTATTCGGCCCAGCTTCAATTTCTGCGGCCTGTCATGGATCTAAGGCCGTAAGTACTCTTTTCCAGCCCACCTTTTTTTCAACACCACATTGCTCGTTTATATGTCATGTTAGTAGCCATTTCCTGCTGTTCCCAAAACGTATTTGCCTGTTAGGCCCTGCAATCTGAATACCTATATGATGCGATGGGGTGTGCTATGCACATATATATGCCGGCTACCTTCTCTCTTTCATGTGGGGCCCTCTGTTATACGTCACATACCTGTGCTATCTACATGCAGAGCCAGAAGAGAGCGGGTGGCTGACACGTGTGTCCTGCATGTCTCTTCTCCACCACATACACTGGATCTTGTGCGGTGCACAGTGTTGCTCCCCTGACAATCCGTTATAGGTCACCTATTCCGGCAATAGTTGAGAAAGCTTAGAAAGGGGGCCTCATTTGTGGTCGGTGGTCAACAAGCATTTGTATTTGGTTTGTCAGCCGGCGTCTTGAATTTCTCCTATCGTTTCTTCTTGTCGTGGTAGCGGTCAGCTTATTATTCTGTTTGCAATACTGTAGATGCTGTTATGTTAATAATTATTTCAATGATCTACTTTTTTTTTTTCCATATTTTTTTGGTCTGGTAAAGTTCCCTGTGTAAATACCGGGCTAACATCAGCATTTGGTTAGCTCCTTGTGTTGTTG
The DNA here is from genome assembly GCA_033119425.1 of Bufotes viridis. Taxonomy (NCBI): domain Eukaryota; kingdom Metazoa; phylum Chordata; class Amphibia; order Anura; family Bufonidae; genus Bufotes; species Bufotes viridis. The sequence continues at coordinate 67,766,098 of CM065595.1, forward strand.
GAGATATTTCTGTGCTGGACAGCTCCAAGCACTAAGAACAGTTTTTAAAGTGTTGGTACATATCACACTTGCACCCCCTTTTTATTATGTTTAGAAAGGGCAATTTGAAGGTGAATATTTTGTTAAAACGTTTCTAATCCATTATTACCGGAAATGTAATTATATGGGGCCTGTCGATTATGTAATCGCCATACACGGCTTCACTCCGTATTTTAGTCAAAATTCGGATAACATGGCGAATGGTCCCATAATGTTTTTTATTCTTTTAACCTTTTCAATACAGTACTGTGGATAGCCTGGATGATCCGGAGGATTCGGATGCCGGGGGGAGTGAAACAGAGGCTGCTTTGTCCCCAGCCTCAAGCCCCGCAACACCGCCAGCTTAGGAGTCCGAACCTGCTCCAGCCGAGCCCTAGAGCCATTCCCAGCAGAGGCCGGAACAAGGAGCGCAACGGCAGCGGAGGCGTCAGGCCCAACCCTCTTCCTCTGGGCAACAAACTCGGGAAATGAGCGATTCCCGTGTTATTGAGTTCTTTGCCCAGAGGAGGAGTGATGGGTAAGAAGAGGCCATGTTAAGGGGTTTTGCTCCCCTCTTAAGACGTGTCCCCGCCGAGAAGCATTCGAAATGCATGGCAGCAATAGCAATGTTGCTGGACATGTATGGGTCAGCTTATCCGGGAGACCTACTGGCCGAAATGTATGCAATGCGCACGCGGGTCATGAGGCCAACTCCATCCATACATGGCCAGCCGCCTCCGCCACAAACTCATGGCCCCTCCTTCCACCACCCACAACAGTACCAGGGGGCCCATAAGCAACAATTTCCCCCCCGTGGCCATCAAACTCATGGTCCCAGTTTTGCTACGGGGTCTCAAGAATCGGGACATGTGCCAGCTGGCACTTTCTATGGCCATGGCTCATTTACTAGAGACCTTTATGATTTGTAAAGTTTTTCGTTTTAACCTCTGTACTTTTGGGAGGACTGTGTTATCTTTAATTTTGAAACTCTGTGGAGTTGTTTGCTTATATATTTTTGTTGTTGACTAAAATTTAGTCTGAAATTTACCTTTGTCGTCTATTCTTGGTCCAATCATCCTTCAAGCACATAGACATTTTTTGATACACATTCACCATATAGAAACAGAGACACACATGATTTTCTGTGATCACATTTATTACCCTATATAAAAACTGTGTTTCAACTCTGTTCCAAATGAGGGATTACAAGCTTTTGGAGACAAAACCATTCACTAAACAAAGATTTTAGTCACCACAAAATTGTGTTGATTCAATCTTTGAGTGTAAAATTTAAGAAAAAAGGTGTTTATGTCCTGAAAAGCTCAGCCCACAAGCCCATGTCAAGGGTCCTCATTCTCTTGCGGGTCCCTACACTCAACAAAAATCAATAACGTTAGTTAATCTACCTTTATAAAATAAAAAAATATTAACGAGAACAGAAGATATCAAACACTGCCACGAATAGCATCCCTCTGCCATGGCAAGGACCCCTCTGGGCTCAAAAAGTAGTCTGCAACGAGTTCCCGAACCGCAATAGCTGCAGAACATGGTCGTCTATGCAGGGTCCGATCCAAGCCCAAAACTGTTGACGTAGGAAATTCATCCATGTCAACAGAAGAAGAGGACAAAGCCTCGTAAATCCCGGTGAAGTTGTGTAGAACTACACAAGCTTGAATCACCCCGGTAGCATTCTCCGGATCCATCTGTATGGATGACAGAAACACCCTCCACTTGTTAGAGAGTATTCCGAAAGCGCACTCCACATACCGACGGGCACGAGTCAATCGGTAGTTGAAGATACGCCTCCTGACATTCAAACCAAGCTTTGGGAAGGGACGCATAACATGGGGAGTCAATGAAAACCCTTCATCCGCCACAAAGACAAATGGAGCCGGCGGACCTGCTGATCCGGACAGTCTTCTGGACTCGGGCAGGGCAAGCTGGTTGGCACGAAGCCGCTCACCCATTCTAGAAGCACTAAAGATGCGAGCATCCGCTGTGCTTCCATAGGCCCCGATATCAACCATTATAAACTTAGTTACTGTCAGCAACAGCCATCAGCACTATAGAAAAATATTGCTTATAATTGAAGAATTGGGACCCTGAGTGAGGAGGCTTCTTCACACGAATGTGCTTGCCATCCAGTGCCCCCAAGCAGTTTGGAATCGTCCACCTTGGGCTGTGGCATCACCGTCTCTCGGAGTTGTAGCCAGATGGCCTGGCAAGTGTGATGTAGAATCTGAGAAATCGTCGAGGTTCCCAAAAGAAACTCAAAATGCAGTGATGCAAACGAGTTCCCAGTAGCAAGGAATCTGTGGGAAAATTAAAAATATAGATCAGTATAAAGTAGGCCAAGAAATGGGACAGCATACACATATTTCCGATTATGCAGGGGTATGGAACCTCCAGCTCTCAAGCTGCAGGGAAAGTGCACAATCACACTTTTATAGATAAAATTATAATAACAGGATCAGACATTATACATGCTGGGAGTTGCATCTAAAAACCAGCAAGAGAGAGAGCATGATGTTCCCTAACAATCCTCGACTGCTTGATATGACCAGGGTTAAAACTGTGTGTGGCTATATTGTGACTGACTATCCATACCAAAGATTACATAAACGTGGCTACAATACTACACTGCCACCAAAGGCAGTGTAGCCACAACTAAAAAAATGAGATGTTACACCTCCTGTGCGGACAACATTTACATCCACCATGTATATTTTAGGGAGTATGATGGGGGGGACACTCAGCATGATGCTAACATTAGGACACATTTTACAGTTAAAGTGGATTCGACTACACCAAATAAACCGAAAACCTTCACATGTTTTAGGCCCTGGATAAAACATAATCCACAGATTTTGAAATGCTAGATACATATTTGGGACCAAATAAGATATCATCCCGTCATACACCCACATATGTTCAAACATACATTTTGGTGACAAAAGACAGTAAGCACCAAAGTCCTGGCCAAACAAATTGTCAAAACATTTGGAAAAACTTGCTTACCTCAACGTGACGATGAGCCTTTCCTCTGGAGTAATGCTGCGCCTCATATTGGTGTCCATAAAGGTAAGGACAGTACGTAGAGACGACAACAAACAATCAAAGGTACCCTCTGTCATCCGACAGAATGCAAAGAACTTCTCAGGATGCAGACAAAGATCTTTGTAAAGGCTATGGAAGTGTCCTTTCCGGTAGCGTTGAGACACAATAGGATGGACCCAAAAATGCCGCCTTCTAGTCAGTTCCTCATCCAAAAGGCAACGCTGTCCCCAGCGATGAGAGACAAGCCAGTGCAGTACAACTTCTTCCTCAGAATCATCCGCCATGGTGAGACACCAGTCGAAAAAAAGGTAGAATACTATAACAGCAAAACCAAGCAGCCAACACACACTCTGTACCCTCTGGAGACTACAGAAAATGGCCACCAAACTAACTCTCAGGTGGCAAGCATATATACCTATATTGCTGGCTGTATCATATTTAAACGGGCTTGATTAAAACACTACGGAAGGCAAAACGGACACGGATCACTGAACGACGGAACCCCTTTTTGCGGACAGCATAAAAAAACGGTTGTGTGCATGAGGCCTTAGACTTGCCCTGCCATTCATCAGCACAGGGTGCACTAAGAACAGCTCAGGCAGCGCATTGTATGCAGGCAGGCTATTATAGCGAAGTGATAAAGTACATGGAAGATATGATATATTGGAACGTATTATTCAGGTTAAGTTGCCGGGTTGGCACTTTGCTATAAATAAGTAGGTTTTGGGTTGCACTTTGGGCACTCGGGTTTTAAAAGGTTCACCATCACTGCCCTAGGACATGAAGCACAGAGATTATTACTACCAAGATGCATAACTTTGCATTTATCCACATTGAACCGCATTTGCCAAGTTGATGCCCAATCACTCAGAGTGTTCAAGAGTCAGCTTGTCCATAGACTGCACAGTACTACATAGCTTAGTGTCATCTGCAAAAATAGAAATGGTGCAATTAATCCCGTCCTCGATATCATTAATAAATAAATTAAATAATAGAGGACCCAGCACTGAACCTTGGGGTACACCACTTATAACCCGGGACCAATCTGAATAGGAATCATTGACCACAACTCTCTGGACACAGTCCTTCAGCGAGTTTTCAATCCAATTACAAACTATACTTTTCAAGCCTATAGTCCTTACTTTACCTATTAAACGTCTATGAGGGACAGTATTAAAAGCCTTTGCAAAATCCAGAAACACTACATCCACAGCCGCCCCTCTGTCCAGTCTTCTACTCACCTCCTCATAAAAACAAATCAGGTCTGACAACTTCTGTCCTTGGTAAACCTATGTTGGTTATCACTTATAATATTATTTACAGTCACATATCCTGTATATAGTCCCTTAAGAGTCCTTCAAACATTTATCCCACAACAGAAGTTAAACTAACTGGTCTATAATTACCTGTGGAGGACCTAGATCCTTTTTTGAATATGGGCAACACATTTGCCTTGCGCCAATCACTTGGCACTGTATCGGTACCTAGAAAATCTTAAAATTTTTTAAACAGGGGCACATCAATGATTGAACTGAACTCTTTAAGAACTCTTGGGTGTAATCCATCTGGAAATGGAGCCTTATTCACATTTACCTTATTTAACTTAGCTTGGATCATATCTACAGTTAGCCAGTTGAGTATATTACTGGATTTACTAACAGCCCCAGCACCAAAGATATCAGATCCTTTTTTCTTCTTTTGTATATACAGAGCTAAAAAAAAAAACATTTAGTAACTCTTCCTTTTTCTAATCTTAAGTGACTACCCCCCCCCCCCATTTACCATTATTTAGGGACCTACCTGCTCACACCTTGTTTTTTTTCTTTTGTCACCTGCTGTTCATTTTGTATTTTGATAATTTTATATCCTTTTTACAGATTTTATTAAGCTTTTGTAAACTTCAAAGGCTACAGCTGACCCCTCAGATTTGTATTTTTTAAATGCCTTTTTTGTCATTTATTGCCCTTTTTACAATTGGGATACTCGGGTGCTCATAAGCTTCATCCATGGGAAGGCCAGCTCCCCATGGCTTTTAGCATTTAATAATGGGAAAACACCTATCGGCATTATCAGAGAGTAAGTATGGAGACACCCTGACTCTTTTTCCCATTTCTAAACCACAGCAACGGACCCTCTTGTGATGTCACTAGTCAGTTGTGTAGCAGAAGCAGTATTTTTTGACGTCCAAAGCAGAGAAAGATAATGGTAGTGCTCTTTCTATCTGTACGTGAATTCTAGATGGGTCATTAGTAGTGTTGAGCGAACAGTTCGAGCATAGTTCGGGTTCGTACCGAATTTTGGGGCGTTCGGGACACGGACTGGGACATTTTCAAAAAAGTTCGGGTTCGGGTCCATTGTTCGGCGATTTCTACCCGCTTTCTGAAGGGCTGCACAGCAGCCAATCAGCTAGTGTTTTACTTCTTGCCCTAAGAAGCCATCACAGCCATGCCTACTAATGGCATGGCTGTTATTGGCCAAGTGCAGCATGTGACCCAGCCTCTATTTAAGCTGGAGTCACATAGCGCCGCACGTCACACTGCTCTGGTTAGTGTAGGGAGAGGACGCAGCTTCTTTGAGGGCAAGATTAGGCAGGGAAAAGTCAGCAACAGCACCTAATGAACTGATCGATCTAAAGCTGTAAATGATTCAACTTCTGCTAGTTAATTGCTCACTGGTTTTTAGGCTGCACTTCTGTCACTTTTTTCTGGGGTGATCAGCGGCCATTTTGTGACTGGGGTGCACCAGAACAAGCTGCCACCAAGTCCATCAATCCTAGGTTGTTTTTTTTTTTTGCTATATCCTACATCAGGGGCTTGGCTGTGCTTATTGTCACCCCTAAAAACTCAGGATAAAAATTTCTATATTTTATTAAGGGGTTAAATACAATCCCCTAAATCTGGTGTTCCAGCTTTGGCTAGCCAAGTGTAATACTGTCTGCTGTCTGGCAAAGGATAGATTATTTTCTGTGGTGAAAGTCAATAGCCAAAATAGCAATACCCTGAATCTGGTGTCCCAGCACGGGCAGGCAAAATATAATAGTGTCCGCCAAAACATATATTTTTTGTTCTGGGGTGAAATTCAATTGCCAATATAGCAATACCCTGAATCTGGTGTTCCAGCTGTTGCAGGCCAAGTGTTAATCTGTCCGTAAAAGAATATATTTTGTTCTGGGGTGAAATTCAATTGCCAAAATAGCAATACCCTGAATCTGGTGTCCCAGCAGTGACTGGCAAAGTATAATAGTGTCCGCCAAAACATATATTTTGTTCTGGGGTGAAATTCACTTGCCATTATAGCAATACCCTGAATCTGGTGTTCCAGCTGTTGCAGGCCAGGTGTTAATCTGTCCGTAAAAGGGTATATTACACTCAAGGTGTATAAACAAGTGCTGAGAGGGTTATCCTCAATAACTTCACACACTACTGTACATCTCCCATTGTATTTCTGTCGGTTAAAGGGTATATTACACAAAGTGCTAAAATACAATTGCTGAAGGCATAATCCTACATATTTTTTCACATGCTACTGTGCATCTCCAAGTGTAAATCTGTCCATAAAAGGATACCTTTCATCCAGGGCCTAAATACTAGCCCTAAAAGAGATATTCCCCTAAATCAGTGGTTACTGCTGTGCCTGGATTAGTGTAATACGCCTCATAAATAAATAGGCTGATAGTGTTAGGTGCCTGTAAAAAAAAAGGCCTGAATTTGAAATCAATACATTGGGCCAAATATTTTTTTTCTTATTGTGGTGCTGGGTGAACGGTAACAATGAGGAAAACATCTAGTAAGGGATGCGGTCGTGGTGGTGTTAGTGTACCCTCTGGTGCTGGGAGAGGCCGTGGCCATTCTGCCACAGCCACACGTCCTAGTGAACCAACTACCTCAGGTTCCAGTACGCGCCAGAATTTACAGCGATATTTGGTGGGGCCCAATACCGTTCTAAGGATGGTAAGGCCTGAGCAGGGACAGGCGCTAGTCAATTGGGTGGCCGACAGTGGATCCAGCACGTTCACAACATTATCTCCCACCCAGTCTTCTGCAGAAAGCGCACAGGTGGCGCCTGAAAACCAAGCCCATTAGTCTGTCACATCACCCCCATGCATATCATGGAAACTGTCTGAACCTCAAGTTATGCCGCAGTCTCTAATGCTGTTTGAAGACTCTGCTGGCAGGGTTTCCCAAGGGAATCCACCTAGCCCTTCCCCAGTGGTGGAAGACAAAGAATGCACTGATGCACAACCACTGATGTTTCCTGATGATGAGGACATGGGAATACCACCTCATCGGAGTTCGCACGTCTCTGATGATGACGAAACACAGGTGCCAACTGCTGCGTCTTTCTGCAGTATGCAGACCGAACAAGAGGTCAGGGAGGAAGACTGTGTGGAAGACGATGCAGGGGACGATAAGGCCCTAGACCCCACATGGAATGAAGGTCGTTCCAGTGACTTTCATAGTTCAGAGGAAGAGGCAGTGGTGAGACCGAGCCAACAGCGTAGCAAAAGAGGGAGCAGGGGGCAAAAGCAGAACAGCCGCCGCCAAGAGAGTTCACATGCTACTGGCCACCGGCACCAGGGACCGAGCACCCCAAAGGCAGCTTCAAGGAGTTCCCTGGTATGGCACTTCTTTAACCGCCTGCTGACCGCCTATCACAGGGCTGCGTCCAGGCGGCGACAGGCTTGTTCCTCCTTGACGCGTCGGCGCGTCATCTCTCGAGAGGCGAGATTTGCTGTGAACGCGCCAGCGATGATCAATCACTGGCAGGCTGTAGATGTAAAATAAAAAGCATCAAAGAGGTATATCAGACACTGTTTTGTTAACAGCGTCTGATATACCTGCTACCAGGTCCTCTGGTGGCCCCATTTGCTGGGATCGACCACCAAAGGACCAGGTAGCTATGTAAAGTAGCACCAAGCACCACACTACACCCCCCCCGTCACTTATTAACCCCTTGTTAACCCCTGATCACCCCATATAGACTCCCTGATCACCCCCCTGTCACTGATCACCCCCCTGTAAGGCTCCATTCACATGTCCATATGTGTTTTGCGGATCCACAAAACACTCACACCAGCAATGTGCTTTCCGCATTTTGCAGATCCGCACATTGCCAGAACTATATAGAAAATGCCTTTTCTTGTCCGCAATTGCGGACAAGAATAGGACATGTTCTATATTTTTGCGGAACGGAAGAGCAGACCTAGAAGTGCGGATCCGCAATTCCGGATCCGAGCGGGACAAAGTCTGTTTCCATAGAAATGAATGGGTCGGCAATTCCGTTCCGCAAACAGAATTGCGGACGTGTCAATGGGGCATAAGGATCCCTTATCACCGCCACTTAGTTAGCTATTTGTTAGATAGTTAGCGCCCAGCCCACCGCACCGCAGTCACTGATTTTGGCAGAGATTTTTTCATCCACATTGATCAATGCGAATGAAAAAGTCTGTGCCGTTCATCTTTTTTTTTTTTTTTCAGCCCGGAGGCTGAACGGAAAAAAAAAATCTCATTACCCGTATGCTCAATATAAGGAGAATAGCAGAAACTCCTAATGCTGGCCATACATTTAATGATTGCGGAGACCCTCAAATGCCAGGGCAGTACAAACACCTCACATGAGACCCCATTTTAGAAAGAAGACACCCCAAGGTATTCTGTGAGGGGTATGGTGAGTTCATGTAAAATTTTATTTTTTGTCACAAGTTAGTGGAATATGAGACTTTGTAAAAAAAATATATATATATATCAATTTCCGCTAACTTCTGCCCAAAATTTTTTTTTTTCTGTGAACTCGCCATGCCCCTCACAGAATACCTTGGTGTGTCGTCTTTCCAAAATGGGGTCTCATGTGGGGTATTTATATTGCCCTGGCATTTTAGGGGTCCTAAAGCGTGAGAATCCAAATGCGTAAAAATGCCCTGTGAAATCCTAAAGGTACTCATGGGAATTTGGGCCCCTTTGTGCATCTTGGCTGCAAAAAAGTGTCACTCGTGTGGTATCGCCGTACTCAGGAGAAGTAGGGCAATGAGTTTTGGGGTGTATTTTTATATATACCCATACTTCGTGTGAGAAATATCGCTGTAAACGACAACTTTTTAATTTTTTTTATACAAAGTTGTCAATTTACAGAGATTGTGTATTATATGTAAAAATACACCCCAAAACACATTGCCCTACTTCTCCTAAGTACGGAGATACCACATGAGTGACACTTTTTTGAAGCCTGGGTGCGGGAAGGGGCCCAAATTCCAACAAGTACCTTTAGGTTTTACAGGGCTGCTCACAATTTAGCCCCGCCCAAAATGCCAGAACAGTACAAACACCCCACAAATGACCCCATTTTGGAAAGAAGACGGTATTCGCTGAGGGGCATAGTGAGTCCATGAAAAATTGAACTTTTTGTCACAAGTTAGCGGAAAGGGAGACTTTGTGAGAAAAAACATTAAAAAATCAATTTCCGCTAACTTGTGCCAAAAGAAAAATCTTCTATGAACTCGCCATGCCCCTCACGGAATACCTTGGGGTGTCTTTCTAAAATGGGGTCACATGTCGGGTATTTATACTGCCCTGGCATTTTAGGGGTCCTAAAGCGTGAGAAGAAGTCTGGAATCCAAATGCGTAAAAATGCCCTTCTAAAAGGTACTCATTGGAATTAGGGCCCCTTTGCGCATCTTGGCTGCAAAAAAGTGTCACACATGTGGTATTGCCGTACTCAGGAGAAGTAGGGCAATGTGTTTTGGGTTGTATTTTTACATATACCCATGCTGGGTGAGAGAAATATCTCTGTAAATTGACAACTTTGTATAAATTTTTTTAAAAAGTTGTCATTTACAGAGATATTTCTCCCACATAGTATGGGTATATGTAAAAATACACCCCAAAACACATTGCCCTGCTTCTCCTGAGTACGGCGATACCACATGAGTGACACTTTTTTGCAGCCAAGATTTGCAAAGGGGCCCTAATTCCAATGAGTACCTTTAGGATTTCACAGGGCATTTTTATGCATTTGGATTCTCACGCTTTAGGGCCCCTAAAATGCCAAGGCAGTATAAATACCCCACAAGTGACCCCATTTTGGAAAGAAGATACCCCAAGGTATTCCGTGAAGGGCATGGTGAGTTCACACAATTTTTTATTTTTTTTTGGCACAAGTTAACGGAAATTGAGATATATATATTTTTTTTTACAAAGTCTCATATTCCACTAACTTGTGACAAAAAATAAAATTTTACATGAACTCACCATACCCCTGACGGAATACCTTGGGGTGTCTTCTTTTTAAAATGGGGTCACTTGTGGGGTATTTATACTGCCCTGGCATTTTAGGGGTCTCTAAAGCGTGAGAAGAAGTCTGAAATCCTAAAGGTAATTGGAATTTGGGCCCCTTTGTGCACCCAGGCTGCAAAAAATTGTCACACGTGGTATCGCCGTACTCAGGAGAAGTAGGGCAATGTGTTTTGGGGTGTATTTTTACATATACCCATACTGTGTGTGAGAAATATCTCTGTAAATGACAACTTTTTAAAACTTTTTATACAAAGTTGTCAGTTTACAGAGATATTTCTCTCACCCAACATGGGTATATGTAAAAATACACCCCAAAACACATTGCCCTACTTCTCCTTAGTATGGCGATACCACATGAGTGACACTTTTTTGCAGCCTGGGTGAGCAAAGGGTCCCAAATTCCAATGAGTACCTTTAGGTTTTACAGGGATGCTCACAATTTAGCCCCGCCCAAAATGCCAGAACAGTAAACACACCCCACAAATGACCCCATTTTGGAAAGTAGACACCTCAAGTTATTCACTGATGAGGGGCATAGTGAGTCCGTGGGAGATTTTTTTTTTTTTTTACCAGAAGTTAGCAGAAATGGAAACTTTATTATTATTATTTTTTCCTCAGAAAGTGTCATTTTCTGCTAACTTGTGAAAAAAAATGAAATGATACATGAACTCACCATGCCCCTCCGTGAATACTTTGGGGTGTTTTCTTTCAAAAATGGTGTCATTTGGGGGGTATTTATACTATCCTGGCATTCTAGCACCTGAAGAAACATGACAGGTGCTCAGAAAGTCAGAGCTGCTTCAAAATGCGGAAATTAATTTTTTTACACCATAGTTTGTAAACGCTATAACTTTTACCCAAACCAATAAATATCCACTTATTGCATTTTTTTTAATCAATGACATGTAGAACAATACATTTAGAGAAAAATTTATATAGAAATGCAGTTTTTAAAAACAAAAATTTACAACAGAAAGTGAAAAATGACCTTAGCACAACCTGCATGACCAGGCATCTACATGCAAAGCATGAACTGCAGTGGAGTAAACACCTTAAAAGCAAGGAACTCACTCTGGCTGCCCCTGCTCCCTCTTCTGCTGCTGCCTCGGCCTCTTCCTCCGCCTTGGGAGGAACATTGGCACCTGCCGCCCACCAAACAGAGGATGTGCCACCGACACCACCACCTGCGTCACCAAGCATCTCCACCATGTCACACGGCAGCGTTCAGCTCTCCATCTCACAAACCTTGGAGAGAAAACGTAAATTCCCACCTAGCCACCCTCGAGCCCTGGGCCTGAATGCCAGCAATTCTAAACTACTGGCCTTTGAAATGCTGTCATTCAGGCTGGTGGACACAGACAGCTTCAAACAGCTGATGTCCATGGCTGTCCCACAGTATGTTGTTTACAGCCGCCACTACTTCTCTAAGACAGCCGTGCCTTCCCTGCACAACCAAGTATCCGATAAAATCAAGTGTGCACTGCGCAACGCCATCTGTGGCAAGGTCCACCTAACCACAGATACGTGGACCAGTAAGCACGGCCAGGGACGCTATATCTCCCTAACTGCACACTGGGTAAATGTAGTGGCGGCTGGGCCCCAGGCGGAGAGTTCCTTGGCGCACGTCCTTCCGCCACCAAGGATCACAGGGCATCATTCTTTGCGTCCTGTAGCCTCCTCCTCTGCTTCCTCCAGCTCATCCAGTCAGCCACACACCTTCACCACCAACTTCAGCACAGCCCGGGGTAAACGTCAGCAGGCCATTCTGAAACTCATATGTTTGGGGGACAGGCCCCACACCGCGCAGGAGTTGTGGCGGGGTATTGAACAACAGACCGACCAGTGGTTGCTGCCGGTGGGCCTCAAGCCCGGCCTGGTGGTGTGCGATAATGGGCAAAACTCTCGTCGCAGCTCTGGGACTAGCCGGTTTGACGCACATCCCTTGCCTGGCGCATGTGCTGAATTTGGTGGTGCAGAAGTTCATTCACAACTACCCCGACATGTCCGAGCTGCTGCATAAAGTGCGGGCCGTCTGTGCGCGCTTCCGGCGTTCACATCCTGCCGCTGCTCTCCTGTCTGCGCTACAGCGTAACTTCGGCCTTCCCGCTCACTGCCTCATATGTGACGTGCTCACCAGGTGGAACTCCACCTTGCACATACTGGAAAGACTGTGCGAGCAGCAGCAGGCCATATTGGAGTTTCAGCTGCAGCACGCACGCGTCAGTCGCACTGCGGAACAGCACTACTTCACCGCTAATGATTGGGCCTCCTTGTGAGACCTGTGTGCCCTGTTGCGCTGTTTCGAGTACTCCACCAACATGGCCAGTGGTGATGACACCGTTATCAGCGTTACAATACCACTTCTATGTCTCCTTGAGAAAACGCTTAGGGCGATGATGGAAGAGGAGGTGGCCCAGGAGGAGGAGGAGGAGGATGAGGGGTCATTTTTAGCACTTTCAGGCCAGTCTGTTAGAAGTGGCTCAGAGGGAGGTTTTTTGCAACAGTAGAGACGAGGTACAAATGTGGCCAGCCAGGGCCCACAACTGGAGGACAAGGAGGATGAGGAGGAGGTGGAGGAGGATGAGGATGAAGCAGGTTCACAGCAGGGTGGCAACCGACACAGCTCAGGCCCATCACTGGTGCGTGGCTGGGGGGATACGGAGGACGATGGCGATACGCCTCCCACAGAGGACAGCTTGTCCTTACCTCTGGGGAGACTGGCACACATGAGCGACTACATGCTGCAGTGCCTGCGCAACGACAGCAGAGTTGCCCACATTTTAACGCGTGCGGACTACTGGGTTGCCACCCTGCTGGATCCCCGGTACAAAGACAATGTGCCCACCTTACTTTCTGCACTGGAGCGTGATAGGAAGATGCGCGAGTACAAGCTCACGCTGGTAGACGCGCTCCTGAGAGCATTCCCAAATGTCACAGGGGAACAGGTGGAAGCCCAAGGCGAAGGCAGAGGAGGAGCAAGAGGTCACCAACGCAGCTGTGTCATGGCCAGCTCTTCTGAGGGCAGGGTTAGCATGGCAGAAATGTGGAAAAGTTTTGTCTCCACGCCACAGCTAACTGCACCACCACCTGATACAGAACGTGTTAGCAGGAGGCAGCATTTCACTAACATGGTTGTACAGTACGTCTGCACACCCCTCCACGTACTGACTGATGGTTCGGCCCCATTCAACTTCTGAGACCCAAATTGTCCACGTGGCCAGAGTTAGCATTTTATGTCTTGGAGGTGCTGGCCTGCCCAGCGGCCAGCGTTTTGTCTGAACGTGTATTCAGCATGGCCGGGGGAGTCATTGCTGACAAACGCAGCCGCCTGTCCACAGCCAACGTGGACAAGCTGACGTTCATAAAAAGGAACCAGGCATGGATCCCACAGGACCTGTCTCTCCCTTGTGCAGAATAGACATTTATAACTGCCTCCCCCTCAACCATGTATTCTTGTACTCCGGGGCACTTCTTTATTGAATCCTCATTTTTTTAACTTTACCATGATCTTGCGATGCAACCCAAAGTTGAATGAACATCTCCTCAATCAGGACGCCGGGGCCTAAATAACTGAAAGTGGCCTGTTACAATGGTGGGTGACATGAAGCCTGAACCTCTGCCATGCGACCTCTCTCCTCTGTCTGGGTACTGTGGGCTAAATATCTGGAAGTGGCCTTCTCCAGTGGTGGGTGATATGAAGCTTGATTCTGTGCTATGGGACCTCTCTCCTTTGTCTGGGTGCTGGGGCCTAAATAACTGAAAGTGGTCTTCTCCAGTGGTGGGTGATATAATGCATGATTCTCTGCTGTGGGACCTCTGCTGTGGGACCTCTCTCCTCTGTCTGGTTGCTGGGGCCGAAATAACTGAAAGTGGCCTTCTCCAGTGGTGGGTGATATGACCCCTTATTCCTAGCTGTGGGACCTCTCTCCTCTGTCTGGGTGCTGGGGCCTAAATAACTGAAAGTGGCCTTCTCCAGTGGTGGGTGATATGACACATGATTCTCTGCTATGGGACCTCTCTCCAATTGATATTGGTTAATTTGTATTTATTTTATTTTAATTCATTTCCCTATCCACATTTGTTTACAGGGCATTTACCTACATGTTGCTGCCTTTTGCAGCCCTCTAGCCCTTTCCTGGACTATTTTACAGCGTTTTTAGTGCCCAAAAGTTTGGGTCCCCATTGACTTCAATGGGGTTCGGGATAAAGTTCGGGTCGAGTTCAGATCCCGAACCCGAACATTTTCGGGAAGTTCGGCTGAACTTCTCGAACCCAAACATCCAGGTATTCGCTCATCTCTAGTCATTAGTAATTAGATCTAGCCAGCGGGAGAGATAATACTGCCCGGTAATACTGATAAAGGTCTAGTAGTGCAAAACTTAATTGATTCTTCGTTTTAGTTAGTTATGAGTATGCCAATCTGGGATTTTTATTCCTCCATAAAAAAGTATTAAATGTTGCATTACTGTCTAAAAAAGCTTTTAGGCGGTAGGATAAGAAAACAGTTTGCAAGGTGTATAAATGTTTCAGCAGAAAGTATATTTTGAGCATGTTTTATCTGCCTATTCTGGATAGAAAAGGTAGATAACGGTAAGATATCCTCTCTTTTAAGTGCTTAATCCAAGGGGCGAAATTTAGTGTATAAAGTAGTTTCGGATCTGTGGGGATTTGAGTTTCTAATACTTTAAGAGAATGCTGAGGCCAGAGAAAGGGCATAAGAAGTTTTAATCTCTGAATTTGGGTAGAGGGGATAGAAATGTTGAGTATTTCAGACTTGGAAAGATTTACTTTAAAATTAGATGTCAGGGTTAGTCAACATAATCATTAAATCATCTGCCAAAGCAGCAGTTTTATGACAAAAGTCTCCTATGGTAAGCCCTCTTATCTCTGGGGATTGTCAAATTTTTTGTTTGGATCAAGTTTTCCATAACTAATACGAACAATGTCAGAGGGAATCCCTGCCTGGTACCATTAGAAATAAAGGATGAAGGGAAATGGAACTTCTCTAAAGTGGTGTCCATGGATTGCCACCTCACACGGTCGAAAGGGGGCTGTTATCCTTCATAGTGTAATAGATTGTATGGATGAGTCTAGTGGTGTTAACTTTACCTTTCCTACCCAGCACGAAACCCATATGTTCCGGTCTTATACGGTCAGGAAGGACTCGGGCAATTCTAGTGGATAGTATCTCTAACATAACCATAGCAAAGGCAGGTGCACTCTGCGGCAATACTAAACCCTCAGACTGATGTTAAAATTGAGAGGTTAGTTCGACACATCCTACTAGGAGGACATGTCTTAAGCTTGGACGCCACGCCAAGGTCTCTCAAGTAGCCCGAGACCCTACCACTCCACCTACCTGTGCCGTATGGGCGATACCAGGGGCCATTGGGCAATACAGGAGCGCAAGGCCTGACTCACAAACAGCTCACCAGTGACCTCCAGCATGTAACCATGCTTGCAATGGGAGGTGGGAGGTGCCTGTGAGTCCCACCTGAGACCGGCTGATATGGCCCAGAGCCTCCCAGGTGCACCTGAATGTAGCCTGTAGATGAAAAGCAAACACATTTAAATTGGAGTTTATACACCTCCAAACATATTATACAAACCATTAGAAAACGTGGTGTGGTGTTTAACAAGCAGTATATGCTCAACCCATATGCAGTTGTGCATGTATATAGGGAGCACATCCTGCACTTGTAGTCCGTTGCTAGGGGCAATCAACAGCAAAAAATGCACACAATGGAAGATGCCAGCAACGTACTACAAGTACCACAATAACCATCCTACATACGATAACGATAATGTGGATGTGCAGAACAATCAAAAACAACCATAGCAAAGGCAGGTGTACTCTGCGGCAATGCTAAACCCTCAGACCAATGTTAAAATTGAGAGGTTAGTTCGACACATCGTACTAGGAGGACATATCCTAAGCTCGGACACCACGTCAAGGTCTCTCAAGTAGCCCGAGACCCTACCACTCAACCTACCTGTGCCGTATGGGCGATACCAAGGGCCGTTGGGCATTACGGGAGCATAAGGCCTGACTCACAAACAGCTCACCAGTGACCTCCAGCATGTAACCATGCTTGCAATGGGAGGTGGGAGGTGCCTGTGAGCCCCACCTGAGACCGGCTGATATGGCCCAGAGCCTCCCAGGTGCACCTGAATGTAGCCTGTAGATGAAAAGCTTGTTAAACACCATACCACGTTTTCTAATGGATAGTATCTCTGCCCACCACTTCAGATGTACATTGAGGAGGGATATTGGATGGTGGCTTGAGCATAATTCCTTACCCTCCTTAGGCATAATGCAGGCATGTCCAAACTCCGGCCCTCCAGATGTTGCAAAACTACAACTCCCATCATTCCTGGACAACCTGCAGCTATCAACCTACAGAAGAGCATGATGGGAGTTGTAGTTCTGCAACACCTGGAGGGCCAGAGTTTGGACATGCCTGGTATAATGGTAATAAAGGCTTTTAAAGATTGGTTAACCCCCCACACACATACACACACATCTAGAAGAACATTACACACTTTCAGAAATCTGAGAGGTAGAAGATCTTTACATTTTTTATAAAAAAAAAGGATCGGAAAACCGTAAGGGCTCTGGACCTTAGTCAAGAGATAGTTAAGGCAGTGGTATGTTAGGTGTTGATTGGAGTAAAAGGTAAAGTCTCTCTTGGAGGGGTTGAAGATGTTCGGCGGAGTTTTAAATTGCACATCACATTATGGGAAATTCCACAGTGTCCACTAGTAGAGTCCAGGGAGGGTTCAAAAGATAAATATTCAAGTCTCCACCCAGAATCACCACCCCTTCAACAAAATGAGAAGCTTTATCCAAGATCTTAGTGTTAGATATTCGACCTTTGAGGAAGAGGAATCTACCTTCTGGATCCTGTTGTGTAACATTTAAATGAAACAGGACCTAGTGTCGCATGACAATACTAACTTCCCTAGTAGTGGATGAGTGTGTGCTGCGGAACAATAAAGGGAAAAAAGTGTGAGATAGGGTAGGAACTTGTCTAAACCTGAAATGGGTTTCCTGAAGGAAGACTACATTAGCCTTCTCTTTACGGAGTAAGGTGAAGACTTGGCTGTGTTTTTGTGGAGTGTTAAGGCCTTGGACATTAAATGAAACTACTTTAATTAAACCCATGATAAAGACAGAGGTCATGGCTGTATCTATCTAAGGAGAGGTGACTGCTGACAAAACAACATCAAAGAGGAACAGGGACAACCAAGTAAGGGTGCTTTCACACTTGCGTTCTGAGGATCCGGCAGGCACTTCCGTCCAACCGGATCCGTCAGAACGCAAGTCGCCTGAAAGCATTTGAAGACTGATCAGGATCCTGATCAGTCTTCGAAATGCTTTCAGGTTACCATGGCAGCCAGGACGCTACTGAAGTCCTGGCTGCCGTGGTACTCCGCAGCAGTGTACTTACCTGCGCTGCGGCGGCAGGCGCTCCTTCATGACGTCACAGGTCCCCGAGTTGCATAGATCAATGCGCCGACCGGACCTGTGACGTCAAGAAGAGCGCCCTGGGCCGCAGCACAGGTAAGTACACTGCTGCGTGTATTACCATGGCAGCCAGGACTTCAGTAGCGTCCTAGCTGCCATGGTAACCGATCGGAGCCCCAGCTTACACTGGGGCCCCGATCAGAACTGCTGCTGCGCAGAGCTAAGCGTCGGATCCGGCGATGCACCGAAACAACGTTTAGCTTAATTCGGATCCAGATTAATGCATTTCAATGGGCATTAATTCCGGATCGGCGTTACGACTAAGTCTTCCGGATTTTTGGACGGAGACAAATCCGCAGCATGCTGCAGTTTTGTCAACGTCCAAAAACATTCACATACATGAACGGAAGATATCCTGATGAATCCTGAACAGATTTCTCTCCATACAGAATGCATTAGTATAATCCTGATCAGTTTCTTTTCTGCCTAGAGACCCGACGATGGATCTCTATGCCGGAAAGTAAACACGCAAGTGTGAAAGCACCCTAAACGGGTAGGATGGAAGAGCTGAACCCCCTCTTGCCCAAATTGGCATAAACATAACCTGATGTATAGGCAGGTTGCTTCCCGGATATCATTAATGACTTTGCTTATTGAGTTGATCCAACAACTTCCCATGGAGGTTGCGGGGTGATGGGCGGTAAGGAGGCTAGTTCACTGTATTCCTCCCAGTTAGGGATAGCCAGACCTGAAAGGTCAAGCTCAGACAGGACTCTGGGTAAATCTTCATATTTGCGAAAAACATATCTCTTGTTTCCAGATGGAAAAGAAAGTCCGAAAGGGAAGAGCCAGCAGTAAGGTAGCTTGCGGTGTCTCAGCATCTCCGCCAGGGGTCGAGCGAGCGTTTCTTAGAGAGTGTCACAGGAGACAAGTCTTGAAAGATAGAGATATTCTTTTCCTCGAACACGGTGGAATTTATTGCCCTCGCTGCTCTCAGGATATCATCATGCACTCTTGAACACAGAAGTTGACAGATGGTGTCCCTAGCGAGGTCAGAAGCCTAAAGTTTAGCTCGAAGGGTGCGATGGACCCTCTCAATAGTAATATTAACTGAGTAGGAGTCTCCTAGGACCAGAATGAAGATACGTTTAACTGAGTCGAGCAAGGTATCAGGGAGAAAGGTCTCAGTAGGTCTTCCAACCAGTAAGCTGTATAATTAAGATAGGATAGACATTTCTGGAAGGAAGTAGTGGAGGCTTCACTATTTCCAATCTGTTTAACGTCTAAGCTTTTGTTAATGCTTGACTGAGGAAAGAGCGCGATATTGGCAGAATTCTTCATCGCCGGATGGTTCTGCTGGAAGAGCATAATGTACTGGTTTAGAATGCGACATCTTTTTAGGAAGGGAAGAAGGTAGTTGGTTATTCAGATTTGAAGAATGCGTATTCCTTTTAATGAACTGGTCAAGGTTGCCATCTCCTGATTGAGAAGATGGGAAAAAGGTTTTGAGGGTCATATCTTGATCATGTTACAAAAGTTAAATATCAGCAAAGGGGTATGTCATAATGGGTACCCCGCAGACTGTTACTGGAACGTGCTCGCTACTAGTTGCCAGAATATACCATTCATGAGCTGATGGGGCATATGATCAGGACAGCAAGCAGTTCAGGTTGTCTCCAGGTAATGGGGGGGGGGGAGAGATCTGGTGCTGAATACAGTCTCTCCGAGGGCACTAGGGTATGGGAAGATAGGTCACAGCAGTGTTCAAGGAGCTATCTGCACCCACTCTGCAGATGAGGTGGCCTTTACCCCCACAGGAGTGGCTGTGTAGCCATCTGGGCTGGTAACAGTAGTGCCCCCAAGGATCGGAGGTCACTGGCAGTAAGACCTTGTATAATTAGGGTGTAGATCGAGGAGCTACTATTGACGCACTATTTCGCCACAGTAACAGTACAGTGGTGGCAAACCTATGGCACGGGTGCCAGAGGCGGCACTCAGAGTCCTCTCTGTGGGCACCTGCACCCTGGAAAAAGTCTATGGTGTACCAATATGCCTTAAACTTTGCCTGCCACTCATCAGCGCAGGGCGCACTATGAACATCACAGGCAACGCATTGAATGAAGGCAGGCTATTATAGCTAAATGATAAAGTACATGGAATATATATTATACTGGTATTCAGGTTAAATTGCCGTGTTGGCACTTTGAAATAAATAAATGAGGTTTGCGTTGCAGTTTGGGCACTCGGTCTCTAAAAGATTTACCATCACTGTAATAGTACTTGACCATTACGGTGCAGCGAGAAGTAACTTCCCGACCTTTGTTGTAATAGTACTGTAGAACAAAAACTAATCACCGTGCCTACTCGCTACTGGTTACTGGGGTAAGATGGCTGCTCCAAAGACACCAGACTTTGGAGTCTCCTGCCAGCACTGTGATTGGCTGGTACAACACTCTAGCCAATAACAGTGCTACATCAGCAGAGGGAACAGGAAGAATCCCTCTGCACACCGCCATTCTAACTGGTGCTGTGGAAATCTAAGGGACCACTGCAGTCATAACTTTTTGTCTGGTTGCTGGGGCCGAAATAACTGAAAGTGGTCTTCTCCAGTGGTGGGTGATATAATGCATGATTCTCTGCTGTGGGACCTCTGCTGTGGGACCTCTCTCCTCTGTCTGGTTGCTGGGGCCGAAATAACTGAAAGTGGCCTTCTCCAGTGGTGGGTGATATGACCCCTTATTCCTAGCTGTGGGACCTCTCTCCTCTGTCTGGGTGCTGGGGCCTAAATAACTGAAAGTGGCCTTCTCCAGTGGTGGGTGATATGACACATGATTCTCTGCTATGGGACCTCTCTCCAATTGATATTGGTTAATTTGTATTTATTTTATTTTAATTCATTTCCCTATCCACATTTGTTTACAGGGCATTTACCTACATGTTGCTGCCTTTTGCAGCCCTCTAGCCCTTTCCTGGACTATTTTACAGCGTTTTTAGTGCCCAAAAGTTTGGGTCCCCATTGACTTCAATGGGGTTCGGGATAAAGTTCGGTCGAGTTCAGATCCCGAACCCGAACATTTTCGGGAAGTTCGGCTGAACTTCTCGAACCCAAACATCCAGGTGTTCGCTCATCTCTAGTCATTAGTAATTAGATCTAGCCAGCGGGAGAGATAATACTGCCCGGTAATACTGATAAAGGTCTAGTAGTGCAAAACTTAATTGATTCTTCGTTTTAGTTAGTTATGAGTATGCCAATCTGGGATTTTTATTCCTCCATAAAAAGTATTAAATGTTGCATTACTGTCTAAAAAAGCTTTTAGGCGGTAGGATAAGAAAACAGTTTGCAAGGTGTATAAATGTTTCAGCAGAAAGTATATTTTGAGCATGTTTTATCTGCCTATTCTGGATAGAAAAGGTAGATAACGGTAAGATATCCTCTCTTTTAAGTGCTTAATCCAAGGGGCGAAATTTAGTGTATAAAGTAGTTTCGGATCTGTGGGGATTTGAGTTTCTAATACTTTAAGAGAATGCTGAGGCCAGAGAAAGGGCATAAGAAGTTTTAATCTCTGAATTTGGGTAGAGGGGATAGAAATGTTGAGTATTTCAGACTTGGAAAGATTTACTTTAAAATTAGATGTCAGGGTTAGTCAACATAATCATTAAATCATCTGCCAAAGCAGCAGTTTTATGACAAAAGTCTCCTATGGTAAGCCCTCTTATCTCTGGGGATTGTCAAATTTTTTGTTTGGATCAAGTTTTCCATAACTAATACGAACAATGTCAGAGGGAATCCCTGCCTGGTACCATTAGAAATAACAAACGGGTTCGACAAGGAGCCGTTGACTCTAATACGAGCGTGGTATAAAGTGACTTAATCTCTGTAATAAAGGATGAAGGGAAATGGAACTTCTCTAAAGTGGTGTCCATGGATTGCCACCTCACACGGTCGAAAGGGGGCTGTTATCCTTCATAGTGTAATAGATTGTATGGATGAGTCTAGTGGTGTTAACTTTACCTTTCCTACCCAGCACGAAACCCATATGTTCCGGTCTTATACGGTCAGGAAGGACTCGGGCAATTCTAGTGGATAGTATCTCTAACATAACCATAGCAAAGGCAGGTGCACTCTGCGGCAATACTAAACCCTCAGACTGATGTTAAAATTGAGAGGTTAGTTCGACACATCCTACTAGGAGGACATGTCTTAAGCTTGGACGCCACGCCAAGGTCTCTCAAGTAGCCCGAGACCCTACCACTCCACCTACCTGTGCCGTATGGGCGATACCAGGGGCCATTGGGGAATACAGGAGCGCAAGGCCTGACTCACAAACAGCTCACCAGTGACCTCCAGCATGTAACCATGCTTGCAATGGGAGGTGGGAGGTGCCTGTGAGTCCCACCTGAGACCGGCTGATATGGCCCAGAGCCTCCCAGGTGCACCTGAATGTAGCCTGTAGATGAAAAGCAAACACATTTAAATTGGAGTTTATACACCTCCAAACATATTATACAAACCATTAGAAAACGTGGTGTGGTGTTTAACAAGCAGTATATGCTCAACCCATATGCAGTTGTGCATGTATATAGGGAGCACATCCTGCACTTGTAGTCCGTTGCTAGGGGCAATCAACAGCAAAAAATGCACACAATGGAAGATGCCAGCAACGTACTACAAGTACCACAATAACCATCCTACATACGATAACGATAATGTGGATGTGCAGAACAATCAAAAACAACCATAGCAAAGGCAGGTGTACTCTGCGGCAATGCTAAACCCTCAGACCAATGTTAAAATTGAGAGGTTAGTTCGACACATCGTACTAGGAGGACATATCCTAAGCTCGGACACCACGTCAAGGTCTCTCAAGTAGCCCGAGACCCTACCACTCAACCTACCTGTGCCGTATGGGCGATACCAAGGGCCGTTGGGCATTACGGGAGCATAAGGCCTGACTCACAAACAGCTCACCAGTGACCTCCAGCATGTAACCATGCTTGCAATGGGAGGTGGGAGGTGCCTGTGAGCCCCACCTGAGACCGGCTGATATGGCCCAGAGCCTCCCAGGTGCACCTGAATGTAGCCTGTAGATGAAAAGCTTGTTAAACACCATACCACGTTTTCTAATGGATAGTATCTCTGCCCACCACTTCAGATGTACATTGAGGAGGGATATTGGATGGTGGCTTGAGCATAATTCCTTACCCTCCTTAGGCATAATGCAGGCATGTCCAAACTCCGGCCCTCCAGATGTTGCAAAACTACAACTCCCATCATTCCTGGACAACCTGCAGCTATCAACCTACAGAAGAGCATGATGGGAGTTGTAGTTCTGCAACACCTGGAGGGCCAGAGTTTGGACATGCCTGGTATAATGGTAATAAAGGCTTTTAAAGATTGGTTAAACCCCCACACACATACACACACATCTAGAAGAACATTACACACTTTCAGAAATCTGAGAGGTAGAAGATCTTTACATTTTTATAAAAAAAAGGATCGGAAAACCGTAAGGGCTCTGGACCTTAGTCAAGAGATAGTTAAGGCAGTGGTATGTTAGGTGTTGATTGGAGTAAAGGTAAAGTCTCTCTTGGAGGGGTTGAAGATGTTCGGCGGAGTTTTAAATTGCACATCACATTATGGGAAATTCCACAGTGTCCACTAGTAGAGTCCAGGGAGGGTTCAAAAGATAAATATTCAAGTCTCCACCCAGAATCACCACCCCTTCAACAAAATGAGAAGCTTTATCCAAGATCTTAGTGTTAGATATTCGACCTTTGAGGAAGAGGAATCTACCTTCTGGATCCTGTTGTGTAACATTTAAATGAAACAGGACCTAGTGTCGCATGACAATACTAACTTCCCTAGTAGTGGATGAGTGTGTGCTGTGGAACAATAAAGGGAAAAAAGTGTGAGATAGGGTAGGAACTTGTCTAAACCTGAAATGGGTTTCCTGAAGGAAGACTACATTAGCCTTCTCTTTACGGAGTAAGGTGAAGACTTGGCTGTGTTTTTGTGGAGTGTTAAGGCCTTGGACATTAAATGAAACTACTTTAATTAAACCCATGATAAAGACAGAGGTCATGGCTGTATCTATCTAAGGAGAGGTGACTGCTGACAAAACAACATCAAAGAGGAACAGGGACAACCAAGTAAGGGTGCTTTCACACTTGCGTTCTGAGGATCCGGCAGGCACTTCCGTCCAACCGGATCCGTCAGAACGCAAGTCGCCTGAAAGCATTTGAAGACTGATCAGGATCCTGATCAGTCTTCGAAATGCTTTCAGGTTACCATGGCAGCCAGGACGCTACTGAAGTCCTGGCTGCCGTGGTACTCCGCAGCAGTGTACTTACCTGCGCTGCGGCCGGCAGGCGCTCCTTCATGACGTCACAGGTCCCCGAGTTGCATAGATCAATGCGCCGACCGGACCTGTGACGTCAAGAAGGAGCGCCCCTGGGCCGCAGCACAGGTAAGTACACTGCTGCGGTGTATTTACCATGGCAGCCAGGACTTCAGTAGCGTCCTAGCTGCCATGGTAACCGATCGGAGCCCCAGCTTACACTGGGGCCCCGATCAGAACTGCTGCTGCGCAGAGCTAAACGTCGGATCCGGCGATGCACCGAAACAACGTTTAGCTTAATTCCGGATCCAGATTAATGCATTTCAATGGGCATTAATTCCGGATCCGGCGTTACGACAAGTCTTCCGGATTTTTGGACGGAGACAAATCCGCAGCATGCTGCAGTTTTGTCAACGTCCAAAAACATTCACATACATGAACGGAAGATATCCTGATGAATCCTGAACAGATTTCTCTCCATACAGAATGCATTAGTATAATCCTGATCAGTTTCTTTTCTGCCTAGAGACCCGACGATGGATCTCTATGCCGGAAAGTAAACACGCAAGTGTGAAAGCACCCTAAACGGGTAGGATGGAAGAGCTGAACCCCCCCTCTTGCCCAAATTGGCATAAACATAACCTGATGTATAGGCAGGTTGCTTCCCGGATATCATTAATGACTTTGCTTATTGAGTTGATCCAACAACTTCCCATGGAGGTTGCGGGGTGATGGGCGGTAAGGAGGCTAGTTCACTGTATTCCTCCCAGTTAGGGATAGCCAGACCTGAAAGGTCAAGCTCAGACAGGACTCTGGGTAAATCTTCATATTTGCGAAAAACATATCTCTTGTTTCCAGATGGAAAAGAAAGTCCGAAAGGGAAGAGCCAGCAGTAAGGTAGCTTGCGGTGTCTCAGCATCTCCGCCAGGGGTCGAAGCGAGCGTTTCTTAGAGAGTGTCACAGGAGACAAGTCTTGAAAGATAGAGATATTCTTTTCCTCGAACACGATGGAATTTATTGCCCTCGCTGCTCTCAGGATATCATCATGCACTCTTGAACACAGAAGTTGACAGATGGTGTCCCTAGCGAGGTCAGAAGCCTAAAGTTTAGCTCGAAGGGTGCGATGGACCCTCTCAATAGTAATATTAACTGAGTAGGAGTCTCCTAGGACCAGAATGAAGATACGTTTAACTGAGTCGAGCAAGGTATCAGGGAGAAAGGTCTCAGTAGGTCTTCCAACCAGTAAGCTGTATAATTAAGATAGGATAGACATTTCTGGAAGGAAGTAGTGGAGGCTTCACTATTTCCAATCTGTTTAACGTCTAAGCTTTTGTTAATGCTTGACTGAGGAAAGAGCGCGATATTGGCAGAATTCTTCATCGCCGGATGGTTCTGCTGGAAGAGCATAATGTACTGGTTTAGAATGCGACATCTTTTTAGGAAGGGAAGAAGGTAGTTGGTTATTCAGATTTGAAGAATGCGTATTCCTTTTAATGAACTGGTCAAGGTTGCCATCTCCTGATTGAGAAGATGGGAAAAAGGTTTTGAGGGTCATATCTTGATCATGTTACAAAAGTTAAATATCAGCAAAGGGGTATGTCATAATGGGTACCCCGCAGACTGTTACTGGAACGTGCTCGCTACTAGTTGCCAGAATATACCATTCATGAGCTGATGGGGCATATGATCAGGACAGCAAGCAGTTCAGGTTGTCTCCAGGTAATGGGGGGAGATCTGGTGCTGAATACAGTCTCTCCGAGGGCACTAGGGTATGGGAAGATAGGTCACAGCAGTGTTCAAGGAGCTATCTGCACCCACTCTGCAGATGAGGTGGCCTTTACCCCCACAGGAGTGGCTGTGTAGCCATCTGGGCTGGTAACAGTAGTGCCCCAAGGATCGGAGGTCACTGGCAGTAAGACCTTGTATAATTAGGGTGTAGATCCAGGAGCTACTATTGACGCACTATTTCGCCACAGTAACAGTACAGTGGTGGCAAACCTATGGCACGGGTGCCAGAGGCGGCACTCAGAGTCCTCTCTGTGGGCACCTGCACCCTGGAAAAAGTCTATGGTGTACCAATATGCCTTAAACTTTGCCTGCCACTCATCAGCGCAGGGCGCACTATGAACATCACAGGCAACGCATTGAATGAAGGCAGGCTATTATAGCTAAATGATAAAGTACATGGAATATATATTATACTGGTATTCAGGTTAAATTGCCGTGTTGGCACTTTGAAATAAATAAATGAGGTTTGCGTTGCAGTTTGGGCACTCGGTCTCTAAAAGATTTACCATCACTGTAATAGTACTTGACCATTACGGTGCAGCGAGAAGTAACTTCCCGACCTTTGTTGTAATAGTACTGTAGAACAAAAACTAATCACCGTGCCTACTCACTACTGGTTACTGGGGTAAGATGGCTGCTCCAAAGACACCAGACTTTGGAGTCTCCTGCCAGCACTGTGATTGGCTGGTACAACGCTCTAGCCAATAACAGTGCTACATCAGCAGAGGGAACAGGAAGAATCCCTCTGCACACCGCCATTCTAACTGGTGCTGTGGAAATCTATGGGACCACTGCAGTCATAACTTTTTTTTTTTGTTTATCTGCAGATCCCTAATCTGTACCCCCTAAGCCCCAATTCCTGTCCCTATCTCTCCCTGTATGTCACTTATCAGCACCTGTTCTTTTTTTTTTTTTCTTTTTTGCGCAAGAGATTTTTTTGGCAACCTGTGCTCATTTTTTAAATAATTGGGGTTGATATATGTTTGAAAGTTTTGGAAAACATAAAAAGTTCACGCTACAGTTATGTTATATAATGAAAGTAAGGCATTTAAGTAGAAGCATGCAATGGGGATTTCTTCATGTCAGGGTATTGTTCACAATGAAGCAGTGATCAGTGTGGAGTGTGGACAAAGGACATCCAATTCTATGTCTTTCTGTGACTACAGTCTCTCTCTATCTATGTTCCAACCTGACGATGACACTCTACAACACTCTAAGCTCAGTGGCCACTTCCGTCTGAGAACATCCTGCTTGAAGCCTCACAATGATGAGGTATTGTTACTCAGTTGTTAGGTGTCGTCTTGGTCTGATGATGTCAAAATGTGAACAGCATTATGAGGAGAACTGTTTAAATACCAATTCTAATTGAACCAGGAAATTTTTTGGGTGATTCATGGATTAAACACTTGTTGTGAATTTTGCCATTAAGCTCTTTGTTAGAGAACAACAAGTTGTGCAAACAGTACTGAAACATTGAACAGTTGGACGTGTGTATTCAAAAGTTTAGAGAAGGTCACATTAAGTTAAAGGGGTTCTCCCACGGCGCATTTTCATACTTACCTGCTGCCAGCGTGCTGTTCACTTCCTGGATTGTGGCTGGGGCGGGCTTCATCCTGATTGAATTATTCTTCTGGCCAGGCCATGCGCTGCACTGAACGACATAGTGACATTCCTGGCCGCGTTCGCAGCTCTGTACTATTCTGGCCAGGGAGAAGTCACCATCGCGCATACGCGGCGGCGTGCGCATTCAGGACAGCGCACGGCCCAGCCGGGAGAAAAGAAGGAGTCTTCTGCACAAGCGCGGCCACCGGGATTTTGGAGAAGAGCAGTGGCCATAACCAGGGGAGACCGAATGACAACTATAGGTAAGTGGGGATGAATTTTCTCCTAAAGGGTGGGAATTGGTTAATTAAATATATTTACAAAAATGATCACTGTCAAATCATTAACAGATTTAACAGTGATCATTATGATGGGAATACTCCTTTAATCTGTAAAGGTTATAGTGCATCCTGAGATTTCACCCACAAGCCAAATATCTCTAACTTTTATAGTGTATATATAAGTCTCTCTCTCTCTTTCACAATTTTGTACTAGTACTAGTTAGTTATACTAAATATATAATATAGAAATTTTAACTTTTTTTGCTATTAATCAAAAATGACCGAAATTTTTGCAAAAAAATGACCGAAATTTTTGCAAAAAAATGACTTTTCACTTTCTGTTGTAAAATTTTTCAAAAAAACTACATTTCTATATAAATTTTTCTCTAAATGTATTGTTCTACATGTCTTTGATAAAAAAAATCCAATAAGCGTATATTTAATGGTTTGGGTAAAAGTTATAGTGTTTGCAAACTATGGTGCAAAAAAGTGAATTTCCGCATTTTGAAGCAGCTCTGACTTTCTGAGCACCTGTCATGTTTCTTGAGGTGCTAGAATGCCAGGATAGTATAAATACCCCCCAAATGACACCATTTTAGAAAGAAGACACCCCAAAGTATTCGCGGAGGGGCATGGTGAGTTCATGTATCATTTCATTTTTTTTCACAAGTTAGCGGAAAATGACACTTTTCTGAGAAAAAAATAATAATAAAGTTTCCATTTCTGCTAACTTCTGGCAAAAAAAAAAATCTCCCACGGACTCCCTATGCCCCTCAGTGAATACCTTGGGGTGTCTACTTTCCGAAATAGGGTCATTTGTGGGGTGTGTTTACTGTTCTGGAGTTTTGGGCGGGGCTAAATTGTGAGCAGCCCTGTAAAACCTAAAGGTACTCATTGGAATTTGGGCCCCTTTACGCACCTAGGCTGCAAAAAAGTGTCACTCATGTGGTATCGCCGTACTCAGGAGAAGTAGGGCAATGTGTTTTGGGGTGTATTTTTACATATACCCATGTTGGGTGAGAGAAATATCTCTGTAAATTGACAACTTTGTATAAACATTTTTAAAAAGTTGTCATTTACAGAGATATTTCTCACACAAAGTAGGGTATATATAAAATACACCCCAAAACACTGCCTTACTTCTCCTGAGTACGGCGATACCACATGTGTGACACTTTTTTGCAGACAAGATGCGCAAAGGGGCCCTAATTCCAATGAGTACCTTTAGGATTTCACAGGGCATTTTTACGCATTTGGATTCTCACGCTTTAGGGCCCCTAAAATGCCAGGGCAGTATAAATACCCCACATGTGACCCCATTAGTTAGCGGAAATGGATATATATATATTTTTTTTACAAAGTCTCATATTCCACTAACTTGTGACAAAAAATAAAATTTTACATGAACTCACCGTTTAAAACGAAACAAAATATGGAGAGGATACCATTTGTAACGACATTTAATGAACTAAGACGCTATGATTCTTTAGAGAAATATTCTTATTTATTCTTCAAGTATAAGTGCTTCAAATAACGCGTTTCGGCAAGTAGCCTTTGTCAGACAAGTACATACTAAGTGTGTTACATACAATTTATATAGGTTAGTACAATGACTGTGGTGACGTCACCCGCCCACTGCAGGCGGGATGATGTCAGTGACCAATAAGCGAGTTAGTTTCACTCCACTACATAAACAAAAGGACATCAAAGGTAAAGTATACAAAAGAATAACAATATAGCCAACATACTGTACCCAATCTAGGTCAGCGGATCTGCTGGCTCTATGAAAAAAGGAATGGGACACATATCAGTACAATATATAGATATGTAAAGCGATCTTATAGGCGAGCAATCTCATATTCACGATTGAGACCATTTGGGTGCAGTGTATTTAAGGTGTGTATCCAGTAGGCCTCACGCTGTAAGAGGAGTTTTTTCATATCTCCACCCCTCCTAGGCCTAATAACCTGCTCAAGAATTTGAAACCTCAATTGGGCAATCGAATGCCTGAATCTGTCAAAGTGAAATAGTAACGGCAACAGTAGATTTTTTGTTCTAATTGTGGACTTATGTTTGCAGATTCTGTCTCTCACCGTCTGCATTGTTTCTCCCACATAACCAAGGCCACATGGACATTTAATCAAATAAATGACATTTCTTGATTCACAAGTAAAATATCCTTTTACTTTATATGCTTGACCTGAATGAGGATGGAAAAATTCCGGGCCCTTGATAATGTGGGAGCACTGCAGACAGTGGAGACAGGGGAACGTACCGTTCCTTATACTGCGTAATGTGGTCTGTTTGAGCTCAGTCTTAGTGCTTCCAATATCGGCACGTACCAATTTGTCCCTGAGACTAGGGTTTCTTCTATTACATATAAGAGGAGGATTCTTAAATTCTTCCACCCTGGGGTACGCCTTCCTCAAGATGTGCCAATATTTTCTAACAGAATTGTCAAATATGACATTATAGGGATGATATTTATGTATAAAAGCGATCCTAGGATCTTCCTTCCTATTGGCACTCCGTGAGGTCAGGTCCCCCATGGCTTTATCCAGTGTAGATCTAGGGTAACCCCTCTCTCCAAATCTCATAGTCATCTCCTGGAACCTTTGTTCACGTTTTTCGGGGTCGGACACAATACGTTGAATCCTCTGGTACTGTGCTTTCGGTATTGCCCTCTTGAGAGATGGTGGATGAGCACTCAGAAAATGTAAGATACTATTCTTATCCGTCGTTTTCCTAAATAGGTCAGTTGATAGATTTCCTTGGTCGTCCTTAACGATTACCATATCCAAAAAACTGACTTTATGCTCATCATAAGTCATGGTAAAATTCAGACCCTTACAAGCTCTATTCAAGTAATCAAAGCACTTACTCTGATTTACAACAAGAGTTCTTTTTACAGATGTTACATCTTGTGCTTTATGAAAATTATTTTTTGTTTGAAGATACTTACTACCTGCAGCGAAGGGGAACCGCGATGGGGTCTAACGTGGCCCTGCCCTACGCAAATGCTTTCATGTCGTCTTTTGAAAATCAACATGTTTACAATAATTCCCTATTTCTTGAAAATGTTCCAATATGGAAAAGGTTTATAGACGACATTTTTTGCGTGTGGGCGGGGCCACGTGGGACCCTATCCATGTTCTTTGATTACTTGAATAGAGCTTGTAAGGGTCTGAATTTTACCATGACTTATGATGAGCATAAAGTCAGTTTTTTGGATATGGTAATCGTTAAGGACGACCAAGGAAATCTATCAACTGACCTATTTAGGAAAACGACGGATAAGAATAGTATCTTACATTTTCTGAGTGCTCATCCACCATCTCTCAAGAGGGCAATACCGAAAGCACAGTACCAGAGGATTCAACGTATTGTGTCCGACCCCGAAAAACGTGAACAAAGGTTTCAGGAGATGACTATGAGATTTGGAGAGAGGGGTTACCCTAGATCTACACTGGATAAAGCCATGGGGGACCTGACCTCACGGAGTGCCAATAGGAAGGAAGATCCTAGGATCGCTTTTATACATAAATATCATCCCTATAATGTCATATTTGACAATTCTGTTAGAAAATATTGGCACATCTTGAGGAAGGCGTACCCAAGGGTGGAAGAATTTAAGAATCCTCCTCTTATATGTAATAGAAGAAACCCTAGTCTCAGGGACAAATTGGTACGTGCCGATATTGGAAGCACTAAGACTGAGCTCAAACAGACCACATTACGCAGTATAAGGAATAGAGATGGCCCGAACTATCCGCCGGCGAACAGTTCCCGGCGAACATAGCTTGTTCGCGTTCGCCTCTACCGGGCGAACATATGCGATGTTCGGTCCGCCCCCTATACATCATCATTGAGCAAACTTTGACCCTGTACCTCACAGTCAGCAGACACATTCCAGCCAATCAGCAGCATACCCTCCCTCCCAGACCCTCCCACCTCCTGCACAGCATCCATTTTAGATTCATTCTGAAGCTGCAGTCTTAGTGAGAGGAGGGAGACTATAATTGCTGCTGATTTAATTGGGAAATCGATAGCTAGGCTAGTGAATTCAGTGTCCACTCCAGTCCTGAAAGACTCATCTGATCTCTGCTGTAAGGACAGCGTCCTGACAGCACCCCAAAAGCCCTTTTAGGGCTGCAACATTAGTCTGTTTTTTTTTCCTTTATATACATATTGCAGTTGCCTGGCCTGCCTGTGTGTGAGGAGCTGCAGGCCCACAGACTGTAGTGTGCCCACTGCCAGTGCTCACCCCTGTCATTCCGTGTGGCACAGGACTTTGCTTAAAAAAGGCACTTAATTTTTACACTTTAATCTAAGGTTAGTTGCCTGCCAGTGTGTGTCAGGCTGACTTCCACTGACTGTAGTGTGCCCACTGCCAGTGCCCACCACTCATACCGGCTGGCACAGGACTTTGCTTAAAAAGGCATTTAATTTTGACACTTTAGTGTAATTTCAGCTGCTTGCCTGCTGCTAGTGTGTGTCAGGCCGACTTCAACTGACTGTAGTGTGCCCACTG